>CM060904.1:199430548-200055548 GCA_030737815.1 Allium fistulosum
AGCACATCACAGCTAAAATACTCTATCAACCACATTTATCCTATAAATGTCTTATAAGTTGAAATAACACATATAAAATTGCAAAGTTATACTGCTATTGAATAGCAGTGGGGAAAGGCCCAATTTATACAATGTTCCAATGAATATTTGCTGTACGCATGATTACTGTCATAGAGAATGAGAAATAACAAATATAGTGCTTGTGAAAAATATATCCACTTAACTACTCACATCCAATCATAAAACATGAACAGGCAAAGAACGCTAAAAATACCATCATGTGCCAGCATTGTTCTTCACAATAATTCCATCTTTTACAAAACATCCATGTGCCAAAATTTCAACATAAAAAGAAACAAATAATATGAAAACACAGATAAAATTGCAAAGATACAATGATATTCATAATAGCAGTGGAAAAAAAATTATTAAATGTACACGCTGCTATTCCCATGAATACTCTCTCTATGCATGGGTATCGTCATAGAAAATGAGGAAATATAACATTTTATGATTGTTAAGAAATACATCCAATTGACTACTCAAATCCAATAATAAATCATAAACAAGCAAAGGAACACTAAAAATACCATCATGCACAAGCATTGTGCTTCATGCATGCTAATTCCAACTTTTGCAAAACGGCTATCAATCAAATTCCAACAAACAGAGAAACAAATAACATAAAAATACCATCATTCCAGTAGCGCCGTCAGCTCTAGTACCATCAAATCGATTCATAGTGCTCACATCGCTGTAAAACTTATGCACCAAACTGGGATCCTGCTGTAGGAGTATGTAGTACTGCCCCACAAAATACGATCCAACCTAAACAAATCCCAAATACTCAAAAGAAACGTACCCAATCAATCGAGTTGTGCGGTAAAGTTCAGAGCTTTTTTTACCTGAAGCGCGGAAACCTGAGCAGGAAACACCGCCGCCATTGCCAAAGACGTAATAGAGTATGTAGGTTTTTTGTTGAAGTCCGGAGAGAGAAAGTCTTGCTGAATTTTTTTGGTTTTATTGACTGAATTTATTTAGAGCGAATTTAATGCTTTCCTTTTGTCCGTTGAAATGCCCAAGCAGCTTTTTTTGGTTCTTCAGTTTTCGAATTCTAACAGTGAATAATGGGAAAGGTTGGGAATGATATGATTTGATAGTCAGGCAAATGCTTTCTACTCGGTTTGTCAGGCTTTTGTTTGAACGGACATAGACATGCACAGCACGTGGTTTTGCGAGGTCCCCCAAAAAAATAAATATACAACTAAAAATTGGAAATTTTGTGGATTTAGCCTTATTTTACAAACAGCAATTCTAAAAGGCCCGGAAATTGTATCAGGGATTAAGCCCGAATCCATCATGGCCACTAAATAATACAGCCTCCCATGAATTCAACCTTTGGATTCCAATTCGAACCTTCCGCACTTGTTAAATTTCGGGCCCTGTAGCAGCATTCTTTTACAAATTTATTACGCAAACGGTCCTAATCTAAACCTATTTACAAACGTAACTCTATTTTGACCAACTCAGCGCTGAGTTGGTCAAAACGTACTGTTGCGATCTCAAATAGCGTTAATATAATTGGGGGAAAAAAAATATATGAGTCGCCTCAGCGTATACAAAACAACTCTCCATCCCTCTTCCTTTTCACTTTTCCGACTCTTCCCCAAACACCGAAACCCACTCCCCCTTTTTTTCCAAGCAATTAAAATTGTAGTTGTAGATAACAACGCTGTACGATAATATACAATACAACTTAAGATACAACACGACCTACGATAACATACAATACAACTTACGATACAACGTACAACCAAACACCATACATTACTCATTAGGATATCTCGGAAGTCTTGACACTAGGTCTGCATATTTTTCTTTTAGTCGATAATTCTCCTTTTTCAAACGTGAATTTTCTACATGCATCTCAAGAACATACCCATGCCCTCTACGACACATTGGAGGATCAATCCATTCGGTATAACCGCAACAACTAAATGATCCAGGCAGTTGTCTACTCAATGCATACCTTGCACAAACGTAGTACCTACGACTTGCGTTGAGTTCATCAATTTCCCATTGATCCATTTCTGGTAATGATTAATTAAAATTGGTTTTATGAAATGCAAAGAAAGTGAAAAGCAATTAAAGTGAAAATTAGTTTAAATGTAGAGATTACCTTCGATTATCTAGCGAATCTACAAAAAATCATAATTTTGATAAGGGATGGTGTAGAATTGTGGAAAGGAATGTAATTGGGGTTTTGGGGTTTCTTGTATTGAGTTTGGTAAAGTGAGAAATGAGAGGGGAGAGAGGAGAGAGAGAAATCAAAAACCTGTCAAACATGGTACAACATATATCATCCGCCAAAAGAAAACTCCAAATGGTCAAATTCCAACATTCTAACATAAATATCACATAAATAATCCAACTATCCCATGAACATTACACAAATGATCCAACGATCGAAATCAAACAACGTCAAAATATTCAACCAACACCACAAATCAAAATATTCAACCAACACTACAAATCAAACTACATGATAAACATCCGACTAACACCATATCACGGCAACGCTTTATGCAACCTCTTCACCGCTAGAGGAGTTCTTTTTTGATTTCCTCTGTGCTAATGAAACCTCGTCCGACAAAGACTCCTTGCTTTCTTGGTTGGACCCCTGCGGTTGTGAAGGCCCATGTTCGAATTGCGTAGGTTGAGAAGATGAAGGACATTTTTCCTTACCCTTCCGACTTTTGCGTTGGCGTACTTGTGTCGTATGAGGAGAAGAAATTGATTCAAGAGGTGCTTCAATGAGTGCAAGAGGAGGAGGTAGTGGTGGGGGAGGAGGAGGTGGTGTAGGTCTAACTAGCTTGTTCTTCCCGAGAATAGATTGCAATATACGCTTCACACTAAAGCATTTGCCCTTCATACACTCCGACACCTCTCCCGATAGCTCATCAACCAACTCCATGGCACGGTAAATGTCATCCGCCTGCCAAATTGTAGCAATTAACACATATGCAAACTAAATATGACTACTTTCCTCTCAAGTTAAATAAAAGCAATTAATGCATACCACATTCCTCTCAAGTGGAGCTCTCAAAGTATACGCATCTACCTTAGCAGGCTTCTCTACCTCAACAGGAGGTTCTATGGCACGAAGAATATAGTGTCGGGTGATGTACCGATACCAAATACACATCGTCCGATAGCGTGAGGTCTCATTCTTGTTGTGTATGCGTATGACGATGACTTCATGTCTCAATCGCCATCTCATACTCTCCAGTTGAGTTGTCGATCCGGTAGTGAGGAGTTGCTTTTGGCAGATGCTGCTTAAAACCAAATTGCCACATCACTCTATCGGAAAGATGAAATGCTACATCGCGAAACAAATAAGTAATGCACCCGTGCTGTCCATAGATCAATAAAAGCAGTGCATAAGGGTGGAAGCTATCCAAGTCCATGTACGTATGGGGTTCATGTCACAGCATCACAACCGAGTACATCAAACTCGTTGCGGTAGAACATAACATTACGTCTAGGAGTATTCACCATGCTCTTCGGCCCAATCCATCCACAAGAGCAAGATAATAAAATTAGTGGAGCAAAACATGTATGTGTAATCAAATGATGCAGTAAATATACCTAGCACTATACTGCAAAGATAAATCAACTTTCGCTCTCTTCATTGTTATTCTCCCAACCGGAAGATACGACCAAGACCATATCTACAAACGTTACGACCAAGACCATAGCTACAAACGTGTAGATGCATAAAAAACAATGTATATGTACATAAAATATATGCATATGAAGGGGAAATGTGAATACCTGAATTAGAGTCAAACAGTCTCTAATAGATGTGCTCTCCTGCAAAGTGAGCCTAGTCGGCTCGGTGTATGTATACGCTAGAACCGCACTACCCCACGAATACTGACGACATACATCAAAGTTCTCTATGAAATGAATCCACTTAAGCTAGACACGGGTCTTCGAATGATTTCATATCAAACGCGAAGTGATGATATGCAGTATAATAGCTCGAGCCGCTGCTTAATCTGAATCTAGGAGGTGTCGGCTGGAATGTCCCCATCAAGCTGCTGCCGGAACTAAGTGGTAACTATCATCTCATTACCTCACCACTGCTCGGGGGGAGGAGATAGACCTAAGAGACTCTCGCACATCGATAGGTAATCAGCTGAAATATCCCCATCAAGCTGTTGCCGGAACCAAGTGGTAACTATCATCTCATTACCTCACCACTGCTCGGGGGGAGGAGATAGACCTAAGAGACTCTCGTACATCGACGGGTAATTGGCTGGTTCTGGATTGCTCAATGGAGCACCATCTATAGGTAAACCAAGCAATACAGCAACATCACCCAAGGTGATGGTCATCTCATTGGCTCTAGGTGAAATGTAGACGTCTTCGGCCTCCATCTATCCACTAAGGCAGTAATAAGGTGACGATCCAATTGGGTGTAACCCAATCAATGTATAAGCAAGAAGCCAGCTCCATCTAACAACTTTAGCATGCCAAGATGAGAGAAAGTCACTGTCCTGAGCGTCGATGAGTGATCAATAGTTGTAACTGCATTTTTTTTCTGTCAAAAGAATTACAACATATAAGCACTACTGCTAACAAAAATCAATGTATGTCGGTATTACAAAAGAAAGTGTATTACCGTCATCATAGCGTTGTTGCTTGATCGATGACATGCTTGCAAGTATAAAACACTACTGTCAATCGGTCCGGGTAACATCTTGGTGTAATCTACAACAAATATTGACAATTTGAACATGGCAAAATTTCGAATTCTAGCTGCCAATCAACAATTTCAAATTCAACTACAAATTGATGTTTAACAATATAAAGTCAAGTAATTTGTGAATTATAAGATGAAACAATTATTACAAAGCTAAATAGCTACTACTCCTAACAACTTCAACATCAACAAATCCTAAATTGTACATTAAATGAAGATTGTTTGTAGAATTGATACTGTAGAAGCTTCCTGTGTCGACGAACTAGCCATGGTTCAATATTTAGAAGAAATAAGCTAAAATAGAGTTAGGATTTTAATTTTGGAAAATTGGGAAATTGGGTTTCGGTATTGATGTTTAGGGAAGAGTTGGAAAAGTGAGGAGGAAGAGGGGGGTTGCTATTTTATATGCACAAAGGCGACATTTGAAATTGCGCCAACTGGTGCAATTTCAAATGCCGTCCATATATTTTTATTTTTTTGCTCCAATTATACTGGCGCTATTTGAAATAGCGCTAGTTATAAATTTAGAAAAAAAATTGCTTCAACTAGCGCAATTTGAGATTGCGCCGGTACGTTCTAGCCAACTCAACGCTGAGTTGGCCAAAACAGGGATACGTTTGTAAATAGTTTTAAAACAATGCTATTTGCGTAATAAGTTTGTAAAATAAGGCTAAATCGAAAAATATTCCTAGAAAATATAACACTAACACCAAGCTGGAACATTGAGGTACATGACTGTTTGTTTACTGATGAGCAAGCCCAAAAAGTTTATACGACTAGTGTATCCAGTAGTAGGATTTAAGAGACACATATGGTATTATATTTGTATTTCGAACTACTAGTATGTAATAAAAATTGTCTTTTTTATTGACTATTTTTAGCATTTCATAATTTATAAATAATATAAATTTATTTAACCGTGTTAATTAAAAATAATTAAAATAAAATAATTACTTATAACAAAACAATTAAAATCTCCCCTTTAGATACCCCTTTCATAACAGAAGCACGCATTCCCCTTTCGCAAACTATTTCCCTTTCGTGAGCCAAATAGACACACCCTAAATATAATAGAACAATACATGATTGTGTTATTTATATCGCATTATACAGTTGATTTTACCTAATTTTCAAATTATCCATTAAATATTAATTTAAACTTCTTGTAAATAATATCTCAATCATCGTAGAATCATCGATCCAACCATTCGACGAAACAATGTCGAACATAACTTGGTCATACGATTGAACAATGATGAACTAGTAGAAAAGCAAATCAATGTTAGGTGAACAAAAAACCCTAAAAGGATGTATGTTCTTTCAATTTTTTGATTTAAAGAAGTGCATGGTTAATTCTTTCGATGGTTTTTTAATGGGTAATAACTTGTGCGATGTTGTAACAATCTTGGTCGAGATTACCTGAAATTAAAATTTAAAACATGGTTAATTAATTTATTTATTAAATTTGGGGAATTTATGTCTATTGTGTTTTCAAAGTTAAAAGGAACTTAGAATGAGAATAAATTGAGAATTTATTTAATTTTACTTTTTGTAATTAATTCTTATATTTAATAAAATGAGAACAATTTGGAGAAAATTAATAAATAAATTGTATGGAAATAATTTCATTGTTTGAAATATGATTTCCCAATTAATGATTCATTTTATTAAAAATATGGAGAATAACTTTTCATTTTAAAAAGTTGTATTTATTTGATAAAATATTTCAATATTAGTTAAAAAAATAAGATTTTGACATGTTATTTATTTTGGAAAAATTGTAGAAATCAATATTAGTTAAATTAGAACATTGTTTAAATCTAATTAGTGTTTATAGTGTTAAAATGAAACAATACAGACTAGCAACACTTTGGTTTTAGGAAAATTAGTAACATTTTACTATTAGATCCATACCTTAACCCATTTAGCTCAAATAAAAGAAATATGAGATGAGAAGCATATGTACAAGTTTCTGATTTTCCTTTTCATCCCATAAACAAGAAGAAGAAAAATCCTTAGTCCCAAAAACCCTAATCTCCAAATTAAAGCTAGATATCATAGAGCTTTTGATCAATTCATGTGTATATTGATAAAAGGTAATCTCTTCTATCTATCTATGCATCTATTTGTTAATTTAATTCAGTTTGAATTTCAGATTCTGATCATTACTATCCAATCTTTGATCATAACCTAGGTTGAGGTTGAAATATAAAGACATAGGAGATTCTAAGCTAATATCTTACATTATGGGTTTGTTTAGGCGAGTTTATATCACAATTTCTAGCCTAAGATGAATGATTGCTGTTGTTATATGAATTTAGTTGAATCTCTAATGTATATGATCTCAATATATTGATAAATCCTATGTCTATTTGAATTGGATTCTCTGTTTGTTGAAAACCCGCTTATGAAATCATGATTTTCATTTAATTATACATGTATATATGCTTACATGATTGCTAATTCAATACCCCCCATACCTCTAGGGAATCAATGAAGAAGAAATAGGCGGAATCAGATCGTTGAGGAGCCGCTTGGAAATCAACCCAGGTGATGCAACCGGTAGACCGGTCTAAACGACGGGAGCACTAGTCGCAGCCTGAGGTTGAGCCCCAAGCTATGTTGCTTTGGTCCCCGATCGCTCCCGTTTGTCGCTAGTTTGTCCAGTTGATCTCCTTATGTTGTTTGCTTGATTTTGCTGTTACATTTCATGTCAATTTCATTACCATTTCCAGCCTTTGATTTGTGAATTGATGGATTTATTTTGATGTTTTAAACCATAGAGTTATTCTATGGATCTTGAGGAGTAAAACACACTTTTGATGCACGTTTTCAAATCGAATTTATAAAAGGCTGATTTCTAAATCAAACCTTTTTATGAAAATCTTTTAAGTACAAATCTAATTTCTATATAAATAGTTTTAGATTATATATATATATAGTGTTATTCTCTTTGAAAATGGTTTTAAAAATGATTTGAGAAATTATTTGAAAGTGTACTTTTATTTATTTATTATTTTTCCCACTATAAATCAATGTTTTACCAAAATGATTTTTAAGTGAAGAATTTTATAAAAATTGCACGACATCAATCGGAGAGGAATTGATTTAAACGGTTCAATAAAACAAGTTGTATAGAATGCTCGCGTTTGTTTTACCGGTTAATTTTTCGGACTTGCTCGACCGAACCATTGCTACATACAAGTGGAGTTAACTATTGTATAGTAAACGTTTTGGTAAACCTGTATGGTGTAGGACACATGGTCGTTATCTATTCGATTGCTATATGAAAGCATTTAACACTTTTATCGATGAGTTTACGATCACATTTGGAGTTCACAGGACTTGTTCCTATCTTGGAGTTTATAGGTCACCTATCTTGATGTTTAAAGGGCTTGTCCTATCTTGATGTTTATAGGTCTCGTACCTATCTTGATGTTTATAGTCTCGTGCCTAATTTGAAGACTATAGGACTTGTTCCTATCTTGATGTTTATAGTCACCTACCTATCTTGATGTTTATAGGCTTATACGTCTATCTTGGAGTTACATACATGTAGGTGAATTTATTTCACCAATCTTGGAGTTTGGTGCCTTCCCTTTTTTTGTGAGATTTCTAGATTCTATTTGTCAAATTTCTGGATTTTATTTTGTTTGAATTATCACCAATCATTTCGGGGATTTTTGCTTTTAATAATCTATCTTGAATTTTAGTATTTGGTGGTTTAAAGTTATTGATGCATGTTTGATATTTGTCGATATATAACTATATTTGAGATCTAGTTTACTTTATCTATCATTCATTTTGCTAACTCATTTATCTTAGTCTAGACTGACACATTCATTATTTTTTTATAATACTCGAGCCAGACCGAGATGTTTCGGGTCCTCCAGCTTGATGCTTTAGAGTGGATATCCTATCTGTTAGCTAGTAGTTACTTTTGTCATCTATGTATATATGTGATGTTATGTTGTACCTTATGTCGAGCTAGACTCTTTTTGTGTACATATTCATATTTGGAGACGTAGCACTTTGTATATGTGTAGTCTACATCATGTATCTATTTTGGGTCGATTAAGACTTGTATCTATTTGTATTCCGTTGTGTCTGATATGTGATTCCGTGATCTATATTTATTATATGTTGTTTTGGATTTTATTATAGCCATCGTAGTTTTGTTTTAAGCCTGAATTGTATACGTCGATTCCACTTGATTAAAGAAATGTATAACATATTAATCGACGTATCGATGCTCGCTTAAAGTAAAATTCACATATGGTTGCTCCTAACCAGCCTTATTATGTGCACTAGCCGACAATATTACTTTGTAATATTCTTTGTTAGTGTGAGTCTTGGGGTAGGGCATCATAGATGTAATTATTAGAACTCTGAGGTTAATGTTAAATAATGGTTATGTAAACTTAAATATGTTCGAATGTATGACTTTTGTTTATGTCATGATTGTTCTTCATCTACTTAAGGAAAAACTAAGTTTAATCATGTTTAGGATTTTCTATCAATTATTTTATTTCAAGAATTTCCTCCACAAAGAGCATGCAGTGAAAAAGAAGAGAGTTAAGGGTATGCCGTAAGAGTAATTGCGTCAATTGTTATATAATTTCAACTGTATGATGAATATTGTTCGAAATAAAAGTATGAATTTTGGTTTTTTTATAATTTTTTTGTCATATACATATAAATAATGACTATGAGCATCATATACATATATAAATAGAAAATCCCTTACTAGAGTATTATATCGATTGCAGTTGTGAATCGGTCGTAAGCACGGGTATTGAATCGATCTAGTAATAATACTCAACTTTAAAGGTTTTTAGCCAAGTTGATTCGAGAATGCGATGTTAATGCATCTGTTGAGACTAGTGTATGTAACGCTCTCCTGATGTTGAACGTTGAATTAGTCATAACTGTTAGAGATTCCAAGAGAATTGTGATCATTAAATGATCACAAAATGACTTAACCGAGACTCCTATGTAAACGTAGAATCTTAGCATGACGATATGCGGTTATCTTTAGATTTGAGAATACTATATAGCTTAGGGGTGCATTTGTGGATAGATTGGATTAGAGATTAGATGTTAGAGGTTAGATGTTGACAAAAATTTGATTAGAGGTTAGGTAGAAAGTAATGTAAAAGTTGTTTATTTTTATTTTATAATAAATATTATGATCAATGATCAATGATCAATTTTAAATAATAAATATTTAAATAATTAGTATTTAATATCTTCATTTAATATCAGACCGTAGCTCAAGTGGAATTGGCAGGGGTCCTCAGCTCCCCAACAGAGGGAGATAGTTCGAGCCTTGACAGCTATACTTTAGCAGCTTATTGAAAGGTATAAATCTACGGGATCGAAAAGTGCCAACATGAGGGCCCGACTAAAAGGGGGGTTAAGGCGAGCTTTCCTACATCCCTAGCCTATGAAAGTAGTTTTTTATAAAATATCTTCATTTAATATTTAAGTTAATATTTCATGATCAATAATGAAAATTCAAATTCAATTTCAACTTCAAATTCAATTTAGACTTTAAATTCAACTACAAATTCAAACACTTACTGCTAATTCAAATTCTTATTACATATAAAGCGTAATAAAGAAAATTCAATGACTCTCTCGTAATACCCTTGGTTTTGTTTCAATCTACTCACGTGCTGCATCATTAGAGTCCAACATTCTCAAACCTCTTTGAAAATTCATATCCAAGAGATAATGTTGTAATCTTAGTCTTAATATACTGGTCCAACTTCATGCACTATTTACAGCATGTTAGACCATCAACTAATTTATGATCTCCTCATTGAGGAACATCACTACCTTTAGAATAACTTAACAACCTGAAGCATGTTCTTCTTTTCATCATTTCCACTATTTTGTGAACATCTTCATAAAACTTATGGTGTATGCATCTTTAGCTAAAACGAGCAGTGGTAGAGCGACTAGCTAAAGGACTACCCACATTAATATCAACATCGGTGTTAAGTCAAGCTGAGGAAAGTCAACTGGTTGGGAGGATTAAAAGGTCTGGAAGGGTTGGGAGCCTAAATGATCATACCATTCTTAAGGTAGGGGCTCCTCTTCCCAAACACTATCCGAAGTGGGATTTGATGCAGTAGTTTGAAACTCATTTTATACATTATCCTCAATTTCAGTAGCAGGTAAATCAAATTAAGTGGGGAGAATGACCTGTTTTCTAATTGCGACATTTCTGAATATTTGCTTTAAATATTTTATATCGGATATAAATACATATCTCCATTTTAGTACTACATAACCCATGTCCTAAAACATAAATCTTAAGCAATCGGTAAGAAAATATTATAATAAATTCGGAAAAAATATGGAATACCTTGACTCAATTTTATGTCGGACATATTTGATTTTACATCCGACATAAAGTTTATGTCATGTCTGTCTGATCCATTTTGGAGCTGCTGACCGCTTTCCAAATAAACAATGACATACCGATACGTCAGACATAAACCCGATACATTCAACATATTCTCCACTTTCCAGTTTACCGAGAGCATTTTGTGTGTCCTCAAATAGTGCCTAAATGAGAAGGTTATGCTTTGATTTTGGTCAACTTATGGCATCACTACTTTTGAGTATATACCAAATCATTTAAAGTGAAACACTGTTCAATAGAGAATTCGTATCCTCCGATGTAAGAGGCTTGTATCATCATAATTGGAAGCCAACTTAAGGTCAAAAATCTATGGCCATGGTACTATTGGTTATTCGATAATTGTTATCGTCTGAACCAAGGATTTTAAAGATGATTTTCGTAGTTAAATACAGATATTGTTTAGATACACAGGTGATATAGTGATGACAAAAAAACATGCATAGACATCATCGCTTAAGGGCGTATGCTTAATTAGATTAAAATACGATTTTCCTTGACTATCTATAAGCAATGGAAATTAGGTCATAATAGCACGCTAAGTGTAATGACCTAGAATTTTACCGCCTTGATTTGTGAATATTTAATAAATTGTTAATATTAAAATATCAGGTTTTATAATTAATATATATATATATATATATATTTTAAATAATAATAAATGATGGTAAAATAGATTTGTAACGTCTTAGGATTTTGCCACTTTGGAATAGGCTATTAAATATATTTTATATAATCAATAAATGAATTTTTATTAGCAAATAAACCTATTTTAATTATTTTATAATGATGATAAAATAGTTTTCAAAATTTGTTTACCAATATAAATAGTTCAAATAAAAATAGAAAATGTGACCGAAGAATGTTTCCTGAAATTTCGACTTTTCAGCACCGAAAAGTTGTTGGGAAACATTGTGCACACTAGTGTGCACATGCACACATTTATAAACTAGTTGATAAAATTTGCAAATAATATACATGTATACATACTTGAATACTTATAATATATACATATACAGTCATGACATGACCATTTATGCATATATATATGTATGTATGTATGTATAATATAACCTAGGTTAGTACCTAAACATCACCTATATACCTAGGTTAAGTACTTGCAAATATGGTGGGAGGGGTTACTAGGGGAGAAAGCGTATTATGAGGATGGTGGGAGGTATGTCAAGCATGCTTTCATGAGAAGTTTATTATTATTTTATACTAAAAGTCATTTTACTAAATTATCCCTCTCATTTACTATAAATACTTCCTCATTCTCTTTATTTTTCCTTTATTCATCTCCTTCCTATTTTCAAGTTCCTCCACTTCTTCCATTCATGGCTTCCATCTCTTTTTTTAAGAGAAAATTTAGTGCATATACTCTAAAACCAAGTCTAAAATCACCTACATCCATATACATACACTACTCCACACAAAGCAAGCTACATCTCCCCAAAAACTCCAAGAGTCGAGCCCCTTTGTTGCTAGGCCAAGCCCAATGCACCCAAGGCCGAACATATTTGCTTTCCCAATATCCAAAAGTTGAGTTTTTACAAGGAGAAGCTAGGTCCATTAGTCGATCAGAGATTTTGATAGCTTTGGTTTAAAGTTATACTTAGAGTAAAGGTTCTCTTTTTCAATTAAGATACTAACCTTGAATTTGATGTATAAATGGTAGTAAATAATGATGTTTGGTTGTGTAGTTATGATGTGAATTGGTTACACTTGATTTGTTGGAAGTGTTGACCATTTGGTTGTGCATATGCATGTTATTTATGTTGTAGTTAAACTTGAAATTTGAAGTTAATTAGTAATTGAAAGTTGGTATATTGTTATGATTATGGTCATGATGTGAATGTATGATGGATATGGAGTTTAGTAAAGTTAGTTAATGTTAGAAAAGTTAGCACTTACTAACTTTAAGCGATATGGAAATTCCTTTTATAAAAGGGTGAAATTTGATTTTTGAAATTATAATTATATTAAAGTTAAAATCTTTATTTGAGTTTAAAAAATATTTCTTTATGTTTTATAAGTAATAAGGGTTTCAAAGGTTACGGTTTTAAAAGTTAGAAAGTAAAATTCAAGTTTTTGAAAATTACGGGTCCGTATAGCGATAGTCGCTATACGCGTAGTTCGCAATAAAACAAACTATTTCCAAATCCAAAACTTGTTTCCACCTACAAACATTTTTGAAAAGTGTTTTCTAAATTTGTTATAAGTTTTAAAGAGTGAAAATAGAGTTTTGAAATTAATTTGCTTAAAAACCAAGTTTTGAAAATTACCGGTTCGTATAGCGATAGTGCTATACGCGCAGTTCGGAAAATCTAACTATTTTTCTAATCTAAACCTGTTTTAACATAAAATATTTTTAGAAAATGTTTTCTAACTTTAATTTAGTAATTAGAGAAGAATTATTTAATTATTTAATGATTATTTAATTGATTAATTAATAAATAAAGGTAATTAGTACTGTAACGACCCGCTATTTTGGACCATTCGCATCCGCACATGTCGGACTTGAATAATTCAAAATACCGCGTTGTTAATTTAAATTGGAAAAACTGAGCATATACAGTAAATAAAATAATCACAGATCACAGACACAGAGTAATAATTGCAGCGGAAATAAAAGAGATAGTAGTTCATGAAGCTACTATATAAATATATAAGTTACATCAGAGTTAAACCAGATACAACGGAAGAGTAATACGATACATCAGATACAAATCAGAATACATCACTGGAATCATCGAATACTGAAAGCAGAATAGATGGCTGGATCTTCAAGCAAGCTCCAACTTCAAAGGTGAGTCGAATACTGTATCACTCAGTTTGACCCGAGCGTAAAGCAAAACACAAAACACTCGAGTCAGGATTAACATTCTTATATCAATAAATCCAACTCAAGTGAAATAGCAACTGAAATATAAGTAACTCAAAGGATGTTTGGAATAACCATCCTTTAAGGATCTGTTAAACTATCTACTATGTAGTAGTGTACGATAAGTAGATAATGCCTATCAGTAATATAAGATATCAAAATAGTGTTAAGGCGTTACCATTATCCCCCTTAACACATTTTTATATAAGCGTCATAGACTATACAGCACTGTAAACTCCACCGTAAACTAGTGGGCTATCAGGGAGTACTCCATAGGTATAACACAAAACAAATTCGTAGTGGTCGCGTATAAAGGGATACAAGTATGACAAGGCACATGAGGCAATACCCAAGGTAGTGAAACTACCGTTTGCCTGATCCGGACTGGTGAGAACGCATCGCCGCAGCGATCGCAACACCGCGAAACAACACTCCCAAATCAAGGGTGCACCAATCGACAACAAGTAATGAGTAGTTTTCGAAGAAGTGTGTTCGCTCGAGGTAGCTAGCCCCCATTTGGCCCGGCACGGCTCCTGTTTTAGTCATTTCCAATTTGACACAAGTGTCAAGGCTATCCATTATCGTTCTCTTTCTTGAGTCATCACGTACATCATTCCAACCACTTCATTCTGGATCACACTCCGCGTATAGTTATTAAAGTGGTTTTCGGTTTAGACAGTGAGTATGTCCCTAACCGATTCCGGTCTCTTTAATAACTTTCGTGATTATTACACCGATTGGTCGCTTAATAAATTTCGAAAACCAAATCAATTTCAATTTCAATTACAATTTGTAAATCAACATTTCATTTGTCTTTCAAAACCAATTTCCAAAAATTTACATTTCAAAACATCCAAATTACCATTTCGAAATCTTCTGATTCAATTCCAATTTCTATTTAAAACAATTCAAATATTGATTCAAGTTCGTAAATAAGTTTCATTCCAAATCATTAAATTAATTTAATTTAACATTCAAATCTATTTAACTTCATTGATCGATTTTATTCAGTATTCATTAAGTAAATTTTTCATTCAAAACAATTTCTATTTAATTTCCAATTCATTAAATCAATTACTTAAGTTCAACTTCATTAAATCAAAACTTAAAATTTTGAATTAAATTAAATTCGTCAAAACAATTTCTTTAAATTTCAAGTCTTACATTAATTTCAATAAATCACATTTTATTTCTTGTTAAAGAAATTCAATTTCACTTATTTATTTACTTAATTACAAATTTCAAAACTTAATTATTTCATAACTCAACTTTACTTATTAAAGAAGTTCAATTCCACCTATTACGAAGTTCAATTTCACATATCAAGAATTCAATTTCATTTAATTATTAAATGATTCACTCTTATTTAAGTATTAAATAATTTCAAAAAACTTGATTATTAAATAATTTCAAACTTAATAATTAAATTTTAAACAACATTCTTTCATCAACTACTATGTTAATATTTTGTTTCGGATTATTTCATATTAACAATTTCCTTTCAAAAATTCAAATTCCAACTTCATTTTAAAACCTTATTATTTATTCAAATAAAATCTTCATTTTAATTTTAAATTAAATTATTGACCAATCGGGTTTTATTTAATTCTCTATCCTAGGTCAAAGTTTAATTTGGGTATTTATCATTTCAACCCGATTCCAATTCAATTCAAAATCAAAGCATAGCAAAGGGAACTTGCAGTGTGATAACTGGGATGGTGTCAAAGTAAATAAACAAGCAATAACAATAATCAATAACAATCCAATAATCAATTCAAATAATCCCGAAATAATCATATTAATTCACATTGTTATTTGTGTAAATTAATATAATTATCTCTAGAATCTACACTATCATTTCATGTAGATTAAAGATTATTACACTAATCATTATACAGTTCTTCACTCGATATTCAATTTCCATTTTTCACTACAACAATTAATCCAATATACGTCGATGGTTCAAAATGTAATTATCACTATTCTACATGTCGATTAATTTAACAATTAAAAGGGGTCATATTCAACTAATCAAATTTAACATATAAATCAGTTTAAAATTGTTAACTATCCTATATCCATTTCAAATTTTTGCATACTATTTATCATTTAACACTAACAATTTAACGTCCAATATAAACATCAACAATCAATCAATTATCAGCCAAACTGTATTATCATCGCATAAATAATTAACAGATAATGGTGTCAGATGTCAGAGGTGAACTGTTACAGGCAATAGCATATATAACAGTGTAATTAACTAACAGCAGCATATTTCAATTGTCGTTTCAATTGGAATCAAATTTAATAAATAAAAGAACATTAATCGTGAGTGATTGCTCACCTTTCGAGGCTAGAGGAATTTGATAACGAAGTAAAGTACAAATCCAGGCGCGAATTCCAAAGTAAAGTGAAATGGGCACGAATTGACGATCAAAGCAAAGCTGGAAGTTGGAAGTGACGGAAACAGATCAGCACAAGTTTACTATAGACAAATCAAAATATATGCTATATATAAATTTTCTCTTAAATTAAATTTAAAACATCTTATACCTTTTCACTTTCATTTCAAGTATATACACAGCACAAAATAAAAAAAAATGTAACTACTGAAAATCATATGCAACTCATACTTTAAAATAAACAAATAACTTCAAAACCTTGCATAAAACTGCATATAAACCTGCAGCTGGTAATATAACTATTATATTCAAATCTATTATATTACAGTCTAAGGAATTACTTATATATATAAACTAATGCATAGAACTATTATGTATATAACCTTACATATGCAGTTTCATCAATGTTTAAAAAAAATATACTTTATATAAAAGTTTGTAAAACAATTATATCGACTGCCCAAGCTTATGGAGAAATTCATGTACATATTTAAGAACGCATTATATACACTAATAGGAAAAACCGAATACACTTGTATTATTAAATAGTTTATAGCAGGAAACACATGCAAGAATCTTATTCAAACCTATATACATATACGTGTAGATATCAACCTATAATATACCAGCTATTATATAATATGTATAAACTAAGAAAATATAAACTATTGTACATATGTATGAAAATTTCTTTACTGTAAATACATAAAGTAACTACAAATGCTCTAGACAAGGCCATAGCAAGTCACGGCTCACCTATATATATTATAGCATTATATATATATTACGAACAACTTGTATATATAACTTAATATACATAAAGAAATATACGCAAATATACTTGTAACTGCTGTAAACCTATACTTACATAAACAACATCTACCCATAACTAACAGGTAATATATAACTAGTATACACAAACGACTTAAAACATATATAAGTCACACGAATTATATATGTACAATAATATATATATGAACATATATATACGCACCTATATAAATGCAGAAAGGAGGAAGACAGCAGTTGTTTGGCCAACACGTGGAGGAGGCACGAAGTGGCGGAGCGGGGTCGGTGAGGTGGACTCGGCAGTGGCTGTGACGTGGAATGGGAGGCCAGTGGAGGAACGGCTGTGGCATGTGAGGGGAAAGGCAGTGTTGCGTGTGAGGCAGCAGTGTAGTGGGGTCCAGGCGGAGATGGTCTGGGTGCACGGTGTAGGCTGGAGGAAAGGTGGGGGCGGAGATGCTCAAGCGGAGGCTGGAAAGGAGGAGCCTTGGCTGTGGGGAAAAAGTTTGGTCATGGGAAAAGAAGGGGTTGAGGGCGAGGAGATGGAGGATGGAGCAAAGCTTGGTGACGCAGGCGAAGTTGTACGGCTGATGGTGGCGGTAGGGGAGGCTTCACGTGGAGGGTGGTGGGATGTCAGGCTAAGTGGAAGTGGAATGGTGGTTGATGGCGTTCGGCGTGGAAAATAAAAAAAAGAAAAGGAGGAGGAAAGAAAATAACAGAGGAAGGGAGAGGTATAGAACAAAGTTATTAAAAATAAATCAACTTTCAATACGTGAATCAGTTTCACCCGTTTAGCCTTTCGAGATGTATGAGATGGCAACGACTGAATTCTAGTAAATAATAAGTTATAATAAATGCTAGTTGCTTTCTATTTACGTTTGAAATTCGAATGGGCATAGTTTTTAAAAAGTGTAAAAAGTGGTACCGATACAATTGGCATTTCGCAGATTGCACCGCACACCGGATTCCGAATTTGACAATCGAATATACCGTAGAGATCAACACGACGAGACGATCAAAATGGTATACAGATATCAGTGGTTTGATTGAATTTATAAAAATTCGAATTTTTCTACTGGCGGAAAATGCAAGAAAACGTAGAAAAATAAGATCGACGGAGCCAAAGAAGTCCGAATTTGGAAAAACGACAAACTGACATCTTGCTCAGAAGATGGTTTAGAATTTTTCTATGTAAAAATATTTTGGTTTTGAAAAAGTTTTATTTCCAACGCTTTTTAACTGATTAAATTGAAGTAAATTTACGCGCGAAATAAACTTTCATATTTTCGGACGAAAATTTACCAGTTGTTATGTTTAACTAGACGCATTCCAAATATCAAATTTATATTTCAAAATTTTATTTTTTAAAATTCCATAAATTTTCAATTAATAACGTTATTAAAACTAGTTAAATTTACGGGTCGTTACACTCTCCCCCACTCAAAACTTTTCGTCCCCGAAAAGAAACGAGGTAGGAGAATAGAAACCAGAAAGAAAATAGATTGGAATACAAGTAAAACAATTAATTTAAACCATATAAATTCCAATTTAAATTAATTAATATTTAACAATTTAGTTAAATCCCTTTGAGTTCACTTAAGTTAAATCAATCTATCTATTTCTAAATTCATTATCATATTATCTAGTCATCCTCAATTAACAATTTCTAGATCATCAATTTATATAATCAATTATTGTACTCATACTTTTATTCAACAGATTTAATTCTTTTATTCCAAATTATTATTAAGTTTATTTCACTTAATATATCTTATTACATATATTTAAACCATATAAATTAATTTAAACCATATAAATTTCAATTTAAATTAATTTATATTTTTTTCCAATTTGGTTAAATCCATTTATATTAAATCAATAAATAGTCATTCGATTTAAATTTGTTAGTTCAACTGTTAATTCTAATCATATAAATTTCATTTTAAATCAATTAATATTCGATAATTGATCTTAATTCAAGGTATTTCATTAAGCTGATTCAATTCAATTTGTTAATTCTTTTAGAACAAAATTTACTTTATTTATCTCATTCAATTAACTTATTATTCTATCATCTTTATTAGTATTTTTTTATAATTAAAATCTAAGTGCATAACATTTATTATAAACACTCAGATTTTATTTATAAAATTATTTTATATTGTATATTATCCAATTACATTTTAACTTATGAATAATTTAGGTAAGTTATATTGAAATGCAATTTAGTACTATACAAATAAAATTTTCAAATTCAATTATTTCAAGTTTAAATACTTATTCAAAATTTAGCTTTATTTATAATTGAAAACATCTTTTGACATGATTTTTAAGAATTAAATTTCCGTTTAATTTCAAACCCTTTAGAGATAATTATGTATATACTATATATATCAAATCAAATTAAATTTAAAATAATATACCCATATATATATATATAAATCAAGTCATATTTAATAAATTCAAATTAAAATACTTTCCAAATAAGACCGTAGCAAAGCTACAGAATAGTCTCTCCACTTCGAAACTCGAAAATGTCAGTCGATGATGCGGCCGTCATCACCGAAATTATTTTACAGCGACAAAGAGAAGAGCACTTGCTTAAACATCTAAAATTTCTATGAAATGATTTTTATTCGAAAATACTTTAGATAATACATTTTAAAACCTTTAAAACCAAGGTTTGAAATTTTCGGAAATTAAATTCTCAAATTCTTGATTTAAATACATTTCAAATTTCAAATCAAATTATAGCCAAGTTTATGAATTCATTTATTGATATTGAAATAGTAAATTGTTTACAAAACAATAAATGATAATCAAATATTATCATTCCAACAATCAATTTATTAGCAGTTGGGTTAAAAAAATTCATACTTATGTATATAGTAAAATCATACAAACTTTATTTTATTTTCCAAATTTGAAAACAATATTGTGTCAGCTTGCTCTGCTCAAGTGTTTTGGAAATTCTATCGATAGCGTTGATCAGACGAATCGATCGAAAATCCAAATCAACATCAACAACTCAAACAACACAATATATAAAACATTTTTTAATATAAATTTACAAATACACTTCCTCGCTCGACGATACAAGAATGGATTCAAAGCAAGGATAGAGATTCAAATTTTGATGGACTCAAATCAAAGAGAATTCTGATTCGAAGACAAATTCGAAAGAAAATATAAGATGATTAAATAACATAATCGGGAGATGGGTAAGCTTATTTAATTTACGGGCAACCTTAACCGGATTGACCGTGACTTCACGAATAAGATGATGCAGAATTCTGAGGCAAATCGGCACCAGATCACAAGAGATAGAATTTAGGTATAGTAGGGGATAGATAGCATCGTAAACCGAGGATATAGAAATCTCTGGTAAATCAATACTATTATAAAGGAGTTTCACTCCCTTTAAAAAAAATCAATTTGAGGTTGGCGAGATCGCCGACTCATTATAAAGATCATTCGAAGTGGAGTTATGTGATACTCCAGAATTCAGAAGAATACGAATAGTGAGGGACAAGAATGAATTTCGGAACCGAAGGAACGTTCCAAAATTCAAAGGAATCGAGTCAAAAGGAAGAGGTTGAAACTCGAATGAGAGTGATTCTGTAAATACATTTACCCTATATAATAAGTTTTGCCTAGAGCTACCAAAGCTCTGATACCAACTGTAACGACCCGCTATTTTGGACCATTCGCATCCGCACATGTCGGACTTGAATAATTCAAAATACCGCGTTGTTAATTTAAATTGGCAAAACTGAGCATATATAGTAAATAAAATAATCACAGATCACAGACACAGAGTAATAATTGCAGCGGAAATAAAAGAGATAGTAGTTCATGAAGCTACTATATAAATATATAAGTTACATCAGAGTTAAACCAGATACAATGGAAGAGTAATACGATACATCAGATACAAATCAGAATACATCACTGGAATCATCGAATACTGAAAGCAGAATAGATGGCTGGATCTTCAAGCAAGCTCCAACTTCAAAGGTGAGTCGAATACTGTATCACTCAGTCTAACCCGAGCGTAAAGCAAAACACAAAACACTCAAGTCAGGATTAACATTCTTATATCAATAAATCCAACTCAAGTGAAATAGCAACTGAAATACAAGTAACTCAAAGGATGTTTGGAATAACCATCCTTTAAGATTCCGTTAAACTATCTACTATGTAGTAGTGTACGATAAGTAGATAATGCCTATCAGTAATATAAGATATCAAAATAGTGTTAAGGCGTTACCATTATCCCCCTTAACACATTTTTATATAAGCGTCATAGACTATACAACACTGTAAACTCCACCGTAAACTAGTGGGCTATCAGGGAGTACTCCATAGGTATAACATAAAACAAATTCGTAGTGGTCGCGTATAAAGGGATACTAGTATGACAAGGCACATAAGGCAATACCCAAGGTAGTGAAACTACCGTTTGCCTGATCCGGACTGGTGAGAACGCATCACCGCAGCGATCGCAACACCACGAAACAACACTCCCAACTCAAGGGTGCACCAATCGACAACAAGCAATGAGTAGTTTTCGAAGAAGTGTGTTCGCTCGAGGTAGCTAGCCCCCATTTGGCCCGGCACGGCTCCTGTTTTAGTCATTTCCAATTTGACACAAGTGTCAAGGCTATCCATTATCGTTCTCTTTCTTGAGTCATCACGTACATCATTCCAACCACTTCATTCTGGATCACACTCCGCGTATAGTTATTAAAGTGGTTTTCGGTTTAGACAGTGAGTATGTCCCTAACCGATTCCGGTCTCTTTAATAACTTTCGTGATTATTACACCGATTGGTCGCTTAATAAATTTCGAAAACCAAATCAATTACAATTTGTAAATCAACATTTCATTTGTCTTTCAAAACCAATTTCCAAAAATTTACGTTTCAAAACATCCAAATTACCATTTCGAAATCTTCTGGTTCAATTCCAATTTCTATTTAAAACAATTCAAATATTGATTCAAGTTCGTAAATAAGTTTCATTCCAAATCATTAAATTAATTTAATTTAACATTCAAATCTATTTAACTTCATTGATCGATTTTATTCAGTATTCATTAAGTAAATTTGTCATTCAAAACAATTTCTATTTAATATCCAATTCATTAAATCAATTACTTAAGTTCAACTTCATTAAATCAAAACTTACAATTTTGAATTAAATTAAATTCGTCAAAACAATTTCTTTAAATTTCAAGTCTTACATTAATTTCAATAAATCACATTTTATTTCTTGTTAAAGAAATTCAATTTCACTTATTTATTTACTTAATTACAAATTTCAAAACTTAATTATTTCATAACTCAACTTTACTTATTAAAGAAGTTCAATTCCACCTATTACGAAGTTCAATTTCACATATCAAGAATTCAATTTCATTTAATTATTAAATGATTCACTCTTATTTAATTATTAAATAATTTCAAAAAACTTGATTATCAAATAATTTCAAACTTAATAATTAAATTTTAAACAACATTCTTTCATCAACTACTATGTTAATATTTTGTTTCGGATTATTTCATATTAACAATTTCCTTTCAAAAATTCAAATTCCAACTTCATTTTAAAACCTTATTATTTATTCAAATAAAATCTTCATTTTATTTTTAAATTAAATTATTGACCAATCGGGTTTTATTTAATTCTCTATCCTAGGTCAAAGTTTAATTTGGGTATTTATCATTTCAACCCGATTCCAATTCAATTCAAAATCAAAGCATAGCAAAGGGAACTTGTAGTGTGATAACTGGGATGGTGTCAAAGTAAATAAACAAGCAATAACAATAATCAATAACAATCCAATAATCAATTCAAATAATCCCGAAATAATCGTATTAATTCACATTGTTATTTGTGCAAATTAATATAATTATCTCTAGAATCTACACTATCATTTCATGTAGATTAAAGATTATTACACTAATAATTATACAGTTCTTCACTCGATATTCAATTTCCATTTTTCACTACAACAATTAATCCAATATACGTCGATGGTTCAAAATGTAATTATCACTATTCTACATGTCGATTAATTTAACAATTAAAAGGAGTCATATTCAACTAATCAAATTTAACATATAAATCAGTTTAAAATTGTTAACTATCCTATATCCATTTCAAATTTTTGCATACTATTTATCATTTAACACTAACAATTTAACGTCCAATATAAACATCAACAATCAATCAATTATCAGCCAAACTGTATTATCATCGCATAAATAATTAACAGATAATGGTGTCAGATGTCACAGGTGAACTGTTACAGGCAATAGCATATATAACAGTGTAATTAACTAACAGCAGCATATTTCAATTGTCGTTTCAATTGGAATCAAATTTAATAAATAAAAGAACATTAATCGTGAGTGAATGCTCACCTTTCGAGGCTAGAGGAATTTGATAACGAAGTAAAGTACAAATCCAGGCGCGAATTCCAAAGTAAAGTGAAATGGGCACGAATTGACGATCAAAGCAAAGCTGGAAGTTGGAAGTGACAGAAACAGATCAGCACAAGTTTACTATAGACAAATCAAAATATATGCTATATATAAATTTTCTCTTAAATTAAATTTAAAACATCTTATAACTTTTCACTTTCATTTCAAGTATATACACAGCACAAAATAAAAAAAATGTAACTACTGAAAATCATATGCAACTCATACTTTAAAATAAACAAATAACTTCAAAACCTTGCATAAAACTGCATATAAACCTGCAGCTGGTAATATAACTATTATATTCAAATCTATTATATTACAGTCTAAGGAATTACTTATATATATAAACTAATGCATAGAACTATTATGTATATAACCTTACATATGCAGTTTCATCAATGTTTAAATAAAACAAATATACTTTATATAAAATTTTGTAAAACAATTATATCGGCTGCCCAAGCTTATGGAGAAATTCATGTACATATTTAAGAACGCATTATATACACTAATAGGAAAAACCGAATACACTTGTATTATTAAATAGTTTATAGCAGGAAACACATGCAAGAATCTTATTCAAACCTATATACATATACATGTAGATATCAACCTATCATATACCAGCTATTATATAATATGTATAAACTAAGAAAATATAAACTATGGTACATATGTATGAAAATTTCTTTACTGTAAATACATAAAGTAACTACAAATGCTCTAGACAAGGCCATAGCAAGTCACGGCTCACCTATATATATTATAGCATTATATATATATATTACGAACAACTTGTATATATAACTTAATATACATAAAGAAATATACGCAAATATACTTGTAACTGCTGTAAACCTATACTTACATAAACAACATCTACCCATAACTAACAGGTAATATATAACTAGTATACACAAACGACTTAAAACATATATAAGTCACACGAATTATATATGTACAATAATATATATATGAACATATATATGCGCACCTATATAAATGCAGAAAGGAGGAAGACAGCAGTTGTTTGGCCAACACGTGGAGGAGGCACGAAGTGGCGGAGCGGGGTCGGTGAGGTGGACTCGGCAGTGGCTGTGACGTGGAATGGGAGGCCAGTGGAGGAACGGCTGTGGCATGTGAGGGGAAAGGCAGTGTTGCGTGTGAGGCAGCAGTGTAGTGGGGTCCAGGCGGAGATGGTCTGGGTGCACGGTGTAGGCTGGAGGAAAGGTGGGGCGGAGATGCTCAAGCGGAGGCTGGAAAGGAGGAGCCTTGGCTGTGGGGAAAAAGTTTGGTCACGGGAAAAGAAGGGGTTGAGGGCGAGGAGATGGAGGATGGAGCAAAGCTTGGTGACGCAGGCGAAGTTGTACGGCTGATGGTGGCGGTAGGGGAGGCTTCACGTGGAGGGTGGTGGGATGTCAGGCTAAGTGGAAGTGGAATGGTGGTTGATGGCGTTCGGCGTGGAAAATAAAAAAAAGAAAAGGAGGAGGAAAGAAAATAACAGAGGAAGGGAGAGGTACAGAACAAAGTTATTAAAAATAAATCAACTTTCAATACGTGAATCAGTTTCACCGTTTAGCCTTTCGAGATGTATGAGATGGCAACGACTGAATTCTAGTAAATAATAAGTTATAATAAATGCTAGTTGCTTTCTATTTACGTTTGAAATTCGAATGGGCATAGTTATCAAAAAGTGTAAAAAGTGGTACCGATACAATTGGCATTTCGCAGATTGCACCGCACACCGGATTCCGAATTTGACAATCGAATATACCGTAGAGATCAACACGACGAGACGATCAAAATGGTATACAGATATCAGTGGTTTGATTGAATTTATAAAAATTCGAATTTTTCTACTGGCGGAAAATGCAAGAAAAACGTAGAAAAATAAGATCGACGGAGCCAAAGAAGTCCGAATTTAGAAAAACGACAAACTGACATCTTGCTCAGAAGATGTTTTAGAATTTTTCTATGTAAAAATATTTTGGTTTTGAAAATGTTTTATTTCCAACGCTTTTTAACTGATTAAATTGAAGTAAATTTACGCGCGAAATAAATTTTCATATTTTCGGACGAAAGATGTTTAACTAGACGCATTCCAAATATCAAATTTATATTTCAAAATTTTATTTTTTAAAATTCCACAAATTTTCAATTAATAACGTTATTAAAACTAGTTAAATTTATGGGTCGTTACAAGTACTTAATCATTTGTTAATAATGGTTTTTAAACTTAAATGTTAGTCAATTAAGTTAATCATGATTTGTTACTTAATTAAAGTTAATTATCATTTAAGTATTAATTAATGATTAATTAATTATTATTTAATTAATTATTTAAGATAATTATTTATTAATTATTATTTTAAAAAGGGTTTTAATCTTTGATTAAAGTTAATTATGTTTTAATAAGATTTAATTACCTTTAATTAGAGTTTAATTATTATTTAACAAGGATTTGGTTTTTATTTACAAGGGTTTTAATTTATATTAAAATCACTTTGAATTTAAGTAATCAGTTTTGTTTTAAACCATTTTTCATTTCAAAATTTTTTAAATGTAAGGATTTATGTGTTGCTTACCCCTTAAGTAACCCCATATGATTAGGAAAACTAAAGAGCATTTATTAGTAGAAAAAAACACCATTCTACTATTACAGTTAACTTGGACATTTACTTAAGTTGATTGATGGTTATGTGTTGATCCCTTATATACATCTTGTTATGTGATGCTATTTTAAACTAGATAAGTAAAACCAAATTAAAAGCACTATTGTGGTCATTAAGCCTCCGTTTGATTTCGTAAAGGTAAATATTTCACTTTCTTTTTGAAATGGTTTCATAGTTAGTGCATTGGAACAAGATATTTAAAGATTGATTTGATAAATGGTTTTACTAAAGATGTTTTTAACTAATGAGAATGGTTTTCCATGTTATAAAAGAAGTTTTTATAAAGAATTTTATAAATGAATTTTGAAATTTATGTGGTGTTTTGGATAAATGGATTTGTGTTTTTAAGCAAAGGAGATTTCATAAATAAAGGAGATTTATAAAATGGATTTGCTTATCTAAGGAAGATAATTTGACTTAAGGTTATTTAAGAAGTTGTTAAAACCTAAAGGTTTATAAAGAAGTTTATAAATGATTTCGGGGTATTTATAAATGAAGTTTTAGAAAATGATTTTGATATTTATAAAGGAATTTATATAAATGGTTTTGAATATTTATAAACGGGCTTTATAAATGAATTTGGGAGTTTGCAAAGAATTTTGAAATGGATTTGGATTTCAAGTAAAAGAGATTTTATGAATGAAATAGATTTGATTAAAAAGGATTTATCGAAAGAAATAAAAAAAAGAATTTGAGATCTGGGTTTCTCTAAACTGACATTTTAAAAATGGTGGTATGGAACATCCGTTCCACACTTAACACCGAGGGAATAATGTTTAGGATTGTCCTTACCTCCAATTTAAACAACATTTGTTTAATCCTTTTTAACATGATTTGGAAGTGAGAAGTTACTCACAAATGTTTGTGAATATACTTATATTAGAGAGATAAGTATATGAATGTTTAGACAAACGTTTTTGAAAGAGACTTATTAAATAAAGATTTGTTTTGAGGCTTAGTGGTTGCTATGGATAAATAAATCTAAAATGGAATTGGTTATTGTTTGTTATTTGATAGTTAAATAACCGACTATCAAATCTGGACCTGTTTTGACTCAGGAGGTAGGTCGGGTATATTCGAGTTCCCCAGTGGGGATTCGATTGCTTGTGCATACTTTCAAAAGAACTGTAATTGAGTTAACCGAAAATTATCGCTTAGATTTGGAGACACCAGTCCTCGGATTTATCCGAACCACTCCAAACTAATAATGAACGATGTTAAATCATATTGAAGTATGAGTGGAGTTATACTATTCTTCCCGAGGGTGATTTCAGAATGGAAGATAGTAATGTGGAATGTTTGTTCGATCCCGAAATAACTTGCATGGATGAATGCTGGCATTATATCTCTACCAGGTGGGCGGTGTTAGTATTCCAAGATGGCCTGCTAAGAGGAAGAAGGTAAAGACTTAACCTCACGAGCCTTACAAACCGAGAAATGGCAAAAACAGGGTATGCAGCAGAGCTATATGGTCAGCTGCCATTAGGAGCCGCCATCCCATTTTAGATTGTACATATTTAAGTTGTTTTGCGTGCAAACACTATAGCGGTATAAGGCTTCAGTGTCAAAAAGGGATGAGGTAATTTGGTTCACCGTGTTAAAAGGGTAGCCGGCTCTGTGTAGCAGGGGTACAAGAAGTTCTTGTCAGACTCCATTCACTTTCTAGAGGTGTACCATCCAAAGGTAGCCTTTACCTTGCCATGGTATGAAATCCTTTCTCCAATACATGCCTTTATGTTTTTAGATGTACCCAGCTATGTTGAAATGTGAGATGCAAGCATTTCAACTATATTCATATTTTATTTGGAAACCATAGACATTATTATAATATCATTGGATAACTCGTCCATGTGCGGCGTGGTCTTATGAGATGCCTTTGATTTGAAGGTTTTTATAAACTTAAAGACTTATGCTTTACTCACAATAGACCTATGTATGACTCGGGGTTTATTTTTTCTTTTTTCTAAACTCTTGGGTGCTCAAATTTGAATGGGCAGCCAAGTAGTTTAGGCTTTTACGCAGATTCATTTTGGAGGAGCTAGGAGCAAGTGGGTTCATCGATAGCTAGTTATTACTTTGTCTTCCATCGTATTATATGTATATGGTATCTGTTAGGTAGGGACAGGCCGTTATAACTATCCTAGGGTAGAATTTGTATTAGTATGCCTCTGATGTAACATTTTGAAATGATTTTGTAATATATTATATTGAGTAATATATATTGTTCCGTTGCGTTGTGGGATTCTGTGTTATTTAGTTTCTTCTGTTCTATCTATCTTTCTTTCACCCCTAATGACCCGTCTTCTAGAGGACTAAATGATCGACATACTAATACAAAGGATGTATTAAGTGTTGTCGTTGGCGGTAAGAAAGGCGGATCGTTACACTAAGCATGCTGAAACTGATATGGACTTGACATTAAACTGTTTGATATTATTTACTAACCAAGTTCTTACCCATGAGTCACATGACAGAATTGATTGAGCGAATTCCAAAATGACCAATTTATTAATGTTATAAATTAAATGGTAAAATTGGTATTATATTAATTTATTTGAGAGAATTAATATTATTGGAAGGCTATATATTAATTAAATAATGTTTATCAATGGTGTATATATTTTTTAATTAATTAAAATAGATGAATAATATTTAAATAAATAGATTGGATGTTTTAATTATTAAAATGATTTTAAAGTATGGCCAAAAATTATTATTTTTTAATTAATATGGTTCGTCCTCCATTTTATAGAATACATATTGTTTTATTTTCTATTTATTTAAGGCTTGGTTTTATTTATGGAGAGATAGATCTATGCCCATTCAGATGGTCTATCCACTATTATATTTAATAGTGTCTTTATGATACCCTAGCCACCAAAATAATCATTTTTCTCCCTCTCCCTCAAAACTAAGATCTCCAACAGGGTTTGTTAGCCAAGAATAAATTTTTACAACTTTACTATAAAGAAAGAGAAGATCCCTAATTTTGAGGTGCTAACGAATGGTGAGAAGCAAGGTAATTAATCTTTAATATAATAATATATTATCTTTATATTAATTTATGATTTTGGCATTATAATTAATTATAAAACAATGAATTCAAGTCTATAGTTTGCGTAAACTCGATTGTAAGATAAAAGGCTATGACTTCAAACTTATAGTTCACGTAAAGTTTTGTGTGTTTGTATTCTTTGGCTAATAATAAGAAAACTAATTTCTATTTGGTTTATGGTAAAATATTACAAAACTAATCTGTAAATATTTTTCAAAACTAGTACAAAATCGTAGGAGTAAAAATATGATCCGAGCTTTAATTATAAATTTAACATATATATATATATATACATATATATATATATGCATGTATGTATGTATAATTTGAAAGGTAATAAGTTTTTAAGTAGTCAACCTATTATTTCAAAATTCAAATTTGAAATTTAAACATACTAACATTTAATATGATTAGTAATTTACATTTATGTATAGGTATTAAGTATATATTTAAATATATATATGTGTGTGTGTGTGTGTATGTGTGTGAGTGTGTGTGTGTTGTTATATAATTAATATGCAATATGTATATTGTAGCAAACTCTTGTTGTTCGAACTCTTGTGCACTTGTCTAATGGTAAAATGAACACATTAGAAACTAATTAACACACACACTTCTTCATAAAGCTTGGAATATTCTAGAAGCTTTTATATGGATAAGAGGTATTATCATGAGAGGGGTATAATAGTAATTAGCATAAAGGAGAAATGATGTAAAGGAACAGTGATGAGAGGTGAAGTTTCCATGGCATGGTGGGGGGTGAATGCAAGCTTAAAGAGCACCATTCTTATGCCTATATAAGAAGAGACATACCATAGAGTATAATCACATATTCAAAGCTAAAGTTATCATAAAATCAATGGATTCTTCTCCTTCTTCATCTCTTATGTTCTAAAGTAAATTATTGCAAATCAATTCCAAATCCACTCAAACTTGGAGTTGAGCCATGAGATAATATCACAACACCTTCCACCATGTTAAAAGTTGAAGAAGCAAAGCCATGCACTCCTAGGAGGATTGGTCGTGAGCTATTAGGATGGTTTGGAGGCAAAAGCAAGGTGAAGCAAGGAAATGAGGAAGGAAAGGTGGTTGCAAGGAAGTGGTTAAGCTTGGGTTCTTGAATCTTGGTTGTTAGTGGGGTTGAAGGTGACTTAACACCTCACTTTGAATGTAAATATATCACATATATATTAACGTTTAAGTTATTTGAATTGTTGTTAACATATGTTAAAGCATTGCTTTGAAAGTAAGTGACACATGTGATCCATGTATATGGTCTTGAATGAACTTGGAATATACTTGAATGGACTTGTATGGCATAAAAAAAGACCTTGAACAAAGCACATAGATTATAGATAGACTTTGGTTTAGATTGGACTCGGATTAAGAAGTGCACTTATAACAATAATCGTTATAGATGCAGTTATGAATTGTCTTGTTTTTGTTGATGTCTATGGAATTTTGTAGAGAGATCCTTAGGGGTTTCTAACCATATTTATAATATTTTATATGTACGTTTGTTGCTATTAAAATCGTGGGTAGTAGAAAGTTAAGTAACGTTTCGAAAACAACCAAAACTTCACTTTTGTAAAACTGCCCCATTTAGACTTAAGTTTTGGACTTAAATGGTTTGAAAAAATATTTAAGGTTAAATATTTTGTTTCATTATTTTTGCAAGTGTTTATTAACTATTATTAGAGTAGTTTAAAAGTGGTTTGAGGTATTTACGAATTTTTAACAGTTAATTTTGAATTTTAAAGAAGAGGTTTTTATGATAAAACATATTCTTTTCCAAGTTTTATGGATTTTATAAACTTGTTATTTTAAATAATACTTGGATAAATGTTTTAAAACCTATTATAACTATTTTCAAGTATTTTAAAAGTATATACCAATGTTTTCCAAATGGAGTTAAGAATTTCTTAGTGGTTAAATGGTTAAATGTTTAATTACTTTTTTTGAAAAGTAATTCACTATGCCTAAAACTAAAAGCTGATGAAAGGCTTATCTATTTATGAGAGATAAGATTGGTGTCGAGTAGGGACGGAGCAATAAAACTCTAACCTACTGGTTTTTCTCTTGACCGAGGAATAGTATGTCAAAAAATGACGAAAACGTGTTAATCGTGTTGATCTCTTACTTGTTTATGGAAATCATTAATACCATACTTAACATTAAAAGCCGATAAGGTTGATTTATCTATTTGTGAGATTTAAGAATGAAGTGTCTAGTCAAGTCTTTAATGCAACCGGTACTCTTATTTACCTAACTTCACTTTTGGATGAGGAATAATTGAGTTGGAATGTCGGAAACGAGTTAAGCGTACGAATATTGATTTGTATAAGCAAGTGTTTTGACTAGATAATCGATTAGTCGATTATTGAAGTTGAACTAATATTAACTTAAGAAGTAATCAAAAGACTTCGCAATTTTATACCAATGATAATCCCTAAGGAGAAGTATTGGCATGAAACGCCTCTAGCTTTCACTTACTTCTGAAAGAATCGGAGTTGAGTTAGCCGAAAATTAATCAATTGGTTTTGATGAGTCCGGGATTGTTAAGTGTTTTATCTATCGAATACCCCTTCAAAAATAGTATACGAGTTCTATATTTTGGAAGCAGTTGAGAAAGGGGATCTATGTGGAGATTCGAGATATACTCTAGATGCTCGATTCATATAATGATTCATGATCTGTTCGAGATATGGGAATCCATTTGGGGATTTATGTTCTATTCGAGTGAAGCAAACTCGAGTGAGAGATGCCGAACGTAGCCTCAACATCGTAAATGACTAAATCGGAGATAAGATGCATAGCCAAAGGAAAATAGCATTTTAGCAATGCCAAGGGTGCAGGTGACTCCATCTAGTATTACTTATGGACATGCATGCTGAAATGATGCATTCGAAAACATGATTGTCTAGGCATAGCCAGTTATGCATTTCCTAAAGTACATTCCCTAGAGATGTACGTTCCTCGAAAGGATATCTCTGATCCTTGTGTAAGAGTTCATATTCGGCTTGATCCGATGAGATCTTCATGGAAAATCCACTATGTGAATGCACATTAGCAGTATTGATTGTATACCTATTATTGTTGTAGCGTTCACACAACAGCTATTTGATATGATTTATGTGCTACACATTAGTCATTATCTATCATATCACCATACGTTAAACTAAATGAATGATTGGTTTCATTCGAGGGGAAAACCGTTATGGTCATCCGTACGGTCTCAAAAAATGCTATTATATGTCACTCTTATTTCTTAAGTTTCTTACGCTGGTTTACCAGACTGATCCAAGTGTTATTTTCTTATAATGCTCGGGGCAACCCCATGTGTATTTCCAGATTTAGCTTTGGATGCTTAGAGTTTATGGAGAAGAGCTAGATGATTATCTTTCATAGTATTCTTATTTTCACTGCATTTCCGTATAGTATATATCAGCATTATGAGGACAGGCGGTTATAACTTTTCAGGCTGATGATACTACTTAGGCTTTAATAACTCTGATATTCTGTATTCAGAGTAACCCTTTGTATCATTCCTTTGATATTATATATTACCGTTCCATTGTAAGATTCTGATGTTGTGTTCTTCCTTTCTTGTTCTATTCTTTTTTATTTTACCCTAACCTTTTGTCTTTCTGGCACTTAGGTGTTCGGCACATGAATATCATGGATGTATTAGTGTCGACATTCGAGGGTCGAAAAGTCGGGTTGTTATATTTGGTATCAGAGCTCAAGGTTGAGTGAACACCTTGGCTTTGGTTAGGTATGGCTCATTAGAGATAGGGTAAGTGATACCCTAGAATGAGTCGAGTGTATTATACATTTGAGAGCATATTTGTATTTTGAAAAACTAGAATTTTAAAGTATTCCTTAGGAATATCTCTTCCTTAGTAACCCTCTCTTTGAAATAAATCTTTCCTTTTGTGTCCTAAAGAATTTTTTCTTTGATTAGGTAGTAAGAACTATGAGTACTATAGTTGCCAATGTTAGAGGTGGTCGGAGTAGTACTGTCACGAATGGTGGGAATCCAGCATACATAAATGTTTCTCCAGTCGAGGAACCAATGTTGAATGTCGTAGAATAGGTCGCACGGGTCAGGCCTCTTACAAGTTTTGCTTCACTCTGTCATGATTATGAGAGGTTGAGGGGTAAGAGGTTTAGTGGCTTGGAGATGATTATGGAAGTCTAGACTTGGATCAAATTGTGCGATCGGATATATGGAGATATGGAGATAGATGATGCAATAAAGCGTAGATTGTCTTCATGATATCTGATGGATGCAACCATGGATTGGTAGAGTTCTACCACTACAGATATCCAAGTTGTAACACCCCATATTTTTATAACATTATTTAGGATGTTTAATTAGCTAAAATTAAATACAATAATGTGGAGATTAATAAGTTGATAATTGATTAGCTAACGGTAGCCGTGCCATGTTAGTGTACAAACTAAAATGAAATAACCTATGTTAATGTGTTAGGATATGAGAAGGGCAATATCGAAAATAGGTGGAGCTTATACCCTAAACCCTTGGGAAATAGAACCCAAGTTCATTCTCATTTTTATCAAACCAAAAATACTATGGCCGACCACCATTTTCATTCTTAAGAGGAAGATTAAAGCTAGGATTCAAGAGAAGGAAAGTAATCAACTAAATCAATATCAAATCTCACATCTATAATCACAAAGCTATGGTGAATAATTGCTACATCCCATTTTCTTATGATTTCGGTTTTAAGAATTAGATTTGAAATGTTTTTGCAAGTATATGCCATGTTCTGATGATTAAAGTTATATATATATATATATATATATATATATATATATATATGCTTGTTGATGAATTATATATGTTCATGTTAGTTTTTATGATATGTTTGACATGAAAACCCTATTAAATGACATCCAAATGCCTATAAAATTTAAATATAGGTCAAAAATGATATTTTAGCAATGAGTTTCAATTTTCATAATTTTCTAAATTAATGTGGATTTTATATAAATTTTCTACTGAGGAAAATTATTTATTTGGTTATAAATTATTTACGGCTAAATTAATAATTATTTGGGTTTGAAATTTTTATATGTTGGAAAACATAGTAAAATAAATTTTCTGGGATTTTTCCAGATTTTTCCTAAGTGTTTTGATGAATATATAAAATTATTTAAGGTATGGAACTTAAATGTTTTATATATTTAATTAAGAAGAAGGGGCATTTTATAAAATAAAATGATGATTTAATTTTGAAAAATAGTGGCAGCACTTTTCTGAAAAGTATTTGTTAACCAATGAGAATTTGACAAATAAAGGCAGGTTAGTTGAAAAATTATCCCTTTTAAGTTAAAAACAAAGAAATCATACTTTTAGCATGTTTTAGCCAATTCTGGCATTAATAAATCTTCCGACCTAGACCTTTCAACAAGGTTGAAAGGTTCGTAGCTTTCGACAAGGTCAAACCAATGCATATGGTATCAAGTTACTTGATACGTAATGAATTGGACAAGATCGAAGGGTTCTTAGTCGAAAGGTTGATGGCAAAAGAGGTTAGGGTATGTTGTTTTACAAACCAAAAGCTTCCACTTGCTTTGCTTTCAAATAAGAGCTTTCGACTAGGTTGCTTTCGACTAGGTCAAATGTTTAAAGGAAAGGTTTTAAGCCTTTCGACATAGTTGAAAGGTTATTGCTGCTTTATCACTATTTTGTTTTTAAACCTTAGTCGAAAGGTTACTACCTCTTTATTTGTTTTGTTTTGAACCTTTCGAAAAAGATGAAACGTTTACTTGTTTTAAAACCAGTCGCTTCTCCCAATGCTTTCGAAAGGAAGTTTTTGACTTAGGTGATTTACCTTTGTTTTCTAAGTGAAGTATAACCAAGATTTGGAAGCAGAGCTTTCGACTTAGTCGAAAGGTTACTTCCAATGGAGTCGTAAAATTTTAAAAGAAGGTTTTTCACTTGTTTAGATGTCGAATGGTTTATGTTTTAAAAGGTTTGATGACTTCGAAAGGTTTAAATTGAATGACTTCGAAAGGTCTAAGTGAATGATTTCGAAAGGTTTTTAGTTGAATGATTTCGAAAGGTTTATTTTGAATGGATTTGAAAGGTTTGAGATGGAAGGTTTTCCAAGGTTTTTCTAAGGCAATGTTTTAAATTGGTTTTTAAAAGAGGATGTCTAAAGTTTATTTGCTTTCGAAAGGTTTGTTTCTCAATGGTTTCGAAAGGTTTGGAGAGTGGTTACGAAAGGTTTGAGGTTTGATTTTGAAAGGTTTTTACTTGGTTTTGAAAGAGTTAGTTTCATATGTTTTAATGTTTTCATCAACTAAGGTTTGAGTAAAGAATATACATATAACATGGTAATAAGATTTTGAGTAAAGCATAAAGTATATATACTTTCCTTGTTTAAGTTTGATTTAAAGGTTTTAAATCATTTTGAAAATGTTTTCAAGGAAAATTATGGGAGGGGATCCTTAAGTAAAAATGACTCAGATATTAGAATACCAGATGGGACTAGTATGGGGTCGCGCTCTATACATTTGCTAATAGCCCCAACTAATTGTTGTCCGAAATTCCAGTGTATAGGGCTTTGTTACAAGTAGACTAAAATTATGGCTACACACCGAAAGGAATATATGTTTGTATACAGATAGGTTATTGGTGAGCCCGAAAAACCATTAGGATCAGGAAGACCTGGGAGATGATTAAGTAGGGACAGACCATCTAGAAGTGAAGTATTTAGCAGATAGTTAAGGACAAACCGTCTAGAAGTGAAATGTTTAATAGATAGTTAAGGATAGATAATCCAGAATAAGAATATCTAACCGGTGTTAGGCTAATTTTGATTATATTGTCTGATAGGCCCGAGTCAGCTAAAGGTTAAAAGTTATCCAAACAAAACTTGTGTGTTTGAACAGATAGTTCATTATTACCTGATATTTATGTAGGTTTACATAATTGATTACTTTATAGTATTTAATCATTGTGGATGCAGGAGCACAGTATATGGTTTTATGAAAGATTCTGCAAAGATATGTTTTAAAGGATGTTAGTGAGGGGAAACCCGTTCCGTTAAGCGGCGTGGTCTCACTTAACATGCTTAAACCGAAATGTATAATATTATTCACACCCGGCTTTATGTCTGACTCAAAGTTTATGTTTTCCCCTTAAACTCTCGGGTGCTAAAAATTAATTTGGGTAGGCTGAGGGGTTAAGGTCTTTTCAGATTTTAGTAGGATGACGAATAAGGCTACCGGAGGCATGCAGGAGGCAAACGTATAGCTATTTAGGAGTTGCAGTTCTTGTTTTATGTTTGGAATGTATTTCCATTGTGTTTTGTATTAAGTCTATTATGACTATATGACTTTGATCATCCAAGGGGGTATCTTTATATACCGCTCTTGGCGTATTTGTAATAAGTATATTTTATCTGTGCCTGGGAATGAATTTGGGATTATGTGTTGGGAATGTGAAACATTTGGTTTTGAAATGTAATGAAGTAATTTTTTTTGAAATATGTGTTTTGTTTCATATTCAAGTGCTTATGATATTATAGATACCATTAACATAGCCATATTTAGTCGCCGGAAGCTAGATGACTGCAGCATCTGTAGCGTTTATTTTTGGGCCTCTAGATAGAGGATGTTACAGCTCGGTATCAGAGCATGGTTTATAAAATATTTTAACAAAAAATGATTTTTGAAAACATAATCCTTAGTAATTAGAGTTAAGATCGGGTTATAGGATAACGCTATAGTAACATATTTGTATTTGCTATATATATATAAGTATACACTATACCTCTAAACTCATATCTTAGTTAGGCTATTCATCTGTATCTCACGAGGTTTGAATACAGATATGGAAGGAAGAAGAGGTAGAGATAATCTCGGAGGAAATAGCACCACCACTAATGGAAATGCCCGACCAAATGCTCGGAGAGGTCCTGGTCAAGATCAAGTTGAAACTGTTGGTGCTGGGGTTCCCCAAATGGACATGGGAGCAATGTATCAGTTCTTTGTAAATACGATGCAAGCCGGAATAGCAGCTTGAGTTGTCGGAGGTAATGCTGCTGGAGGTGGAGTTTAGGAAGCTCCGATGGTCAACCAATATGCTAACTTGAGTAGAGATTACATCAGGCTTGGAGGGAAGCCATTCATTGGTACTAAAGATGCAATCGAGGTGGAAAATTGGCTATTGCATTGTGAGAGAATTTTTGCTAACTTAGGATTGAATGACGAGCAAAAGAGAAGATTGGCTTTGAGACAGCTTCAAGGAGTTGCCTTATTCTGGTGGGATACTGTTATTGCTGGAGTTGATGAAGAAACCATAACTTGGGAGGAGTTTAAGAGAAGATTTTTAGAAAGTTTTATGTCAGTAATGGCGCAGTCGGCGTTAGTGAGGAAGTTTGCAGAGTTGGAACAAGGAGAGATGTCCGTCTTGGAGTATGCAAGGAAGTATGAGGAGTTGGCCCAGTACGGGTATGCTTTGGTAGACACCGTGATTAGGAGGACTGAGAAGTTTATAAGGGGCTTGAGGCTGGAGTTGATAAGTGCTACTTTGCCGCACTTGAGAGATCCCAGTGGTGTAGTGGTGGAAATGGCGTTGAGACAGAAAGAGGCGTTAGCTTGTTTGAGGAAGAAAATGAAGGAGGTCCGGATGGGACATGGCCATAAAAGAAAGTTTTTCTAGAAGAAGAATGCTCAGACGGGAGGAGCACAGAAGAAGGGAAAAGCTGAGGTGGTCTGTTATCAATGTGATAAGAAGGAACACTATGCTAATGAGTGCCATACCGGGAGTGGGAAAGGAAAGGAGGTGATTGGAAAGAAGGACATCTGATGCTTTAATTGTGATCAGATCGGCCATTATAAGAACAAATGCCCTGAGCCCGCTAGGGACGGAAGGGGACAGATGTATTCACTGGAGCCCGCAATTCCAAGGCTAGTTGTGCGGTAAAAAGGGAAGGCTGTTCTGGGAGGCTCTTTGCAGATTCACGGTATGTCTGTTAGCATTCTGTTTGATACTGGAGCATCTCATTCTTTTATTTCTCGATGTTTGATAGATAAACTTAACCTAGAACCCTCATACTTAGTTACTTCCTTAAGGCTTGCAAATCCAATAAGAGGGTATGCAACACTTGGGATGAGGTGTGACCCTTTAGAATTTGATTTACTAGGTCATACTTTTGATTGCTGTTTGCATGTGTTTAACTTTGTGAGATTTGGGATTATCCTTGGGATGGATTTGTTAAGTAAATATGATGCTAGGATATTTTTCCATGATAGGAAGATATCACTTAGTCACTCGGATTGTAGTAATCGGATAGTTTATACCATAGAGAAACCTAGTTGTGAAGTGAATGTTTTATTGGGTATCATGGGATTGGAGGATGAGTTGCATCGAGTCTTTATGGTTAGAGAATTTGCTGATGTGTTTGAACCGGTAGTTGGATTGCTACCGAAACGAGCTATAGAGTTTCAGATTGATTTGGTGCCTGGAGCAGAGCCGGTGAGTAGGCCGCTAAGCAGGATGACACCTACAGAGATAAAGGAGTTGAAGGTGTAGTTGGTGGATTTGGAAGGCAAGAGTTTTATTCGACCAAGTAGTTCGCCTTGGGGAGCTGCTGCGGTGTTTGCTAAGAAGCCGGATGGATCGTTAAGGCTGTGTATTGATTATCGCAAGTTGAATGAGAAGATGATAAAGAACCGATATCCATTGTCGAGAATTGACGATTTGTTCGATCAGTTAAGTGGAGCCAAGGTATTCTCTCAGCTGGATTTGGCAACGGGATTTCATCGGCTTAGAGTGGCAGAGGATAGTATTCCTTTAACGTCGTTTAGGACAAGATATGGATCGTACAAATGATTAGTTATGCCGTTCGGACTAACTAATGCACCGGCATTCTTTGTGGATCCGATGAATAGAATTTTTTGAGAACACTTGGATAGATTTGTGTTGGTCTTCATAGATGTCATTTTGATATACTCTAAGGATTAGAAGGAGCATGAAGTTCATCTTAGAATTGTGCTCGAGACGTTGAAGGAGCATCAGTTGAAGGCTAAGTTTTCGAAGTGTCATTTTTAGAAGAAGGAAGTGAAGTTCCTTGGTCATGTCGTCTCAGAGAAAGGGTTGTCTGTAGATACAATTAAGATTAAGGCGGTGAATAATTGGAAGAGACCCGAGATGGTGACCGAGATAAAATGCTTTCTTGGATTGGCAGGATATTATCGAAGGTTTATCAAGGATTTTTCACAGATAGCTGCACCGATGACTAAGCTTACGCGAAAAGATGTGAAGTTCGTATGGACTGGTAAGTATGAGGAAGCATTCCAGAACTTGAAACACTTATTGACCCATGCATTGATGTTGGTGGTTCCGAAGGGGAATCAGGATTTAGTTGTTTATACTGATGCGTGTGGAACTGGATTGGGAGCTGTGTTGATGCAAAGAGGTAGAGTGATTGCTTATGCTTCTAGATAGCTCAGACCACATGAAGTCAGGTACCCTATGCATGATTTGGAGTTAGCTGCCGTTATATTTGCTTTAAAGGTGTGGAGGCATTATCTTTTGGGAGAGCAATTTGAGCTTTATACTGATCATAAGTCGTTGAAGTACTTGTTCTCTCAGAAGGAGCTGAACATGAGACCGCAGAGATGGTTGGAGTTTATTGCTGCTTATGATTTTGGAATTGAGTACACACCCGAAAAAGGAAATAAGGTAGCGGATACACTTAGCAGGAAGCATCAGAATGCAGTATTGGCTATGATCGCTGAGTGGAAAGATTTGAAAGCTTTGTCAACTTGTAGTGTGCAGTTTAGATCCAAGGTAGGTTCTAGGGCGGGGAGTGCTGTATTATCTTGTTTAGAAGTTAGACCAGTAATGATTAAGAAGATAACTTCTAAGCAGGAGGAGGATCCAACTTTGGCTGAACAGATCAGAAGGTTAAGGGAAGGAACAGAGGGCGATGACTTAAAGGATTTCAATCTTGACCAGAAAGGGTGGTTGAAAAAGGAAGGTTGTGCGTTCCGAATGTAGGAGACATGAGGAAGGAAGTTTTGGATGAGTGCCATCGTTCGAAGTTCACTATCCATCCAAGAGGAGCGAAGATGTATCAGGATATGAAGAGAAGTTTCTTTTGGGAAGGTATGAAACGGGATATTGGAGTATGTGCCAAGAAGTGCTTGAATTGCCAATAGGCAAAGGCTGAACATCAGAAGCCTAGTGGATTGCTTCAACCGTTAGAAGTTCCGTTGTGGAAATTGGATTCTATCTCTATGGATTTTATTGATGGGTTGCCAAGATCTAGTAGAGGAAATGAAAGCATATGGGTCATAGTAGATAGACTGACTAAGAGTACCCATTTCATTTTGGTAAAGTCAACTAGGATGACACCTATTTTGGTGAAGTTATTTATGAAGAATGTAGTTAGATCGCATGGGATTCCTAGTAGTATTGTAAGTGATAGAGATGCTTTATTTACTAGTGAGTTCTGGAAGAGTCTACATGAAGCATTAGGAACCAAGCTCAACATGAGTACCGCTTACCATCCACAAACTGATGGGCAAACAGAAAGGGTTAACAAAATCTTGGAGGATTTGTTAAGAGCTTGTGTATTGGATTTTGGGGGATCATGGGAAGACCATCTCCATTTAGTCGAGTTCTCGTGTAACAATAGTTATCGGACTAGTATTGGGATGGCACCATTTGAAGCGTTGTATGGGAGACCATGCAAATCTCCCGTATGTTGGTTAGAGACCGGTGATAGATTGGTTGTTGTTCCAGATTTGGTAAAGGAAGCCGTAGAGAAGATTGAGTTGATCCGAGCTAGGATGAAGGAAGCTCAGTCTAGGCAGAAAAGTTATGCTGATAGAAGAAGGAAGGACTTGGAATTTTCTATCGGAGACTATATGTTTATTAAGGTTTCACCCATGAAGGGTGTGATTAGATTTGGAAAGTCAGGAAAGTTAGCACCTGGATTCGTTGGACCTTTCCATATTGTTGAGAGGATCGGGAAACTCACTTATAGAGTAGATTACCGAGTAGTTTGGAGGGAGTCTATGATGTATTCCATATTTCTAATCTTAGGAAATGTGTTAGAGACCCGGAGACTGCTATAGCACAAATAGTGTTAGAAGATTGAGCCGGATTTGACTATAGTTAGAAAACCGATTCAGATTATGGCTAGAGATGAGAAGAAGTTGAGGAACAAGATAGTCAAGTTAGTAAAGGTTCAGTGGAGTGACGATGTCGGAGACTGTACTTGGGAGACGGAGAGTAGAATTAGAGACTCTTACCCTGGTTTGTTTGATGGTATGTTCTACCTTTAATGGTTTTGGTTGTGTACCTTATCGTAATTTCGAGGACGAAATTCTTTAAGGTTGGGAGTCTGTAACACCCCATATTTTTATAACATCATTCAAGATGTTTAATTAGTTAAAATTAAATAAAATAATATGGAGATTAATAAGTTGATAATTGATTAGCTAAGGGTAGCCGTGCCATGTTAGTGTACAAACTAAAATGAAATAACCTAAGTTAATATGTTAGGATATGAGAAGGGAAATATGGGAAATAGGTGGAGCTTATACCCTAAACCCTTGGGAAATAGAACTCATGGTCATTCTCATTTTTATCAAACTAAAAATACTAAGGTCGGCTACCATTTTCATTCTCAAGAGGAAGATTATTAAAGCTAGGATTCAAAAGAAGGAAAGTAATCAATTAAATCAACATCAAATCTCACATCTATAATCTCAAAGCTAAGGTGAATAATTGCTACATCCCATTTTCTTATGATTTCGGTTTTAAGAATTAGATCTGAAATTTTTTTGCAAGTATATGCCATGTTTGATGATTAAAGTTATATATATATATATATATATATATATATATGCTTGTTGATGAATTATATATGTTCATGTTAGTTTTTATGATATGTTTGACATGAAAACCCTATTAAATGACATCCAAATGCCTTGAAAATTTAAATATAGGTTAGAAATGATATTTTAGAGTTGGGTTTCAATTTACATAATTTTCTGAATTAATGTGGATTTTATATAAATTTTCTAGTGAGGAAAATTATTTATTTGGTTATAAATTATTTACGGCTAAATTAATAATTATTTGGGTTTGAAATTTTTATATGTTGGAAAACATACTAAAATAGATTTTCTAGGATTTTTCCAGATTTTTCCTAAGTGTTTTGATGAATATATAAAATTATTTAAGGTATGCGACTTAAATGTTTTATATGTTTAATTAAGGAGAATAGGCATTTTATAAAATAAAATGATTATTTAATTTTGAAAAATAATGGCAGCAGTTTTCTGAAAAGTATTTGTTAACCAATGAGAATTTGACAAATAAAGGCAGGTTAGTTGAAAAATTATCCTTTTTAAGTTAAAAACAAAGAAAACATACTTTTAGTACGTTTCAGCCAATGCTGGCATTAAACCTTCCGACCCAGACGTTTCAACAAGGTCAAAAGGTTCGTAGCTTTCGACAAGGTCAAACAAATGCATATGGTATCAAGTTACTTAGTATGTAATGAATTGGATAAGGTCGAAGGGTTCTTAGTCGAAAGGTTGATGGCCAAAGAGGTTGGGGTATGTTGTTTTACAAACCAAAAGCTTCCAACTGCTTTGCTTTCGAATAAGAGCTTTCGACTTGGTTACTTTCGATTAGGTCAAATGTTTAAAGGAAAGGTTTAAACCTTTCGACATAGTCGAAAGGTTATTGGTGATTTATCACTATTTTGTTTTTAACCTTTCGACACAGTTGAAAGGTTACTGTCGCTTTATTTGTTTTATTTTGAACCTTTTGACAAAGACGAAAGGTTTACTTGTTTTAAAACTAGCCGCTTCTCCCAATGCTTTCGAAAGGAAGTTTTCGACTTAGGTGATTTACCCTTGTTTTCTAAGTGCAGTATAACCAAGCTTTCGACTTAGTCAAAAAGTTGCTTCCAATGGAGTCGAAAGATTTTAAAAGAAGGTTTTTCACTTGTTTTAGATTGAACCCAATAAGTCTTCAAAAGGTTTATGGTTAAAAAGGTTTGATGACTTCGAAAGTTTTAAATTGAATGACTTCAAAACATCTAAGTGAATGAATTCGAAAGGTTTTTAGTTGAATGATTTCGAAAGGTTTATTTTGAATGGATTCGAAAGGTTTGAGATGGAAGGTTTTCCATGGTTTTTCTAAGGAAATGTTTTAAATTGGTTTTTAAAAGAGGATGTTTAAAGTTTATTTGCTTTCGAAAGGTTTGTTTCTCAATGGCTTCGAAGGGTTTGGTGAGTGGTTTCGAAAGGTTTGAGGTTTGATTTTGAAAGATTTTTACTTGGTTTTGAAAGAGGTACTTTCATATGTTTAAATGTTTTCATCAACTAAGGTTTGAGTAAAAAATATACGTATAACATGGTAATATGATTTTGAGTAAAGCATAAAGTATATATACTTTCCTTGTTTAAGTTTGATTTAAAGGTTATAAATCATTTTGAAATGTTTTCAAGGAAAATTACGGGAGGAGATTCTTAAGTAAAAATGACTCAGATATTAGAATACCAGATGGGACTAGCATGGGGTCGCGCCCTATACATTGGCTAATAGCCCCAGCTAATTTTTGTTCGAAATTCCAGTGTATAGGGCTTTATCACAAGTATACTAAAATTATGGTTACACACCGAAAGTAATATATGTTTGTATGCAGAGTTGATATAGAAAAGTTATATGTATAAATTATTTTGGGTTTCTAAATGTAGGATGCTACAAAGTTGCTCTGGTAAAATGAATTTTGATTTAAATCCCGAAGGTAAGATTTGATATAGAAAAGTTATATGTATAAATTATTTCAAAATGGTTTGAAATGAAAATCGATGTATAATTCTAAAGTTTTCTTATTAAGTTATTTCATGGACAAATGTATCCTATGCATTAGGAAAGTATGGTATGTGCATCATGATAGGATATATTGTTTATTAGTTCCATTTGCTAAAATGAAATGGAATTTTCAGCGATTTTGGATAGTTGGGAATTTCCGAGTTGTTGTAGAACTTGTAGTTAAGTGTTTTTGAAAATGTAAAGCTGAGTTTATATAACACTTAAATTTGAAAAGATAGCAAATTAAAACAAGTTTTAAATTTGTTAGTCATAATTGTTACAAATTTAATGTATTGGTATATACTCTTAGGATGTAGTGGAGTATTATACGAGTATGAACTTAAGTTATAAAATGTGGATAAACTTGAAGTTAGGTTTTTATAAAATGATGCATAAATAATTGTATAGATGAATGCGATTAAGAAGGAATTGGTGTAGTTAAGAAACCACTAGGATAATCATGTAAGTTTTATGTAGATCGTTTTATTCACATGACTATTCTTGATCCATTATTCGAGTACATGTTTTCGAGGTGATTTACACCGGTTCGAACAATGATTTTTCACTGAATTCTTGATGGTGAACACTTGATATGGGTTCTTGATACAATCCCCGTGTTTATATCATAGCATATGACTATGCAAAGCGAACAGTGGTTTCTAATCAAGGAACCAAATCAGAGCACACACTAGAGAGATCATGAGATCTATACTAGTTGGGAAGTGAAATTTATGTGATCGAGCAAGTGATCAGGTCATATATTGCGTACGGATGGTCTATATAAATCGTACGGGCTTTAGTATATTCGTATAATGTGTTTGTTTGCTTATGAATAGTTTAAGGAATAAAACTTTGATTTATTATGAGGTAGCATGAATAATCGTCTAAGTTATGACATGAGGCTATAAAGTTTAAGGTATGCTTAGTACATTGTTTATCGTCCTTGGACGATGGGAGAGTTTTGAACCTAAGAGAACCCTGGGCATTGGTTGCTAGTAATTGTAAATAATATTTTAGTATTTCTGTGCTTGTTCCTTTGTTAAGGTTAGAAGTGCTGAGCAGCAAGGATGCTCGGGATGGTACAAAAAACACGGACGATAGTTTGAAGGAGTTCTACCCAGAGTTCTTATAGATTAGGGGTTCCTTTCTTATCTTAATATCATACTTCTTTTGGAGTGTACTCACCACTTGAGGTGGTGTCTCTTAGTATGCATTTCAGTTTGCAGTTAGTTTGTATATAGTTTCAGCAATATTCTATATATGTATCTTGTTTTATCTACCTCCTTTGATTGTCATTCTTATTTGAATTTTGAGGATGAAATGTTCTAAGTGGGGGAGAATGTAGCGACTCGGAAATTTGAACACTTCGTCTTCGAATATCGTAACGTTTTAAAATATAATTAAGTATTATAAATGAGATTTCGTAACCTTGTTAGACATCATTTAATTAATGAATAATGATAAGAATTTTTTTTCAGAAATTTGTTTACAAAAATATATTCTTCAAAGAAAAATCGATAATGTGATCGGAAATCGGTTTATCGATAAACGACTTTTCGATCGATATAAGTTATTCGAACTCTTGTGCACTTGTCTAATGATAAAATGAACACATTAGCAACTATCTAATACACACCTCTTTATAAAGCATGGAATGTTCTAGAAGCTTCCATATGGATAAGAGATATTATCATGAGAGGGGTATAATAATAATTAGCATAAAGGAGAAGTGATGTAAAGGAGAAGTGATGGGAGATGAAGCTTCCATAGTTGGGCGAGGGAGGGGGGAAGGGGTGTGAATGCAAGCTTAAAGAGCGCCATTCTTATGCCTATATAAGGAGAAGCATACTTAGAGCATAATCAAAAATTAAAAGCTAAAGTTATTGTAAAATCAATGGTTTCTTCTCCTTCTTCATCTTTTATGTTCTAAAGAAAATTATTCCAAATCAATTCCAAATCCACTCAAACTTGGAGTAGTGACTTGGGATAATATTACAACACCTTCTACTATGTTAAAAGTTGAAGAAACAAAGCCATGCACCCCCTAGGAGGATTGGCCGTTAGCTATTAGGGTGGTTTGGAGGTAAAAGCAAGGAAAGGAGGAAGGAATGGTGGTTGCAAGGAAGTGGTTAGGCTTGCATTATTGGATGTTAGTTGTTAGTAGCGTAAAAGGTGAGTTAGCACCTCACTTTGAATGAAAATATAACACATATATGTTTGTGTTTAAATTATTTGAATTGTTGTTAACTTATGTTAAAACATTGGTTTGAATTCTTGCTTTGAAAGTAAGTGACACATGTGATCCATGTATATTGTCTTGAACAAACCTGGAATGGACTTGAATGAACTTGTATGACATATGACAAGACCTTGAACAAAGCACATAGGTTATAGATGGACTTTGGTTTAGATTGGACTCGGATTTGGAAGTGCACTTATAGCGATAGTCGCTATGCAGTTGTGAATTGCCTTGTTTTTGGCGATGTCTATGGAATTATTAGAGAGATTCTTAGGAGTCGCTTGTCATATTTATAATATTTTATATGTATGTTTGTTGCTAGTAAAAGCTTGTATAGTAAAAAGTTAAGTAACACCTCGAAAACGACCAAAACTTCACTTATGCAAAACTGCTCCATCTAGACTTGATTTTTGGACTTAAAAGGTTTGAAAAGATATTTAAGTTTAAGTATTTTGTTTCATTGTTTCTATAAGTGTTTACTAACTAATATTAGAGTATTCTAAAAATGGTTTGAGGTCTTTATGAGTTTTTAAGAATTAACTGTGAATTTTTAAAGAAGAGATTTTTATGATAAAACATGCTCGTTTTCAAGTTCTATAGATTTTACAAACTTGTTATTTTAAAGTAATATTTTTAAATCTATTATAGGTATTTTAAAAGTATATACCAATGTTTTCGAAAAGGGGTTAAGAATTTCTTAGTGACTAAATGGTTAATTGTTCAATTACTTGTTTGAAAAGCAATTAACTATGCTTAACACTAAAAGCCGACGAAGTAAGCTTATCTATTTGTGAGAGTTAAGATTGATGTCGAGTAGGGACAGAACAATAAAGCTCAAACCTACTAATTTCCCTCTTGATTGAGGAATAATAAGTCGCAAAATGTCGGAAACGTGTTAATCGTGTTGATTTCTTACTTGTTTATGGAAATTGTTAATACTGAACTTAACACTAAAAGTCGACGAGATAGACTTATCTATTTATGAAATTCAAGAATGAAGTGTCTAGGAAAGGCTTTGATGCAACTAGTGCTCTAACTTACCCATTCACTCTTGGATGAGGAATAGTTGAGTTGGAATGTTGGAAATGAGTTAAGCGTATGAATATTGATTTGTATAAGCATGTGTTTTGACTGGATAATAAATTAGTCGATTATCGAACTTGACCTAATATTAACTTAACAAGTAATCGAAAGACTTCACAATTTCATACCAAGGAGAATCCATGAGGAGGAGTATTGGTACGAAATGCCTTTGGCTTTCACTTACTGCTGAAAGAACCGGAGTTGAGTTAGCCGGAAATTATTTGATTGGTTTTGAAGAGTCCGGGATTTGTAAGTGTTTTACTTACCGAATACCATTTCAGAACTAGTATACGAGTTCTATGTTTTGGATGCAGTTGAGAAAGGGAATCTATGTGGAGATTCGAGATATTTTCTAGATGTTCAAATTTATGTAGTGATTCATGATCTGTTTGAGATATTGGAATCTATTTGGGGATTCGTGTTTTGTTCGAGTGATGAAAACTCAAGCAAGAGATGCCAAACATAGCCTCGACATCGAAAATGTCTTAACCTGAGATAGGATGCATAGCCAAAGGGAACATAGCATTTTAGCAATTTCAAGGGTGCAGGCGACTCCATCTAGTATTACTTACGGACATGTATGCGGGAGCAATGCATTCGAAACCACAATTGTTTGGCGTGGGCCAGTTATGCTTTTCCTATAGTATATTCCCTAGACATGTATGTTTCTCAGAATGATATCTCTTATTCTTGTGCAGGAGTTATGATTTGGCTTCATCCGAAGAGATCTCCACGGAAAATCCACTATGCGAACGCGCATAGCAGTATTGATTGTATACCTATTACTGTTTTGGCGTTCAGACAGCGACTATTTGGTATGGTTTATGTGCTACACACTAGACATTATCTATCATATCACTATATGTTAAACTAAATGAATGGTTGGTGTCATTTGAGGGGAAAACCGTTATGGTAATCCGTACGGTTTCAAAAAATTGATATTATATGTCACTCTTATTTCTTGAGTTTCTTACGCTGGTTTACCAGACTGATCCAGGTGTTAATTTCTTATAATGCTCGGGTTAGGCCCATGTATTTTTTCAGATTTAGCTTTGGACGCTTGGAGCTTATCTAGAAGAGCCGGATGATTATCTTTCATAGTATTCTTATTTCCACTACATTTCTGTATAGTATATACCAGCATTGTGAGACAAGCAGCTATAACTATTTAGGCCGATGATGGTACTTGGGTTTTAGTAACTTTAATATTTTTGTATTTAGAGTAACCATTTGTACCATTCCTTTGATATTATATATTATCGTTCCATTGTGAGATTCTGATGTTGTGTTCTTCCTTTCCTGTTCCATTCTTTTTTTTATTTTACCCTAACTTTCTGTTTTTGTGGCACTTGGGTGTTCGATACACGAATACCATGGATGTATTAGCATTGACATTCGAGGGTTTAAAAGTCGTTCGTTACATATATGCAAAACCCTAAAGCCCCTCCCTCGACACACATATATACATATATTCTATAATGCAAGTTCTAATAGTATACATACATACATACATACGTATATGAAATATATATATATACACACGCATACATATATATAACTTGCATTATATATATAATGTTGAGTTATGAATCTCATTGGTTGTATTTGCATATATTTGTGTGTATTTTATGTTGAAATACATACATTGTCTTTTGCATAAGTTACCCCATACATGCGCACCTACCAATACATTATATGCTCACATTTACTTATATACGTCTACACTTAGATTAATACAATTTTTTGATATATATATATATGCACATGGATATTTGATATATATATATATATGTGTGTGTGTGTGTGTATGTGTGTGTGTGTATTGAAGGAAAACAAAATCTATTTTAAAATTTGAATTAAAACACTAGTTTAAAGAAACTGTTTAAACTTTATATACCTTGTTAAAATTAAACTTTAGCCTTTGTAATCATTGATAATTAGTCGAGAATATTTTCTAACATATTTTATATAAGTATATAAACTTAACCATAACTAAAATTAATATGTATTAGGGATTAAGTGTTCAAATGTTGATTGAAATAATATTGAATGAATCAGCAGATGAAGGAGAAAAGTCCTCCACTTTTTCCTTTTCTTACACTATTTTCACTCATTATTTGTCATATTATAAATATAAGTGAACTATTGTTAATTAGTCAAAAATATTTTATAACATGTTGTATATATGTATAAGTAAACTATGTTGGTGTGTACGTGTATGTGTGTCTATACATACATATGTATGTATGTATATATATATATATATATAATTTTATATGATTTGAAAATAAAACTATGGATAACAAAGGTACATGTAAAGTGCGAATGTGTGTTGTGGTATAATTCTTAGCACCTATATACATACACATTGACCTTGTACACCATTTATATGCTGCACTTATACTATACACATATGGGTGTATTTTATGCGATTATTATAATATATTCTTTTTGACAAAAATGTATGATCCTCTAGAATAGAGGAGAGCACACATATGACTATATATATGTATAACAAGGCAAGGTGCTGCCAACATGCCTGGTAGGTAGCAAATCTAAATACAAGAATCAATTGAAAAACTCAAGTACCCCTAAAATGAGCTCCGGCATGGCCACCGCCCATTACACCCCAATACCGAGCTCTGGCATGGCCAACGCTTATTATAATATATTCATTTTAAATTAAATCAAAATTCCCTTTAAATAAATAAAATAAAATAAGATTTATTTAAAATTATATTAGATTGGATCTAATAAACCCTTTAGACTTCATAGGCCCGATAGGTTCAAAATATGATTTTTTTTGAAATCAACCCATTCCATCCTCTTCTGACCGACACCGTTTCCATGGTGTTATCAGAACGGTAGTGTCTACGGTTGGTATTGCTCAATTTTCTCACAAGTAATTAGTAGTGATAAAGTTAGGGGTATGCCTCAGGGGCAATTATGTAATTTGTTACATAAATCTAACTTGGTAATCAATATTGTTCAAAATCAAAGGTGTTTTTCTTTCTATTATATACTTGATATAGTGTGTTATACTAATTAATTTAATTTAATATAATTAACAGAAAATCCATAAATGGTACATTTTGTGATAATAGTTACAAAGTGTTGTAATCGTGAGTAATTTATCATAATGAAAATAAATATACCATTTTAAATGTTCCTAATCAAGATGCATCGAGACTGGATATCGATGTATCCGTTGAGACTAGTAATACGTAACGCTCTCCAAATGTAGGATAAGGTATTACTCATGGCTGTTGGGAGAACCAAGGGGTTATGTACTGATATTTATTAGATAACTATGGAACGACTCACTCGATAGTTTTCTGTTGGTTAATATAACTAAGGTCAAACAATAAATATCGATGTGACTAATTTACATGTTCTCTCGACTTGAGAATACCGTGGATCTTCAATATGAATGCTCCACTTTGATTATAGTCAAACCATGGCATGGCGTTCCATCAAGTGACTATAGTTCGGTTGAGTGGAAATATTGGAAGTGAAGCATTATTTAAGAGAGGATTCGTCTCATCAGTTATATATGGTTAGTATCACGGTCAACTCAAGTCAAATCAAAGTCAAAGTTTCTGGCCTGAACATTTTGGTTAATAATTATTGTTATTATTGAACCAAGGACTTTGTGTTTGGACTGCAAAGTTGAATTTGGATGATACTGAAATTTTGACCATTATCAAATTCCATAAGTCCAAAGTGATATAGTTTTGACGTAGAGCAATGGTGTAAAATAAATGTCACAACAGGGTAACACTTATTGAAGTGAAATGGAATTTTACCAAAACTAAATAAGTGATAAATTTGGCCAAATTGTCACACTACCTACTAAGTGACGTGTGAACATTAATATTCGAATAGTTCAATATTAATCGCTGACCGAATTTACACCAGAGAGTCATACAACCAAAATGATGAATTCTCAATAGACTAAATGATTTAATTAGTTTATAAAATGATTTAATTAGTTTATAACCGTTATAAATTAATTTAATTAATTAATATTTATGAAATTTTAATTTGAAATTTTAATATGATTTGAAGAATAAATATTATTGTATATTTATAATAGTTATAAATATATAGATCGATATGCAATATCGATAAGCAGTTAAATTATATTTAATTAATAGTATTTATTTAGGCTTAAAATGGGTTTGAAGCCCATGATAGCGGCTGCAAATTTTGACCAAAAAGGATGTAAGGGGAGGATAAAAATTGTACTAGGGGTATTTTAGATGGATGGCTTAAATTTGGGGAGAAATAGTAAGAGATATGATCTACCTTTCTCTCTATTCCTTCCACTATAAAATGACTCCTGATCCTAATGCAAAAAGAATTTTTTCTGCCTTCTCTACCATTTTATGGTCGAAATTTATCTCTCTGTATACTCTATCAAAACTCAAATCAATTCAAGTCAAAAACTATTTGATAACAAAGGTCTGGGGTTTAAGGACTAGCAATCTAACGAATCGAGAAGTTTTCTAAGGGAAAAGAACTCATCATTGCAAGGTGGACTTGAGGACATTACTTTTTGGTAAGTGTTAGTTTATATATATGATGTATTGCCTTTGTATAAATGTATATACATATATTGCTATTACTATATTGTTAGTTAGGTGAGATTCCTATAGGCATTATTGTTGTCACATATTGATCGATTATGTGTATATGTTTATAAAATAAATTAAAAATATAATTTTTCCATAAGGATCTGACACACATAGCTGGCATTATTATTTATATTTTATTAATATATATAGATTAATATATTAACTGATTTATTTACATGACTTATATTAAACTATATAGCTATATCACATAAATAATTAATCTAATATTTTTAAAATGTAAATTTATATTAAACATAATTTTCAGTAATTGAAAATAATTTTTTGGCAATTACTTAATATTTTTTATTATTATTTAATCATTATACGAATTAATAAATTCATATAAATAAATTATGTTTTGAAAATTTATTTTTATATTTTTTAAAATTAATATGATATCTCATAATTTCGTGGTCAAAAAATTAGATTTTAAAATCATTTAAATATTTTTAAAAATTATTTTTAATTCGGTTGAAAAGCATTTAATTAATAAAAAATATTATTTTGACTCGGAAAAATCCCAAATATTTTCTTAGGCTATTTAATTATATTACAGATCTTTTGAATTTTTAAAACTAGAAATATTTTTTATGTATGTATTTTCCATATTTTATTTATTATTGTTTGACCAACTAATTCTTTAAATAAATATATTAATATAATAAAATTATACTAAAATTTGGAATTGCTATATATTCGATCTAGAATGAGAAAAATTATTTATTTTAAAATTTTATAATTATATAAAATATTCTAAATGATATTTACGTTTAATAATTATATTCAAATTTATAGATACACACACACACACATATATATATATAATTATGTTACTTTAATGCATTTAGATATATGTTTGTATTTTTATAAAATACTTAAATTGTATATTATATATTTATACATATTTGTTTATTTTTATATACTATAATATTTACATATACATATATTTATTTATTTATATAATATTTTCTAATATATATATAATATATTACTTGAATATTTATACACACATATAATAATTGTAAACATATACACATATTTAGACAACATACAATACATATAGGATGAGATAACGTGTTCGTTGCGATGTAAATCCCAACATCTATATACGGGCATGTTATACCTTGCAAGGTATATCATATTATACATGCACACACATTTACATATGTATATGATATGTAACGACCCGCTATTTTGAACCATTCGCATCCATTATAAGTGTATAGGTAGACACTCATGCCGGAATTGAATTGCTCAAAATACCGCGTTGTTAATTTAAATTTGGCAAAACTGAACATATACAGTAAATAAATATAATCACAGATCACAAACACAGAGTAATAAATGCAGCGGAAATAAAAGAGATAGTAGTTCAAGAAGCTACTATATAAATGTATAAGTTACATCAGAGTTAAACCAGATACAACGGAAGAGTAATACGATACATCAGATACAAATCAGAATACATCACTGGAATCATCGAATACTGAAAACAGAATAGATGGCTGGATCTTCAAGCAAAGCTCCAACTTCAAAGGTGAGTCTCGAATACTGGTACACTCAGTCTGACCCGAGCGTAAAGAAAAACACAAAACACTCGAGTCAGGATTAACATTCTTTTATCAATAAATCCAACTCAAGTGAAATAGCAATTGAAATACAAGTAACTCAAAGGATGTTTGGAATAACCATCCTTTAAGGATCCGTTAAACTATCTACTATGTAGTAGTGTACGATAAGTAGATAATGCCTATCAGTAATATAAAATATCAAAATAGTGTTAAGTCATGGCCCATTCCACCCTTAACACATTTTTATTCCCAAGAGCATATACAAGACCGTAGTTTCCCCAAAACCGGAAGTCACCAGAGGGCAATCCATATACTAAAGGTACAAAACAAATCGTAGTGGTCGCATATAGGGATACAAGTATGACAAGGCACATGAGGCAATACCCAAGGTAGTGAAACTACCGTTTGACTGATCCGGACTGGTGAGAACGCATCGCCGCAGCGATCGCAACACCGCGAAACAACACTCCCAAAATCAAGGGTGCACCAATCGACAACAAGTAATGAGTAATTCGAAGAAGTGTGTTCGCTTGAGGTAGCTGACCTCCATTGGCCCGGCACGGCTCCTGTTTTAGTCATTTCCAATTTGACACAAGTGTCAAGGCTATCCATTATCGTTCTCTTTCTTCAGTCATCACGTTCATCATTCCACCCACTTCATTCTGGATCACACTCCGCGTATAGTTATTAAAGTGGTTTTCGGTTTAGACAGTCAGTATGTCCCTAACCGACTCCGGTCTCTTTAATAACTTTCATAATTATTACACCGATTGGTCGTTTAATATATTTCAAAACCAAACCAATTTCAATTACAATTTGAAAATCAACATTTCATTTGTCTTTCTAAATCAATTTCCATAATTTACGTTTCAAAACTTCCAAATTCAAATTTCAAAATCTTATAATTCAATTTCAATTTCTTTTTAAACCATTCCAATATTCATTTAAATTCGTATATAAGTTTCATTTCGAAATCATTTAAAATGATTTAATTTAACATTCAAATCAATTTAAATTCATTTATCGATTTCATTCAATATTCATTAAGTAAATTTGCCATTCAAAACAATTTCTATTAAATTTCCAATTCATTAAATCCATTATTTAAATTCAACTTCCTTATTTCAAAACTTACAAATTGAATTAAATTAAATTCATCAAATCAAATCCTTTAATTTTCAAGTCTTACATTAATTTTAATAAATCACATTTTATTTCTTATTAAAGAAATTCAATTTCACTTATTTACTTACTTAAATAATTTCCAAAACTTAATTAATAAAGAACTCAATTTTAAATATTTACGAAGTAAAATTCCCTTATTCAAAAGTTCAATTTCACATATTAAAGAATTCAATTCAATTTAATCATTAAATAATTCAATCTTATTTAATTATTAAATAATTCAAAACTTAATTATTAAATAATTTCAAAGTTAATAATTTCAACTTAATTATAATTTCAAACTTAATGCAATCATTTCTCAAATTAAACAACATTCTTTCATCAATTATATTGTTAATATTTTGTTTCAGATTATTAAATATTAACATTTTCCTTTCATTAAAATTCAAATTTCAACTTCATTTCAAAACCATATTATTTATTCAAAAAAAAATCTTCGTTTATTTTTAAATCAAATTATTGACCAATCGGTTTCATTTAATTCTCTATCCTAGGTCAAAGTTTAATTTGGGTATTTATCATTCCAACCCGATTCCAATTCAATTCAAAAATCGAAGCATAACAAAGGGAACTTGTAGCGTGATAACTGGGATGGTGTCAAAGTAAATAAACAAGCAATAACAACAATCAATATCAATCCAATAATCAATTCAAATAATCCCGAAATAATCGTATTAATTCATATTGTTGTTTGTGCAAATTAATATAATTATTTCTAGAATCTACACTATCATTTCATGTAGATTAAAGATTATTACATTACGGTTTTCACTTGTCATCTATTACAATTTCATCCATCATCAATTTAAACAACCTACATTCAACGGTTCACGGTGTAATTAAACAAATCCTACGTGTCAATAAATTTAACATTTAAAAGGGTCATATTATACAAATGTCATTTAATCAAATTTAACACATATATCAAATCTAACTATCCTACGTCAAATTCAATTACATATTATTTATCACTTCAACATTAACAATTTAACATCCAATGTCAAACATCAACAATCAATCATTTATCAACCAAACTGGATTATCATTGTATAAATAACAAATAAGGGTGTCAGATGTCATAGGTGAACTGATACAGGTAATAACATATATAACAGTGTAAATAACTAACAGCAGCATATTTCAATTGTCGTTTCAATTGAAATCAAATTTAATAAATAAAAGAACGTTAATCGTGAGTGATTGCTCACCTTTCGAGGTTAGAGAGAATAGACAATGAGAGTGGTTACAACCAAAGCACGAATTCCAAAACGAAGCCCGATTGAACTCGAATTTGCCGACAAAGCTGATAAAAAGAATCGATGAACAAATTAGAACTGGGTCGATGGAGACAATTAGTATAATGAACTTATATCAATATACAACTATCATATTCTAAATTCAAACACATTAAAAATATGTATATATATATATATGTATATACACACATTTCAAAAGTCATCATCATTTTTTATAATTTTTTTATTTTGACACCACATATAAAAAGAATCTACGTATATACATAATAAATTTGAATTAAATGCATATATACATATACTTATTTAAAAATACAAAATACATACATATATATTATGTATATTTATTGAGAATATTAGGATATGTATTCAAATTACTAACATAAACCAAATACCATTAAACAATCCATCCAAAACACATAAACGTATGTTTATATATGTATCTTGTTTATACTTAAAATCAACATTGTTTTACATATACACATATCCTATATAAGGTAGCACTACTGTGAACAGCGGAACCAAGGCATATGTTTACTGATATATATAAATAACAACTTGTATATGTAACATTTAAAACAAAACAGAATTTTGTATATATACCAGAATACGACAAACATATATCTTATATAAATCCAAAATTAACATATAGCAACTGGTAAGTTATACACGTTATTTAAACTAATATACAACTTAGATAACTTCCATACATTTTTAATATATATAATTGCTTAATATGAGTGAACTGTACACCTTTATACTTTTAAACAATATCTATGTATATACACAAACAGAACATATGCATATACTGAAAAATATAAGACAACATAAAACCAAGGTAGCTTCCAAAGGAAAAATATATATACAACCATAAGGCTATATACTAATAAAATGTATATACTAATACATGAGAACCTTACGTATTATAACATTTTAACAAAAATTAAAGATACAGTGGTTATAGAAACTAGCAAATTTTTCTCTAGAATTTCAAAACATACCTATAACGTAGTACATAATATATCAAATATCAAACTATCTTTATATATCTTGAAATTTATAAACAGCAGCTGCACTTGGTTTTGTTTTCAATCAACCAACAGTTTTTCGACATAACAGCAAAACTTATAGTATAACTTATGTATATAAAATATCTTATAAAATTTAAAACCAATATATAACAAACAATTATATTACCTGTATATAAAAAAAATGACCGCTGCAACCGAGAAAATCAGTGGATTGAAAACTACGGCTGGGTGGTGTTTGGTGAATAGTGGAGATGATCGGGTGCGCGTGGCCATTCATGGGGAACGTAGAGGTGATGTAGGCTGCACCGACGAGGAAGCGAAGGAAGCAGGGTGGTCATGAGTAGCTGACGTGGCGGAGGAGGAGTGTGGAGTATGGCTACTGATTTGGGGTGTGCTGTGGACATTAAGTGTTATCGGGTCTGTGGTGATAGGCTTCGGTGGTGGGGTGGGCATGGATGACGAGGAGGGAAGTGCTGGGTCTTCCAGGAACGGTAGAGAGGCTTTCGGTGGGGTTCGAGGTTAGTACAGGCCGGACGGAGGTGTTGGAGTCGGGCCAGTAGGAGGGTGGGTTTGTAAGGCCGGATCTGGTGGCTGACGTGGGTGTGATGGGTTTCGTGAATGGTCGCTGGCCAGGCGTGGGACGGAGGAGAGGCGGAGGTGGCAAAGGAGGGTGGTGTGGTTTCGGCCTTGCTTAGTGAGGAGGTGCATACACGTTTTATTTATTTATAAAGTATGAACAAAAACAAAAAAATAAATAAAGAGAGATGAGATGTGAAAACAGAGAAGTAGGTAGGGAAATGAAGAAGACAACTGTTCGTTTTCCTTTTTTCCAAGAAAATGACCCAGTGGAGAAAGGACCAACAAATAGAGGTGAATGCTGACAATAGAAAAGTGAACCGTCAAAATTATTGAAACTTTGGAAAAGCAAAAATTTAGATAATAAATTTGGGAATATAAAGAGTCTAATGGCTAATGGATTAACACGGTGGGAAAAATGAAAGTTCAGAGAACCCAAAACGACTTGGTTGCGGAACCGATACGGTAGGCGTTTTGCATACTGCACCGCACACCGAATTCTGAAATTGACAGTTGAATATACCGTAAGGATCAGCAATACGAAACGATCAAAACGGTATTCAGATATTAGCGGTACGATTGAATTATAAAAATTCGAATTTTTCTACCGGCGGAAAATGCAAGAAAAACGCTGAAAAATAAGATCGACGTAGCCAAAGAAGTCCGAATTTGGAAAAACGACAAACTGACATCTTGCTCAGAAGATGGTTTAGAATTTTTCTATGTAAAAATATTTAGGTTTCGGAAATATTTTATTTTCATTGCTTTTTAACTGATTAAATTGAAGTAAATTTACGCGCGAAATAAACTTTCATATTTTCGGACGAAAATTCACCAGTTGCTATGTTTAACTAAACGCATTCCAAATATCAAATTTATATTTCAAAATTTTATCGTTTAAAATTTCACAAAATTTCAACTAATTACGTTATTAAAACAGTTGAAATTTACGGGTCGTTACACTCTTCCCCACTCAAAACTTTTCATCCCCGAAAAGGAACGAGGTAGGAGAATAGAAACGACCAAAAAGAAAAACAGATTTGAAATACAAAATAACAATTAATTTAAACCATATAAATTCAAATTTAAATTAATTGATATTCAATAATTGATTTAATCCATTTGATTTCACTAAAATCAATCTCAACTATTTCTAAATTCATTATCTTATTATCTCATTTTCTTCAATTTACAATTTCTAAAACCATAAATTTGAATAGTCTTTTATTATAATCATATTTTCTTCAACAATTTTAAATTCTTCTTTATTCCAAATTACTGTTAAATTTATTCTACTTAACATATCTACTCACATATATTTAACCCATATAAATTAATTTAAAACATAAAAGTTTCGATTTAAATTAATTTACATCTATTAATTTCTTTTAAATTTAAGGTATTTTCGTATGTTGATCAAATTTCAATTAATTCTTTCAAAACAAATTTATTAATTTTTTTCCAAAACAAATTTATTTCATTATTAACTGAATTTACTTATTATCCTATCTAACTCTATTAACATCTTTATAATCAAAATTTAGTGTATAACATTTATTATAAACACTCAAATTTTATTTATAAATTCAATTTATCTTATATATTATCCAATTACATATTCAACTTCTGAATGATTTAGGTAAGTTATATTAGAATGCAGTTGAACAATATACAAATAAAATTTCCCAATTCAATTATTCAAGTTTAAATATTTATTCCAAATTTTGGTTTTATTTATAATTAAAATCATCCTTTAACAAAATTTAAGAATTAGATTTCCGATTAACTTTAAACAATTTAGAGATATGTATAATATATTTATATCAAATCAAATTAAATTTTAAAATAAGATCAAAATATACTGAAGATATTCAAATCAAAATATTTTTTTTTCAAAACAAAACCGTAGCAAAGCTACAGAATGGTTTCTCCACTTCGAAACTCAAAAATGAATGTCGATGATGCGGCCGCCATCACCGAAATTATTTTCCAGCGACAAAGAGAAGAGCACTGATATCAACATTTTAAAATTCTTTGAAACCGATTTCTATTTGAAAATATTTTAAAACTATACACCTAAAACTTTCAAATCAAAGTTGGAAATCACCGGAAATTAAATTCTCAAATTCTGATTTAAATCCATTTGAATTCCAAATTAAAATTTTAAACCATGTTCTATAATTTCATTTATTTATCATATTAGAATAATCAATGGTTTTCCAAACAATAATTGAAAATTAAATATTATCATTTTTGACAACAGATTCATTAACAATTTAATTTCCTAATATAATCATTCAAACTTTATTTTATTTACCAAAGTTGAAAACGAAATTGTGTCAGTTTGCTCTGCCCAAGTGTTTTGGAAATCCTATCGATAGCGTTGATCAGACGAATCGATCGGAAACCCAAATCAACATCAATAACTCAAACAACACAATACATAAAACATTTTTATATAAATTTACAAATACACTTCTTTGCTCGACGATACAGGAATAAATTTTCAAAATAAGGATAGGGTTTCAAATTTGATGGACTCAAATTAAAGAGAATTCTGATTTGAATACAAGTTCGAAAGAAAAGATAAGATGATTCAATTAACAAAATCGGAAGATGGATAGGCTTATTTAATTTACGGGCAACCTTAACCGGGTCAACCGTAGCTTCAGGAATAAGATCGATGCTGAATTCCGAGGCAAATCAACATTTGATCTCAAGAAATAGAATTCAGGTATGGTGGGAATAGATAGCATCGTAAACCGAGGATACAGAATTCTCCGGTAAATCGATGCCTATTATAAAGGAGTTTTGCTCCTTTACAAATCATTCGAAGATTGGCGAGACTGCCGATCTATTATAGATATCATTTAAAAATGGAGTTATGGGGTGCTCCAGAATTGAAAGAAGACGAATAGTGAAGGACACGAATGAAATTTGGAACCGTAGGGAATGTTCCAAAATTCAAAGGAATCGAGTCAAAGGAAGAGATTGAAACTCGAATGAGAGTGATTCTGTAAATATATTTACCCTATATGCTGAGTTTTGCCTAGAGCTACCAAAGCTCTGATACCAACTGTAACGACCCGCTATTTTGAACCATTCGCATCCATTATAAGTGTATAGGTAGACACTCATGCCGGAATTGAATTGCTCAAAATACCGCGTTGTTAATTTAAATTTGGCAAAACTGAACATATACAGTAAATAAATATAATCACAGATCACAGACACAGAGTAATAAATGCAGCGGAAATAAAAGAGATAGTAGTTCATGAAGCTACTATATAAATGTATAAGTTACATCAGAGTAAAACCAGATACAACGGAAGAGTAATACGATACATCAGATACAAATCAGAATACATCACTGGAATCATCGAATACTGAAAACAGAATAGATGGCTGGATCTTCAAGCAAAGCTCCAACTTCAAAGGTGAGTCTCGAATACTGGTACACTCAGTCTGACCCGAGCGTAAAGAAAAACACAAAACACTCAAGTCAGGATTAACATTATTTTATCAATAAATCCAACTCAAGTGAAATAGCAATTGAAATACAAGTAACTCAAAGGATGTTTGGAATAACCATCCTTTAAGGATCCGTTAAACTATCTACTATGTAGTAGTGTATGATAAGTAGATAATGCCTATCAGTAATATAAAATATCAAAATAGTGTTAAGTCATGGCCCATTCCACCCTTAACACATTTTTATTCCCAAGAGCATATACAAGACCATAGTTTCCCCAAAACCGGAAGTCACTAGAGGGCAATCCATATACTAAAGGTACAAAACAAATCGTAGTGGTCGCATATAGGGATACAAGTATGACAAGGCACATGAGGCAATACCCAAGGTACTGAAACTACCGTTTGCCTGATCCGGACTGGTGAGAACGCATCGCCGCAGCGATCGCAACACCGCGAAACAACACTCCCAAAATCAAGGGTGCACCAATCGACAACAAGTAATGAGTAATTCGAAGAAGTGTGTTCGCTTGAGGTAGCTGACCTCCATTGGCCCGGCACGGCTCCTGTTTTAGTCATTTCCAATTTGACACAAGTGTCAAGGCTATCCATTATCGTTCTCTTTCTTCAGTCATCACGTTCATCATTCCACCCACTTCATTCTGGATCACACTCCGCGTATAGTTATTAAAGTGGTTTTCGGTTTAGACAGTGAGTATGTCCCTAACCGACTCCGGTCTCTTTAATAACTTTCGTAATTATTACACCGATTGGTCGTTTAATATATTTCAAAACCAAATCAATTTCAATTACAATTTGAAAATCAACATTTCATTTGTCTTTCTAAATCAATTTCCATAATTTACGTTTCAAAACTTCCAAATTCAAATTTCAAAATCTTATAATTCAATTTCAATTTCTTTTTAAACCATTCCAATATTCATTTAAATTCGTATATAAGTTTCATTTCGAAATCATTTAAAATGATTTAATTTAACATTCAAATCAATTTAAATTCATTTATCGATTTCATTCAATATTCATTAAGTAAATTTGACATTCAAAACAATTTCTATTAAATTTCCAATTCATTAAATCCATTATTTAAATTCAACTTCCTTATTTCAAAACTTACAAATTGAATTAAATTAAATTCATCAAATCAAATCCTTTAATTTTCAAGTCTTACATTAATTTCAATAAATCACATTTTATTTCTTATTAAAGAAATTCAATTTCACTTATTTACTTACTTAAATAATTTCCAAAACTTAATTAATAAAGAACTCAATTTTAAATATTTACGAAGTAAAATTCCCTTATTCAAAAGTTCAATTTCACATATTAAAGAATTCAATTCAATTTAATCATTAAATAATTCAATCTTATTTAATTATTAAATAATTCAAAACTTAATTATTAAATAATTTCAAAGTTAATAATTTCAACTTAATTATAATTTCAAACTTAATGCAATCATTTCTCAAATTAAACAACATTCTTTCATCAATTATATTGTTAATATTTTGCTTCAGATTATTAAATATTAACATTTTCCTTTCATTAAAATTCAAATTTCAACTTCATTTCAAAACCATATTATTTATTCAAAAAAAAATCTTCGTTTATTTTTAAATCAAATTATTGACCAACCGGTTTCATTTAATTCTCTATCCTAGGTCAAAGTTTAATTTGGGTATTTATCATTTCAACCCGATTCCAATTCAATTCAAAAATCGAAGCATAACAAAGGGAACTTGCAGTGTGATAACTGGGATGGTGTCAAAGTAAATAAACAAGCAATAACAACAATCAATATCAATCCAATAATCAATTCAAATAATCCCGAAATAATCGTATTAATTCATATTGTTGTTTGTGCAAATTAATATAATTATTTCTAGAATCTACACTATCATTTCATGTAGATTAAAGATTATTACATTATGGTTTTCACTTGTCATCTATTACAATTTAATCCATCATCAATTTAAACAACCTACATTCAACGGTTCACGGTGTAATTAAACAAATCCTACGTGTCAATAAATTTAACATTTAAAAGGGTCATATTATACAAATGTCATTTAATCAAATTTAACACATATATCAAATCTAACTATCATACGTCAAATTCAATTACATATTATTTATCACTTCAACATTAACAATTTAACATCCAATGTCAAACATCAACAATCAATCATTTATCAACCAAACTGGATTATCATTGTATAAATAACAAATAAGGGTGTCAGATGTCATAGGTGAACTGATACAGGTAATAACATATATAACAGTGTAAATAACTAACAGCAGCATATTTCAATTGTCGTTTCAATTGAAATCAAATTTAATAAATAAAAGAACGTTAATCGTGAGTGATTGCTTACCTTTCGAGGTTAGAGAGAATAGACAATGAGAGTGGTTACAACCAAAGCACGAATTCCAAAACGAAGCCCGATTGAACTCGAATTTGCCGACAAAGCTGATAAAAAGAATCGATGAACAAATTAGAACTGGGTCGATGGAGACAATTGGTATAATGAACTTATATCAATATACAACTATCATATTCTAAATTCAAACACATTAAAAATATATATATATATATATGTACATATATACATATATATACACACATTTCAAAAGTCATCATCATTTTTTTTAAAATTTTTTATTTTGACACCACATATAAAAAGAATCTACATATATACATAATAAATTTGAATTAAATGCATATATACATATACTTATTTAAAAATACAAAATACATACATATATATTATGTATATTTATTGAGAATATTAGGATATGTATTCAAATTACTAACATAAACCAATACCATTAAACAATCCATCCAAAATACATAAACGTATGTTTATATACGTGTCTTGTTTATACTTAAAATCAACATTATTTTACATATACACATATCCTATATAAGGTAGCACTACTGTGAACAGCGGAACCAAGGCATATATTTACTGATATATATAAATAACAACTTGTATATGTAACATTTAAAACAAAACAGAATTTTGTATATATACCAGAATACGACAAACATATATCTGATATAAATCCAAAATTAACATATAGCAACTGGTAAGTTATACACGTTATTTAAACTAATATACAACTTAGATAACTTCCATACATTTTTAATATATATAATTGCTTAATATGAGTGAACTGTACACCTTTATACTTTTAAACAATATCTATGTATATACACAAACAGAACATATGCATATACTGAAAAATATAAGACAACATAAAACCAAGGTAGCTTCCAAAGGAAAAATATATATACAACCATAAGGCTATATACTAATAAAATGTATATACTAATACATGAGAACCTTACGTATTATAACATTTTAACAAAAATTAAAGATACAGTGGTTATAGAAACTAGCAAATTTTTCTCTAGAATTTCAAAACATACCTATAACGTAGTACATAATATATCAAATATCAAACTATCTTTATATATCTTGAAATTTATAAACAGCAGTTACACTTGGTTTTGTTTTCAATCAACCAACAGTTTTTCGACATAACAACAAAACTTATAGTATAACTTATGTATATAAAACATCTTATAAAATTTAAAACCAATATATAACAAACAATTATATTACCTGTATATAAAAAAAATGACCGCTGCAACCGAGAAAATCAGTGGATTGAAAAACTACGGCTGGGTGGTGTTTGGTGAATAGTGGAGATGATCGGGTGCGCATGGCCATTCATGGGGAACGTAGAGGTGATGTAGGCTGCACCGACGAGGAAGCGAAGGAAGCAGGGTGGTCATGAGTAGCTGACGTGGCGGAGGAGGAGTGTGGAGTATGGCTACTGATTTGGGGTGTGCTATGGACATTAAGTGTTATCGGGTCTGTGGTGATAGGCTTCGGTGGTGGGGTGGGCACGGATGACAAGGAGGGAAGTGCTGGGTCTTCCAGGAACGGTAGAGAGGCTTTCGGTGGGGTTCGAGGTTAGTACAGGCCGGACGGAGGTGTTGGAGTCGGGCCAGTAGGAGGGTGGGTTTGTAAGGCCGGATCTGGTGGCTGACGTGGGTATGATGGGTTTCGTGAATGGTCGCTGGCCAGGCGTGGGACGGAGGAGAGGCGGAGGTGGCAAAGGAGGGTGGTGTGGTTTCGGCCTTGCTTGGTGAGGAGGTGCATACACGTTTTATTTATTTATAAAGTATGAACAAAAAAAAAGAGAGATGAGATGTGAAAACAGAGAAGTAGGTAGGGAAATGAAGAAGACAACTGTTCGTTTCCCTTTTTTCCAAGAAAATGACCCAGTGGAGAAAGGACCAACAAATAGAGGTGAATGCTGACAATAGAAAAGTGAACCGTCAAAACTATTGAAACTTTGGAAAAGCAAAAATTTAGATAATAAATTTGGGAATATAAAGAGTCTAATGGCTAATGGATTAACACGGTGGGAAAAATGAAAGTTCAGAGAACCCAAAACGACTTGGTTGCGAAACCGATACGGTAGGCGTTTTGCATACTGCACCACACACCGAATTCTGAAATTGAAAGTTGAATATACCGTAAGGATCAGCAATACGAAACGATCAAAACGGTATTCAGATATTAGCGGTACGATTGAATTATAAAAATTCGAATTTTTCTACCGGCGGAAAATGCAAGAAAAACGCTGAAAAATAAGATCGACGGAGCCAAAGAAGTCCGAATTTGGAAAAACGACAAACTGACATCTTGCTCAGAAGATGGTTTAGAATTTTTCTATGTAAAATATTTAGGTTTCGGAAATATTTTATTTTCATTGCTTTTTAACTGATTAAATTGAAGTAAATTTACGCGCGAAATAAACTTTCATATTTTCGGACGAAAATTCACCAGTTGCTATGTTTAACTAAACGCATTCCAAATATCAAATTTATATTTCAAAATTTTATCGTTTAAAATTTCACAAAATTTCACCTAATTACGTTATTAAAACAGTTGAAATTTACGGGTCGTTACATGATATATATGTATACTTGTAATGATACAGAATTTCAATCATTTAAGTTTGGAATATTTAATTGATTTTAAATATTGAAAAGTTAATTTTGTAAGTTAAATAACTTGTATTTCCAATATAGCGATTTATTGATAATTAAATCATTAAATTTAATTTTTTGAATTGTTTAGATAATTGAATCTTGAATTTGGTGTGAAAGAAAATGATTTCGAAGGTTGATTTAAATTCTATTTGAATGAAAAGGAAGATAGTAAAATTTTAAATTTGAATTAAAAGTGATTAAACTGATTTTGGAAATAACTCATTTAATTAACGTTAGGAAATAGCCTTTTGGGGCACTGTCTCGGATTTCAAAAAAACCATTTTCATTAGATCCGTAATAGTAAATTAGTATATGCCATCGAATTTCATAGCGATTAGAGACATCATTTGGTTCTGCGAGTTCGAAACGCATAGAAATTAAATAAAGGAATTTTAAATTAATATAATTTGATTTTGAAAAGTGAACTTCTGTATATGACGAAATTGGCTCCCGGTATATATTCCATTGTATTTGGAATAGGGGATAACATATAGAACGTCAGACGACATGCTTTGTTTAGAGTTTGAAATTTTTAGGAATGAATAGTGCTTTCAAAATTTTCTAAAAGGCCCTCACTTTCTCTCATTTTATTAAAACTAAACCTGGCCACCATTATTTTCTCTTTATTTAATGGTCGAGATTACTCTCGATGATCGAAGCCGAATTGGAGAAAATGTTCAATACGAAGTAGGTGCGACGTGGGAAGAAGTGATGATCTATGGTTGTGGATCATCGATCGGAGGTCTAAGTGGGTGTGGATCTGGGCTCAAACACCGTAGTTTTTGGAAGCTCGATCTCGAGCTTTGGGTAGGCGACAACGAGGCGCGATGGCAGGGTATGTGGTGGCATGGCGTGGCGCGCGCGCGCGAGCAGGTGCAGGCAGCATAAAAATCGAAGCCTTAAAAAAACGGAGAGGAATATGCGCGGCCTGGAACGAAGTGAGAGGGAAGGGATAGGTGATTAAGGATTTAAAATATAGATTTATTTATGTTAATTATAATTTAAATAATCTCGTACGTTCGTTAATTCATAACCTTTTCATATGAGATCCAAATCGAGCGTGACAAGTTGCATTGCGATCGCATCGAAAAATTCTACTCTATTGAATTGGATTAGATGGAATTAGAGCTAGTAGTAATTTTGAATAAAAATCGAACGTCCATTCAATTTTAATTTAGACCGGTGCGCTTTGGGCAAATTTTGGAATTTCAGCGAGTAAACTAACCTCTCCGGCCTGCTTATATTTCTATATAAGTGGGAATAATTTTATTTATGCTGTTTGTTGCTTGTTGCTTGTTTGGATGATTTACTATATTTATTAGTTGGTTTGGATATATTACTGCCTATTGGAGTGGATGAGATCCTATTACGTTCTCGTGTAAGAGCGGATGACCCTTTGTATATGATCTCGTCTCGAAGTGGTTGATTTATACTTTTATGATTATATACTGTATGTGATGCAAGGGGACATGTTGGAGGGATCCAACAGAATTCCTCATCACTGTTGATTTTACTTTCAATGTATATAGTGATATATGATGTGTTGGATGCCATATTATCGAGTGTAATATGATTTGACCTATTTAGTGCTATAGTTGCACCTGGCCTTATTTTTAGTATTTTGAAATACTAAAATAATGATTGTGAATTGGAAATGATTTTTAAAGTGATTTTGGAATTTTATTTGTTTTAATAATATTTGAATTAGTAAAAGAAAGGAATTTATTTTAAATAAACCAAAGTATGATTTTTGGTATTTTCAATTTACTATTTTGTAAAGTGTTTTTTAATAAAGATTCTCGAACAATTTATATAAAGGATTTATAAAGTGTATTTTATAAATAAAGTAATGGATTTTAAATGGTGTTTTATAAAATATTAAATGGATTTGAAATCAATATTTTGTAAATGGATTTTCTAAATAAATTAGATTATCCAAGAAAAGGGATTTATAAATGGATTTAATAAATAAATGAGATTTAGAAAAGAATGGAATAATAAATAGAATTTTATAGACAAAGAGAAGTTATAAAAATATAAGTTTTATAAAATAGAAGTGAAATTTATAAACGTAGTTTATAAATATAGAAAAGATTTATGTTGAATTTTGGATATGGAGTTAATCATTTTAAAAGTAGTTAATCTTTTAAAGGAATGTTTGAAAGTAATATTCTGATGGAGTTAATGGTTTTAAAAGTATTTTATCTTTTGGAAGTTATGTTTTGGAAAATAATAATTCCTAATGGAATTTAATAGTTTGAAATGATTTAATTTATGACAAGTATCGAAAACATATATTTCAACATTTATTGTTGTAATAGACGTTTTCGAAGAAGTAAGGAAGACATGAACTATAACACTGTTGTTATAGTAAACAATTTCTGAAAAGAAATGTTTTATATAGTATACAGGATTTATATATATATATATAATTAATCGAATCCCTATACTAGTATTTTGGGTTGTTGTAATAATGTTTTACGCAACATTCGTTTTGACCCAAATAAAGTGCGTTTTGAAGAATACTTTCTTTAAGATTTGTATATGTACTTATTTCAGTTTTAAGTATATGGAGATATTTTCTAAGTGTTGAAAATGAAATGATTTGTGAATATGCTTATATCCTTGATATAAGTATATGTAAATGTTTTCCATTATCGAATAATTTAAATGGTTTTGTGAATATATTTTAAAAAAGATAATTTGAAGTAAATATTAGAAAATTGATTTAGTTAATAAGAGATTTATTAGACATGCGTGTGACTACTTATGTGCTAGATTTTATTGTTGCTTTGATAGTTAAATAACCAACTGTCAAATTTGTCCTCTTTATCATTATTGATCCGAAGAGACCAGGATTAAATTTATCCGAAAAACACTTTGGATCAATGTATATGTTCGAAAGTGCAGGTTTATGATGATGATGATTTTTGAAGACAGAGATCGTCATGATGTTGGGATGCTTGCCACTAGACCCTTGGCAAAATTACCATATCGTATACTTATGGTGCCAGTAGTGTTTAGTTATGAAAATCTTTGATTTACAAGGACTAATCGCTAGTGATCCTGGGGGTGATTCCCTAAATAGGATGTGGTAGGAGAAGTGCCTTAGGTTTGTCATGTTCATAGAAAACTTGTGTGGATGAATGTCTGACATTGCATTTCTAAACCACGAAGGTTGATTTTTACAAACGTACATCTGTTGGTGGCGTATGAGGCAACTCCTATTAGCTTAACACCCTTCTCTGAGACATACGAGCTCGGAGGTTGTATTTTTCTAGGAGTCAATTAGTGATAATAAGAAATGACAATGTGACATTCAAAGTGAAATATGCTATGTGAAAGGTAATCGTTACCTCAAGCCTCACACCCATAAATGACAAAATAAGGTAGACGCAGCAAGGCTATTTGGTTCGCAACCATTAAAATATGATTATCCCCTTCTAGATATATTTATTCCCGCTATGACATCGGGTTTTAAATTATTATGGTGCATGCGAAGAGGGCCCTCAGATAGGTCGGTAATGACCGTGGTGATGACATATTCGATACTATCTAGTTAGAGGTAGCCAATCTTGTGCTAGTAGAGGACCATCAGTTGGGCCTCGGTACATTCCTCTAGAGATGTACTGCCGAAAGGTAGTCCCTTCACCTGGTCATTTGTTGGAAATCCATTCTCCACTACGTGCCTGCCATTTTGATCGTAGACCCTAGTACTGTAATTTAATAATGGCAACAATTTGAGATATGATTAATATTATTTGTATACTAGACACTAGTATAATATAAAGAATTTGATATGAAATGTTTTAGTTATCGTAAGGTAAAAACTCGTCCGTGTTTATGTGCAACATGGTCTTACGAGATACCTTTGTTTTGAAAGGTTTTTATCACTTTAAAATTCAGTTGAGATGTGTTTTATCATGCTGGTTTACCAGAATGATCCGGGCGTTCTTTCCTTTCAATGCTCGGGTCAGACCGAGCATATTTACAGATTTTGATTTGGCTACTTTAGAGCTCTAGCAGATGAGCTGGAGGTCTTCAGGTCGTATTAACGTATTTATTTATATTTCCGCTACATTGTTGTTTGAATTATCAACATTTGTAAGGACAGGTTGTTATAATTATCCAGGCCGATGCTCGTGATTTGTTGTACTCTGATGGATTTATGTATATTACAGTTTCTCTTTTGTAAAGTTCATTTATATTATATTATATATGTTATTCCACCGCGTCTGTGAGATTCTATAATTGTTTTAGTTTCGTTTCTTCTTCTCTTCTCTTATTCTTTCTTCTTTCTTTCCTATAACTATCTGTGACGCCCCACCTCTATACCCACGCTAACCAAGAACACTACGATGTAGTGCTGTCAATTAGCACGGAGAATAAGGCTGTGGAGGAGCGACCATCCATGTAACTTCTTTGTGCGAGCACCGATACGTCAGATAGAATAGAATGCATATCTTTTAAGGAGGAAATCCGACATACCGATACAAACACAAAGCTATCACACGGTGGCTATATATAATCTTCGGAAACAAACATAGAAATAATCATAACATAAATCAGTCACAGACATCCATATCACAAAGGCGGAAGAAGATATGAATAAATATATAACACATGAAAGTGTACATCAGAGTAGTGGTCAGAAAGATCCACGATAATACAAAAGAATAGCATCACGTGCTATACAAAAGAATAGATACACAACATAGAGTCTATATCTCAAATGTGTACAACCAAAAACTACTAATCTAAGTAGTTAGCCAAAAGTCAGAATAATCCAGAAGAGAAGTCAAGCAGAAGCACCTGTAACATCTCGGTCTGACCCGAGTATTATTTATAAGAAAATAATAAACGGATCAGTCTAACTATAAATATCAGATAACATGATATAGGATAAGGGGTATGGCATAAACATATAATAACCATGATGGCATACTACTATAAGTATGTAAATGATAATCAACAAGGGATTAATCAATGTCACAAGAATCTTCTCAAAGATCCAAACACATAAAAAGGTAATGACACACAAATTCACCAATACACAAAAACTGATATCATATCAGTGAAAATCACAAAAGTTGGTGAAGCACTAAATCCAGAAATCAACACACGAAATCCAGAACAAATCCCAGAAATCAACACACGAAATCCAGAAATCACTAAAAGGGGGAAGTCCGAACACACGGACGAGAAGCTATCTCATGGAAGCTATCCATTTAATTTTTCCGAACACACGGATGGCCCGAAGGCAAGTCCGAACACACGGACGAAGAGACATCGCTCAATCGCTAGTCTAAATCACAAGAATGACCGTCATGATCATAAGGAAGTGTCAATCACACCAAGCTAGTAAATATATGAGTTTAGCTTCATGTCCCATAACCACTTGCTTAACTTAAATATTTACGAACAAGCTGTAAATCTTCACTAGGAAATTGTCACAAAAAGGGTTCAATCGAACAAGTCCAAGAGCTAACCGACGAAGTGAACGCAAGCGTTTCATACCACTCGTTTTACTAAGTCGTTTAAGTCGATTTCTCATCCGAGTGAAGTAAAGGCTTGTATATACTAGTAGATTGAAAATCGGTTTGAGAAAACGAACTTTTGATATTTAAAATAGTGTTGAAATCGCTTTGATGAAAGAGTTTTGATATTTACTATTAGTATTGAAACCTTCATATATCTTTAAAGTGACAAGTCATAAAACGATTGTAGAAACAAATCAATTCACGTTCGAAGACGTGAGTAAAGTCCAAAGAAGTCAATCCCAAAACCATCAAAGTAGAAATTCTGATAAATGTTTTTCAGAAGAGATTGCCTACGCAGAGTAATACGGGGTTTGGCCTGCCCGGTCAGGTCGCGGGGGTCCAGGGGGCAGCGCCCACGGCGGGGTGCGGGGCAGCGCCCCGTCACGGTACGACTTAGTGAAGGCAAGCTGGTCCAGTGGTAGCATGACCGAGCTAAGGAATGGTGCGACTCAACCAGATGAACGACTTAAGGAAGGCAAGCGACTTACGACTTAAGGGAGGCAAGCGACTTACGACTTAAGGGATAAGGTCATACGACCTAAGTGGAGTTAAGGGAGGCGAGCGACTTAAGGTCCAACGACCTACGGCTTAACAGAGTCGAGCGACCTACGACCTAGCAAACGAATGTCTTAACGACCTAAGCCTTGAACGACTTAGTGGAATGAACGACTTAACGACCTAAGCCTTGAACGACTTAACGACTTAAGCCATGAACGACTTAACAACTTAAGCTCAAATACAAGCTACGAGCTAAAGTTGGAACGACCTAGTGAAGTTAGGTCGAGGACGACCTACGACTTAAGGCTTGGAACGACCTAGTGAAATTAGGTCGGGTACGACCTACGACTTAAGCCAGGGCGAGCGAGTTAACTGCAAACGACTTAAGCCTTTAACTCGTGAACGACTTATGCCTTTAACTCCTGAACGGCTTATGCCTTTAGCTCCTGAACGACTTATGCCTTAGCTCGTGAACGACTTAACATTTTTCCTTTAGATTATAGATCGGCAACGACCTACGACTTAAGGGCCAGAACGACCTACGACTTAAGGGCCAGAACGACCTAACTCCGAACGAGCTAAAAATGGCCAGAACGACCTAGTAGCAGTTTTTCACCAAAATCACTACATTTTGGAGTTTTTCGCCAATCCAATCCAAACCAAATGCAAATGTTGATGCTAGAGTGATAGGGAATCATTCCCAACAGTCCAATGACAATCATAGGCAAGATGTGAGATCAAAAATCTCACCTTTTCCACGAAATTGATGAAGATGAAGATTGAAAGCAAGGAGAAGCAATCCAAAGCTTGAATCCACAATCTTCTACTTGAATTTGCTGTTGAATCTCGGATTAGCAATAGAATTTGAGTTGGGAGTTTTAATTTCTCTTTCCCACCACCATTTTTGACAAAGCTTGAAGTGTTTGAACAAATGAGAAAGAGGGTTGGGCTGAACTAAAGGGGTGCAGTCCAAACCAAAGTCAAAGGCGGGAAAAAGTGCCGAATAGTTCACTATCTCCAAACATATCGAAGTTTACACTTAAAAAGATCGCAAACGTCATTTTGAACTCAATGGAAGTGGTCTCGAGTCCTAATTTGACCGTATGCAAAAAGTAGCTTTTCGGACTAACATCCGACTAACGATAAAATATTTAAATAAAATATTTAAATATAAAATCGATAGATATGCGGGTTGTTACACTATCCGTCTTTCCATTCAATTTGGGTTGGACATGTATGGTTTATTGTCAGCTTGAATTGTATGGATTTGCGGGTCGTTACAGCTGGTATCAGAGCTTAGGTTGTGCGAACACCTAGGCTTTGGTTGGGTACTCATTATAGATAAGGTTATTAATACCCTAGAATGAGTTTAAGTGTGTGTGTGTGAGAGAGAGAGAGAGCGTATTTGTTAGCGATTATAAAAATGTTTTATATTGTGTTAATTTATCTTTTGAGTGGCTTATGAATTTTGCTCGGTATGTGGGACGCCATGATATCGATAAGGATTTCTTAACGCTTAAACAGGACAAACATGCACATCATTGTTTTGAGGAATTGGGTAATTGAAATAATTTACCTAAATTATATTTTATATATAAAAGAACAATTTTTCAGAAATTATTATTGTTATGCATATGGATTGTTTGGTTATTAGTGAATGGTAATATTTTATTATTATCATTTATTGTTTGTGTTTTAATTAAAGTTGTAATTATTATAATATAAACAAAGATAAACAATAAAAAATGGTTTTATATAACCAAGGTGAAATAAGTGATATTATATAAGTATAAATTTATAAATGTGATTTATAAATAAAATGGAATTTAAAAGAAATAAAAAGCACCTAACTCGTTTAGGTCACTAGAAAATAATTCGGGTGATGACTACAGCATCATCAGTATTCATTTTCGAGTTTCTTAGTGATGAATTGCTACCTTAGTAATTTATATTGAAGTTTTGTTTTGATAAAACAAGTTTTTATCGTAAAATTCAAAGTATGATTTGATAAATATATGAAAAAAATAAGTTTTTGAACTTATAATTTGAAAAGAGTATGGATAAGAAGAGAAAATTTGTAATTGAGAGATGAAATTAAAATTTAACTTGAGTAAAGTTGAATAAATTGAGTTAGTGAAACGAAGTATATGAAATGAAGTTTAACTTAAGGTTAAATGAAAGTGAATTGGATTTGAGACGAATTAGATAAATTAATGAAATGAATATGCACTTAAGTCGTAAAGTGATTATATAAACCTGAATTGTAAATATAATATGTGAATAAACTTAAGTAAAAAAATTCATGAAATTTTAAGTAAATAAGTTTGTATAACTTATTGATTTGAGGAATTTTAAGTTAAAACAAAATTTTAAAATGTTGGATATAAATGTTAAGAAAAGTAATTTGGAAATTGAACTATGACATGAAATTTAATCTAACTTAAGTTAAATGAGATGACTTTTGAAATTAAATTTAACTCAAGTTAAGTGAAGTAGGATGAAATGAGTTAAATGAAATAGAATTCGATGTGAAATGAAAACGCACTTAATTTATAAAATGAAATTCAACTTAAGTCGTAAAAAGAATTGAATATGAACTTAAGTATAAAGTGAAATAAAAATAAGAAGTTTTGTATAAAATTGTTAAATTAACTTAAGTAATGGTTTATAAATGGTAGTAGTATTAAAGAAAATATACTAAGTAAACTGAATATGGAATGAAATGTTGTTAAAACATAAATTGAATTTGAAGTGAATATTAATAAGTGAATGTTAATGAATTGAATGTAAGTGAAATTAATATGAATAAGAATTTGAATGTAAATAAAAGAATTGGGAAAAAAAGGAATGGGATATAATAAGAAACCAATTGAGATAAATACGTAAGTTGTACATATATTATTTTATTCGCATAATTGTTTGATCCAGATTCGAATATACGATTCGAGTGATTTACACCGATCCGTTAGGATTTTTCACTTGATTCTTGATGGTGAAGACTGGATATGGATTTTTGATTGATTCTAATATTCTCTATCATAGTATATGGCTATGCAAGGATAATGGTAGTTTCTAATCAAGGAACCTGATCTGAATCCGCATTATAGTGGTCGTGTGAACGATAATATTTTGGAAGTGAAATTGTGTGATCGTGCGAGCGATCAGGTATAATTTTGCATACGGATGATATATGTACATCATACGGGTTTTTTAAAATTAAACGTTTACATTGGGAAATGCAAATTGATATGGTTATGAATTGATTGGATGAATATTCATTGTTTGATGGTTTCTCTCGTTACCTTTGCTACATTTGCATATTGTTACCGTATTAGTGCATGTTATATATTTATATTACTTTCCCTATACTTGTTCTCATTGGTTGTTAAGAGATTAGTAGATGCGGATGGCATATGCTTCGTATTTGGAGTCCGCTTTCGTATTTTATTGATTGTGCATGCTTGCTAATATAATAAAAGGTACACATCTCAGATTATATTTCGCATTTTTATATTTTTTTCCTTACGGGATGCCTCATACTTGAAGATGAGGATGTATATTTATGATTATATATATATGTATACATTGTAAATTTTTCTGATCGAAATGCGCAAAGGAGACACTAGAGAAATTTTCTGTAAATTTAAGGCGTTAGAAATATTTTGAGAATTTTGGGAAAATTTTTGATAACTTAAATTTGATTTTGAGTTATAACCTGGAATGAATGGATGGATGGTATTAGTTGGAATCTTTGAATGTATTTTAAAGACTTAGAAATTTTATAATCTATTTCAGCTAATTGTTTTTGAAAAGTCAATGAGTTTGGGGCATTTTTCTTACCTTGGAAATTTCGGGGACGAAATTCTATTAAGGGGGGAGAGAATGTAACGACCCAGAATTCCAATCATTTAATTTTGGAATATTTAATTGATTTCAAATATTAAAAAGTTAATTTACAAGTTAATAACTTATATTTCCAATATAGCTATTTATTTTATAATTAAATTGTTAAATTTAATTTTTTCTATTGTTTAAATAATTGAATCTTGAATTTAATGTGAATGAAAATGATTTCGAAGGTTGATTTAAATTCTATTTGAATAAAAAGAAAGATAGTAAACTTTTAAATTTGAGTTAAAAGTGATTAAACTAATTTTGGAAACAACTTGTTTTAATTAACGTAAGGAAATAGCCTTCTGGCACACCGTCTCGGATTTCGACGAAACCGGTTTCATTGGATCCATAATAGTAAATTATTATATGCCGTCGAATTTCATGCCGATCGGACGTATCGTTTGGTCGTGCAAGTTCGAAACGCATAGAAATTAAATAAAGGAATTTAAATTAATATATTTGGTTTTGAAAAGCTAACTTCTGTGTATGATGGAATTGGCTTCCGATACATATTCCATTGTGTTTGGAATAGGGGTGTAACATATAGAATGCCAGACGGCATGCTTCATTTGGAGTTCGAAATTTTTAGAAATGAATAGTGCTTTCAAAAGTTTCTATAAAACATCCTCACTTTCTCTCATTTGCTAGAACTAAACTCTAGCCGTCATTATTTTCTCTTCATATAACGATCGAGATTACTCTCGATGATCGAAGCCGAATTGGAGAAAATGTTCAATATGAAGTAGGTGCGACATGGAAAGACGTGATGCTCTTTGGTCGTGGATCGTCGATCGAAGGTCCGAGTAGGCGTGGATCTAGGCTCGAACGCTGCAGTTTTTGGAAGCTCGATCTCAAGCTTTGGGTAGGCGACGGCGAGGCGCGGCAGTAGGGCAGGCGGTGGCATGACGAAGCGCGTACGAGCAGATGGAGGAAAAATTGAAGCCTTAAAAAAAGAGAGGGATATGTGTGGCCTTGAACGAAGTGAGAGGGAAGGGATAAGTGATTAAGGATTTAAAATTTAAATTTATGTTAATTATAGTTTAAATAATCTCGTACGTTCGTTAATTCATAACTTTTTTGTGCGAGGTCCAAATCGAGCTCGACAAGTTGTGTTGCGATCGTATCGACGAATTCTACGCTATGGAATTGGATTGGATTGATTCAGAGCTAGTAGGAATTTTGGGTATAAATTGAACGTCCGTTTAATTTTAATTCAATCCGGAGCGCTTTGGGCAATTTTTGGAATTTCAGTGAGTAAACTCACATCTCTGGCCTGCTTATATTTTTATATAAGTGGGAATAATTTTATTTATGCTATTTGTTGCTTATTTGGATGATTTGCTATATTTACTAGTGGGTTTGGATATATTCCCGCCTATTGGAGCGGATGAGACCCTATTACGTTTGTGTAAGAACGGATGATCCTTTGTATACGATCCCGCCTCGAAGTGGTTGGTTTATATTTTTATGATTGTATACTGTATGTGTTGTAGGAGGACAGGTTGGAGGGATCCAATAAGATTCCTCACCACTGTTGATTTTACTTTCCATGTATATAGTGATATATGATGTGTTGTATGCCATATTATCAACTGTGATATGATTTGACTTATTTAGTGCTATAGTAGCACTAGGTCTTATTTTTAGTATTTTGAAATACTAAAATAATGATTGTGAATTGGAAATGATTTTTAAAGCGATTTTGGAATTTTATATGTTTTAATAATTTTTGAATTAGTAAAAGAAAGGAATTTATTTTAAATAAATAAAAGTTTGATTTTTGGTATTTTCAATTTACTATTATGTAAAGTGTTTTTAAATAGAGATTCTAGAATAATTTATATAAAGGATTTATAAATGTATATTTTATAAATAAAGTAGTGGAATTTAAATGGTGTTTTATGAAAGAATAAATGGATTTGAAATCAATATTTTGTAAATGAATTTTATAAAGAAATTAGATTATCGAAGAAAAGGGATTTATAAATGGATTTTATAAATAAATGAGATTTAGAAAAGAATGGATTTATAAATAGAATTTTGTAAATAAAGAGAAGTTTTTTAAAATAGAATTTTTATAAAATAAAAGTGAAATTTATAAACGTAGTTTATAAATATTGAAATGATTTATGTTGAAATTTAGATATGGAGTTAATTGTCTTAAAAGTAGTTTATCTTTTAAAGGAATCTTTGAAAGTAACATTTTGACGGAGTTAATGGTTTTAAAAGTAATTTATCTTTTGGAAGTAATGTTTTGGAAAATAATAATTCCAAATGGAACTTAATAGTTTGAAAATGGTTTAAAATGTGATAAGTATCGAAAATATAAATTTTAGCATTTATTGTTGTATTAGATGTTTTTGGGGAAGTAAGGAAGGCATGGACTATTACATTGTTGTTATAGTAAATGATTTCTGAAAAGAAATGTTTTATATAGTATACTGGATATATATATAATTAATCGAATCCCTATATTAGTGTTTTGGGTTGCCGTAACGATGTTTTACGCAACATTTGTTTTGACCCAAATAAAGTACGTTTTGAAGAATACTTTCCTTAAGATTTGTTTATGCACTTATTTCCATTTTAAGTATATGGAAATATTTTCTAAGTGTTGAAAATGAAATGATTTGTGAATATACTTATATTATTGAAATAAGTATATGTAAATGTTTTCCATTATCGAATAATTTAAATGGTTTTGTGAATATATTTTTAAAAAAGATAATTTGAAGTAAATATTGGGAAATTGATTTAGTTAATAAGAGATTTATTAGACAGGCCTAGCGAGTACTTATTTTCTAAATTTTATTGTTGCTTTGATAAATAAATAACCGACTGTCAAATTTGGTCTCTTTATCGTTGTTGATCCAAAGAGACCGCGATCAGATTTATACGGAAACCACTTCGGATCAATGTATGTATTCGAAAGTGTAGGTTTATGATGATGATTTTTAAAGACGAAGATCTTCATGATGTAGGGCTGCTTGCCACTAGACCCTTGGTGAAATTGCCATATCATATACTTATGGTGGCGGTAGTTCTCTGTTATGAAAATCTTCGATTTACAAGGACTAATCGCTACTGATCCTGGAGGTGATTCCCAAAACAAGATGTAGTAGGAGAATTGCCTTCGGTTTGTCCTGTTCCTGGACAACTTGTATGGATGAATGTCTGACGTTGCATTTCTAAATCACGAACGTTGATTTTTACGAACGTACATCTGTTGGTGGCATATGAGGCAACTCCTATTAACTTAACACCCTTCTCCGAGACATAGGAGCTTGGAGGTTGTATTTTTGTGGAAGTCAATTAATGATAAACAGAAATGGCAATGTGACATTCAAAGTAAAATGTGCTTTGTGAAAGGTAATCATTACCTCAAGCGTCACACCTAGAAATGACCAAAATAGGGTAGATATAGCAAGGCTATGTGGTTCGCAACCATTAGGATATGATCAACCCCTTCTAGATATATTTATTCCCACTATGACGTCGGGTTTGAAATTATTGTGGTATATGCGAAGAGGACCCTCAGATGGGTCGGCAACGACCGTGGTGATGATATATTCGGTACTATCTAGTTAAAGGTAGGCCGGTCTTGTCTTGGTAAAGGACCATCAGTTGGGCATCGGTACATTCCTCTAGAGATGTACTATCGGAAAGTAGTCCCTTTACCTGGTCATTTGTTGGAAATCCATTCTCCACTACGTGCCTGCCATTTTGATTGTAGAGCCTAGTATGTTGGGATTTAATAATGGTAACAATTTCGACTATGATTAATATTATTTGTATACTAGATACTAGTATAATATAACAAAATTTGATATGAAATGTTTTGGTTATCTTAAGGTAAAAAATCGTCCGTGCTAATATGTGGTGTGCTCTTACGAGATACCTTTTTTGAAAGGTTTTTATAACTTTAAAATTCAGTTGAGATGTGATTTTTCATGCTGGTTTACCAGACTGATCCGGACGTTTTTCCTTTTCAATCTAGCTTACCAGACTGATCCGGGCGTTTTCCCCTTTCAATGCTCGAGTTAGACCGAGTATATTTACAGATTTAGATTTGGATGCTTTGGAGCTTCAGCGAACGAGGTGGAAGTCTTCAGGTCGTATTCACGTATTTGTTTATATTTCTGTTGCATTGTTTTTTAAATTATCAGCATTTGTAAGGATAGGTTGTTATAACAATCCAGGATGATGATTGCGATTTGTTGTACTCTGATAGATGTATGTATATTACAGTTTCTCTTTTGTAAAGTTCACTTATATTATATTATATTATATGTTATTCCGCTACGACTGTGAGATTCTTTGATTGTTTTAGTTTCATTTCTTTTTCTCTTCTCTTCTTCTCTTCTTCTTTCTTTCCCATAACTATCCGTCTTTCCATTCAATTTGGATTGGACATGTATGGTTTATTGTCAGCTTGAATTGTGCAAATTTACGGGTCGTTACAATACTTGTACATAATTACAAATAAATTGAATAAATTTCTATCAATAATTTATAAATTTAAATGAAATATATGATTTTATTTAAATTGAATTTAGAAATGTCTTAAATGAATTAGAATTTAGATGCCCAATAAAGATCCAATAGGGTAAATTTTTTTGAAATTCACCCATAACTTCCGTTGGAGCTGCCCAATTCCAATAATGGTATCAGAGTCTAATAGCCTGTGCAGTCTAAATTAGCCATATTAGGGTTAATTATTAAGCTCACAGGCCAAAGGTTGTCCCTAATAGAAAAAAATTCGAATTGGGCCTTGGGCTAATTTTCAAAATTGTTTGAAAATTAAAAATATAAGATTTAAATTTAAAACTTTAATTTAAATAAGATATATAAATATTATAAAAGTTATAATATAATAAAATTTTAAAATTGTTTGAAAATAAAAATTAATTTTGAAAATTTAAAATTTATTAATAAGATTAATAGAATAAATTAATTAAATAAGTTAATTAATTAATAAATGTATGCATATATTATATATTATGATATATGTTATGTTGTTTTAAAATGTTTAAAATAACATAAGTATACAAGTATGTATATAAATGAATTTCAAATTAATATAAATTTACTTAAAACTATTTAATTAAATTTATTGATTAAAAGGTTAATTAATTAATAACATACATACATACATATATTATTGTAATACTATAATGTTGTAGTATGTAATAAATATTAATATAAATTTTATATCAAAATAATGTAAAATTTATTAAAATGTTAATTAATTAATAATTAATTAAATAAGATTTGATTAATATAATATTATACATAAGGCTATTATATAAGTAGTATTACACCAAAAATCTACCTTTCGGCTAAGTCGAAAGGTCTTTCAACAAAGACAAAGGAAAGGAAGCACAGTCCAAACTTTTCGAAGGAGTCGAAGGGATGTAACCATCAGAGTTTAATAGTCTCAAACCTTTCGAAGGAGTCGAAAGGTTCCATCTCTCAATATCCAAGGAGTTCTTACCTTTCGAAGAAGATGAAGAAGTCAAAGCAAATGTGAACAACATTATGATAACCTTTTCGAAAGCATAGCAAGCCTTTCCAACCGATTAAAACACGTCCATGATACCTTTCGACAATGTCGAAAGGTTTTATGAAGAAAGCAACACTCAGAAGTCAGCAAAGAATGAAAGACAACCTTTCGACCACATTGAAGGGAAGCACGGCTATCGACAACATCCAAGTGAAGAGCAAACCTTCCGACAAGGTCAAAGGGTTCACAACAGTATATAGAAGGCAAACCCTTCGACAAAGTCAAAAGGTTTATGAAGGCCTAAAGAAAAGCAAAACTTTTGACAATGTCGAAAGGTTCATACTCATATATAAGGGGAAACCTTTCGACAAAGTCGAAAGGTTCATAGCTGCATATAAAAGGGGGACCTTCCGACCCATTCGAGAGCATTGAGTCGAAAGGGGGGCCACATGCATCTATAAATAAGACCCAAAGGGTCATGTTTTGGGGATCCGATTTCTCCCATTCTAATCTTGTATCTCCTTAATAAAAACATTGTAACCCTAATTGGGTGTTGATTTAGAGAATTTAATAAAATGAAGCTTTTTCTTGGATAAAGTGGGAAGTCCTAAGCTTTGTTGATTACTTTACTGTTTGCTTAAACTTTTGTTGGATTAACTCCTAATTTCTAGGTTCAATTTCACCAAAAGGTTCTTGCCGACAAGGTCGACAACTCTTTTGATACAAATAACTACTGCAACCTTTCGAAGCCATTGACTCTACAATCTAAACCTTTCGACAAGGTTGAAAATACATCCGATCCAAACATCCACTGCAACCTTCCGAAGAGATTAACCTAATGGTCTAAAACTTTTGATAAGGTTGATAGTTCTTATGCTATAATAATACTAGTAACCTTATGGATCTATAATCCAAGTGGTCTAACCTTTCGATAAGGTCAGAATCTGTTCCATAAATACAAATATCTGGACTCGTAATGTTCAAGTCAAAGGAGGTCATTCCCATTCCCATACCTTTCGACAAAGTTGAAACCTACCTCATATAAGTGATCTAACCTTTCGACAAGGTCGAAGTTTATCAAATATCCATTAAAGTGCTTGACTTCTTGGTTCTACCCTGGGAAAGCTATCACCTTAACCTTTCGACAAGATTAAAATCAACCTTTAAAGGACTAACTTAGGGAATCTCAACCTAGCTGAAAAGAAAATTTTGGTAGGAGACCTCATACAAGTTCAACTAAGACGAAAGGTTATCTGATTCAAAGATTAAATCTTTCGACGACGTCGGAAGGTCTGACCCAAGAATCAACAACAAGTGAAGCTAAATTTAAAGGCAATTTTCAAGGGTATCACGCCCTTTATTCAAACAAGTCTATTCATCCTTCTTAGAATAACTTTGGGGGTATTGACAAGAGATCTTGTTAACATTTGTAGTGCTAGAAGGAGGGCTTGAACCTTCTACTTGGTTAACCCCCTAACATTACTATTCTCTAACCCCCTTGGACCAATTCTATATCAAGTTTATTTGCTTTGGAAAATCATGGCCAGAAGATTTAAAAGATCCGAACAATGGTCTTCTGAACCACATTTGACAAGATTCTCCCAAGTAAACATCATAAGCTCCAATCAAGATGAAGAGCAAAGGCTAAGGCTCGAAGCCCTAAATATTATAAACAAAAAAAGTAGAATCTTATGATCCAGAGAAATGGAGTCTAAATCCTTTTCATGTGGGTCCTACCCCTATCTTTGCACTTGGAAAAAAACAAATGGAAGTGATAATATATTTAATCAAATGAGAAGAACAATCCAACATTATTCCAAAGGCACAATCTTTGAGAGAGAGATAATGAATGATTACAACGCCTTGCACACAAATGGCAACCAACTACAACAAGAGCACTTCCAACCCAAAAGATTCAAAAGGTAGCAAAAAGGAAAATAATTGAAGAGCATGAAATGACAAGGCCGAAAAATAAAAAGTCAAAGTGCCATCCCCAAGAGTCAAGTTTCAAGTCTAGACTTCCAGAACAATGCAACTTAACAACTTCAATGGAAAACATCTACTTGCTCACAAGGGATGAACTTAACTATTGGCCATCACAAAAGAAAAAGCTGAAACACAAAAGGAACTTGGGAGGGTCCTTCTGTCATTATCATATGATGAATGGTCATGAAATCAACCACTGCAGAGCCTTGGAGGGGATGATCGTCAATTTCTTTAGACAAGGAAAGATAAGTGAATTTGTAAAAAGGATTTGAGAAAGGATTAATGAAGATCAACTTTTTGAAAAGAGAAAGTCTACATGGTTGGAAGTGAAATGCTCCTCATATTTGGATACTGCCTAAGATGGTAGTCTATCTAAGATGGTAGAAAAGCCTCTGTCCGCAACGAGATGACCAGGGTTAGAGCACCTCCTAGAGGGAGGGCGGATAAGCCTTTAACCGCGTCATGAGATGGCCAAGTTAAAGCATCGGACAAGCCCTTGGCCGCACCTCTGGTCAGGTCAAGGTGCTTCCTGGAGGGAGGACGGAGTAAGCCTCTATCCGCGCCATAAGATGGCCAGGGTAGAGCACCAAACAAGCCCTTATCCGCGCCACGCTATGGCCAGGTTAAGGCACCTCCTGGAGGGAGGATGGAGTAATCCTCTATCCACGCCATAAGATGGCCAGGGTAGAGCACCGAACAAGCCCCTGTCTGCGCCGCAAAAGGGCCAGGGCAGGGCAGCTTCTGGAGGGAGGTCGGGTAAGTCTTTGGTTCAAGCCTCTAAAATGAGCTAACCAAGAGCACCGGACAATAATGGACTAATATGTCCAGGCCCAAGAAGAGGCCCATTAAATAATGGACTAAGATGTCCAGGCCCAAGAAGAGGCCCAACAAACAATGGACTAAGATGTCCAAGCCTGAGAAAAGGCACATTTAGCAAAGGACTAAGATGTCAAGCCCGGGAAGAGGCTCATCAAATCATGAACTAAGATGTTCAAGCTCAAGAAAAAGCATATTCGATCATGGACTAAGACGTCTTAGCTCAAGAAGAAGCTAATCGGATTATTTCTATGTATTCAAAACTTGAAGGGTTCATATATATCAAAAAAGACGGAAGCAAAGGAGCGGAATGGAACTTCTCTTATTATTACCTGAATCTGGGTTACGGGACTTGTAACGACCGTAATTTTCGACCCTCAAAAATCAACACTAATACGTCCACTGTATTACACGCCAAGCAATCGAATGTCGGAAAACTCGATTATTAGGGGAAAGAAAGAAGAAAGAAGATAAGAAGAAAACTAAACAACATACTCACAGCGGGACGAATAATCTATAATATATCACAAGCCTTTACACAAAAGAAAAACTGTAATATGTATATATATAGACATCAATCAAAGTATACTAACCTATTTCAGCCTGGACAGATATAATAGTCTGTCCTCACAATTTATGATAATACACCAATGAATATAGTGGAAAATATAACCATCTATGTGAATACTTCTCTGGGCCTCCAACTCGTCTTTTGAAGCTCTAAGCATCCAAACTAATTTGTGATATGCTCGGTCTGACCCGAGCATTAAAATAAAATAACACCCGAGTCTGTTTGGAAAACCAGCGTGAGAAAACACACTCAACTGGATTTGAAGTTATAAGAAAATCTTTGAAAATCAAAGGTATCTCGTAAGACCACACCACACATAACACGATGGGTTTTTACCTTACGATAACCAAACGACTTTTATATAAAAATCCTATGATATTATAATAGTGTCTACGTACAAATACTTATTAAAATAGCTGAAATGCTTGCATCTCACATTTCAACATAGTTGGGCGCAATCAAAACCGTACGGCGCTTATTGGAGAATAGATTTCATACAATGACTAGGCACTGGGGTACCACCTATCATGGTACACATCTAGAAAATGTACCGAGGTCGAACCTATCGATCCTTGCCAACACAAGACCGACCTACCCCTTACTGGATAGTACCGAATATGTCATAACCCTGGTTGTTCCCAACCTTTGAGATCTCATGCACAACCAATCCATAAATATGCAGATGTAGGATATCTAGAAAGGTGACAACATACTCTAATGGGTGCGACCCACTTTACCTTGCTGCATCTCCCCTGATTTTCATTCATTCCCGGTTGATGAGGCATGAGGATACGTATTACCTTAGATTTAGCATTCATATACTTGGAATGCTAACACCGCCTTTCAGGCAACAATGCGGTGATAACATTCATCCATACAAGTTGTTTTGGGTCTAAACAAACCGAATCTCCAAAATCACCATCTTCACTATCTTCAAGATTTCACAATTCGTAACGCTCAAATCGGATCGAAGTGGTTTTCGGATAATTAAATCTGATCCTGGTCTCTTCGAAACGATCAACGAAATTGGCCAGATTTGATAGTCGGTTATTAAACTATCAAATTACACACATAAGTAGTCACTAGGCTCATTTTATAAATCTTTCAAACATTTTATTTCAAAATATCCTTACAAAGATATATATTCAAATCTCTTCTAGTATTTTCAATATTTGGAAACGATTTCAAATACTTAAATCCATAACAGGATATTTCAACCCATATCAACACTTAGAAATATTTACAAATCCAACTTATAATTCATTACTTTGAAAATATTTCTATATAAATCATTTCGTCGCTAAAATATCTCCGAAACATTTAATTCCAATACTTAGGAAAATATTGTAAGTCTATTTTCGAAAATCATTTCTAATATCCATACTTAGGAATATTCCGTACTTATCTCATGAATGTCCAGAATTTTATTATTAATTCCCTTTATAATTTCCCAGAAAATATCGATTTTACTTATTTGTAATCCAACTAGCAATTTACTCCTTTAATGAATTCAGATTCATTTTCGAAGTTCCTCTATCTAAACAATTTGGAAATTTCCTTTTCTTAAATTTTCTTACGTTCCCGAATTCCATTATAAGATTTTCTCGTATGAAATCACATCCATTAAATAAAACCCGGTTTACAAATCTCGAGGGCATTTATAAATAAATTGCAATCACTTACTTTTAAACGATATAATAATAATAAATTTCAAAAACATGATTAAATAATTATTTAAAATATCAAAGCAATTTTAAAATAAACGCCAATCACTAATTCCGAATCATTTGTAAAATTTTTATCGATTACAAAACTTGTTTATAAAACTTAGAATTCATCTCAAAAAATTTAAATATTTAAATAACTAACTTTCTAAAATATTTTTAATCCAATTAATAGTTTTTAAAACTACATAGTTTAATAAATAAAAACCCTTTTCTAAAACAAACCTTAACTCCTTGTGAAAAACCATTTTTAAAATTCAACATACCCATTTTTATACTTATAAATCTCTCTCGGTTTATCACAAATCGATTTACATTTCCAATTTCATAACTATCCCCAAATTCCAAAATAGAATTTACTATTTCTTTCTAAACTGATTTCCATATCTCATTTTAAATTCACACTTTGAATTTATATTCCCAATTTATCAAAAGATAATCATTCCACTTTATTTATAAACATTGCTTATAACTTTCATAAACTCATTTCCAGTTTTTAAATAGGTTTATTTTACATAAATCTATTTATAAATCGATTTCTAACTAAAATTCCATTTCGTATTTTAAGAATCTTATTTAAAATCCATTGTTTTAAAATCCTAAATTTTAAATTCTCTATTTGAAACCATTCTACGAAATGGATAAATAAATATCCAAAATTCAATCATTTATTTTATCCAAATCAATTCCATTTTAAATAAGGGACAGTTTGGCATAGGTCCCTAATAAGTTTCAAAATACACAAAAACCCCAGTAAAAAAAAGTTTGTAAATTAGGTCCCTAGAATTAAGTTACCGAATAATGGCATACACTTATGCAATTATTTAGTGAATAATTGCAGACATTTATGCAATTATATCAAAAAATTGCAGACATTTCCACAATTATTCACTGAAAAATTGTGGAACTTTGCGCAATTTTTTCAAAAATTTACGGAAAATTATGCAATTATTCACCAAAAAAATTGCATAAATTTATGCAACTTTTCGATATAATTGCATTAATGTCTGTAATTATTCAGTGAATAATTACATAACTATATGCAATTACTTAGTAACTTAATTCTAAGGACCTAATTTACGTACTTTTTTTTTCTGGGCTTTTTGTGTATTTTGAAACTTATTAGGGACCCAAGCCTATATTCACTTTAAATAATCCCAAAATCAATATAAATATTTTCATTTCCAAAGTCGCCTTTGAATTTCCTTTTTAAATTCAAAAAATATTATTTATGGTATTTATAATACCAAAATTAAGGCCAGTGCTACTATAGTATCTAATAAATTCAAATCACATCATAATCTCTCACAGATTATTCAAAAACATCATATATCACTATATATGAAATTAAAATCAACATTTTTGAGAAATCCAGTTGAATCCCTCCAACCTGTTTCCCTACAACCAGAGATTTTATATATCATAATAATATAATCACCGCTTCGAAGCGGGATATCGCAATAAAAAGGGTCGTCTGCTATTATGTGGGACACATAGTGTCTCATCCGCTCCAACGGTGGGAATATTCAATCCAACTACTAATATATATACTAATATATATATATAATATAACATCCAACTGATAATAATTTATCAATCCATCCAATCAACCAATAAATAATTTTAACTATTTAAAATAAAACCAATTATCCAAAATGAGTGAGATTTTCTCACCTTTATTTCTGTTGTCGCCAAGGCGTTCCAGTTTGGAACTAAAACCGAACGACGTCCGATTTTAGCCCAAAATTCAACAATCTCCAAATCCATCCAAACTAGTTCCATTGTGAAGCTCTCATCGTCACAATCGCAATGCAAAAAGTTTCGTCCTAATCGGACCTCATATAAGAGAGTTATGAATTTTATAAGTTATCGATATATTTTAAATTAAATAGTATAATTTAATTACAAGTTCATTATATTTACAAAACCACCCCTCCTTTACCTTCTTCCCCAGTCTGAAGCAACCTCCTGTGCATGATATAGAAACCACGCTTTGGCCGTGCACATGCATCGCCTCCATGCTCCCCCATCCAATGATCTGAGACTACCTGCGAACTCGCCTCACCTTCCTCCTTCGATTGCACACCATCCCTCAAGCTCCAGTCACCCTGCGCTAAAAGCGACCCTCCCAGCCTGTACGTAACCCCTGCAATGTCGCGTTCGCCATTCCTTCACCGCGCCTCGTCCAACTCTGGCTGCCGATGCGCCTTCCTCCCCCGAGCTCGAATACATCCTCGACTCGATCCAAAACTTCACCAAATACAAGAATTTGCTAACCCTAGATTTCGAGCTTCCCTCTGTCGAATGCCCAGACAAGATCACACCCCTTAAAAAGCCTATGAAAATGAAGCTCTTGAAGAATCATGAGTTTTAAAGCTGGTTTCAAATTTTTTTATTAAGTAGATTTTGAGAAAATATTTTTTTAAGTCTTTTTTTCTCTCTCTATTTTTAGCTGCACGTTTATAAAGGCTGGGAAAAAGAAGGCAGCGTAGGGTGGCTTGCATAGGGTAGGGTGGCTAAGGGGTTGACTTTAAAAATTTATAATATTATTTAATTTCAAAATATCTCGTTTAAAGTAACTTAAAATCCTGAACTCCTATCGAGGCGTGCTGCCTGGCGTTCCTAATGTTATACCCCTATTCCAAACGCGAGGGAACTAGTCTCGAGCCCTAATTCGAACGTATGCAGAAGGTGGCTTTTTGAATCCAATTATTATATTAAATTTCCGATATTAATTTCAACGTGTTTCTATCCCGTGCGACCAAACAATGCATCTGATCGCTACGAAATTTGACGGTGTAATATAATTCATTATTACGGACCTAATGACACTAGTTTCGTTGAAATCCGAGACTGTGCCCCGGAAGGCTATTTTTACTCATGAATTAAAACGAGTTAATTTAAAAATTAGCTAAATCACCTTTAAATTAAATTTAAAAGCTTTATTGCCTTTATCCTTATTAATAGAAATTTAATAAGCCTTTAAATCATTATTATCCAAATAAAAATCCAAGATTCAATTATTTAAACGATTTTCAATTATTAAATTCAGTAATTAAATTATCCAATAAATCATTATATTTGAAATTCAAGTTATTAAATCTATAAAATTAACTTTTAAATATTTAAAATCAATTAAATATTCCAATTCCAAATAACCAAAATTCTGGGTCGTTATAGGACTCTCATTTCTAAAGCGTCATTTATTAATACTCGAATCTGGGTTTCGGGTCTCTTACATCAGAATTACATCAATTAATACTCGAATCTGGGTTTCAGGAAATTCATTTTAGGACTTCACTATGTAATACCCGAATCTGGGTTTCGGGTATTTATTAACTTCTGGTTATCTTAATGTACCCAAATCTGGGTTTCAGGATTCTCATTTTTAAACATTAGCTGTTAATACCCGAATTAGGTTTTTTTGTCTTCCATATAAGAATTTCATCATCTATCACTAAAATCTTGGTTTCGGGCATTCATCAATCATTACCTTATTATATCCGAATCTAGATATCAAGACTACTACTTATGCGAAACCTAATCTGGGAGCAAAATTTTTGGATTTCTATTCATCACAAATGCCCGAATCTGGGTCAAGGAATGTTAAAGATCACTATTAAAAATCTCCGAGTGGGGGCTTCGAGTTTCTAAATTTTTAAATCCCATTAATGTCAAGGAATGGGTTGGAGAATTACTACATCCGAATATCAGACACTGATCTCTTAATCAGGTTCTTTATTAAACAAAGTTTATATTCTAATATTTATATCTCCGTGACAAGGCATAATTTTCTATCAGCAAATCTCAAACTTTCCAGCCAAGTGGAAGGAGTTGCATTCTTGATCATCTCTCATCTTAGTTAAAGGTGAGATTTTAACATTTAGTATAAGCTATTTGACGTACAATTAACAGAATGATTTGTTAATATAAGAAAATGACATACAAAGACAGATATGTCGATTTCAAGCTAACAATTAGAAATATTGTTTGCTACATGCTTTTTAGGGAAATCAAAACAACAAGGTTTAGCAAAAGATTTAGCAAGTCAAGAAATCAATGAGTGAGCAATCCAAAAACATTTTAAAAGTATCGTTACAGAGAAGGATTGCAAATCAGGTGATATTTACAAAATTTATGCGATTTACATAAGTTATGAAATCATTCACAAAAAAACAAAATTATATACAAGATAGATTTGCATAGCTCAAGTATATAGAGGAGCAACAAATCTTGGGTGGCCATGTCGAGAGTTTCTGCAACTGTAGGACCAACTGCGTGTCTAATGGCCGTGCTAAGAACTTCCTTAAGCTTCTTTTCTCCATATTTGGTTCTCATCATCAATTGCATCAATGTTAGTCTTTAGGGCGCGATTAAAAGCTCTGTTCGCAGCCCTGACTATTTTATTCTCTCTTTCTAACTCTGCGACACGCTTGTCGAGTAAGTAATTGTCATGCTTCTGCCTTTTGTTTTGGCAGCATATTCATTAATGGTCCAAGAGTACTTCACTTTCTGCTGCTCATCAAAATATTTGGCTATTTCAAACATTACCCTTCGACACCAGTTCCCCACTACATTTTCATCTAAACATGGGGGAGGGTTAAGCAAAGTAGGGAATTTCCAAGCCGCATGAAGCTTTGACCTAGTAGGCTTGGCAGTTGGAGGAGTTGTTTGAGGGATTGGAAGCTCAATCTTTGAAGTCTTGTCCCCCAAAACGAATTCTAAAGAGGCACACTGCGCCTGGCTATCTCTTAACCTTAGTTCCAAGTCACTTCTTTGCTGAATAAGTTCAGACATCTTTTGGTCAAAATCAGCCGTGGGATTAGTCTTCACTTGTCTTTTAAGCACAGTGACCATCTCGTCTTTTTTCTTAATATCAGTCTCGAGATAGGCTATATGGTCTTTGTAGCCGCTAGTGATGGTTTTTTGAATAAGATATCTTTTATGCCACTTCACGGCTTTGGTATTGCCACCAAAACGCTTGAGAAGGACTTCGTCGTGGACCACGATCTCGCCGCTCCTTGTTAATAGTCTTTCTCTGATAGCATCAACGTGTGAAAATAAGTTTTGAGAATGATGAGTCGTAGATGACTGTAGCTCCTATTTAAACGAAAGAAATAAAAAAATTGGGATTGAAGATATCTTTATTATTATAGTAATGGATTACAACTCAAATAGCCACAAAGTTAAAAGGTACAATGAACATTTGATCACACTTAAAGTTTTGAAGCTACTTTCCTAACTTTATCCAAAGAATTGGCTGAAAGCATAACTGTGGAATCAAAGGTCATAGTAACTCCTTCGGGAGTTATGACCGATGGACATTTCCTATAGTTCCACTTCCCAGCTGGTAGACTATCGCGACCGCAAATTAGTTTAGAATGGAATGTACTGATCTCTTTAAGGAATTTTTCCTTCTTGTTGCCAAGGAAGTTAAACGAAGGCGAGGGTATGCCAAATAAATTTTTTGTAAATCTCGAAGGAAACGATATCTCGCAAACTTTGAAGTCTTTAGAATTAATGCATTTTCAGAGTAAAACCTTCTCAATTTAACGTATTGGCTTAAGTGGTCTCTAGGGACGAGTCAACCTAAAGAACTATCATTCTGGAGTAGTATAGTAAAGAAAAATTAAGCGTAAAGAAAACAAAACTAAAACATATATTTATATATCAATCAACTACTACATGTTATAATTACCCATCTGGTTCATACAAAATAGATTTAGAGAAAAATTCAGAAACAAATTTATCCTTATAGTACTTAAGCTTTTCAGGAGGAAGATCTTGAGGAATCGATCTGACCCGCGGTAAGTTCCAGCAAGCTCCAGGATGCGGGTCAGATCTGAATTCGTCTAAGTATCTTTTCTGAAAGCGTCTGAGTAGACCCCCACTGAATTCGCCTAAGTACGAAAAATCAATAATAGAATGTCTACAATAAGCTTTATACAAAAAATTAACTAAAATGTCTCTCTTTTCAGCATCCAGAATAAAGTTATTAACTCTCTATTTCCTTCAAGAGTGCGTCGTACCGGAGACGCGCTCTCTTTAGTAAAGGAGCAGCCCTCTGATATTTTAAAGAAGCTAATATAGAGATACTCTTGTCCAGACTGTAGTATTTCTTAGATAGAACATCTTGCTCCTTTATTAATTTGTCTAACTCCCTATATAACTTGTTAATTTCCACCTGTTTTCTCTCAAGTTTTGTTCTATAAGGAAAATTTGACTTCTTTATCTAAGACAAATGATTTAGCACTAATTATTATCTTCGAACTGTAAGACATTTAAACAGGGAATTCCATACTTGAGAGATTGGAATTGAAGTCATGGGAACCTGCTTTTTCTTTGTTGGATCCTCAGTTTGGGCGGGAGCAGGCTCACCTTCCGGAGCAGTGGAAGGTCCGGGGGAAGCAGGTGGCATATCTTTTGGAGGGGATTGCTCTTTCTCAGGAGCTTCGGTTTGATCACCACTGTCCATCCTTGAAGCACTGCAAGGCCCCCCTTTGTCTCCACCAAGGCCTTGACCTCCGGAGGGGTTATCATCATCATCATTATCATAGTCACTATCCCAATCAATTTCATCATCATCATCACCTTTTTCCTCGAGGTCGTTATCTTTATCACCCTCCTCTTCAGAATCAGATTCAATGTCGAATAAGGGGATATCAAAAGAAGGAGCTTCCGACACATTAACTATCTCCTCCTCGCCTTTAGGTCCGGTACCCTGCCTAATCTGGTTGATGTTGTCCATTACTCTTTAGGCTAAGGTTGGGTCGAAAGAGGGGAAGCTGAAGTCAGGACATTTGTCATGGTTGTCTACGTATGCGAGCACGAGGGCATCTTCATAATTTTTTAGCATCATGGGCCCTATGGTGGCTTCAGCAAAATCAGAGACTTGCTTCTTGACATCGGAGAGGGTGCTAATAGCCAGTTTGAGTGAAGCTCTAGTCCTTTTGAATTTGTCTTGCAATAAAGCATTCTTGGCAACCAAGCGAACTTTCTCATCTTTCGAGTCTTTCAGAGCTAGCTCCATTGCAAATTTTACATCGGTGGTGAATTGGTGAGCTTGCTTCTCCGCTTCTAGGTCAGCTTCAATCCTATTGAGTAAAGCCTTCACTCGTTCCAACTCAAAGGAAGTGTTATTTTGAGTGGCAGTCAAAGAAGATAGTTGATCTTTGAGTTTAGAATTTTTCTTCTATATCTTGGAGGATCCAGCAAAAAGCCTTGAAACATGATCATTCAGAGCAATCCAGCTCCTAGAAATCTGGAACAAAAAAGGAGAGCAACATGAGTTAGCGATTAGAGAAAATCCGATGATGATAGGATCAATTGGGTGAGAGCTTACCAAAAGTTGTTGCTCCATCAGAGTGCGATAATTTTCTGCCTAGTCTGAATTGAATGGCGGTGAAGAGGAAGAAGTAAAAGACTCTGAATGTAAGATCGACTCAATAAGTTCATCAAAATTGGTCGATGGAGGAACAGAAGATGACGACTCCGGAGGAATCTGCATCTTAGAAGGAGTCATCAATAGAGCAAGCTGCATTTGTGCAAGGGCAGCTGGGGAGTCAGAGATAGTAATGCAAGGAAAAGGTTCGGGAGTAGGTGGAGTTTGCCCGATTTTATCTTCGGAAGCTTCAACGATAGGGCTCTTCAAAGTTTGTTCACGAGATATAGGCTCTTCCTCTTCCTCCACATCAGTCATTTTAGCCGCTTTCGCCGGAGGCACGTCTTTAGAAGTCCTCGTTAATTTTCTTTTGGAAGTTCTTTTGGATTTAGCAAAAGCCTCCAATATTGATGTTACTTCAGAAGATGATGGAGGAGGGGCAGCTCCGCTAGAAGATACAATGGCATTGGAAGAAATTGGAACACGTTTAAGTGGATATAAAATTAGTTAAAGTAATTCAAAGAATTCAAGAGGCAAAGAAAAAAATACTAAACTAATAATATACCTGAAATGTCGGCACAAATAGGAGACATTGAAGTAAAGCGTTTAGCATCGCCTAAGGAAAGGAAGCGCTTGTCACGAGAAGTATGCATGATTGTGGGAGGAGTTCCAAGGATCCTCTGGCCAGGTAGTAGTAATGAATGTTTTCTTAAGTTAGAAGGAGTTAAGAACCTCAGCCTGCTCCCAAGTTGCTTTGAAGCCACGGTTGATGAATCAATGGTTTTCTTATCAGCATCACTGAGTTTCTTAGAAGATTCACATGAGAAAAGTCAGAGATTAGTTAATTGAAAACTAGAGTAAAGCAAAGACAACAATAAAGTAGACTTACGGGGGGATGCAAAAGTCCCATGAACATCGCAAAGCACTTGACGAAGAAAAATTGATTCTCCCAGTCCTTGAACTTATTGATGATGTCTCATATTAGCTTCTTATACACATTGACTATGTAAATATGTTTGTTAAGATTACTTAACCTTACCAACTTGGTCAAGGAGTTTAGAACTTCAGCATTAAGCGAAGGAAGTCCAGATTCCAATGCCAACATTTCCAGAGATAGAAGATGAGTGTAAACATTTGGGGATAGTTGTATTGGAGCAACTCCAACATAAGACAAGTATTAGATCGGGAATTCGGGAAAAGGAAGAAATCCACCGTGCCATATGTTGATGGCTGTGTAAGCAAAGTACCCTTCAGGAGGGTTGTCAATGGTATCAGTTGGTTGAGGAGGGATAGCTTCGATCCCAGTAATACCTAAGTCTTTAAGAATGGCATTGACTTCATTCTGAGTCTCAAAGGAAGAATGCTTAGCAATGGCTTCAACTTTGGGAGGGTTCATGATTCTGCCAGGTGAAAACGTTTTAGTTAAATCTCTTGTTTATTTATGAGTTTAGCATAAGAATTAAACAAGTAAATTTACTTAGATAACTCAAGAGTGAAAACTTATATAAAATCTTTAAATGGTGAAAATACTAAGTAGTTTGATCTTTTGACAGTGTCAAAAGGTTAACAATTCAAGCTTTCGACAATGTCGAAAGGTTAACAATTCAAGCTTTCAACAATGTCGAAAGGTTAACAATTCAAGCTTTCGACAATGTACAAAGGTCAGCAATTCAAGCTTTCGACAATTTCAAAAGGTCACCAATTTAAGCTTTCGACAATGTCGGGAAGAAAATGGCCTCAACCTTAACCATCATACTTCAACATTATTAAAAATCCTATAAGGCAAATAATAAAATAAATTCCTTAACCTATCGATAAAGTCGAAAGGAACAAATGGAACATTAACCCATTCATCACCTTTCGATAATGTCGAAAGCTCTATGAAGGCCTGCATACACTTCAAGGGTAACATAAGCTAGGTGGCAAGACATTTCGACATGATCGAAACCAAGACCCTAAAATTCCTGAGTTAAAAATATTGATATTGTTAATGTTGTCGAAAATTCTGGTCGAAGTTGTCAAAACATGTCCTACCCATTGAAGTCGAAAGGTTTCAGGTTCAACTCATGTGTGCTTTAAACGTTTTGACAAAGATGGGAAGAAACAACTCTAAGGTTGAAGAATTTCAACCTTGTCGAAAGCTAATAGTCGAAAGGTTCGAAACTCTTCAACCTTGTCGAGAGCTCGTTGTCGAAGGGTTCGATTTACTCCATTTAACCACCTAGCCTTTCGACGACGTTGGAAAGGTTGGCATCACAATACCTTTCGAACCCATCAAAAAGCGTTGAGGGGTAGAAAGGTCATTTTGTGCTATCAAATTGTACACGAGAAGGTTCCAGGTTATCGATCGTGTTTACTAACCCCAAACACAATTGTAAATCCAGTTTTCAAATTTTTCTTGAAGAACAAGTAAATCAAGCCTATTAACAAAATGGATTTCATATGAAATCGATTTAATTTGATTTTGAAAAAGGTATAAAAATTGTTAATAAGTCAAAAAACCCAGGATTAAAACAAAAGGAAAAAATCAAAGACTTTGGATTAAAAGCTAAACCGGATAAGGGAATTTCCTTTATCAAACAACACCAACCTCAAAATCCAAAGCCAAGGATGAGTTTTGTTAATTCAAAAGCTGATTTAGGAGAATTTTTTTTAGAAAACCAAAAATTGAATTTCAATTTTAGGGTTTGGAAAACTGGAAATTTGATTGAAAGCAAATAAGAGCAGAGATAGTCTAAAATTATGAATCGAATTTTGGAAATTACCTTGTCATTGTAAATCGAAATTTAGGAAGTTTCAGAGAATACTTTTACTTTTGCATGGTAATTTTTTTTTGCAGGTAAAAGAGGAAGAAAGAGAAGAAGCATACTATATAAGAAAAGTCGTCCAAATTCTCTACCGTTGGATCAAATTTAAATGGACGTCCTAGATTAGCACGGAAAGGAAAAGAGGCAAGAAGTTTTTCAGCTATCGACAAAGATGACTTGGAAAGTCAAGAGCATCCCTTCGAATGGGGGGAGGGGGAGTAAATGTTACACCAAAAATCTACATTTCGACTAAGTCGAAAGGTCTTTCAACAAAGACAAAGGAAAAGAAGCACAGTCCAAACTTTCCAAAGGAGTCGAAGGGATGCAGTCATCAGAGTTTAACAGTCTCAAACCTTTCGAAGGAGTTGAAAGGTTCCATCTCTCAGTATCCAAGGAGTTCTTACCTTTCGAAGAAGATGAAGAAGTCAAAGCAAATGTGAACAACATCATGATGACCTTTTCAAAAGCATAGAAAGCCTTTCAAACCTGTTAAAACACGTCCAGGATACCTTTCGACAATGTCGAAAGGTTTTATGAAGAAAGCAACACTCGGAAATCAGCAAAGAATGAGAGACAACCTTTCGACAACATTGAAGGGAAGCACGGCTCTCGACAACATCCAAGTGAAGAGCAAACATTATGACAAGGTCGAAGGGTTCACAACAGTATGTAGAAGGCAAGCCCTTTGACTAAGTCGAAAGGTTTATGAAGGCATAAAGAAAAGCAAACCTTTCGACAATGTCAAAAGGTTCATAATCGTATATGAGGTGCAAACCTTTCGAAAAAAGTCGAAAGGTTCATAGCTGCATATAAAAGGGGGACCTTCCGACCCAGTCGAGAGCATGGAGTCGAAAGGTGGTGCCACCTGCATCTATAATAAGACCCAAGGGGTCATGTTTTAGGGATCCAATTTCTCCCATTGTAATCTTGTATCTCCTTAATAAAAACATTGTAACCCTAATTGGGTGTTGATTTAGGGAATTTAATAAAATGAAGCTTTTTCTTGGATAAAGAGGGAAGTCCTAAGCTTTGTTGATTACTGTACTGTTTGCTTAAAATTTTGTTGGATTAACTCCTAATTTCCAGGTTCAATTTCGTCGAAAGGTTCTTGCCAACAAGGTCAACAACTCTTCTGATAAAAATAACTACTGCAACCTTTCAAAGCCATTAACTCTACAATCTGAACCTTTCAACAATGTTGACAATACATCCGATCCAAACATCCATTGCAACCTTCCGAAAAGATTAACCCAGTGGTCTAAACTTTTCGACAAGGTCGATGGTTCTTATGCTATAATAATACTTGTAACCTTACGGAGCTATAATCCAAGTGGTCTAACCTTTCGATAAGGTCAGAATCGGCTCCATAAATACAAATATCTAGACTCGTAAAGTTTAAGTCAAAGGAGGTAAATCCCGTACCTTTCGACAAAGTTAAAACCTACCTCATGTAAGTGATCTAACCTTTCGACAAGGTCGAAGTCTACCAAATATCCATTAAAGTGCTTGACTTCTTGGTTCTACCCTGGGAAAGCTATCACCTTAACCTTTCGATAAGATTAAAATCAACCTTTAAAGGACTAACTTAGGGAATTTCAACCTAGTCGAAAAGAAAACTTTGAATATTGAACTTGTATGAGGTCTCCTACCAAATTCATTCAATATTCAAAGTTTATAAAATTCATCACAATCTTATATGAAAGTCCAAAACAAAATGTATATAAGTAATAGACTTAGTGTATATGAGTTTTTAAGGAATGTTCATGTCTAGCTAAGGTTTAACATGGCTAGAATGTAGAATATAATATGCAATTTATGTATTTATTTTGGAGGTTTAATTTTTGTTAAGACAGTGTACGTAAAATAAATTCCATTAGGTAAGTAAGATATTATTTGAATTTATTATTATTTTTATAAATCTTTTATTCATTACGTGAATGTTATCATGTTATTGTTCAATTTGAATCTAAAATTATTAAAAAAAATTGAACTAAATAATTATTTCGATAAATTTCAAGTTTCTTAGCTACGCGTAACAAATTTGTTTGGATAAATGAATGACACATTTGTAGTTGATAAATTATTATTCTAGTTCTTAATGTTTTAAATTTGAAAACACTTAAGTGAAAATATCTATAGTGATTTTGAAGTGAGTGAATAAGAATTTAGAATATAAAGAATTTAGTTTAAAATAATTAATGAGTGGACCAAGAAAACTTGGTTTCTTTGGAAATATGGACGATGTAAATGAAAAAATTATAAGAGAATTAGAAAGAGAAGAGTAAATTATTTTATTTTAAAATTATATAATATAATTTGAGTTTTAAAGTCACTTTGAACATAGGTGTACGTGTCCCAAGGCATAAAAACAAAACCAAGTAATATTCCGAGTTATATATATATATATGTGTGTATGTATGTATGTATATATATATATATCTGCGTGTGTGTGTCCACCATGTAAAAGGTAATTTAAGAAGGAATAATTTTTTTATAGCATTTTGGAAATCAAGGTCATTGAACCAACTTGAATATATATTTTATCAAGCATTATTCATTTTTTTCACATATAAAGTTTATATCGTTTTCTTTTTATTTTTTTATTCAAAATAATTTGTAAAAGATCAAGTTGATCAAAATAAATGGAGAAGTAACTCATTTTGACATTAATTACCTCATTAGTTGCCATATTAATTGCATTTATTAATGAATTTATCAATTGCATTTATGCCCTAAATTTAGTTTAATTGAATTTAATTTAGTGACAGCTCACACTAGATCAATTTTGCCTCAAATATTAAAGATTTTGCTTAATTTTCTCAAGTACTAATCCAAATTTCATTTGATAGTTCTTATCTAATCATCTACTAAAAATGAAATATTATCAAAAAAGATTAAGAATAAAATATAGACCCTTTCCTCTTTTTTTTATAGAAAAGACAGGTACCTATTATTTTGATTCATCTATTGAATTTAGCTATATTACCAATCAATTTCTTTTGACAAATTATCCTGTAAAAAAAGAAATGATATAAAAGAGAAGTTACCAAATGGAGAATCTCTAAACCTATAGTCATTTTTATATAAAGTTATAACTCTTTATGCAATAATATCCCTCTACCATTTTAAAATCTCATACGTTAATTTAATATAAAACCTCAAACCTTAATTTGATATAAAACCTCGTACCTTAATTTAACAATTCAATGTAAATGATTGTTGCTCCTTTTACCGACGTAAGGAATTATTACTTTTATTATTACCGTAATGTAAAATAACAATTCATTCAACTCACAAATAAAAAGTGGGATACAAGTCAATATCTACTACTAACGTTGCATGGAATATTTTACCATTAGCACAATTAAACCACTATGTTTTTGAAATCCAGCACCCTTAAAGATAGAGAAGGATAGAAAAGTGGTTTTTTTTAAAAAAAATTAAAATATTTTAGTATAATTAGAATAAGTTATATAAAACACTAACCATGCTCATAAGCTTTGTACTTTTGTGCAACATTGAACAACCATGGATGCCGTTGAAGTTAAATACCCTGAAAAAAGAAGAAAAAAACATCGAACCACCATGGGTAGTTAATATATAGTTATGATAAAAAATTAGAAGGAAACAGTATAAGATTCAAACTTATGAAACATAAAAGTAACTTTTTATTGTAATGTAGAAACATACTCATAAGTAATAATTTTGTAGTGTTAGTAGGATCAATAAACAAAGTATTAGGGTGTCTAAATAGATGTTAAGCAATCAACAATGTAAGTAAAATAATGCCTTTTATCCTAATTATATATTGGATAAACAAATTAGAATATAATAATAGTTAAATAAGGTATGAATTAAAGTTTGGATTAACATGAATAAGGATATTACAACAACGGAGAATGAAGATAACGGGGAAGATATGAAATTAAAATAATGAGAAAATGGATTTGAAAGGTTGTAAAAGAAATACTTAGAGTAATAAAACGACATTAATTCAAAAGGTTAAGGGAAATGAAAAGAAGGATGAATATGAAAATGTTAAATTTACTTTTGATAATATGTAATAAAAACATATTAGGAAAGAGACAGGAAGATAAATTGAAGTTAGTAAGTTACAAAGCAATTATAAATGAGGTAGTTAATGTAAGGATGAGAAATATGTAAAACAAGAGTTTTAACTTCCAAAAAAGGATTTAACTTTATAACTAATGAGAAAAAAGAAGAAGAATGGTTAAACATTAAAGTATTTATATTATAGAATGGATGGTTAGATATTATGACAAAAAACATATATTTGATGTGTACATATATAATAAGCTGTATATTATATTATATTTGATTGATACTAATAATTATAACAACCAAAACTTTCATAATTTCTTTCAAAACGGGGTGTTCTACTATACTATTCCATTGAATGTGGATATTCTTATTACTAATTGAAATGAATTTTCTGAGAAAATGAGATATAATGGTTACAAACGAAAGGAATTATATCATCAAACAACAAACGAATATGGTCGATTTTGTTTGGAAGTTTACCTTTGTGCATAACATCATACTATCAATTGACTTCCTCTCTATCGTCGTATCCCTTAATGCATTAATGTCTTACCAACAAAATCTCCTAGAGTTATGGAAACTCAAACGTCGATTATGCATTGTATAACTTTAATGTTTCTGATTGCATATTCAAAAATGTGCAAATAATACGAGTATGGATTACACAACATGATATAATAAAGGTGCATAAAATATGTAATTAAGTAAAATTAAAAAGTAATATTAATGTATCACAAAATCAAAAGTTATTTGAAATTATGTAGTTAATTTTCCTACTAAACTGAATTTCAATGAAAGTAATTTAATCATAGTTAGTTCTCTAATTAGTTTAAATTCATATTAAATAAAATTGTTAACTATTTATTCTTTCTGTCAGTTGCATGGTAATATCACTTGGTATGAATCTGTATATTTGAAGTTAGTTTGCTTATAAACGTGTTCTTATCGACATCTTCAATCCAATATTATTTATTATAAACCAAAGTAAAATAGAAAATAACATAACGTCTAACTAACTCTTCAAAAAATAATAGATAATTACCTCATCTATAACATCATTAAGAATTAAATATAGGTAATCTTACATCTAATAGAGTATACAAAACTAAAGATTATTTGATGTCTACGTATTAATAAACTAGTTATAACATACAAAACAAATATAGGAAACAAAGATCATATAATAGATTTATGTATAAATTTTGAGAGTACAAAATAGTTTAGCTTTACCTATAATAGATTTTGGAAATAACAAAAGATTTTATGGTGTCCACCTATTTATAAATCAAGTACTCCTACAAAATAAATGAATGAAACAAACTCATAATCTTATGGAATGTAGAAAATCAGAAGAAGACACAATCTGAGGCAAAAACCCTAAGCAAAGGTATGAATTATAACAAAAGCAACAAATTCAACATTGAATTAAATGAAAAGAAAGATAGCAAAATAAAAATAAAAATTTTAAATCGATCTCAATAGAATCAAATAAAACAACAAATTGATGAAAAGACAAATAAAAGATAAACTTATTAATCGATCTTAATCGGTTCTTTTTGGAGGTCTTTAAATAATGTTTCCATTAAAACAATAACATTGAAAGTAACATAGAAACAAAATCACTATAATTTTTTTAGTGCCAACACTAAGCTACTCTAGTTCATATTAATCAACATAAATTCAAATAAAAAAATATTATATACCCAAAAGCATGAAACATCTCATAAAATATGGAAGAGAGAATTCTATGATTACAGCCAAAGGAGCAAATTTTCCACTTGCACCTAATGGGAAAAAAACATAGAACATGATATTATTTATGAATTTAAAAATTCATTTTAGATAATAAGTTAAGAAAATAGAAAATGATTTATTCTAGATAAGAAGTTGAGAAATTGGAAGTAAGAAGAGATAATGAACGTGGAACATTTTTAAATAGTTGAAATAGAAAATGAAAATTTAATTTGGAATTGGAGTGGTATGTAATTATTAGAGGGGTAAGTGAAACTTTTTCTTTCAAATCAACCAGAGAAGAGAATTGGAAGTAAGAATGAATGAGAACCAAGAATATAAATGGTCATATATAGAACTTTATACATAATAGAATAGATATAAATATGTAATGTAACATCCCACATTTTGAGGCCCCAAACTAAGCGCTATAGATGCTGCAATCATCTATAGTATTAATTTCCTATGATAAAATGTGGTCATGTTAATGATATCCATAATATTAGAAGCACAAGAATATGAAATAATTTAAATATAATTTGAAAAACAACTTTTCTTATTACATTTCGATTTAGCATTTCATATTCGTTACATAATCCCAAAACGTTGCCCAGGTTTAGATAAAATATAATGTAACATCCCACTATTTCGGACCATTCAAATCGACAATAAATCCACACATGTCGGACTTGAATACTTCAAAACAGTGGATTGTCAAGAAAATTTGGAGCAAATAAAATCAAACACAGAATCACAGACACAGAATATCAGAATAACTCGCAGCGGAAATAAAATACCATAGTAGTTCATGAAGCTACTATATACAACTCTCAAAACATATACAAAATCTCATAGTCAAAATAGATAAAATAGAAGTTAGGATACATAAATCAATAACACAGAGACAATACTGAATAGGAAATAACTGGAATAGAAGTCGATGAACCGATAGACAAATAAGCTCCGACGGATCTCTAACTCCAGAAGGTGAATCCAAAGCTGTGATTCTTAGGCTGACCCGAGCGTAAAGTAAAACACAAACACTCGAGTCAGGACATACATACTTATATAATGTAAACCAACTCAAGTGAACTGTAAAAGCAATGCACAATAACTCAAAGGATGCTTGGGATCGCCCATCCTTTAAGGATCCGTTAAACAATCAATTAAGCAGAAATAAACGCTATCATAGAAATGTCCATATTAAAGTAAACCAATGCAAATAATAGTGTTAATGTGACTAGGGTAGCGCAGAGCTGCAGTAATCGCTCACCTCTAGTCACACTCTCAAATTGAAGGTGTACATCCAAATAAATCACAAGAAAATAAAATAGTATACAAAGAAATGTACCCGTGGTTATAGATTTCAAAATGGTTTAAAAATTCGAATTAAAATCATTCATTTAAACCATTAAAAGTAAAGTCATTATACTTACAAATCAAATATTAAATTCTCAAAATTTAACCTTTTCCGAGCTCATTTAAATGCTTTAAACATTTAAATTTCAGCTTCCACAGTATTTAGAAAGTGCTGCGGTAAGTTATATTTAAAAACAATTCATTTCAGCAAAGACGGCGTTTACAAAACTGCTGTAGTAGTTCAATTATATTCAAAAATCTCATTTAGCCAACTGCAGCACTTAACAAGTGCTACAATAGCTCTTTCATTAATTTCAGGTTCAAGTTTAGTTTCAGCACTACAACACTTACAAAGTGCTGTGATAGCCCTTGGTTCATTTTAGCCTTTTAGTTCATTTCTGCAACTATAGCACTTACAAAGTGCTACAGATTCACTTTATTTCAGATTTTAGTTATAATTCAGAAACGATAGCATTTCTGAAGTGCTACTAATTAAATTTCCAGATTTACACTAAAATTTCAGAAACAATTAAACTTCAATTTAAACCATTTAATTGTATAAAAATCATATTTTTCCACTTTAAAATGGTCATTTAAATACCCTTTAACTTATGATTTTTATAAAGTAAATTTCACAAATAAATATCAAATTTCCATTACTTCACTTATTAAATTCAAGTGTACAATTTTCCTATTCTTTGCATTCACTTAACACTTTAATTTAATTTATCATTTCACAAATAAAACTAAATTTCCATTTTTATTTTCCTTTACTTAAACTTTCACTAAAAATCCAATCACAAATTTCCAAATTAAGTTATGTTTTAAATCACAATTTTCCATTCATTTATTTACATTTTTAATACATAGAAAAATGATTATTTCTTTATTTAATCATTTTAAATCCAATTTAAATCAAATTACCATATTTTTACATTTAAAAAATACTTAAAAATTTCCAGAAAACTTATAAAATAACCACGGGTCTGTATAATATTTTCTAGCCTAAGTCAAGTGATACAGATAATATATCATTTCAATCCGTAATTTACAAAGAAAAATCCGGGTTCTATCATTTCAAACCCGCAATCTCAAGTCAAATAAAATAAATAAAAATCACCCAGGCCTATCATTTCAGCCCGTAATGATTTTTCCCTATTCTAAAGTCCGTTCGGGTATGTATCATTTCAACCCATAGCGATTCTATTCTACAGGAAACTTGCAGTGTGAGAAACAGAAATAAATAAACAATATAACATAATAGGATATAACAGATGATGTGACAAGTTAATAATAGGGTTTAACATCATATAAATGATATCACAGGCAGGTATAACATAATATAAAAGTTTCTACACATTCACTTGGTGTCACTTCACAATTATATAGGCATATATGTCATGTGTGAATTACTCACCTCTTTAAAGCTGGAGTTTGCACACAACACACACAAAAGAAAATCCAGAAAGCATGATGGCACAACTTTATTTGAGTGGAGAGAGCCAAGATATTAATCTTGTATTCGACAACAAAACAAAGTAAAGTATAAATATAAATACAATACAAAATCATATTGAAACAATTATGGAAATAGAATTAAACAAAGACATCACCAAGCTTCCTATTCAATTTTGCTTGACCCAAACTTCACATATGCTCAGCCACACATGTTATTTGGCTCGGCCACAACATTATTTCAGGTGGAATGGCTCTGGTTTGGACTGGAAATGCAAGGCTAGGCTTGAGAATGCAAAGGGTTTGAGTGTTACAAAGTGAGGAAGGTCAAAAGGCAAGGCTAGAAAGGGTTTTGGGTCAACTTGGGCTCGGTCAAAGGCATATTTGGGCTCATCCAGAGGCTGCTACAGGTCAGGTCAGTGGTGGTGCTTGCTGGTGGTGGCGGCTAAGGAGGTGGCCGTGGCAAGCAATGAAGGTGGTGTTGCATATAGGGCTCGGTTAGGCATAGTTTCAAGGATTTTTGCAACTTTTTGTGGAGTTTTGTTTAAGGGGAGGTCATGGCACTTTCAGGTCAGAGGAGAATGATGGTTAGGTCGTGGATTATGTGGGAAAGAGGTGGTGGTGGTCGGTGGAGGAGATGGTGAGGCTATGGGCCGAGCAACATAGGTGAAGATCACGGCAAAATCAAGTGAAAAACAATGGAAAACAAGGGAAAAAGTGAAGAAGAAATGGAAGAAGCCATTACCATTTTTTTTCAGAAATGAAGTGGCTGAAAATTTGCTGAAATGAGAAACTTCTCACGTGAAAATGAGATAAAACTCACGGCCAAACATTTAAGTTTTGAACGGCCAAAGAAAACGAAGAGTCAAGCAATTGAAAAGTCATAGTTTTAAAGCCTTTAGTCTCTTAGAATTTCCACTTTCTTTTATATACAAAATAAACAAAATAAACTCAGTAAATAATATAAAAACAAACTAAAATAAAGTGAAAAAGAAAATAAATAATTTGTTTTAGGAAAATAGGAAAATAAATAAAGAAAATAGCTTATATATTGAGACTAGCTTTAAAAATTGCAAACAAAATATAACTAACATAAGAAAATTATAACTCAACAAATTCACATAATTAAATTCAAAGTCCAAAACAAAATAAAAGATGGAAAAGAAAATAAATAATTAGTCGTAGGAAAAATAGGAAAATAAATAAAGGAAATACTTTATTTAATTGAAACAAGAATGTAAAATTGTAAACAAAATACAACTGACATCGGAAAATTTCAACTACACTTTTAAAATGTTTCAAATAAAATATATATACACACATAACATGTCATGTTACACATGTAAACATAAATTAGAACATGACATGACAAACAAAATATCATTTATGTAAATTAAAATAAACAATTTTGTTAAATAACCAATTTACATACAATAGTGTAAAAAGCATAACTTTCACAATATAAATTAGATTCCAACGAAACGAAAAGCAGTATACTTAAAATTATATTTACTTTCATAAAATAAAGATAAATTTAAAAAGTTCAAAATTTAATTTTTTTTAAAATTAAAAGTCAAAGTTTGACCATATTGACAAAATTCACATTTTCTGGAAAATATTCTATTTATTCATGTTTGGAATTATAATTCTCATAAATCAAAAATTTATATTTAAATAACAAAAATTATTCAAAAAAAAAAGTTTTTAAATCAGGAAATTCAATTTAAAAATAATTACAAAATACAGGGTTGTTACATATAATTATTACAAATTACGTCAAGAGCGACATATGAAGATGCTCCCTTGGATGATCAGAGTTACTAAATAGACAGACACATCTGCTATCAATACATTCATACAATAACTGACATAACACAACGGATAGTAAACATAGATAGACTCCTACATAGCTAGTTATTGCATCCTGCATGTCTTTAGAAGCTTTATTTGCCAAACCTACTTAACCTGAAAGACCATTACTCCCAACCTACGCCAATCAATTTTTAGCACCCAAGAGTTTAAGGGAAAACATAAACTTCAAGTTAGACAAAAAGTCTGCTGTGAATAATAATATGCCGTCTCGGTTTATAGATATTAAGTGAGACCATGCCGCTAAGCAGAATGATTTTTCCCTTTACTAATATCCCTTTAAAAATATATTTATTTCAAATCAATTCCTCCAACCAAACTAGTTAAAATAAACAATATAACAATAATGTAACATCCAGTAAAATTGACCATAAATAAATATAGTAAATTGGATTAAATATTGTAGGGTAGAAAATGGAAATTTTATAAAAGTCGGAATTTGACTATGAGAATTATTCCGTTGCATTCATGGCCAAATTCTGGTTCTGTTTCCATATAAAATATGTTGAAAAAGGAGTCAAACGAAGAAGATATGAGCGTTTGAAGTTTTTAGATTTAAATGAATTTAGTTTAATTTCAAATGAGAATGAGAATTTAAATTTAGGATTCAAATTTCAGAATTAGCTTGGGGGCTAAGCAAATGTTATAATTAATGTTTAACGTTAAGAATAAATATGGTAATAAATTAACTAAAATTAAAATGCAATGGAAATGAATCATTATTTTCCAAAATAAGGTGAAGCGATCGACCTACATGGGTCAACTGATCGACCGTAGAGGTCCACTGATCGAGGTTAGGCGGTCAACCATCTTCTGATGGCGGCGGCTTGGGTTTCGCGTTGTTTAACGCTCTAAATTTGTCTATTTCTCTTCTAATTTGATCTTACGGTTCTGTTAGATTTCAACCCATATAAATAGAACCCTACCCTCTCCACTTTTTATTCATATTATTTTAGGGAACATAATGAAAATCAACCATTGTTCTCTCTCAAAATTAGATTCAAAAAGTCCATAAAGAATTCAGGTAAGAATTCAATCCATTTTCTAATTATTTCTTCTTCTTCCTCCAATCTATTCTTCTTTTCTTCTTTCTCCAATTGTTCAAAATCTAGTTAAAATATATACATCTATCCTATCATGTATATATATCAAATGAGAGAGATTCTGGAGGAGATTGAAAGGCGTGCAAATCTAAGGAAAGCGAAGCTAAGGTTGTTCTGTGAGTGGAAACCTTAGTATTTCTTTTTCAATAATTGTTTGGTGTATTTCTATGGATTTGAATATGCCTTAGATATTTTGGAATTGCGATAATACAATAGATAAAATCTACAAAAATTCATTTTTACTTCGAAATGTCAATTCTATGTTGAGATTCTTAGTTATTTATATTAATTTGATGAAATTTGTTTTATTTATGCAATTTTTGATAATTTCATAGTCTATTTCACTTCTTCCTCTTCTTTAGTTCAATTTGTGATTCTTCAATGAAATAAGGGGTTTAGATTATGGATTTTATTCGTAGTTTACACCACTTATTCCATAAAAACTTCATTCTCATTAATTTCTTTGTAAATTAGGAGTTGAATATGGAGTTTAGATTGCAATTCTTATTGTTTAGGATATTCCATTGAATTGGTATAATAAATCGAGTTTCTATTTTATTTACAAGTCTGTTATTGCAGTTTTGGTTATGAATATCCATTCCCTGTTTTGGATATTTTAATCCCTGATTTTGTATGTTGAAATCTTGGGAATTTCAAGAAAAAAGATTTGTAGTAGTATTTTGTTAGAGAATTGACATTTAACGTTAGTTTAGGGCGAAAAATCCGTGCATTTAGAATTTATTAGGCACAAATATTTATTTATCTCTGTTAGCGTAATTAACATATAATTATTGCATATATGGTGTAGTTAGTTAGATATTTATTTTTATTTATTTCCGCTATTAGGAATGTAATTGGTTGTTAGGAGAAAATATGAGGAAACTCTTATATAGCCTAATTATTATTCTAAGGCGTAACAAGAAAGATTCCTTATAAGGCCTTGTTTATGAAACAGTGAGAGGAGTATTATTATTATTATTATTATATATATATCTATATCTATATATGGAGTGTATTTAATTTATGGCTAAGTCACAAGGATGCGAGGTCAATAGAGTTACATGACATAAGTATGCCCTTCACTTTAAGGCTAACAGCAGTTGTATACACTTTTTATTTATGTGAGATATCCTTATGATAAATATTTATAATGATACAAGGTTAGTCCCAAATTTTGTAAGGGAAATTTATCCGGCTAATCTGGCTACCAGTTCCTATGAATAGTCGGACTAATGTGAGACGTTATTATGAGTATAGGCCATAGTACGAGGGGCCTACTTTGGGGTCTTGAGTTATTAAGTGGCTGTTTGAGGGCCCAACTCTTTTCCCCAAATGAAGTATTAATGGCATAGGGGACACGTTAGGTGGTATCTCTATAGGGGTCCGCTTATGGATAAGGTATTAAGTGACTGATTGAGGGTCCACTTTCCAAATAAAGAACTATTAAGTGACTTGAGATTCCATATGATCCCAGCTTGATTGTACCATTGAGGAGCACGCCTTGAGAATATATATTAGATGGGATCTTCCTTTATTAAGGTATTAAATGATCGGAGTCAGCCTATTCTCCAATAAATGGTATTAAGTAGCTTGGGTACTATCTCTTACATCGCTAGTTAATTATAACATGGGATTTGGGTTTGGGATTTTGGAGACCTACTTCTTTCCTTGAAAAAGAAGTATTAAATGATTTTAATGGTTTTATGTTTATAGACATATTCTTATTTTGGAATATTCTACCCAAGTACTGAAAATGTAAGACTCGAGGTTTTTATTCACCAGACCTTGTTGGCATGTTTATGCTTATGTGATAGGAGGTTCTCACATTGTGAATGGTGTTCTTAGTTCTACCAACAATTTACCATAAAATGGATCTAAGTTTAGATGGGCGTTTTCTGGATCGAAATTTAGGCCTTTTCTGGGGAGGGTTGTTACATTTGGTATTAGAGCTTAGGTTACCTGATCAACGGGGAAAAACTATACGAATGAGTGGCATACTTGTTATTTTTCAAAAGGTTTTTCAAAAGGTTTTTCTGAAACTCATACTATATATATACACTTATTATCAATTTATGCTTAACTCTATAAATTCTGACTATAAAAGTAGTTGCTACTATTTTCCAAAAGAGTGGGCAAAGTAACTATGAGTTGGAAAAATAAATAGAGTTACATTTATACTTCTTTGTTAAACCTAGACTTCCTTATCGTTGTAGACCCTATAAGTATTAAGGTAATAGGGATAGGAATCGTAGAAGGAAAGGTAGTACCTCCAAAATTTAGTAGGTAATAAATGACATAAGAGAGGAGTTACAAGACATTAAATAGATTAATGAGACCATTAAGGTACTTATGGGAAGATAAGGAAGAAGTTAAATAGGTAAAGTTGGATAAATAGATAAATATCCTTAGAAACTTCTGTTAAGGCATTAACCATTTAATATGGATAAATTGACACTTATAAGTATAGTAAGTATGAATGATAGGTAATAGTCAGATATTATAAGGCATAGTATTCATATGGAAGCAAGGAATATAGTAGTGAAACAAGCTTCCATATGAAGGTGAATATTAATCACCACAAGAAGATTAGTAGATTAGATGATTAGGGAGTTCAAAGGGAAGAATAATCATACTCAATTTTTATATCCTACCCCTCGAGAAAGGAAGCGGTAAATAATTTTTTTTGAAAGCTTCTTGAATGTTTTGAAGAGCTTTTCAAAAGATTATTAAGTGAAAATCTTATGTATTGTAAGTTGGAAATTTTTGATAGAAAGTGATTTTTGATAGCTTTGGAAATATACCACCATTTGTAAAATGTTTAAAAAGAATTGGTGAAACATTTTAAAAACAAAATGATGGATGATTTTTAATTACTTGAAAAGTTGAAAAAAAGAAGGTTCTCATTTTTTAACTTCTCAATTTAAAATTTTGTTGAATTAAAAGTTTTTAACTTTTGGATTCTTCTGATCTCAGCTACTCTATAGATTTGGTAGTTTTTATTTTGGAAAAAATAAGGAAAATTGGAGATTTTTGAATAGTTGAGTTATGAAGTTCTAATGTAAAAGTATTTTGCATTCTTAAAGTTAGTCTAAATTTATTAAGCCAAAAGTATTTGGTCCAAGGATTTTTAATAAGGAATTTTTTTGAGAAATGCATTATTTTTCCTACCTCATAAAATAAGTGATTATTTTCCTTAAATTTCTTTCGAAAGGGTGTACAAATGGAAAAAGCACTTGATTGCATAGGACATAAAGGATAAAGGATAAGAATATCCGATAAGGTAGACATAAGGAACATTCCTGTATGTGGAAATGCAGAGAATGATAACTGAATTTAGGTAATGGTAGAATTTGGAAATTTGAATCCACTGATAGAATTAGAAGAGGAGTAATGGGAATAAGATAGGAGATATCTTTGTCTACTCTATTTTTCAATCATTTAAAGTTATAAAATGTATCTTTGAGAATTGGAAGGATTTGAATGATAATTAAAGAGTTGGATATTTTTGAAAAAGCATTTATGTAAAGATGATGACTATATATATATATGTTTTTCCTATTTAAATTCTGAATTTATTTTGGATGAGAATATTATTGGAATGAATAAGAAAAGGATTTCAAGAGATTTTAAGAGTTTTGGGCAAAATTACAAAAAGTATTTTGTCGAATAACGGTATATTTTGAGTAATAAGGCAATAGATATTAATTTATTTTTTTAGAATGATATACCAGTTATTTTTAAATGGTAATTACGGAAAAACTGTAACATCCCTAATTTTTGATAACATTATTCAGAAGATTTATTTAGATAAATTAAATAGAATAATGATGATAAGGAGATTGAGATTTGATTAAACTACATAATAGGGCCGTGCTTATTAACAAAGTAAACGGGCTTTAAAATGGATTATTGGTTAATTAAACTACACATGGGCATATTAGTAAATAGCCATTTATTTTACACGGCTATTACTTCTCCTCTATGTCCATTCACGTTTCATTTTTCTCACGATCACAAAAATCTAAAACCTAAATCAAAGCCGGCCATTACCAAAGAGGAAAAGAAGGAATTTTTAATATCAAACCAAAGATCAAGCTAGGAAGGATTAATCAACAACAAATCTCAAGTTCCTTATCAAATCTAAAGTGAATAATAATTTATTCCATCTCATTTTGGTTTATATAATCTATGATTTCAGATTTATGTTTTATTTCATTTCTATGAAATTTTGGATGATGATATGCTTAAATTATGAATTGTTTGATTTAAACAATTACCTTCTACATATAATTCGTATGGTTTTAAGGGTAAAACCATAGGAAATTGATTTTGAAATGCCATGGAAAATTTTTATGTCAAGTAAAACATAATTTCAGAGACAGGTTTTAATTTTTAGAACTTTCCAAGCTATGGAAATTTTATTATGAATTTTTGATGGAAAATATGATACGATCGGGTTAAATATTTATTTTGTGAATTTCAGGAAGAAATTGGATCTAAAATTTTAATAGGTTTTATTACATGATTAATACCAATTTCTGTGATTTTTGGGGATTTTTTCCCATTGATTTACTAGGGGAAATAAATTATTTTGAAAGAGGGGCTTTTCTGCAAATGTTGAATTTAGGTTATTTGGAAAGGTTTTAACATTTAAATCCTTTAATTTAGAGTATGAATAAATGCAGCAGTTTCAGAAGTAAAGTAATTGAAAAGTTTTATGGTCACCAATCAGTGTTTTCCAACTAGGCAAGTTGTTAAAATGAAATTATTTAAAGTTGCTATGATTCAGCCTTTAAATCGGAAAAAGGTGTTTCGCCTTGAATGGAAGATACCTTCCAACACCTTTAGTCCCGCCACATTATAGTCGAAACCATCAAAGTCGAAACCTTCGTAATCGAAACCAATACACATGGTATCTCTTGGAAGGTACGTAGTGGATTAGAAGATGGGCGGAAGCTTTGGTGTCGAAGGGTAAGCCTCCGATGGGGTCGAAACCCTACTTTGTTTTATAAGTTAAGTTAAAGTCCTTGCCTTGTTTTTCTCAAAGCTTTGGACTTAGTCAAAACTTATTATTTTCGAAAGGGTGTATGTTTAGCTTTCAAAGAAGGTTGCCATGTTATACCGAAAGTACTAGCTTTCGAAGGAGATCATTTTCTTTTAAATAAAAGCTTTCGAAAGGGGTTGGTTTCAACCTAGTCAAAGCCTAGCCGCTACTTTACCTTTCGAGCATGATTGTCCAATAATGCTTTCAAAGAGTTGCCTTTGTTTTTTTTACTTTAAACCAAACCTTTTTTTCTTAATTGCTTTAGAAAGGGGTTGGGGTTTCAAAGGAGATGGAGTTGAATGGGGTTTCAACCTAGACCTTCGTAGTTTTGATTTTTAAGTCTTTTGCTTTTGAACTAAATGGCTCCGACACCATCAACTTTCCCCAAACTAATTTATGTTGGTTTCGAAAGAGATACTTTCGTATATAACCATTTTGACCCAAATGATTTTTAAGGAGTAAACCCAATGCTTTCGAAAGGGGTTCTTTCATTTGTTTCGAAGCTCTATATTTTTAAAAGATGATTTGATACCATCGAAAGGTATAATAGGGTTCAAAAGAGAATGTTTATTAAGAGCTTCAAAAGGTATGTATTCAATGTTTTGAAAAGAGATCTTTGCTTTCAAAGGAGGCTATCCAGAGGTTTCAAAAGAGACGTTTTTGATTTCAAAACATAGAACCAATCTCAATTCAAACTAATGACCATGGCATAAATAAAGATTTTGAAATGTTATCCACTTTGTTATTAACCCATAATTGTATGTTGGGAAAAGGGCAGAATAACTAGTTAGCTTGACCTAGTAGTGAATATAACTTAATAGATGTTAAAAATTTAATTAAAGATATTAGCAGACGCCAATAAGTTTGTAGTAAGCCCATGAAAACTTTATGATATTGGCAGGGGCCAATAGGTTCATAGTCAGCCCATGAAAACTATGATGTGATACTGGTAGGGGTCAGTAGGTTTGTAGTTAGCTATGAGAATTATATCCGGATTAAGATATTGGCAGTCGGCCAATAGGTTCCTAGTTAGCCCATGAAAACTAGGATACGAAATAAGATATTGGAGTTACCAATAGGTTAGTGATCCTATGAAAACTAAGTAATTAGAAGGATAGTCCTTAACATTTTAACAGGTTAATAGTAATCCTTGAAACTATAATTGAGACAGATAGTCAGAATGAAGGGGGATGGGTAATCTAGGATTGATTTAATTGTTTTGCATATCATCATAATGTTTTGACATACTATGTTTTAACCATTATGGATGCAGGAGCACAATATATGGTTTTATAAATGTTTTAGGATACTAGTGAGGGGAAACCCGTTCCGCTAAGCGGCGTGGTCTCACTAGATATCCAAATGGTTTGAGATGGTAAATTATTATTCATACAAGGCTTTTTGTCTGGCTCGAAGTTTTTGTTTTCCCCTTAAACTCTCGGGTACTCAATTGATTTTGAGTAGGTTGAGAATTAAGGTTTTCAGGTGTTCCTTTAGACGAATAAAGCTTTCGAGGACGTGCAGAAGGCAATAGTGTTTGTGACGCCCCACCTCTATGCTCACGCTAGCCAAGAACACTACTGGGTAATGTTGTCGACTAGCACGAAGAATAAGGCTGTTGAGGAGCGACCATCTGTGTAATTGCTTTGGGCGAGTACCGATATGTCAGATAAAATAACTTACATGAAATCCAACATATCAAATACAAACTCGAAGCTACCACACAGTGGCTATGAGGCCTTCGGAAAAAAATATAGAAATAAACATAACACAAATCAGTCACAGACATTCATATCACAAAGGCGGAATCAGATATGAATATATCACATAAGAGTGTACATCAGAGTAGTGGTCAAACAAGATCCACAATATCACAAAAGAATAGATACAAGTGCTAGACAAAAGAATAAGTATACATCATGGAGTCTATATCTCAAATGTATAACCACAAAAACTACAAATGTAATGTAGTTAGACAAAAGTCAGGAGATGATCCCAGATAAGGAGTCAAGCAGAAGCACCTGTAACATCTCGGTATGACCCGAGTATTATTTAATAAGAAAATAATAAAACGGATCAGTCTAGCTATAGATATCAGATAAAGGAATGAGATATAAGCAGAGATATAATAAGAACGTATGATAACAATAATGTCATACTAGGACAAATATGATTTAAACAACAACAAAATCATACAATATCTCAAAAATCTCAAAGCACCAAAAAGAATATCGTATTCTTTATTTTATTCACCTACAAATATTGACAAACATATCATTGCCAATCACAAAAAGAGGTGAAACACAAATTCTAGAAATCATTAATTAGAAATCCAGAAATCACAAAGGGGGAGGCCTATCACAAACGGGAGCATGAAAACTCACCAACACGTGTATCACAAACGGAACGTTATTCCATGGTCCCTAACCATAAATTTTGAGCCGAAGCTCCACAAACGGCCCGAAGACCACGGGTCGCTACCCCGCCGAATTGAACCGTAGTTCCACAAACGGGGATTGTAGTCCCCACAAAAATAAATAGACATCGCACATCGCTAGTCTAAATCACAAAAAGATCATCATCGATCAATAAAAGTGTCGATTACACTAAGCCAGTAAATATAAGAGTTTAGCTTCATGTCCCATAACCACTAGCTTAACTTAAATATTTACAAACAAATTGTAGATTTCCACTTGAAAATTATCACAAGATTTTCAATCGAACAAGTCCATAAATTAACCGACGAAGTGAACGCAAGCGTTTCATACCACTTGTTTTGCTAAGCCGTTTAATTAGATTTTCTCATACGAATGAGGTAAAGGTTTGTATATACTAATAGATTTGAAAACGGTTTTATAAACGAGATTTGTATTAAAAATAGAGTTGAAATCATCTTTGTAAAAGGGTTTGAATATTTACTACTAGTATAGAAACCTTTGTATTTTAAAGTGACAAACCACAGAAATGATTGTAGAAACAATCAACCATCAAAAATTCACATACGAAGACGTGAATCAAATCCAGAGAAATCGATATCGAATCCATCAAAATGGATATCCACAAAAATCCCGAAAAAGAAGTTAACAGAGTAGATAATAAATGATAACAACAAATCGGATAATCACGAATCGATAAAAACTGGAAATCAAAGCAAAATAATCAAGTAGGCTGAGATAATCAGGTCAATCGACTGAATCAGGTGGTCAGTCGACTGACATAGGGATACAAATTTTGTATCCCCAGGGTCAGTCAACTGACCCAGATGGTCAATCGACTGATACAGACCCAGGCAATTTCCTTGGTCCTGGTTCAGTCGACTGACCCACTGGTTCAGTCGACTGAACCTGCTTCTATGAATTAATCATATTCTGGTTCAGTCGACTGAACTCCTGGTTCAGTCGACTGAACCTACTTCAGAAGCATATTCAGCCTAGCCCCCTTTGGGGCAAATTCGATAACACGGATGGAAGCAAACGAACGAGCAACTACGACTGAGGATTTATGCCAAACGACAACCCAGCCTTGTATGGCCCTCCGAAACGCTCCACTAACGTGTTCAAACATCAAAGATTGGATTTTTACAAAAATTGGATTCCAAAAACCAAAAATTGAACAATTCACCAAATCGAAAGCAAATGAACATAAATAAGTGTTAGGAATTCATGCCCAACAACAACGATATTTATAGAAATAGATGTGAGTTCAAAAAAACTCACCTTTAAACTCGAAAACGATGAAGGAGAAGCTTGAAAGCAAAGGAAGATCAATTACTCTTCAACTTCAACTGTAGAAGCTTGAATCTAAGCTCAAAAGAAGAACATTTCCTAAGTTAGGTTTAGGAAATTTCTAAAATTAAAGAGAGAATGAGTTGGAGAAGAAGAAGGAGATACTTACCAAAGCTTCTCTTTGAATTTGGAGCAAGAATTTGTATTTGCAAAGAAGATTAGGGCTTAGGAATTCTAATTCTTTTTCTCTTCCCCCATTTTTCTAAAACTTGAGTGTTAGGAAATATTATGAAGGAGTGAAGAGGAGTGGAGTGGAGTTGGGTTGGTATGTTGGGTTAATGGGCTGAAACCCAAACCCAAAACCCAAAATGAAAACATCAAAATTTTACTCAACTCCAAACATATCGATGTTTATACTCAAAAGAGTTGTAAACGCCATTTTGGACTCAATGGAGGTGGTCTCGAGTCCCAATTCGACTGTTTACAAAAGTTAGCTTTTCGAACGTTAATCCGATTAACGATTCTATATTTAAATAAAATATTTAAATATTCAATCGTTAAATATGCGGGTTGTTACAGACTCTCCTCCTTAAAGAAATTGCGTCCTTGCAATCTTTAAGAAATAAATAAGAAGTAACAACAACAAAAGCATATCAACACAAAGAAAAAGAAAAAATTGAAATAAGCAGTTCACCTTAAGGAGCACGAGAGAGCAAGTCCGGATGTGTTCGCTCGATGAATTCTCTGGATTCCCAAGAGCAATCCTTAGGATTTAAGGACCATTGAACTTTCACAAGAGGAACATCTTTATTTCGAAGGCATTTAACCTCCAAAACAATGATTCGAATAGGATGTTGCTCATAAGTCAAATTAGGCGAAACTTCAATTTCTTCAATAACACCAGGCTCAAGTATAGAATCGGAATCTCAAAGGCATTTCCATAGTTGAGAGACATGGAATACGTCATGAATAGCAGAAAACTGAGCCGGTAATAAAAGGCGATAAGCCACGGAACCAATGCGTTCGGTGATGGGAAATGGGCCAATATATCGAGGTGCTAGTTTTCCCGATCGACTAAAACGCACAACATCCTTCATATGTGAAACACGAATGAACACAAAATCTCCCACAGAAAATTCTAATTTCCTTCTTCGATTATCGGCATAGGATTTTTGTCTACTTTGAGCTTCTTTCATCCAATGTCGAATAAGGTCAATCTTTTCTGTGGCATCACGAATAAAATCTGGACCTAAAACCAGTTTCTCACCGGCTTCAAGCCAACACGAAGGAGATCGGCATGGCCTTCCGTAAAGTGCCTCGAAAGGTGCCATACCAATACTAGATTGGAAGCTATTATTATAGGAAAATTCAACAAGAGAAATATGATCTTCCCAACTTCCACCAAAATCTAGAACACATGCACGAAGAAGATCTTCAAGAGTTTGATTCACACGCTCGGTTTGTCCATCAGACTGAGGATGATAAGCGGTGCTAAAGTTAAGCTTCGTTCCCAAAGATTTTTGAAGACCTTTCCAAAATCCACTAGTAAACAATGGATCACGATCGCTAACAATAGAAGTAGGAACTCCATGCAATCTAACGATTCCTTGACAAAGAGTTTGGCCAAAATAGGTACGGTCCGATTGGACCGAAGGGGAAGAAAATGGGCGGATGTTGTAAGTCTATCTACTATCACCCATAGGCTATCATGACCAGAACGAGAACGGGGAAGACCGTCAATAAAGTCCATGGAAATTTGGTCCCACTTCCATATTGGAATTTCCAATGGTTGCAATAACCCACCGGGCCTTTGATGCTCGGCCTTAACGAGTTGGCAAGTCATGCAACGCTTAACAAAGTTAGCAATATCAGATTTCATCCCATCCGAATAATAAAGTCGCTTCATATCCGCGTACATTTTACTACTACCGGGATGAATGGTAAATTTATAATGATGAGAATCTTCTAATATATCTTTACGAAGAACAATAATATTTGGCACAATAAGTCTACCAAATTTTCGAATACCGCTATGAGCATCAATATCAAAGTCTTTCAAACCTTCAATATCAATTTTATCCCTACAACTTTGGCTAAGATGAACCAATTCAGGATCATGCTTTTGAGCTTCAAGAATGAGGTCTAAAAGAGAAGGATGAGCTTCAAGGCTACACAAAACAAGAGATGAACATAAATCGGATCCACGATCTCGAATCTCACAAGTGGATAAAGTCGCGAGATCATTCCACTCGGATATCATCAAAGAAACAACCGCTTGTTGCTTACGACTGAGGGCATCGGCAACAAGATTTCCCTTTCCGGGAGTATAAAGAATTTCAAGATCATAAGATGCAAGGAACTCGAGCCAACGTTGTTGATGCAAATTAAGTTCCTTTTGAGAAAATAAATACTTCAAAGATTTATGATCGGTGTAGAGAACAAATTTCTCTCCCAAAAGATAGTGACGCCAAATTCTAAGGGCGAAAACAATTGCCGCGAGCTTTAAATCATGAGTGGCATACCTAGTCTCGACAGGCTTTAATTGCCTAGAAGCATAAGCGATAACACGTTCCCGCTGCATGAGGACGGCACCCAAACCAACACGACTAGCATCGGTATAAACAATAAAATCTTGGTTCCCATCGGGAATCACAAGAATAGGAGCATCGGAAAGGAGTTCTTTTAGTTTCTGAAAAGCCGCTTCACATTTTTTAGACCAAATGTATTTAACTCCCTTCTTTGTCAAATTAGTAAGAGGCACGGAGATTTTAGAAAAGTCTTTTATGAACCGACGGTAATAGCCCGCTGATCCAAGGAAGCTACGAATTTCCATCACACTCTCCGGTCCCTTCCAATTTTGAATCGCTTCAATCTTTGAAGGATCCACGGATATTCCGGATTCAGAAATAATATGCCCCAAAAATTTCACACGAGATTGCCAAAAGTGGCATTTAGAAAATTTTGCTTTCAGTTGGTTACTCCTAAGAGTTTCCAACACAATCCGAAGATATTTTTCATGCTCCTCTTCGGTTTTAGAATAAATAAGAATATCATCGATAAAAATGAGAACAAATTGATCGAGGAAGTCCTTGAAAACTTGATTCATAAGGTCAACGAAATAAGCTGGTACATTCATCAAACCAAATGGCATAACACACCATTTATAAGATCCATAACGAGTACGAAACGATGTCAAAGGAATGTTATCCTCTGCAATACGGAGCTGATGAAAACCGGTTGCTAAGTCTAACTGTGAAAAGACTTTAGCGCCACTAAGCTGATCGAATAAATCATCAATCCGAGGCAAGGGATATTTATTCTTGATGGTGAGATCGTTAAGCTTGCGGTAGTCAACGCATAGCCTAAGTGTACCATCAGATTTCTTTACAAAAATAACTGAAGCTCCCCAAGGAGAGGAACTAGATTGAATAAATTGCTTCGCTTCCAATTCGGATAATTGTTTGCGCATCTCCTCATTTTCTTTATTGGACATACGATAAGGAGGACGAGTAACAGGTAGAGCTCCAGGGATTAGATTAATTCTGAACTCAATTGCTCGCTTAGGTGGTAATCCTAGAACGGGCTCAAATATGTCGGGAAATTCACGAACAATGTGAATGAGAGAAACGACATCTTCCACATCATCATTATCGTCATCATGAGGATTTAGAGAATACAAGGATGCTTTCGAATTGGAATCTGAATCTTTCAGAACAAGGGAAATCTGCTTAACAGATTGAGGATGCCGAAGATATATAGTCCGCTCAGGACATAGGATATGGGCTTCATAACGGTTAAGCCAATCCATTCCCAAAATCATTCTGAAACCTAAATAACGCATAACATGCAAATCGACATGGAAAGAGTAATCACATAAAATAATTTCGACATCTTTACAAAGTAAACTGAGTGTTGCGGATCCACCGACCGGATTCACAATTCTCAAAGAAGTCATCAAGCCAATAACATCCAAAGACAAAGCATCAACAAGTTCTTTTGATATAAAAGAATGAGATGCACCCGTATCAAAAAGAACTCGAATAGGAAATTCACGAAATATAATAATGCCATCAAGGATAGAATGAGAAATACCTTGACTACGAGAAGTGTTAGAAGAGGTTTGTACAACATTTAGCTTGCCCTCCTTCTTGCCTTGAATTTTGGGACACAGTGATATAGTATGACCCGAATTCTTGCAATAGCGGCAAGAAATAGGCTTCGGACACTTGTTTGCATAGTGGTCTTTAGAACCACAATTGTAACATTCTCCACGACGAGGGTTAGGAGTATTTGCTACCGAAGTCGTTTGCTTTCCCTTCTTGTTGGGATTAGGCTTGAATTTGAAGGGTCTCTTCTGGTTGATGTTTGGTTTGACCTCAACATCACTATCTTTATCAGCCTCTTCGAGTCGAAGAGCAATATCAACAAGTTGATCAAAAGAAACTTCTAATTTCAGAAGTAATGGCTTTTTAAGGTTTTTGTTCAACCCATAAACAAATCTCTGATTTTTCTTCAATGAGGTATTAATGTATTCAACCCCATATTTAGAGAGAGATTCAAAAGATGCGACGTAGTCGGTCACGGAAGATTCACCTTGAACAAGGTCTATGAAGCGTCGGGCTAAAGATACTTTTTCAGCTTCCGGCATGAATTTCAACTCGAACCTTTCCCGGAATTGCTCCCAAGTAAGGTCCGCTTCAATAATTTCAGAGATCAGAAGCTTGTACCAGTCTAATGCTCTTTCTTGGAGTATACTAGAAGCCACTTGGACTCGATGAAGATCAATAGGATTCATGCAAGAAAAGATGCGGTCGCATGTTCGAAGCCAAGCCTGGACTTCTATAACTCTCTCTGAACCTTTGAATGGCTTTCCACCCAAATTGGTGTAATCACTGCATAAGCGTGCAAACCCAGATTTAGGATGGGTGGACTCTGGAATAGGTCCGGCAGCTTGAGCATTTCTTACAAGATCTAGAAGTTGCTGAGCAGACATAAATACTCCATCCGGGGGAGTAGCACTAGATTGACCGGCGCTGGGGCGGCCTGGTCTAACCATTTCTCTTCTTTAAGAAAGAAAGAAAAGAGGAAAAAGGTTAATCTCAGAATGAATATCAAACAAATTTGTTTGATAAAACAAGGCATCATAAAAAGAAATAGGACAGAACGGGTTCAATGACTCGAATTAATCCTATGGCACGATTCCTAAGAAAGACCTAGGACAATGATCCTTGGTAGATTATTCTATATTGTTCCGAAGTTTGGCTTTGATACCATGCTGTGACGCCCCACCTCTATGCTCATACTAGCCAAGAACACTACTGGGTAATGCTATCGACTAGCACGAAGAATAAGGCTGTTGAGGAGCGACCATCTGTGTAATTGCTTTGGGCGAGTACCGATATGTCAGATAAAATAACTTACATGAAATCCAACATATCAAATACAAAGTCGAAGCTACCACACAATGGTTATGAGGCCTTCGGAAACAAATATAGAAATAAACATAACACAAATCAGTCACAGACATTCATATCACAAAGGCGAAATCAGATATGAATATATCACATAAGAGTGTACATCAGAGTAGTGGTCAAACAAGATCCACAATATCACAAAAGAATAGATACAAGTGCTAGACAAAAGAATAAGTATACATCATGGAGTCTATATCTCGAATGTATAACCACAAAAACTACAAATGTAATGTAGTTAGACAAAAGTCTGGAGATGATCCCAGATAAGGAGTCAAGCAGAAGCACCTGTAACATCTCGGTCTGACCCGAGTATTATTTAATAAGAAAATAATAAACGGATCAGTCTAGCTATAGATATCAGATAAAGAAATGAGATATAAGCAGAGATATAATAAGAACGTATGATAACAATAATGTCATACTAGGACAAATATGATTTAAACAACAACAAAATCTCAAAAATCTCAAAGCACCAAAAAGAATATCATATTCTTTATTTTATTCACCAAACTACAAATATTGACAAACATATCATTGCCAATCACAAAAAGAGGTGAAACACAAATTCTAGAAATCATCAATTAGAAATCCAGAAATCACAAAGGGGGAGGCCTATCACAAACAGGAGCATGAAAACTCACCAACACGTGTATCACAAACGGAACGCTATTCCATGGTCGCTAAGCATAAATTTTGAGCCGAAGCTCCACAAACGGCCCGAAGACCACGGGTCGCTACCCCGCCAAATTGAACCGAAGTTCCACAAACGGGGATTGTAGTCCCCACACAAATAAATAGACATCGCACATCGCTAGTCTAAATCACAAAATGATCATCATCGATCAATAAAAGTGTCGATTACACTAAGCCAGTAAATATAAGAGTTTAGCTTCATGTCCCATAACCACTAGCTTAACTTAAATATTTACGAATAAATTGTAGATTTCCACTTGAAAATTGTCACAAGATTTTCAATCGAACAAGTCCATAAATTAACCGACGAAGTGAACGCAAGCGTTTCATACCACTTGTTTTGCTAAGCCGTTTAATTAGATTTTCTCATACGAATGAGGTAAAGGTTTGTATATACTAATAGATTTGAAAACGGTTTTATAAACGAGATTTGTATTAAAAATAGAGTTGAAATCATCTTTGTAAAAGGGTTTGAATATTTACTACTAGTATAGAAACCTTTGTATTTTAAAGTGACAAACCACAGAAATGATTGTAGAAACAATCAACCATCAAAAATTCACATACAAAGACGTGAATCAAATCCAGAGAAATCGATATCGAATCCATCAAAATGGATATCCACAAAAATCTCGAAAAAGAAGTCATCAGAGTAGATAATAAATGATAACAACAAATCGGATAATCACGAATCGATAAAAACTGGAAATCAAAGCAAAATAATCGAGTAGGCTGAGATAATCAGGTCAGTCGACTGAACCAGGTGGTCAGTCGACTGACATAGGGATACGAATTTTGTATCCTCAGGGTCAGTCGACTGATACAAACCCAGGCAATTTCCTAGGTCCTGGTTCAGTCGACTGAACCTTCTTCTATGAATTTTTTATATTCTGGTTCAGTCGACTGAACTCCTGGTTCAGTCGACTGAACCTGCTTCAGAAGCATATTCAGCCTAGCCCCTTTTGGGGCAAATTCGATACACGGATGGAAGCGAATGAACGAGCAACTACGACTGAGGATTTACGCCAAATGACAACCCAGTCTTGTATGGCCCTCCGAAACGCTCCACTAACGTGTTCAAACATCAAAGATTGGATTTTTACAAAAATTGAATTCCAAAAACCAAAAATTGAACAATTTACCAAATCGATCCAAATCGAAAGCAGATGAACATAAATAAGTGTTAGGAATTCATGCCCAACAACAACGATATTTATAGAAATAGATGTGAGTTCAAAAAACTCACCTTTAAACCCGAAAACGATGAAGGAGAAGCTTGAAAGCAAAGGAAGATCAATTACTCTTCAACTTCAACTCTAGAAGCCTGAATCTAAGCTCAAAAGAACATTTCCTAAGTTAGGTTTAGGAAATTTCTAAAATTAAAGAGAGAATGAGTTGGAGAAGAAGAAGGAGATTCTTACCAAAGCTTCTCTTTGAATTTGGAGCAAGAATTTGTATTTGCAAAGAAGATTAGGGCTTAGGAATTCTAATTCTTTTTCTCTTTCCCCATTTTTCTAAAACTTGAGTGTTAGGAAATATTATGAAGGAGTGAAGAGGAGTGGAGTGGAGTTGGGTTGGTATGTTGGGTTAATGGGCTGAAACCCAAACCCAAAATCCTAAATGAAAACATCAAAATTTTACTCAACTCCAAACATATCGATGTTTATACTCAAAAAAGTTGTAAATGCCATTTTGGACTCAATGGAGGTGGTCTCGAGTCCCAATTCGACTGTTTACAAAAGTAGCTTTTCGGACTTTAATCCGATTAACGATTCTATATTTAAATAAAATATTTAAATATTCAATCGTTAAATATGCGGGTTGTTACAGTGTTATTAGGTTCTTTTATTTTCGCTGTATGTTTGTTTGTAAAGGCAAATTGTCTTCTTGCCTATCTATATACTCTGATCTACCAAGGGGGTATCTTCATATGTCCTCTTGGCATATTTTGTAATAATTATATGTTATCTGAACGTGGTCTGCGAATTGGGATTATGTAATCAATTTAGAATATTTTAAAATGGAATGTATAATTTGTTTTGTTGTTTAAATTTTCTTTCATATTCTTCTGTTTCTGTGTATCAGTGTATCTATTATCACCGTGTTTGGTCGCCGAGGATTAATAACTATGGATGACTGCAGCATCAATAGCCATTAAATTTGGGCCTCCAAGCAGGGGGATGTTACAAGTTGGTATCAGAGCATAAGTTCATGAAACTTTAAAAGAAACTTAAACCTAAAAGATTTTTCCAAACATAATCCAATAAATCAGATAATAAGATCGGGGTTTGGGCTAATGCTATAGTAGTGTACCTATATTTTCTATATATATATAGTTATATATAAGTACGTTTCCCCATTCTCTTAGACCGTTCTTCTGTATCTTACTAAGGCTCGTATGCAGATTTACGAGAAAGGAGATATGGAAGCAAGAAAAGGAAGAGGAAATCTCGGTGGAGGAAGCACCACAACTAATGGAAATGCTCGACCCACTACTAGGAGAAACCCGGGTCGACCAGCTAATGCTAGTAACCAAAATGCTAAAGCCAATATGAGAGCTGGAGATCCACCAGTAGATATGGGGGTGATGTATCAGTTCTTAGCCGGTTTGATGCAAGCAGGAGCTGCTATTGGAGCTGTTGGGAAGGGAGGAGGAGCTAGTCCTGTGGCTCCAGTTGGGAATATTGCTTTGTTGAGTAGAGATTACACCAGTCTGGATGGGAAGCCATTCTTGGGAACAGAAAGTGCCAAGGAGGTTCAGAATTGGCTTTTGCATTATGAGCAAATATTTATTGATTTGGGTCTGAATGACGGGCAAAAGAGGAGGTTGGCCTCTAGGCAGTTGCAGGGGTCAGCACTGCGTTGGTTGAACGGTATCACTGCCGGAGTTCCAGAAGAAAAGTTAACTTGGAATGATTTTAAGACGAGATTTGAGCAGAAGTTTGTATCTAGTTTGCTAAGTCTGAGCTGATGAGGAAATTTATGGATCTAGTGCAAGGAGATCTGTCAGTAGTTGAGTATGTTACTAAGTTTGAAGAGCTGTCTAGATATGGGTATGCTCTTATAGATACTGACATCAAAAGGAATGAGAAGTTCATTCAGGGACTAAGACCCGAGCATGCTAGAATGACCATGACATATGTTTGTGATCCTTGCAATAAGTGGTGGAGATGGCTATTCGCCATGAGGAGTTGCTGGCTGATTTAGCTAAAGAGAGGTCAGTGGAAAACTAGGGTACTCAAGGGAAGAAGAGGAAGTTATTTAAAAAGAAGGGAACCCAGAAGGGAGACACATCTAAGAGGTCGAAGGCTGAGGTAGTTTGTTATAAGTGTGACAAGAAGGGTCACTTTGTGAATGAATGTTGGTCAGGAAGTGAGAGGAATGCTGCAGTTAAGAAGAAGGTGAAATGCTTCAACTGTGATCAATTAATATATTAATGTGTTGTTATCCCGCCTTTTGGCAAGGCCGTGACACCAAGAACTTGATTAGAAACCAGGGACAGTTCATCCTGGAGATCAGTTATACATAGGTTCGCTATGGATACTGATAAATTTTGCCCGAGTCCGGATCGAGCTACAATTGATATGACATGACAAGCAAAGCTATGAAAGCCAACGTTCCAAATTTCAAGTCAATCGGAGTTCGTATGCTCAAGATATTGATCGATCACGGTTGAGAAATCCAACTCTATTCGTATCCATCCAATTTCGTATCCATTTCCCAAGAGAGATTCAGTTCGTATCCATCGCCTACTAACTTCCTTCGCATCCATAAAATGAAGCTACTTCGTATCCATCATGTTAACAGCACTTCGTATCCATCAACAAATGCTCATTTCGTATCGGTCTCCCTCTATCCATCTCGTATCGATCTCCCACCATCGATACGAACAGCAACAACCACCGATCGATACGAAGAAAGCAACATGAAGCATCGATACGAAGGCGGCCTCCAACCATCGATACGAAGTAGCATGCAAGCATCGATACGAATAGAGCCACGCATGATCGATGCGAAATAGTATCGATACGAAGACGACAATGTAATACAAATCCAAACTTGCATCGATCATAACTCGAGATCTACAAGTCCAAATGCCACCAAATTTTCACAGGAGCTTACCTACAACGTCAAGAATGTACCAGATAAATTTCAGCCAAAAAGGATCAATTCTTGATCGATACGAATTCCGTTCGTATCACTCCCAGATCGAGTCGAAACCACCTAAACTCGATCCCGTAGGCTCACACACGTGAGAGAATAAGTCCTTCGAGATCTAGGCAAGATATTTGCTGCCAATGCCTATAAATAGCAACCCTGGACCTACAGAAAATGGACTTTTTTGGCTTCTCTATGCCGGTACTCTACCGAAATCATTATTAATCTTCAGTTGTACTGTTGTAATCTCTTGTAAACAGCGAGTGAAATTCAATAAACATAAGTCATTTCATAGTGGACGTAGGGAATACACCGGACCACTCTAAATTTGTGTGTTTCTATGCATTTTCTTATCTGTTGATTGGTGTGTTTGTTAGATCTGCCTCATTTTACATTTAGTTTCTTAATTTTATCTCTTCAAACACATCCGAAGAGTGTTGTGCCCAATTTAGGTACAAACATGTGTTATATTAAGTAATTAATTTAATTAAAAGTATATTTAATAGAAAATGAATAAACGGTACATTATTTGATAGTAGTTACAAAATTTTGTAACCGTGCGTAATTTATCACAATGAAAATAAATATATCATTTTAAATGTTCCCAATCAAGATGTATCGAGATTAGATATCGATGTATTCGTTGAGACTAGAGTACATAACGCTCTCTAAATATTGGATAGTGTATTACTCATAGTTGTTGGAGGCACCAAGGGGTTACGTACTGATAATTATTGAATAACTATGGAACGACCCACTCGATAGTTTTCTGTTGGTTAATATAACTAAGGACAAACAAAAAATACAGATGCGACTGTTTAAACAGTTCTCTCAACTTGAGAATACTGTGGATCTTCAATATGAAAGCTTTGCTTTGGTTATATTCAAATCACGGCATGTCGTTCCATCGAGTGACTATAGTTGGGTCGAGTGGAAGTGTTGGAAGTGAAGCATTATTCAAGAGAGGATTCATCTCCTCAATTATATGGGGTTAGTATCACGGTCAACTTAAGTCAACTCAAAGTCAAAGTCTTTGGTTAGAGCATTTCGGTTAATAATAATTGTTATTAGTGAGCCAAAGAATGTGTGTTTGGACTAAGAGTTGAAGATAAACGATATTGGAATTTTGACCATTACCAAATTCGATAAGTCCAAAGTGATATAGTTTTGATGAAGAGAATTGGTATAAAATAAATGTCACAACCGGGTAATACCTAATAAAGTGAAATTGGATTTTACCGAAACTAAGCTATAGATTTTTTAAATCATTTTTAAAATTTCTAAAAATTTAGCCAAAAAACATTTAATTAATAAAAAATATTATTTTGACTTAGAAAATTTTGAAATTTTTTCTTAGTTTATTTAATAGTATTACAGATTTTTGAAATTTTAAAATTAGAAATATTTGTTACCTATGTATTTTCTATCTTTTATTTATTATTGTTTGATTTATTAATTCTCAAATTATACATATTACTATAATTAAATTTGGAATTACCGTGCATTTGATTTGGAATGAAAAAATATATTTATTTTAGCATTTTATAATTATATAAAATATTCTATATCATATTTACATTTTTTTAGCAAAGTTAAGCGGGGTTAACTGGGCCCCTACCAGTTTATTACAGAAACAATAAAATATGATTGCATCGTAACAGGCTACGATACGAGAAAGTAGATAAAAGAAAATACAACAAAGGGAAGAAAACAAAAATTTAGATTGCAACAAGCAACCTAAATCCAAATGCCAACCGTTCTACTGTCAAAACAGTAAGCACTATATATTATGCCTTGCTTTATAGCTTGCTACGATTCATTCCATATTTGCACTTCACTCTTACTCTTGGCATTGAAAATCCTGTCATTCCTTTGCCTCCACACAACCCTAATAAATGTTTTAAGAATCAATAGCAACAAGATGCCCGAGTCATCTTTCCATCTGGTAGCCTTATATATGTTGCACCCTTCAATATTGCTAACTCTGGAAATATTATCCCTACCAAACAGTCGCATTAATTTTTACCAAAGGGTACAAGTGAAGCCGCAGTTAAAAAACAAATGAACATTTATTCATACACATCAAGGTAGGAGACATAAGCAGGATCAACCTGGATACCTAGATTAAATAATTTATCTTTTGAGTTGAGAGCATTTCTAAGCACTTTCCAAAGGAGCAAGTTATCATTCTCTTTACAATATGGATTCCAGACTCTATTATTCCAAGCAAATTGGATGTTCTCATGCCACCTATTCATGTTATTGTATACAAGAGACACAAAGTGATTCTGAAAATCAGTAGACCACACCACCATATCAGTTTGGACAATGGGATAGTGTTTGCCTCATGATTTCAAACCACAACTGCCTAATAGTCTGATTGCTGGAATATGGCAGAGATACCATACCATTATTGATGAAGTCACCAGCTTTGGCATAAATGGGAATGCCAAATTGGATTTTTTGGTTAAAAGTTAGAACAGTTTCAAGAATTAAACCATGCTTGGTCCATGAGTCATGCCAGAATCTCACCTGCCCATCCTGAGAAGCAAGCAATCTTATTTGAGGAAAATAACAGTCTCTGAGTTTAAGAATGGACCTCCATGTCTAGCTATGCAATGTAGGGTACTCAACGCTATCAAGTAAACAAATACAGTGTATTCAACGCTATACGATTAAAAAGGCGGGAGACAATTTATTTTGTGCGGGAACTAAAAAATTGCGTCACCTTCTAAAATAACACTCGTATTCTTTCCCTTTATCACTTCCTCCTGAAAACAGCCAAACTCCATGAAATTCCTAAACCACAACATGCAAACCAAAGCTGAATCCCGAAACCCTAACCGCCTTCGTCAACAGTCGATCGCAAATTGATCTCTCTCTCGCACAGTCAATCCCAATCGTTAAACGCATCCACCAATTTGAACCGTAGTCGTCAACTACCGACCTAGAAGTCTAAATCTGCGCCTCTCCAATTTGAACCACAGTCGGAGGTACCACAACATTTATTATATTTTTTTCACATTATTTTGGTTTGCAAGATCTTTAACATTGTGCTGGGACAATTGTTGTTGTCTAAAACTGTAATAATTCCTCGATCATTCCAAAATCAGCAATTTCAGACGGCTTTGAAAATCTTTGCTCACTCATCTTCCTCAAATCCGCTGCAGGAAATTCTTCTTTTTGGATCAAATTTCTTTTGTTGGTTTCTTCTGCTTCAGCTAGGTAAGATTTACTATTTTCCCCTTTTACAAAATCGGGATTTGTAAGTGAATTTTTTTGCTAAACTATGGCTACTAGCTAGAATGTTTATACTTATATTATGGCACTAGCTAGAATTTTGCATTAAGAAAAATTAAACATTCACAGGTATAAAGGAGGTTATGATTTCAAATGTCAGTCTGAACAAAAATGTCTGTATACCTTTTCTTTATGTTTATGTTTATTTTATGAATTATGTTTATTAATAATATATATGGAATTGCTAATGACTAGAGATCGTATTATATCATTTCCCAAAAATATATGCGCATTGCATGTGTCAAAAAGCTTGTATTACATAATGGTGGTCAAGTTTGGTGCAATCCAAATCAATTTTTATTATAATGCATTCGAATTTTGGTTATAATAAAGTCAATACTTCTTCTTTTTTGTTGGGGTTTGTCATTTCTTTCCTCTTATAAAAATTTGAAGCTAAGGATTCAAATGAAATTCAATAGAGAAAGACAAATGGTCAGGTGCTTTACTAACACACCCAAATGAAACAACCCCTAAAAAAAGTTCTTTACATATGCAGCATATATACCAATCACATAAAACCGTGTATGTTAGCAAAAGTGTATATATACTAATGTGATTTTGTTTTATAACTCAGATATTTGTGTGCCAGTTGGATTTGCAGTGGATGTTTCTAAAATCCTGATATTTTGTTTAGTAATCTAATCACTTATACAATTTTTATTGTGAGTAAAACATCCAGTTTTTCTTCAGTGGAACATTCAGTATTGGTTTGTATGGAATGAGTAATCCATTGAATTTTGGTTTACAGGCTTCATAAATTGTACAAAAGGCTTAGATCCTTATATCCTCCATTGTTGGCTCTAACAATAATGATTATCTACATAATTAAAATGCAAATAATCATAATGTGAATTCTGCTGCTTCTGCTTTGACTGCCACACTACAAAAAAACTTACTACTCATAACACTCACTGTCAGCGTTTAAATCCTAAGCGCTATTTCAAACGTTAATCCCTAGTATCAGTGTATATGAAAACGCTGTCACATGTTTCCCTCCTTTTATTCTGAAAATTTTATGCTAGGCCGCTAATATTTTCAATTTCACGTGATATTCCCTTCTCCACTATCTTTACTCTTCGTTTCCTATTTTTAAACAAAGGCGCAAACTCTCATTAATTTCCCTCTCCCCTTCCATTAACGAACAAGTGAAGAACATAGTTGTCTGTGAATTCTTGCAATTTTCTCCTCCATCTTCTAATTCGGTAAAATCTCTTTTTATCTCTAGATTTTTCCTCTTTAGAAGTAGATGTTTATGTAATTTTAGACAGCTTTAGTTTGAAGTTTATTAAAAAGTTCATTGTACTACTCTACTACAATCCTCTACTATAATCCTCAACTATGCCATATAATACTTGAAAAATATTGGAGTTAATGTCTAATCACTCCAAAGCTCTGTAACTAAATTTTAGATGGCATGGTCACGAATATCAACTCCCATGTCTCAATAAAATCAAGGCTTTTGATTATTTTTTTGGGAATTATTATATACTTTTCATATTAAGGAAACCTGATCTGAGAAACTTTGGCTAATGAATTTATGGTAGAAAAGGCAGAATTTTATTTATTTTGGCTTAATACTGTTTTAAAATATACCAATAATTTATGCTTTAGAAATTGGTCTAATTGAGGGATGAAGATGAGCGGTCTTTTGGAATTATTCTTTTCCTCTTTTGTCAATTAGACTACAGTTGTTTATTTATTAGTCACCTTACAGAATTAATAGTAGATATTTACATGGTGACTCTTGTCACCGACAACTTTATCCTATCTTTGGTCATATTCTTTTTCGAATTGCATTTTGACGATCTAACTTGCACATGTTACAACGGTTTTGCACAAATCAAGGGGGAAAAATGAAAACACGTTGTATAGCACATGTATGGAACTTTTCCTGATTGTTGGTTATTGGAAATCCACCAAGTTTTTTAGCAGTATAAATGCATCACATTTAGTAGCTTACTGCCTGCTGCTTCAAAAAGCTTCTCTTCTCAATTTCTTCAAATCTACTTCCATTGCCTTGTTCAAAGTTTTGGTTCTATAAGCTTTCTACGATCGTCACCTTTTCATGAGTAGAATGCAAAACTTTAGCAGCTTCCAGTAGAGCTACATACTTTATAATATGTTCATATGCCTTTTTATTTTTTTAGAGATACAAGCCATAGAAGAAGAAAATAACAAGAATCAAAATATGACTATTATATATCCTACTCACAGGATCTTCATCCTTCAGATTTGCATGGACTCTTCTTAGAGTTGCTTTGATAACAAATTGGGCAGCTAAGGCCTCTTTCTTCTTGATATTTTGTTTCTTTATCCCAATATTTTGTGATGCATAATGATACGTTTTTAAACTAATGAAACATATATAATGTGTGAAAGTTCAAAAATGTGTGTAAGTTTAAAGGTATTGAGTGTGTACCTTGTCTTCAAGTTGTTTTTCTGGGTTTCTAAGCTTCAGTTTGAGTCTTTTTTAGTTTATTGCTTAGCTGTAATTAAGAAAAATTTAAAATTATCATTATAAATTAATTTCATATAAAAAAATCTTAAATAATTGAATTTAACATGCTTGAGTTTATCTATCTAAATATATGATGCGTATTTGAAATATTTAACTAAATGTTAATACTTTAACATTATCATAGCTTGTCTGATTGCTTATTAATGATGGAAATACTTCTAACCAAGTTTACGTTTTAGTTCAGCATACAACTGATTATTTCACATATTTAGCTATTTTAGAATTTAACAATGGCAATCATCCAACACTTTATGCAACCATTCAGGTTTATTTGAAGGTTCAAAAGAGACAATGGCTCAAAGCACTGGTAGCTGCAAAAAGAACAGAGTTTCGCATTGGGCTTAAGTTAGTAAAAGGAACTTATTTGACAAGAGAAACATAGTTGGCTAATCCTTTAGGTGTAGCTTCTATGATTCATGGCAGTATTCAAAATACACACGCATGGTATGAAGAATGCACCTCTTTTATGCTTTAAATTTTTGCTAATGGTTCTAGTTCGTTGGTGGTTGCAACACATAACCTTGAATCAAGATGAAGTCTTTAAATTACTATTTTAATCTGGTTACAGTTACTTTGCTTGACTTATTATTAACACTATGACCAGCTACCATTATCATGCAGCCTTCATATCTTAAATAAGCATGTGCATGCCAAAGTAATTTGATGCGATCATTTTGTTTTAATATGCATTGTTCAGCTTCTTTGTTTTATAATCATATTGACTGAGACAAGGTTGTATTTGAATATTATGAATTTACTGCAAGTTGAACTATTTAGAATGTTGAGGAGCCTGATGTGTAGTTTGTGAAAAGGTTGAGGGGTCCTATTATGCGTCTTGATAAAAGGAAATTCTTGTTGAGGAGTCTAGTGTGTATTGTGAACAACCATGGTGTTCTTCATGAAATTTTATAATGTATTTAGTGTAATAATAGTATAAATGATTTCTATAAAATTACCTTTGCTAACTTCATTACGTCATCTCTAACTATACTAATTATAACTAATAATAAAAACTCAACATCTAAACACCATGTTTGTGTGTGTATGATGTATATATCCATATTATATAAATACACACACATACACATCATATTGAAACAAAATTACCTTCGCTAACTTTATTACTTCATCTCTAACTACACAAATTAGAGATACACACACACACACGCACACGCACATGCACATGCATGCACCCAAATTAGAGTTTTTAGTATAATTTTGTGATTGAAGGTGAAGGTTTTTAGTATAATTTTGTGATTAAAGGTGACCACAACTTAAGTGGTTAAAAATTTGTTGAATTCAATTGCTTTGTAGAGTCAATAGCTATAATCGATTGAGCATTATTTGGCATCATATTTAGTATTGCATTTTCTGATGTTTTGCATGCAGGTAGATTTGTACAAGAAATTAGATATTAAACAAACAAATAAGATAGATTTCTTATGCATAATTGCCTGTATCATTTTAACATGCATATACTTGTTTACCATTGACTCCATATTACTTCCCTAATCCTTTTTTTGGCAATGTATCAAAAATGAGTTCATTTTTCTTGTTTTCTTTCTAGGGTCAACATAACAAGGAATGTATAGATGAGTGTTATTAGTCAGCAATCAATAAATACAGTATAATGTGTTGTTAGGACCATGTATATGACAAGCTATGTTTTTTGTCGTTTAGTTTAAGCAACTCAATTAAAGTGTGGGCTTCCATCAATGTTTTTTCCGTTCCACTGGTTGTTTTCTTGATTAATTCTAAGACCGTGGTTGACAGAAATAGCTCATATTGTTGAAATAGATGAAAGTCTTATTTGACAAAACATTCATATTTAAGACAGAGCTTATATAAAATTCTATTGTAGAAACTGGAGCCTGCTACATTTGTAATCATCCAAATTAATCATCATATGCAAGGAAGTAGCGGTAGATTTCAGAAAAATATTGGCTATATTGTATTAAATTCCTTTTAAGGATTATATAACTATTTTGAATTATTTAATGATTTCATATACATGTATTTTTCTGATTATATAATGATTTTCAGAATCTTATAGCAACTGAGATGTAGATTCCTGAGCCCTTAGAGAACTATTGGATTATCTTTGATTCTTTTAACGGTATACATATAGTTAAATTTATATTTGATTTTCTTGTTCTATTTTTGGCAGTGCATAAGTTATGGTAACTAAAGATGCATAAAAACATGTATCTGTTAGGAAAATGATTGAACGGATTCATATTACATACTATATATTGACACATTGAATTCAATACATCGCCCTAATTTACAAATAAACTTAAATGCAAATTGTAAAAATAAAAACAATAATCTTTATAAATATCTGAACATGTCACACAACGGAGGAGCACTGAAGTATTTGATGTTCAATGCAGCACAATTACACTAACAAATCTGAAAAATAATATCTTTAATTTAATGGTTTCACGTAATTGGGTTAACCCTGCATTATTAGAGCAGAGGTGATCCAAGACATTCATAACTCAGTTATAATTATCGATTAATATTAATCATCTGACAAACTACAAATAGTATATGCAGTTATATTATATATTCATACTCTACAAATAGTATGCAAGCTGTGTTTTATTTGCTGCTTAAATTATTTATGAATTGTCAGATTTTCCTGTATGACATTTATCTTGGATAAGGCTATTGTCATTTAGAATGTCCATCCTCATCTTGATTCATGTCTGTCCATGCCAACCGATGAGGCTAACATTTCTTTAGCTCATAATTCACATGGTATTCATTTCTTCAATGCAAATGCTCAAGAAGTATCACACTGTTTACTTGGTGCAGGGCTTTCTTTACCTTGCTAAAGTCTGCAGTGAACAAAGGCAGAGGCAGTTGGTTAAGTGGGTTGTTTCTAGATGGATATAATTTCTCGATATTTAAGTTGCTGATTTGGATGATGATGGCATAGTCAAGTAAACTTTTCAATTATCTTCATTCATCACAAAATAGTAATAGTAATAATAACATGTGCTTTTGAATTTTCTATTTTTCATTTTTTACACCTTTACAGAGTTTGTGGTGTACAAATTAAAGGAGATGAGGAAAATCAAATAGGAGGATATTGCACTTCTAATGCAGGAATTTTAGAAACTTGATGTGGATCAGTCTGGTGCCATATGAGCCGCTGATGTTTTTGCACAATCTGAGGTTTCGTTCATGGTAATGAATTTGCGCAGGTACGAGTAATACTGCAAGTTTGGCGAAACATCAAGCAAATCCTAAGGTATCTCCTGTGATTACAAAAATGATGGGAAAGATGGATGCCTGGGCTAAGTAATATGCTTATGTTTTCTTCATACTTGTATTAGTACATTATGCTAGATAATGTTGTTATTATGTAATGTTGGAGGCAAACTGCTAATTATGACCAAGACTGTTATTATGTAATGTTGGAGGCAAACTGCTAATTATGACCAAGACTGTTATTATGTAATGTAATGTAATGTTGTTATTATGTAATGTAATGTTGTTATTATGTAATGTTGTATATACATATATCTATCTGTGTGCATATATATATAATATAATATGAAAAAAGAAAATTGAAACAAATGCTGAAAATTAATATTATATAGGATAGCGTTTGAAAAACGCTATTGATTCATCAAACGCTATCGCAACTCTATATGAGATGTAAGATTTATGCATCAAAAACGCTATAATAGAATCAAAAACGCTATAGTAGAAAATAAAAAACGCTATACAAGAATGACAAAAAATGCTATCGAAAAACATTGTAACGCTATAACATGGTTTGATGAAACGCTATAAAATGTGCTCAAAAACGCTATAGAAGTTAAATGAAGGATTAAATTCCCTATAGCGTTTAAGTTTAATAACAGAGAAAAAACGCTATGGTAGGGTGCAAACGCTATGCACTTTTGTAAACGATATTAGTTATTATAGCGTTTTCCTTCCTGCTATGTAATGTTGCCGGCCTACCATAGCTTGTGGTTCCACGGCGTTCTCTGAAATGCTATGGTAGCCTGTTATAGCGTTTTTAAAACGCTATGAAACCCATAAACTGTTGTAGTGTGCTGGCTGATTTAGCTAAAGAGAGGTCAGTGGAAAACTAGGGTACTCAAGGGAAGAAGAGGAAGTTATTTAAAAAGAAGGGAACCCAGAAGGGAGACACATCTAAGAGGTCGAAGGCTGGGGTAGTTTGTTATAAGTGTGACAAGAAGGGTCACTTTGTGAATGAATGCTGGTCAGGAAGTGAGAGGAATGCTGCAGTTAAGAAGAATGTGAAATGCTTCAACTGTGATCAATTAATATATTAATGTGTTGTTATCCCACCTTTTGGCAAGGCCGTGACACCAAGAACTTGATTAGAAACCAGTGACAGTTCACCCTGGAGATCAGTTATACATAGGTTCGCTATGGATACTGATAAATTTTTCCCGAGTTCGGATCGAGCTACAATTGATATGACATGACAAGCAAAGCTATGAAAGCCAACGTTCCAAATTTCAAGTCAACCGGAGTTCGTATGCTCAAGATATTGATCGATCACGGTTGAGAAATCCAACTCTATTCGTATCCATCCAATTTCGTATCCATTTCCCAAGAGAGATTCAGTTCGTATCCATCGCCTACTAACTTCCTTCGCATCCATAAAATGAAGCTACTTCGTATCCATCATGTTAACAGCACTTCGTATCCATCAACAAATGCTCATTTCGTATCGGTCTCCCTCTATCCATCTCGTATCGATCTCCCACCATCGATACGAACAGCAACAACCACCGATCGATACGAAGAAAGCAACATGAAGCATCGATATGAAGGCGGCCTCCAACCATCGATACGTAGTAGCATGCAAGCATCGATACGAATAGAGCCATGCATGATCGATGCGAAATAGTATCGATACGAAGACAACAATGTAATACAAATCCAAACTTGCATCGATCATAACTCGAGATCTACAAGTCCAAATGCCACCAAATTTTCACAGGAGCTTACCTACAACGTCAAGAATGTACCAGATAAATTTCAGCCAAAAAGGATCAATTCTTGATCGATACGAATTCCGTTCGTATCACTCCCAGATCGAGTCGAAACCACCTAAACTCGATCCCGTAGGCTCACACACGTGAGAGAATAAGTCCTTCGAGATCTAGGCAAGATATTTGCTGCCTATGCCTATAAATAGCAACCCTGGACCTATAGAAAATGGACTTTTTTGGCTTCTCTACGCCGGTACTCTACCGAAATCATTATTAATCTTCAGTTGTACTGTTGTAATCTCTTGTAAACAGCGAGTGAAATTCAATAAACATAAGTCATTTCATAGTGGACGTAGGGAATACGCCGGACCACTCTAAATTTGTGTGTTTCTATGCGTTTTCTTATCTGTTGATTGGTGTGTTTGTTAGATCTGCCTTATTTTACATTTAGTTTCTTAATTTTATCTCTTCAAACACATCCGAAGAGTGTTGTGCCCAATTTAGGTACAAACATGTGTTATATTAAGTAATTAATTTAATTAAAAGTATATTTAATAGAAAATGAATAAACGGTACATTATTTGATAGTAGTTACAAAATGTTGTAACCGTGCGTAATTTATCACAATGAAAATAAATATATCATTTTAAATGTTCCCAATCAAGATGTATCGAGATTAGATATCGATGTATTCGTTGAGACTAGAGTACATAACGCTCTCTAAATATTGGATAGTGTATTACTCATAGTTGTTGGAGGCACCAAGGGGTTACGTACTGATAATTATTGAATAACTATGGAACGACCCACTCGATAGTTTTCTGTTGGTTAATATAACTAAGGACAAATAGAAAATACAGATGCGACTGTTTAAACAGTTCTCTCAACTTGAGAATACTGTGGATCTTCAATATGAAAGCTTTGCTTTGGTTATATTCAAATCACGGCATGTCGTTCCATCGAGTGACTATAGTTGGGTCGAGTGGAAGTGTTGGAAGTGAAGCATTATTCAAGAGAGGATTCATCTCCTCAATTATATGGGGTTGGTATCACGGTCAACTTAAGTCGACTCAAAGTCAAAGTCTTTGGTTAGAGCATTTCGGTTAATAATAATTGTTATTAGTGAACCAAAGAATGTGTGTTTGGACTAAGAGTTGAAGATAGACGATATTGGAATTTTGACCATTACCAAATTCGATAAGTCCAAAGTGATATAGTTTTGATGAAGAGAATTGGTATAAAATAAATGTCACAACCGGGTAATACCTAATAAAGTGAAATTGGATTTTACCGAAACTAAGCTATAGATTTTTTAAATCATTTTTAAAATTTCTAATAATTTGGCAAAAAAACATTTAATTAATAAAAAATATTATTTTGACTTAGAAAATTTTGAAATTTTTTCTTAGTTTATTTAATAGTATTACAGATTTTTGAAATTTTAAAATTAGAAATATTTGTTACCTATGTATTTTGTATCTTTTATTTATTATTGTTTGATTTATTAATTCTCAAATTATACATATTACTATAATTAAATTTGGAATTACCGTGCATTTGATTTGGAATGAAAAAATATATTTATTTTAGCATTTTATAATTATATAAAATATTCTATATCATATTTACATTTTTTTAGCAAAGTTAAGCGGGGTTAACTGGGCCCCTACCAGTTTATTGCAGAAACAATAAGATATGATTGCATCGTAACAGGCTACGATACAAGAAAGTAGATAAAAGAAAATACAACAAAGGGAAGAAAACAAAAATTTAGATTGCAACAAGCAACCTAAATCCAAATGCCAACCGTTCTACTGTCAAAACAGTAAGCACTATATATTATGCCTTGCCTTATAGCTTGCTTCGATTCATTCCATATTTGCACTTCACTCTTACTCTTGGCATTGAAAATCCTGTCATTCCTTTGCCTCCACACAACCCTAATAAATGTTTTAAGAATCAATAGCAACAAGATGCCCGAGTCATCTTTCCATCTGGTAGCCTTATATATGTTGCACCCTTCAATATTGCTAACTCTGGAAATATTATCCCTACCAAACAGTCGCATTAATTTTTGCCAAAGGGTACAAGTGAAGCCGCAGTTAAAAAACAAATGAACATTTATTCATACACATCAAGGTAGGAGACATAACCAGGATCAACCTGGATACCTAGATTAAATAATTTATCTTTTGAGTTGAGAGCATTTCTAAGCACTTTCCAAAGGAGCAAGTTATCATTCTCTTTACAATATGGATTCTAGACTCTATTATTCCAAGCAAATTGGATGTTCTCATGCCACCTATTCATGTTATTGTATACAAGAGACACAAAGTGATTCTGAAAATCAGTAGACCACACCACCATATCAGTTTGGACAATGGGATAGTGTTTGCCTCATGATTTCAAACCACAACTGCCTAATAGTCTGATTGCTGGAATATGGCAGAAATACCATACCATTATTGATGAAGTCACCAGCTTTGGCATCAATGGGAATGCCAAATTGGATTTTTTGGTTAAAAGTTAGAACAGTTTCAAGAATTAAACCATGCTTGGTCCATGAGTCATGCCAGAAGCTCACCTGCCCATCCTGAGAAGCAAGCAATCTTATTTGAGGAAAATAACTGTCTCTGAGTTTAAGAATGGACCTCCATGTCCAGCTACATCCCTATGGTATATCCATGGTCTAGAACCTTTTACCTTTGAGGTTGTGCTTTAAAGTACAGTTAACCCATATGTTATTCCTTTTAATCAAGAGGTTATTGAAATGTGAGCTAAAAGTTGCCTTGTTTCAGTTACTTAGACTGAGAATAGCCCACCAAACTTTTTCTTCTGTACAGTTTTATAGAAACTGATTGGCTTTAACTTGTTAGAAGAAACACATCCAGTCCATAAAAAATTGCAAATGGCTTTACGTATCATATGAATAAGCTTCTTTGGGAAGATGAATGTTCTGCACCAATATGTTGTATAGGAGATTAACACATATTTGATTAGAGTTACAACTTGAGATAATAATTTGTTGGACCAGCCATTCATAACAGAAGTTATCTTTTCATATAATCTCATACACTGGCTACTGGATATTTTGGAAGAGACCAGTGGTATACCAAGATAAGAAGAAGTGTCATTAACAGTTGGAAGGCCAGATAACAGTCTAATTGTGTTAGCATCTTGTAGAGAGGAACCAGCAATTAAGATGCTGGATTTATCACAATTGATAGCTAAGCCAGAAAATTTATGGAAGGTATCAATGGTGGTGAAAATTGTATTTATGGATACTTCATTAGGTTTGGTATAAATGATTAAATCATCAGCAAACATTAAATAGGAGATAAATGGGTCATGACATTTGGGATGCACACTGATATTCTTGGTAACAACTTCTTTAGCAATTAACCTGGTTAACACTTCCATGACCATTATAAATAGATAGGAAGACATTGGATCTCCCTATCTGATACCTTGATTACTCTTGAAATATCCCACAGAAGTTCCATTATAGCATAAGGAGAAATGAACTGTTGAAAGGCAAGCATATATCCATAAGGCAAAGTGATCTGGAAAATTCATTCTAGACAGAACCGTAGTGATGGTAGTCCACTGCAAAGTGTCATAAGCCTTCCTAATATCTAATTTGAGCATAGATCTTGGTGACACTCTAGATTTTTTATAATCCTTAAGAAGCTCATGGGTTAATAGAACATTGTCAAAGATACTTCTATGAGATAGGTAAGAAGGCTGCTTGATTCTCAGAGATTAGGGAAGGTAGTACAATTTTTAGTCTGGATGCAATAATTTTTGTTATACACTTGTAGATTATGTTGTAGAAAGCTATTGGCCTGAAGTCAGCAACACTAATAGGATTATCACATTTGAGAATTAAGGCTAAATTGGTGGCATTAACTCCAGAAAGCATTCTACAATGAGTAAAGAAACTAAGCATAACTTTGCATAGATCATGATGGATTATTTCCCAACAGGATGTGAAATATTGGGCATTGAAACCATTCAGTCCCCCACATGAGTCTTTGTTCATACTAAAGATGCTTGCTTTGATTTCTTCCTTTGTAACTTCAGAAGATAGATAGGCCAGCTGTTCTGAAGACAAAGAAGGCATTTCAATGTCATCAATTAAAGATTTATCAGGAACAAACCTATTGGAGTTTCCAATCATATTATTAAAGTAGTCAAGGATGCTTTTTTCAAACATTTCTGGGGTAACAGTAGGAGAACCCTATTGGTCATTGATGTTGTGGATATGTGCCTTGGCTTGTTTGATCTTTAAGCTATCATGATAATAACTGGTATATCTATCACCAAGAACATTTAAATTAAATCTCAACTTTTGCCTTCTCATGTCCTCCTCAATGCTGAGAGCTCTCCTATATTGATCATAAAGATCAAACTCAAGCTTAGCAAGCACAGTGTCATCTGGACTTGCCATGGATTGGAGTTGGGCTTTTGCTAGTTTAGGTTCCAGAGTTTTTGACAATAAATCACCATTACCATATTTGAGCTTAGCCCAAGATCTAAGTGATTATTTGACCTTCTTTAGCTTCTGCTGTAAAATGAACATAGGAGTGCCAAAAATGTTAGATGTCCAAGCACATTTAACAATATTAAAAAAATCTGGATCAAGGATCCAAGCATTAAAAAATTTAAATGAGGCTTTTCTTTCCATAGCAACCACATCAAGCTTAAGGATTTGAGGAGAATGATCTGAGAAGAGTGGGGAAAGATAAGAAGAGATGTTTGGCCAGGTGGTGAAGGAAGCAAAGTTGCAAAATGAATGGTCAATATTGCTATATATTCTATTACCAGACCTACTCATGTTATTCCAAGAATATCTGGTACCACAGTAAGGTATTTGAATCAAGTTGGAATTATTGATGGTAGAATTCAGAGGGGAGATATCTTTGAGGGTAACAAGATTACCACCAATTCTATCTTCAAAGTAGATAGGATTGTTGAAGTCACCAATGGATAACCAAGGATAGGTTTCTTTAGCAAAATGAGGGAGATAGTCATGAAGAAGTTGTTGTTTGAAGCTTGATTGTCAGCATATGAGATGGTAAGATACATGGAGGTTGAACTTGGAATATGAAGGAGGTGTAAGTGAAAAAATTGTCTATGAGAGAGGATGGGGGAGACTGTGTAGATGTTGGGGTTTGAAATTAACATTATTCTACCATAAGGTGATTGCAGAAGGTTGTGGTGAAGTGTCCAGCTGGGTTTAATGATTCTGGCAACTCTGATGGCGAGCTTAAGATCCAGCTTTGTTTCTAAAATGGCAAGTAATTGGAGCTTATAAATATTGATGATGTCCTTAGCTTGGTTAAGCTTAATATCCTGGTGGGCACCCCTTATATTCCATACACCAAGGTTATGTGTCATTTGATCAGACGAATGTTCAGTTGAAGGTTGCCTAGCTTGCTTCTGATTGCAGAAGAGAGGGGTACCGTTTCAGGAAGGATACTGGTGGCTGGTGATATGTTTGGCTCATTCAAATCTTTGTTCCTTTTGAAATGTTTCTTATTTCTAAGATTCTTATTTCTGATGGAAGCACAATTAACATTATTCTTGTTTGAATTTTGACTGTTCTTCTTGTTGCATGTCTTTGTTCTTGTAGCACTTGATTGTTGATTACAGATCAAAGTGGCATCATGGTTTGGGTATCCTGGAGGAGTAGGGAGATGATCATACTGGCCAGGAGATGGAAAAAGGACATTAAGAACAATGTCATTAGTTAAAGGTGGGTTGATGCAAACCATGTTACTTGGTGATGGTTCTGTGGGTGGGACTGAATTGGTAGTGTTTTTGCATGTGTTTTCACTATCTTGGATTGTTGTTTTGTTGAAGTGCAATGTTTTTGGAATAGTTGGTGACTTCTGGTTACGTTGCTTCGGGGAATTATCATGATTCAATAGGCTTGTCTTGTGGGCTTGCATTTGAGTTTGCTGGATTGGGTCAGTGGGGTGTTGCTGTTGTAACTCATCATTGCTTTCATAGATATAGGCTGGTACATGCATGCACATATCAGTGCACACAGATTTAGGGCATGTACAGTCATCCCCATTTCCTACAAGTCCATCTAAAATACAAAATGGATTTGTATATCAACTTGCTGCATTAAATTTTCAAGTTTCTCAGACTCTTTATTCTCAATGTAGTCATTGTCCTTTCTTATCTCTTCCTCTTACACCTTCTCACTGTCTTCACTGACTTTTTCCTTTGTACCATTGTTGCAGACAACACTTTTATGAATTCCAGCACCATTATATACATCACCTTGCTTTCTAAATGTTGATTTCCTTCTTGTTACTTTTCTCCACTACTGTTTCTTACCAAGATTAACACTAGCTCCTTCTTTACTTACATTTTTACGATTGCCCAGACTTCCATCATTCACGGTTTTTGAGGGTTTCATTTTTTCCTTCTGGTTATCAAATTGTTCACATTCTTCCATGACATGACCAAATACTTTACATCCAAACAAATATCAAGCTTCCAGAGATAGTTCACATGCACATATTGATCACTTCCATCCAACAGTTTAACTGGAAACTTAACCACCAATTCCTGATCAGGTTTTACTTCTACCATACATTTTGCATATGTTATTCTTTCAACCCTTTTTGTTGATTCATCTAAACACAGAAGCTTTCCAATTCTCGAAGCTAGCCAGTTCAATACCAGGTGTGACCAAGCATAGATTGGGATATTAGATAACTGAATCCAAACTGGTATCGCTTTAACTTTCCCAAGAATGTTACCCAATTCAGGAGACCATTCTTGGATTATGAAAACTTTGTTCCTTATAATAATAGGGTCAGCACGCAACACTTTTGCTCTGCCTTCGGACTTGGAAAGTTGGAATAGGAAGATCACTCCATTAAACTTAACCTTTACAGATCCCTTAAGCTTCCAAAGTCTCTTTAAATGTTCCACGACATTAGTAAAGGACAGGGGCTTATCCAAGAAATTGCCCACCAAGTAATCTTTCCAAACAGCTGTGCCAGTATTAATCACAACAGACGGAGGAACAATAGCTTCTCCCTTGAATACTAAATCAAGATGAACGAGTGAATAACCTCCAACATTTCGTGGTTTGGACTTAAAAAGTTTAGACAAGCTAGAAGCAGAGGAGGTATGAGAAGCAGAAGGAGAGATCGAAGGAGGTTGAAGAAGGTCAGAGGGGTTAGTGAGGATAGGTGGTTGAGAGAGAAGGAGAGAAAGGGGAATATGAGGCACAACAGGTAGAGGAGGGGATATGATTGGTTGGTCAATGGACATGGGTGGTAGGGAAGGACATGTAAGGTCGAGTGAATAGTTCAAAAGGTGGGGATGGGCGGGATGGTGGTTGCCATGAAAAGAAAAAGAAATTGAATATTATATATAATTAAGTTACTTTAATACATTTTGATATATGCATGTGTATATATAAATTTAATTTAAATTGTATATTATATATATATGTGTTTATATTTTTATATACTATAATATTTTACACACATATATATGTATATATTTATTTATATAATATTTTCTAATAATATATATAAATATATATTACTTGAATATTTATATACACATATAATAATTCTACACATATACATATATTTGGACAACATACAATACATATAGGATAAGCTTACGTGTCCATTGCAATGTAAACCCGAACATCTATATACGAGCATGTTATACCTTGCATGGTATATCATGTTACACATATACATATGTATATGATACACATGTATACTTGTACATAAATTGAAAATAAATTGAATAAATTTCTATCAATAATTTATAAATTTAAATGAAATATATGATTTTATTTAAATAAAATTTAGAAATGTTCTAAATGAATTAGACTTCATAGGCCCAATAAAGATCCAACAGGGTAATTTTTTTTGAAAGTCATCCATAACTTCCACTGTGGGCTGCACAGTTCCAACAAGCAAGCCAAGTGAAGATAGTCTGGCTCAATCAAACCCAGCCTACTTGATCTGCCACCAACCTGCAAAGGCGACTAAAGCCCATGTTGGTCTCAAACTAACTTTTCTACTCAACAAAGCATCAAGATGCAGCCTGACCGTCTCATCCCCAAGCAACCTTCACACACAAGATTTGGACCAGGTCTGGCTCGGCTCTAACCGGTTCCTCTATATCGAACTAGCTATAGCAGTAGTTGAAAGCCAACATAATTTGTAACAACCCACACCTTAATAGGCTTGAATTTCGACTAAATCAAAACCCAAGTCCATTAGGATACATATCGTTGGTTTTTATAACCTGTAATAAACATAAGTAAATTAGAGAGCTATCCACACATAATGGAACAGAGAAATATAATAGAACATATATGTTGACTAAGTACCCTACCTTAGAATCAATATTATTCCTTTATTATCCGATTACCTTTGCTAGCGTCGAGCATGAATGAGAAGACATCACCATCTGTAGTCTTGTCTTGCACCAGCAGTCTGTCCCTCTAAATCGATCCTGTGGGTTGTAATGAGGAGGGGATGAGAATAATGTTCTGGTGACTAAAAAATTATATACGTTATCAATAACACTAATTTATGCTGACTGATTTATAATTAAGTGTTATGTCCATTACACGGCTATTTCATGTAATTCTATCTACGCGTACAATATATCTAACCTTCTTCGAGGTATAACTCTATACATATATGCCTATATGCATGTATATATAAATGTTGTACTACACAAAAGAAAACTCCGACCATTTAATACTTCTTATATGAGGAGGAGGCAGATCCATCGACCATTTAATATCTCAACCCTGAAAAGGACCCTCCATAACGTAATCGCTAATCAATCGGTTCTAGCTACGGAGAGCGAAGACCCATAGATACGACCTTATAATTTAATTACTGTATTGCTAACACATTTCAAAGACTTATCTAAGGGTTAACTAACTTACCTCTGACAAACAAATAACTAATTATATAATGAGGTCTTTGCATTTCCCACACAGATTCTACACTAGTAAAAAGCGAAATTTGTCAAGACATAACCCAAGTCTTTGCTAATGACTATTCAGGACCGCTGGTGGTCATTGCCTATATGCCAACACAAATAATAAATACTAGTACAACAACAATACTGATATAGCCCACCGAGCTCCCACAACTATAATCCCGTTTAGACTAACCTAATGTAAGTCAAAGAAAATGATCATTTTAGTTACTTAACGCTTCTTGTTAATATTGAAGCAGACCTCATTTCCCTATTAGGTACCGTCATAGGTTATTTAAGACTTCTTAGATAAGGAGGAGAAAGTCCCAATGACCATTTAATACCTTCCACCCCGAAAAAATCATTGACATCCCTAAAGGTACCAAGTCATTTAATACTTCAAATCCGAGAGGAACCTTGGTATATTTTCCCTTACCAATACGCAAATGTATATCCCTTCCTCACGGGTTCTATGGTTGGAGATATTCCACATCAGTAGTAAGTATACACAACTGCCGGTAGCCTCTAAGTGATGGGTAGGGTTCTGTTGTGTAACTTTACAGACCTCACATCCCCATCCTTACTAAACCAAACTATTCATCTAGGGCCTAAATATTGGGCCAGGACCACTAATTCACGCTCTTCCTAAACGTATTATTAAAGTTATATAATTTATTACTATGAAAATTATACTGCCTCCTAGCATTTAATTATTATCATATACGTTTATTACTTATTCTCTATTTTCTTCTCATGTCCCATAAATGTCAATTATCTGCAGTAAACGTTCTTTGTTATTCAATTTGGACAATCACTAATGACATTATTTATTCGTTCTAATTCAATCTTTTATGCCTATTTCCTTTCCTCATAAATGCCATATTAAACTCCTTTGTCAGTCCCATTAAATGCATTTATGTCCATATTTAATTCATGTAACTCCCTATTAATTTCACATTTATTGCCCTATGGATTTTGGAGTTACAATGTATTTTTCATCTACACCTCCTAGTCCTATTATGCACTATGCTATTAATAACTAGTCGTCCTAATATAACTAATACGAATGTCGTCGTATATTACTCTATATATACTTATATTTTTAATTGGTAGCATGGTTATACGTGTGTGTATATATACTTCTATTCCTATTTTTAACTCATTAATTACTATGCTTAGAACTTCCAAAACATACTTATATGTACATTCTGTAAAGAAAATTTATTTCCATATTTTAATGTAATATAATTATCCTTTCCAAAAAGGATTACCATTATAATTTTCCATAAATTACCCAAAAGTGTGACTTTTCTTTGTTTAAAATTACAATGAATTATCTTCTTTCTTTTATTGAAATAGATAATGCAAACTACATAGTAGAACATCCATAATTTAGACATCTCTTTGCCTTTTGGTATACTCTTTATTATTTCAAATGGTGCATTTTTTATATATAGTTGTGCAATTAGATAATTTGTGGAAATTACACGGAAATAGATATAACTAAATTTTGCCCATAACGTTTCTATAAATTAAAATATAGAAACTCACATTCCAAGTCAAATTAGGGCAATCTAATATTTATACTAATAACATACAACCCAATTATCATATATCCGGAGTAAAGCCTACAATCTTATCAATATTGTACTTAACAAATTTAAGGACTAATTTTCAAATTTCCATATTAGGGTATACTATTCCATTCCAATTTCCTAACTTACAAAATATGTAGGCAAGATTTCAATTGAACACGTTCTTTCTAAGCCTAAAACTCAATAAATCTTGCAAAGACTTAATAATTAAATAAAACTTAATGATAAAAATTTCAATGTAATATATAAATCATATAATTTCTCGCTCACCTTTCTAGCTTTCCAAATCTCCTAAATCCAAATTTGCCCTTTTAATTTGACTCCTTTTCCTTTTCAATCCAAAAATATGTATAACAAGATATATATACATACCATTAGAATTATAGATCTGAGAAGAGATTTGAATTAAGTGGAATAAAGATTTATAATTATGAAATTAACCCTTTTCTACAATATCGATTCGCTCCTTCTCTTCTTCTCCTTTATTTTATGCCTTTCTCTGGCTATATATATAATATTTTATAATTAATAAAAATAGTGCAGCATGGAAAATAGTAGAGCTTCCCCACTTGATTAGAAAATATGAGACAAAAAGTGAGGACCTACGTCTGCATTTATAGATGCTTGAATCAATCGTATCAGTTAGGTTTAAAATAATTAATCTAGTCCGTTCGACAAAGGTGCAACCCTAGCCGCTAGTAGTAGAATGATCGACCGGTGAGGTCCACGTGATTATTATATTTATTACATTTTGGTCCTTTTTTAATTATTTTCGTTCCGAAAACTTCAAACGCTGACAACCTTTTCGTTTGAACTTCGATCGCAAAATCCTAATATGAAAGTTGCGTTGAAAATCGCCACGAACATAATGATGCAAGTTTCATGGTCAAACTCCAAAGTTTGCTCAAGTTCCATTTTCGAGCCTTAATAATTCTTTATGAATCCCTGTTAATTTTATGGGGTGCTACATTCTTTCTACTTTAAAAGAATTTCATCCCCTAAATTCCCCATGGGTTAAATCATGTAATGTAACGTGCAACCATTCTAAACTATCCAACCAATTTTGTAGCAAAACATGTACAAGTGCACGGTGTATCACAATATATATAATATGCATAATGAATAATTCTAAATCAACGTCTCCTATATTAATGCATTATTTTAAAAACATTTTGAAGAAATGATGCAACTAATCTATATATATTGGCAGTTCTATATGTATACAAGTTTTTAAAAATAAAAAATCATTGTTTTCACACAACAATTTCCACACTACTACGAGTAGAAGTATGGTTCAACCAATTTTGAATTCAATTCCTACCATTCAATATCTAACACACAACTTCTAACATCTAAAATTTTGAAAATCCAGTTTTCTTAAATCTACACTTCTATGCTGGAAAAGGAATTTAGATGCGGAATTTTATATTTCCACCCTTCTTTTGGGTACCTATTTCGTTGTACCTTGGAACCTTCTTTTTTGTCCCTAAATCTTTTTTCAACTTTTCCAAGTACAATTTGCATAAGGAGGTTTATATTTTGGATGTTAAAATGGAATTAATTTAAACGTAAGCTTTGTTCACTATTAACAAGGTATGGAAATAGAAATTCAAAAGCAAAAATAGATTTTTCCCTTGTTATCCTCTACGACTTGTATACTGTCACCCTTGCTGGATAATAAAATTCATATTCACTAACATATTGACCCTCCCTATGCTAAACATGTGGCATTTGAAAATCAGAAATTTTTGAATTTTCCATTAAAAAAACCTTTTCGCCTTTCCAATTAATGTGCAAAATAGTTTAAAAAATCAATTCCCAAAAGCATTTAAACACTATTTTTTCAAATGCTTTTGGACAAAAATTTTCAAAAGTATATGAACAAAATTTTTCAAAACATTTACCTCTCCCTTCTTAAAACAAATCAAGCCACATCTTAACGTAATCGGGACTCAACCAATGAGTTAATGCATATGATTGACCCTAGCATTATGTAGTTAATCCTAGATTTTGAGAACCTTTCCTTCTACTTCCAAAACAACACACAAGCATATGGATAATGATACGTGATTTCGCAATAACCTTTCTTCGTCCTCTGCTTGCTAAATTTTTCTTCCCCAAAATTTTAAAGTTTTTGGATTCAGGCTTTCTTTATATCTAGTTGCTAACTCAATTTCTTAATTTATTTTATCAATTTCCAACCTTACCATCATTTTATCGCTAGTTAAGCGTCCGTATGATATTTTCTTATTTACGAAGTTTCTCAATATACATAGCGGTCTAAGCTCATCGAGCAAATCAATACCATGATAAAATATGAATATATCTCATATCATATTGTATGCTTTTTTAATACTAAAAAAATGATAACTAGCGATTACAACCCAAATAATCTAAAAGAAACAATTGTTGGAAGCTTCCTTTCAACATCAACTGGTGTTAATAATGTTGTGGCCCTATCACTCCTTACTCAATCAAGATAGACATTTCTAATATGTCATTCAACTATAATCCACATATCTTAACTCCTTGTCTCCTAATAACTAAGGTCCATCCATTACTTCAATTATACACCGATTATGTGATAACTTGTGCATTTCCACACTACAATGGGTAAGAAATATAAACTATGAACATTTAGAATAACTTTTTGGAAAATTGGCTCGGTGGAATACCTTTCCTAATATTTACCTTGCATTCTACATCCTTGAGTCAACCAACATCATTTATGTGTGTTTGTCACCTTCTTCTCCAATCCTACTACTATCTTCCTTCAATTAGCACTTGATAGTATTCTCAAATTTTTGTATTTACCTTCGTATCTTTGATCATTCATGCCACTATACCCTAGGACTCGGAAAATTGTACAATGATACCATTCCCTATTCCTTTGAGAGTTCTTCTTGTGGCTTCCATATATGTCTACGCAACATTTCTAGGTTCATATTAATATTTCTTATATTCAATAGAGATTCCTTGTTGCCACTCTACGAGCATTCATAGCTATTTATTCATAACCTAAACCTTTACCCTGTCTTATCTAGGCAGTCATCCCTATCTACTTTATATCAAAAATTGGTTTTGCTTTCCACAACTCTAAAAAAATAAAACTTCACAGTCATTAAGTACTTAATCCAAAACTTTTATCTTTTAAAATATAGACTTATAAACCTTTTCAAAATAGCTTGGTGTTCAAAAGAAGCTATGAAAAATTCCTATTCTAACCAACTTTCCTTTTTGAAAGACTTTCTACAACAGAGATTTACTTCTTTAAAAGTAGGATTTTTAACTTAAAACATTTATTTGCGTTTCAAAAACTCAATTGTCATACCAGACCATTTTTCAGAAACATTTTCTATAACTTTGAACAATGAAAACTTGAGTAAACGATGATAACTTCCATCCAATTATTTTCCTTTTATTCCTGTAATTTTTGCTTTCAACCTTAGCGGATTTAAGGGGGGACTTCTAAAAGATATGCACAATTACCGCATATATTTATGAAATTATCCATTTTTCTTACGCTTAGCCTCTAATTTCTGATATCGTTCTTAACTAGATTACTAATCCTATTTAAATATAATTCCTAACGATGTTTCTATTCAAATTTCCTAATACTACTACTATTAAAATTTCTCCTATCTAAATTGTCTTCAAGTAGCTTCTTCTTACATAGTTTTTCTTTCCTCTTTTATTGTCTTTCCCATTGATTCATTGTAGTATGTTCGCTTACTGCTTTAGTCATTGAGCTTTTCCTCATTAGCATGTAAAGAGATATGTATAAATCCATTTTAGCTATTTTTCTCTGTATTTTCCTTATACGAGAATATTCCTCCTATCTTCATTGTTAGGCGTTCTTACCTTCTATTCTCTTTACCCCATTTCAATCAAATACCTTTTCCACTTATCCATCACTTAGGAAGAATTTTAAAATCGAACTTCTAAATTGACAAAAATATGAAAAATCATCGAGCCAAACATACACTCTCTTTTCCATTCAATTCAAAAATGAAAAACCCTTTATCAAAAACCTTCAAACCGAATTTTTTGGACCTAACCATTTTAAAATTTACTCGAAATCTCCAAACGGCCATTCAAAACTTCCAAATTCTCTTACTTTTTCAAAACAATAGGTTTTCAGTTGTATGACCCTTCTGTTAAAATAAATGTTGTGAAAAATCATTTAGACATTTCAAGAAACTTTTAAAATCATTTTGTTAAATTACTTTACATAGGGTCGCATTAAGAAATGGACTTTAATCGTCCTTTCTTTTGGACCTTCCTTCTTTTTCCTTTTTCTCTTAACCTCTTCTTATTAAGAGTATATACTAGAAATCTGGCTATCCACTTGTAGTGTTTACTTAATACCTTATGTGGGAACTTGATCGATCCTTTTTCGCATCTTACTTTTGGGTGCTTGCAACATACATGTTCTTACTTCCTATCTTTCTTGATGAAATGTACGTTCTCAATCAGCGGTCCATCGAAATCCACAATCATAAGGCAGTCTAGGCCCGGTAGAGGAGTCAAGTACCATCCATCTTCTAGACTCCTTTTATATATCATACTTCTGCTCTTCTTTGTCAACACCTTGCTGTACTACCTACAGTCTGTGGGATAATCGGAGTAGGCATACAAATTTAACTCTATTTATTATTCCAACTCATAGTTGCCTCATCCATCTTTTCATAATGTGATCACAACTACTTCTATGGTCGGAGTTCATAGATTTTAGTGTATAATACACACACACATACATACATACACATATAAATACAAATACGTTCTCTCAACGTATCCTAAGTCCTATGATCGACTAACCTTAGCTTTGATACTAAATGTAACAGCTTGCACATTAATGGGCTTGAATTTCGACTAAATCGAATCCCAAGTCTATTAGGATACAGATTGTTGATTTTGGTAAACTGTAATAAACATAAGTATATTAGAGAAATATCTACATAAACTCATAACAGAATGAAAAAGTATAACAAAACATATATGTTAACCAAGGCTACTACTTTGGAATCGATATCATTCTTTTAGTATCTGATTATCTTTGCCAGTGTCGAGCATGAATGAGAAGACTTCAACATCTGTAATTCCTATCTTACACTAGTAGCCCGCCCCTCTAAATTTATAATGTGGGTTATAATGAGGAGAGGGTTAGAATAACATTCTGGTGCTCAAAAAATTATGTACTTTACCATAACACTAATTTATACTGATTGATTTCAATCTAAGTGTTATGTCCATTATTCACGGCTATTCTGTGTAATTCAATTTACGCATACGAAATATATAAGCTTCTCAGAGGTATTACTATATATATACGTATAAACTTTATATTACCTAAAAGAAAACCCCGACCACTTAATACTTATTAGATAGGGAGGAGGTAGACCCATCGGCCATTTAATACCTTAACCCCGAAGCATGCCCTCCGTAACTTAATCGCTAGTCAATCAGTTATAGCTACAGAGAACGATGACCCCCAGATATGGCTTTATTATTTAATTACCATATTACTAAAGCATCTCAAAGACTTATCTAAAGGTTAACTAGCCCACCCGTGACAAACACACAACTAATTAATTAATGAGATCTTTTCGTATCCCATGGATTCTACACTAGTAAAAAGCAAAATCCATCGGGGCATAACCCAAGCTTTGCTAAGGACTACTCGGGACCACCGGTGGTCATTGCCTATATACTAGCTATAAAAGTAAATACCGATACAACAACAATACTGACATAGCCCGCAGACCTCAACAACCAAAATCCCATTTAAACTAAACTAACGTAATTTAATGAAAATGCCATAGTTACTTAATACCTCTTATTAGAATTGAAGCAGACCCTATTTCCCTATTAGGTATCGTCATAGGTTATTTAACAGTTCTTAAATAGAGAGGAGGCCGACACAACAACCATTTAATACCTTCCACCCTGAAGTAAACCCCTTGACATCCCTAAAGGTACCGAGTCACTTAATACTTCAAATTCAAGGCCAACCCTTGGTATATTTTCCCTTACATATATGCAAATGTATATCCCTTCCTATGGGTCCTATCGTTGGAGATTTCTCACATTAATAGTAATTATACACAGCTGCTAGTAGCCTCTAAGTGAAGGATAGCCTTCTGTTGTTTAACTCTACCGACCTCACATCCCCACCCTTTACTAAACGAAACCAATCATCCTAGGCCTGAATATGTGGCTAGGCCCATTAATTCACGTTTATTCTATGTATTATTAAGGATATATAATTTCCTACTATGAAAATTATATTGCCTCCTAGCATTTAATTTCTATCTTATACGCTTATAATGTATATTCTCTATTTCCCTCTTACGTCCCATTAATGTCAATTGTCTTTAATAAAGATTCATTATTATTCAAATTGGACAATCATCAATGACATTTATTTATTCATTCTGATCAACCTTTTATTACTATTTCATTTCCCCATAAATACCATATTAAACTCCTTAATCAGTCCTACTAAACGCATTTATGTACCTATTTAATTCATGTAACTCCCTATTAACTGCACATTTATTGCTTATTGATTTTGGATTTACTATCCCTTTTCCATCTATACCTCATAATCCAATAATTTACTATGCTATTAATAACTAGTCTCCCTGATTTTAACTAATAAGAATATCATTTTATATTACGCTGGCTATATATATATATGCTCCTATTTCTAAATCATTAATTCCAAAATTAATTCCTAGGATTAGGAATTCCAAAACATACTTATATGTACATTCTGTAAGGAACATTTATTTCCACATTTTAATATATTAGAGATATCATTCCCAAAATGGATTGCGGTTATTACTTTCCAAAAATTACCTAAAAGTGAGACTTTTGTTCCATTTGAAATTACAAGGAATTATCTCTTTTCTTTTATTGAAATAGACAATGCAAACTGCGGAGGAGAACATCCATACTTTATACATCTTTTTCCTTTTTGGTATATTCCTTATTATTCTGAACAATGCACTTTTTATACATAGTTGTGGAATTAGATAATTATGGAAATTACATCGAAATTAATACAATTAAATTGTACCCACAACACCCCCAATAAATTAAAAAATAGAAAATTCATATTCCAAGTCAAATTAGGACAATCTAAATTTATACTAATAACTGACAACCTAATTATCATAAATATGGAATAAAGACTACAATCTTATTAACATTCTACTTAACAAATTTAGGGACCGATTTCCGAATTTTTAGATTATTGTGTAAATACTATTCCATTCCAATTTCCTAACTTATAGAATATGTAGGCAAAATTTCGATTGAATACGTTCTTTCTAAGCCTATAACTCAACTGATCATGCATTGGCATAATAATTATATAAAACTCAATGATATAAATTTCAATATTATATATAAACCATATACTTTACCACTCACCATTCTAGCTCTCCTGATCTCCCAAATTCACACTTTTAATTAGGCTCCTTTTCCTTTCCAATCCAAAAATATGTATGTAACATCCCCCAATTTGCGGCCTAAAAATAAACACTATTGATGCTGTAGTCATCCATAGTGCTATTTCCCGATGATAAAGTAAGATCAGTTAATTGTATCTATAACATCAAAAGCACATGAATACGAAAATTTTCAAACATATTTCATTAAGGAACTTTCACTTTCATTACATAATCCCATCAATTCCATGTTTAGAGAAAATATAACATATATAATTATATTCTAGGAGCGACATATGAAGATGCCTCCTTGGATGATCAGAGTCTAACTCTTTGACAATTATATTTATATTGTCACATCCATTCCAACAAAGCATAAACTTCAAACAACATAGCGGAAGTAAACTCCTAATATTAGCTTACCTCCTGCACATCTCTGGTAGCTTATTCGTCTAACTTAAAAACCCTACTCCCAATCAACTCAAATGAGTACCCGAGAGTTCAAAGGGGAAAACAAAAACTTTGGGTTAAATAAAAATCTAGTGTGAATAATAATATACCATCTCGAACCAAAAACAGATATCTAGTGAGACCCCGCCGCTGAACAGAATGAGTTTTCCCCTCAATAGTATCTTACCAAAATATGCCAATCTTAACATATGCCATGCACCTGCAACCATAATTGTTAAAAAAACATAATATGATCATATGCATGCAATATGGGTAAATGTGACTAGTCTATCATTAAAGGGTTATGCATTCCTAAAGTTTACCCGTCCTATGAAATTGGCTGTATATATCAAATAGTTTTCCTAGGGTCACTATGAACCTATTAGTTTTAATAGGCAAACTAACAAAAAATTAGGCCGACTCAGACCAAAACATAACAGATGTCCCAAAATCTCCAAATACGGTAAGGAGGAAACACATTAAACAACAGAGTGAGCATACAGAGCCACGAGTTCATTTTTGTGTGTGTACATCTTTTAGTCTCACTACTGACAACGCCTTGTACACTGGAATTGCGGACCTTTACCAACCGAGGGCATCGGCTGAAGCATAGAGCATAACGCTACACCAGTCCCACCTAAAATCTTATCTGGTTTTAAACCTATGAATATATTTTCTTGATCAGTTCAAGGCATCCTAACACAATTGATCTATCTAATCTCCTGAATCTAATTCTTTTCGCTTAGGAGTTTAGTCTAAATATACTCACTACTGGAATAACCTAACTGGTAATTATGTTTCTACGTCCTAAAGTGCAATGTTGGGTAATGAAAATGTGAGTATGACAATTTTACAAAAAAAGTAAATTTAACCGAATAGACAATAACAAGAACATATAACATCTTTCATCAAAGTATGATCAATCAATAGTCATATACATAACAAAATCACTTAAGTTTAAGTAATATTATCCTTTGAAAAATTTATATAAAATTGGGCTAAAACACTATTTCATTTCCTTGAAAACATTTATCTTTAGAAATGATAAACCACTTGAAATCATTTTCAAAATAAGGAAAACATAGCCTAAATACTTAGCTAAAATCTTGTGCTAAAGTAATATCATCTTGATATAGCTTTTTAAAACATTTGTTATCAAAACGGGCTACCGAGCCTTTAGGAAACATGGGCTATTGAGACTCTTAAACATAGCAATTAGGTTTGTAAAACATATGACCGTCGAGCCACTAAAAATATAGTTGTCGATTAACTACACGGAAGCTATCGAGTTAAAACAAGACGCACAGTGCCGAATTCTTAAAAACATGAGGTGCCGAACCTCTAAAACACTTAGGGTTGTCGAGCCTCAATACTTGAGGGTGTCGAGCCCCAAATATCTTGAGGATGTCGTGCCATTTAAAAATGAAGTCGTCGAGTCTCTAAACCATGGAGTTGTCGAGCCTCTTCAATCATGAGATATCGAACCCCTAAAAACACAAGGTGTCATTCCCCTATAAAAGCGAATAGATCACATAGATACCAATTAGCTATCACATGCATCAACCTTTATAGTTGTCGAGCCTCTATGAATTTAAAGATATCGAGACTCTAAGTTATTGTGTTGATGGTATTTCTATAATTAAGTTAAAAACTGATTTTTTTTTTAATTTTAAAGTTAAAGCCTTCCACGAACTCTTGCTCCATGTCAAATTATCATTGGATAACAAAATACTTTTCAAATACTTTTGCTAAATTATTGGTAGGTCACATTCCACCTTCTTTAATCAATTTTGCAAAACCCTAAAATTTAAATCGTTAGCTCATATTAATTTAAAAGATTTGTAGAATAAGAATTCTTAGAAAATCATAATAATTAGGGAAAAATCACTAAAAATCCGAGTTTCCTTTTTCTTCCATATACAAAAATTTTAGGACTAAAATATTAAATTAATTATCTCTAATAATTAAAAACCAAAAAATATGCACATTTTTCATCTTAGGAAATTCATAAAATATTAATATGAACTTGAAAAATTATGAAATTGAAAATCCATCTCCGGAACAATGTTTTCAACAATAATTTCAAATGAATAGGAGACAAAAAATAGGTTTCGCCTTTAAAACCCGTTAAACCAATTCCATAAAATTCTAACAATCCATTATTTAATCTAATAGTGATATTATCAATCTAATCATGAAATATTATCACAACCAATTCGGAAATCAATCCTAAATTCAAAAATGAAACATAAACAAATGAGATGGTTAACTATTATTCACCTTAGATTTGATAAGATAGATTGAGATTTGATGTAGATTAATTCCCTAAGCTTTCCCTTTTAAATTCCTTAAATTTCCTCTTCTTTTTCTCTAGGTAATGATCGACCTCCTTTTTGGTTTTATTTTGATTTTTGAAAAACGAAATGATAATGAATGAAAGAGGAAGGGTTTAAGGAATGATTTAATGAATTATTCCCATTATGCCCCCACTCATTAATCCCTTTCTATTCTGTGTTTAAAACAACCTTATTAATTGATTAATTAGGGCTGACGCAAATTAGTTAACAAATCTCATTCTCCTTAGCATGTCACATTATTATATTTAATTTGTCTAGTTACATTCCTTGAATAATGTTAAACAAAAATTAGAGGTATTATAGACTTCCTGCCTTAAAGAATTTCTTCCTCGAAATTACGATAAGGAAAACAACACGCATAACAATCATGCAAATATGTGTGACAAACATATAACAACAATACTAACATATCCTATTAGCAAAAAGTCTATATGATAGATATAGAACCCACCATCAAAACAACTTAGGATAAGTATCTTTAATCATGTCTTATGTCCCCCAAGTACAGTCTTTTTTATTGTCACTCCACTGGACTTTCACTAACTTACCGGTCTTGTTTCTTAGTTTCTTATCATCTCTTGCTACAACACAAATTGATTGTTTAACAAAATTCAAATTTGGTTCTACTGCTAAATCTTCCAATATTATCGGTACTATAGTTGTTTCTGGATCATACACACACTTTCTACGATGAAAAACATGAAAAACATTATGGACACAAGCCAAACTATTCGGTAAATCTATCTGATAAGTGAGTTTCTCGATCCTTTCTATGATAGGAAATGGACCAACATATCTAAGTGTTAGTTTCCCTATCTTTCTAAACCATACCACACCCTTAATCGGTGATACTTTAATAAAAACATGGTCTCCAAATAAGAACTATAAATCCTTACAACTCTCATCTGTGTAACTTTTCTGCCTAAACTAGGCTTACTTCATCCTTGCTTGGATCAACTAAACCTTTCCTATAGGTTTTCTAACCATATCTGGGCTAAGAATCATTCTGTCTCCGGTCTCTAGCCAGCATGCTGGTGATTTGCATGGAATTTCGTAAAGAGCTTAATAACTATTATTATAAGAAAACTCGACTAAGTGCAAATGGTCTTCCCATGACCTTCCAAAGTCTAGTACCCAAGCCCTTAACAAATCTTCAAGAACTTTGTTAACTCTTTTCATTTTCCCAACCATTTGTGGATGGTAAGTAGTACCCATCTTCATCTTGGTACCTAACACTTCTTGCAGAATCTTTTAAATTTCACTAGTGAACAAAGTATCTATGTCAATGGCTATACTACTAGGGGTTCCATGCAGTGTAACAGTATTCTTCATAAACAACTTTGCAAAGTAGGTGCCATCCTTGTCAACCTAACGAAAATAAAGTGTGCACTCTTAGTTAGTCTGTCTACCATGACCCAAATGCTTTCATTTCCCCTATTCGACCTTGGCAACCCATCAATAAAATCCATTGATATAAAATCCCATTTTCAATGTGGCACTTCTAAAGGCTGAACCAATCCACTTGGTTTCTGATGCTTGGCTTTTACTTGCTAGCAATTCAAAATTGTTTCACCCATAAGCCTATATCTCTTTTCATTCTTTTCCAGAAGAAACTCTTCTTTATATCCTGGTATATTTTAGTTCCTCCAGGATAAATAGTAAACTTTGACTAATGACACTCCCTACGAACTTCCTCCCTTAGCTCACAAACATCTAAAACACACAACTGACCCTTCTTCCTCAAATCTCCTTCTATATTCAACCCAAGTCAAATTCTCCTCTAGTATTCCTATAGTAATGTTGTTCCACAAATACAAAGTAGATCCTTGCAACTGTCTAGATGCCAACCTCCTCTTTTGCTCATCATTCAAGCCTAAGTCAACAAAGATCCTTTCATAATGCAACTACTAATTCTCAACTTCAATAGCACTTTCCATCTAATGAAAATTCTTTCCTCCAAGATTGGTATATTCATGGCTCAACTTGGCATAATTGTTGCGAGCAGGTAATGTTAACAAGAAAACTTGTCAACACCCTAAAGTAGAGTTTAAAGAAAAGTGAGTTTTTTGGTCTCTTTTGGTTAAGTAGAGGGAGAAAGGATGTGAATACTTCCTCTGATTCACCCTTTTGAATAGGTCTTTATTGCAAAACTTTCCTTTATTGACCTTTCGATCTAGTCGAAACACTTTTATTCTCTTCTTTGAACCTTTCGCGCTTACTGAATCTGTTTGATTACCCTTTTGAAACGGTTGAGGAACCCAAAGGTTGGCTTTAAGGATTCGATAATATGGTTTGTTTAGTTAGTTTCGACCTTGTCGAAAGCTTGTTTCTTGAATGACTTGTGTTCGATTTTGCGATCTAAGGGAAAATAGGTTAAGTTTTGAGGTTTCGATCCACTAAAAGGTGAGAGTTTGGTAAGTGGTGATTCTGGAGTTAAAGACTTTATACCTGTAAAACACGGTTAAATCAAGTAAGATGGACTTTACCTAGACTGAGAATGGACCAACTTTTAAATTTTGGATGGAAATTCCTTTTACCTATTTCTCTGGGTAATCTATTATTGACAACTTCTTCCCAACTTATTTACCTATAAAGAATAGAATAAGATAACGATCTTCAAACAGCTAGATAATCAAAAATATTGAAATCTTCCCTTTATTTATCCAACGATGACAATGCTGATTAATTTCCTTCAATTTGATTTACAAATTAGGGTTTACAAACTTGCTAAGTTAAGAAAATACAAGTATAGAGTGAATGAAATCGGATCCCCTAAACCAGACCCCTTGGGTCTTATTTATAGATGCGGGTTACACCCTTCGACTCAGTGCTTCGACCTGGACGAAAGGTGGTTTCAGATACCTTCCGACTTCTTTGACATTTGTGCATCCCTCTGCAATGCGTTCGAATGGGCTCGAGCGCTTCTGTTTTCATCGAAAGGGATAGTTTGCTTTCTCTTTGTGTTATTTTATTGTTATAAGAAGCAAATGTACAAGCTTTCAACTTTGTTGATAGGTAGTTTCATGTTGTTTCGAAGTTGTTGGAATGTTGATGGTTCTGACGTGGTAGGTAGCTTCTGACTGTATGCTTGCAAATTAACACGGAACCTTCCTTTGATATTAAAGGCTTCGACCGGTTCGAAAGGCTTGATTATGCTTTCGAAAGGGTTGTCCTGACCAAGTCATCTTTCCGAGTAGTTTGAATGAAGGAGAAACCTTTGTTTTCGAAAGGTTTGGTGCATATGTGAAGGATTGTCACTCATTATCTTCGAAAGGTGTTTCTTCAACTCATTCAAAAGGTCTTCATAGACGTGGAAGCACCTTCTTCGAAAGGGAATCACTAAAGCGAAAGGGTGCTTTCAACCCTTTTGACCCCTTCGAAAGGTTGTAATACTTCTAGTCTTTGGCTGCAGCATCCCTTCGACTCCTTCGAAAGGTCTTGCTGGAGCTATTTTCTCTTGTTCTACTTTGTCTTCTACTCATTCTGGTTTCGACAAGGTTGAAAGGGTTTCTGTATTAACATTTGCCCCCCTTGTGTAGGGATGCCCTTGACTTTCCAAGTCAACCATTTCAAAACTCTCAATATTTTTTGCCTTTTCATATTCCAGTGTAAATCTTAGTCGTTCATTTAAATCTGTTCGAATGGTTTGCTGCCATTGCTGACTTTTTCTTATAAACCACATTCTCCTCCTTTCTTCTTTCATTCACCTGCAATAGATATTAAGTTTGAGCAAAAATCAAAGTTCTCAAAATCTAAAATAATTTTTTTCTCCAACAAACAAGAATCAGATCTAACGTAAGTCTCTATTATCTTGTTTTTTTATGAATTTTTATTTTACAATGAATCTCGATTTCTCAAACTTTCTCAATTTGGATTTTGAATTATCGTTTTGATTTACTTGTAACCATTTAAGTTTTTATATGCCTGAAAGCATTCTTTAATTTAGTTTCATGGTTTAATTCAATTTGTTTTTTAATCTTCATTTTAATCCTACCTGGTCCAGATTTTATTGTGACTGTTGTTTTTAGAAAATTCGAATTTTCTTCTTAAAGATTTCAAAATTTTAAATAGTTGATTTGTATTTAAATACATTTGTTTATTGGTTATTGAATTTCTAGGTTGAAATCGGGTTTGGGGAAGAAGAAAGTTTTTATTTACTTCGTCTAGAAGCCGTGCTGTATGAATCAAAATTTGGCACCACAATTTTACCTTTCTACCCCTTTGAAAGTGACTAAGGCGGCAACTTTTTGTTTCGCCTTCTTAGCTTCTTTCGATGGGGTCGAAAGGTAGCTTAGCGCTTCATTTGATTGACCTTGTCGAAAGGTTATATAGTATAGTTAGTATGAAGTCAACCTTTTCGAAAGCAGTTTTGTATTTAGCGTATTCAGATGCCTTTCGAAGAAGTTGGTTATTGTGTCTTAGATAATTACTTAATACATTCTTTTGAAAGCATAAATTCTGTCTTATAGGTTTTGCAACCTTTAGTATATACTTATTTCCAATTTGTTTAAGTTAGAGATATATACATTTTGTAAATAGGATTGAAGAAAGGATACTTTGTATAAGGTGCAAAATAAGTAAAACATTCCAACTTAGTCGAAACCTATTGCATTGATCGAAATTTAGTTACTGGTACGCTTTCAAAACCACGTTCCCCTTTCGACTCTGTCGAAACCCTTTGTATCTAATCGTGATTTAATCATCACTATATACCAATATCATCGAACCGTTCCAAGGATTTCTCATTTTTACTAATATAATTCAAACTTAAACTTTTCGACTTGATTGGCTCATAAGGTTTCGATGGCATTCATGTTATTTTAGAAAAATTGAGTTCATGGGCTTATAAACTTCTATTGAGCTTTTGACATTGTTGAAGTGTGTTTATTAAACGTGTACTTTCATCCTCCCTCTCGACTCTATCAAAAGATCAGTAGATTTTATCCTTGGGCTTTCGAAATTGTTGAAGGGTGTTAACTTCTATTTTCCCTTTCGACTCTGTCGAAAGTTCAATAAATATTATTTTTCTAACTTTAGCATTCTTTCAAGAATATGAAATCTCATGTTTTACTTGTTGTTCAAATTATTGTAATAGGTTTTCAATACCTTTGAATGAATACTAATTTTATAACATACTATAATTTCTAACTGAAATGATTTCACCTAGCAGAATCATGAGTTCACCCAAGAAGATCGAAGCTATCTCCAAGCATTCTTTAATATACACCTAGGAAGAGGTGGATGCGATCCTCAATGACTTTGGAATTACTGAGGTAGAAGCTATCCCCCCCTTTGAAAACAACACCATTCACAATCTTCCATAAGGGCTTTTTTGCCTATACAACAATCCATATCTGGCATGAAGGATTCCTTCCCTTTCTGGACTTCTTATCCAAGTTCTTGGTCCATTTGAGGATTGCTCCTATTCAGTTCTCACCTAATGTTTACACATATCTCCTTTTTGTAGAACCTATGGCATTGGAATCTGGAATTCCTTCGCTTAATCCTGAAGTCTTGAATTATCTAGTTCAGTTGGTTAAGTTGAGCAATTTAAACAACCAAATCTTCAGAGCAAATCCCCCCAAAAAGCTGATTTCTGAGGGGGTGAATAAGTTCAGAGACTGGGAAGCTCAATTTTTCTATGTTAAATGTTTTCCCAACATTAATGAGGTTTCTCTTCTCCACGTAAGTTAATCTCAGATTTTATCTTCCTATTTATGTATTTCCCTTTGCTGACCTATGCTTTTTGTTTGGTGCTTCTGCTAAAGAGCTAAATAAAGAAGATTAGAAAACAGTAAACCTGTTGATTGTCGCTTCAACTGAGATTGGAAACAGATTGACCCTGCTGAATCCAACAAATTTAAAAAAAGCACTCTTTCTTGCTTGTTTTTCAGAGGATACTTGGCCAACCTCCTCTGGTCCAACATACATATCGAAGCAAATGCTTCCTTTCTGTAGGAGATCCATAAAACTTCTCCCCAATGTCACCAATCTGCCTTGATCACTCTAGTAAGTTTAAATGATGAACATGTAGTATATTCCTACATTACTTCTTAAATTTCTTTTCTGACTTTTAATTTGTTTGAATTTTCTATAGCTGCTCCTCAAGTTGAAAAACCCACAAGTGATCCGACTCTCCCTTCTTCAACTTCTCGTGCGCCATCTTTTTCCCAAACCATTGCTAGATCGAACATGGCTACCAAAAATGAGGGAAAACGACTGTGGTGGAACCATCCCCAAAGAAAGCCAAAGTCGTCGAAGTTCCTGATTCTCCACCACTGGTCGAAAGAGGGTTTGTTGATATTGACAGATCTTTGGAGAGTCTAATCATCAAAGCTTCTTGCGATCAACCTAAGAAGACTCTAACAAAGGTTTATCCACTTTCTTACATCATTATCTCCAGCTCTCCAAGTGTGATCGAGCAGATGCAGAAGGATTTAGGGACTTCGACCCCTACAAAAGAGCTGAATCTTCCTGAACCATCACCTCCTATACCTTCGAGCGACTTTGAAAAATGGTCCAATCTGTCTTAAACTCTTCATCCTTTACCTCGATTCACCTGCCTTCTTCTGTTTCTAATCTAGCGGATCATTACCGATCTCTTATTGAATAATAACTTTTGGTATGTTTTACTTCACCTAACTTTCTTATTCTTGTGTTTCCTCAAGTTTTTGACTATGTTGTACTTTTCCTTATAGATTTCCAAGAGCTGGTTCTTCTTACATGAAAATGTGTCAAAATCCTCTACTGAATCGTCTAAGCTCCGAGAGGAAAGTTCTAACTTAAACAACCAAATTTACTCTTTATCTACAAAGAAAAATGAAGCTGCAATTGAATTGGAGCGATTGAGGGCCTCTCTCGCACAATTATAATCTATTATTTTGGAAGAGAGACAAGCTCGTAAACTCCTTGCCGATGAAAATTTAGCATTGGAAATGACTCTGAAAGAATCCGAGAAGGAAAAGATTCGAATGGCAACCAAACAATCTTCCTTAAAGGAGAAGTCGAAGAAAAATAAAGATTCCTTAAAACTGGATATCGACACCATTTCCGATGCAAAATGGCTTGTGTCTTAATTTCTCGATACTTCTCTTGAGGACATCATTATGAATTCTTTCGAAGATGCTATGACAGTCGCCTATGTTGATAATGTCGATAAGTGCCCTGAATTGAGCTTTCCCTTGCTTTAACTTGCTCTTGTTGATAGGGTTATGGACAAGATTAAAAAGATGGAGAAGGGGATTGAAGTCGCCGAAAGTGAGGAGATTGACGCTTCCAAAATTCTACCTTTTGAAGTTCCCTCCTTCGAAGTTGAATTTGACTCCGAAGATGAAGGCGACAAAGAAGAGGTTGTCAAAGAAGAGGGTGATGACAATGATGATGATAACGACGATAACGACGTTGACGAAGGTCAAGGCTCAGACGGCGATAGGGGTGGTCAAATTGATGCTCCTGAGTAAGATGGAGATGACAATACAAGAACTTCTAAAAAGTCAATCCTGATCCATCTTCTCATGAAGCAGGCCCGCCTAAATTTCCTACGCCTTTCGGCCTTCAAGAGGAATTTTCTTTCATTAACGTGGAAGCGTCAAAAGAGAAAGTGCAGGTTTCCCAAGCATCAATTCCGTTATCTCAGGTACGGGATTCTCTATTTAAACATCTTTCGCTTCCAAGATAGTAATAGTTTAAATCATTTATTTTAGATAAGAAGGAAACCCGTTCACCCCTATAAAACTAAGCTTGAATGAAAAAAAGCGAAAATAAATAGTTTATATAGGGAGTTAGACAACCAATTGAAGGAGCACAACATTCTCTTCAATAAATATCATAGACTTAATAGAATTGTAGTAGTGTTAGCATCCTTCAAACATCAGGAAGCTACCCCACGACTGAGGAGGGCGTGCCTTCGATATGATGGTATTTTAAAATTGAATCGAGAATTGATCACACTCTTTTGAATGTTAATTGAGGAGAGAAATATTCTGGTGGATTTTCTATATAAAGCCTATTGTAGACACCCAACCGTAGATTTCTCATACTTAGGTGATTTTAGTAGGGGCCTACTTAGGCGTCTATGCAAAAGATACTTGGACGAATTTGGATCTGAACCGCAACATGGAGCGTGTTGGAACTTGCCATGAGTCAGATCCATTCCTCAAGACTTGCCTTCTGATAAGATCAAATATTATAAGGACAAATTTATTTTAGAATTATTTACGAAGTCGATTTGTATGAACTGGATGAATTGTCATAATATGTAATGATACTGATTTGCGAATTTCCGTTTTAGTTTTTTCTTTTGTACTTAGTTGCATTTTATTATGTCATTACACAGTGAATGTCCCTCCGATAATTTTGTCTCTGGAGATTATCTAAGCCAGTATGTTAGATTAAGAATATATTATCTCGAAAATGTATCAATTTTGAAATCTTCAAAACTAGCCAGATATTGTTTTCTTAGAGATTTGTAAAAACTTTATATGGAACATCCTCATCTCCACTTCGATTTTCTTAGTAAAGAAAAAGAAAAGCTACTTAAAGAGATCCGGACATATCATACCAAACTAATATGTGGTCGCGATAGTCCTCCTGCCAGAGAATGTGACTATAGTAAATATCCCCCGGTTATTACTTCGGAAGGACTTATTGTTCTTTTTGACTCGATAGTTATTCTTTCTGCTATTCATTGAATAAAGTTAGAAATTTAGTTTCTCTACTTCAGATGTAGAGCAAATGTCTAATTGTACTTTTTAGTTTCATTGTTACTTGAGTTGTAATCTTTTGTTATTGCAATAAAGAGATTGACTACTTAAGTCTTGACTTTATTTTCTTTTTCTTTTTGTTTAAATAGGAGTTACAATTATCCGTAATGCCTCTTTCGTTAGATTCGGCATCTCGCTGTATCAATATTAAAGACAAGTGGTTAGTGGATCTTGAATAGAGAAAACATCCCGACGATACTTTATCTGCTCGTTTCCAAGGTGACACAGAAGTATTAAAATGGTATAGAAGATTTCTACTTTAGAAAACAATTATCAAAAATCTCAACAATCAATTTCCAATTTAGAAGTAGATGTTAAGAGCAAAAGTGAAGCGATTCTCACATTAAAGCGTCAAGTTAAATCAAATCCATCAATTGACTTTGATCGTAGAATGCCGGAACTCTTTCAACAAATAAGCAATTTGGAGATGAAATTTAAGGATAGTCAGGCTCAGTGCGAATCATTAGAGTTCATTATGGGGAATAATATCTCAAGCATTGATTTACCAATTTCTCCTGCTATTTCATCTGTCACAAAATCTACAGTATCCACTTCCCTTGCTATCCAGAAGTTTCCCACTGTGACAAATCCTCCGCCTGGCTTAGACGAAAAAGTAGTGGGAGAGTGGTGCAGGAAAGTTAAATTTGAGATGATGAAATATTCCGACGAACAGCAAAAAGTAAGATACTCGATTTGCATAAATGAATATCTTTAAGTATCTTCTAACGAACAGGAAAGTTAATCTTGACGAATTGCTAGAATTCAAAGGCTAGAACGCAATAAGTATCTTCTCTTAAAGCGCATCGCTGATTTGGAAAGGGAAAATAAAAGCCTTAAAGGTGCGAATAAAGCTTTTAACCATGCTTTGAAGACCAATATTGAGACTATTGATGATGAAGACAAGATGAGAAGGAAAGAGAAGAAACTTAAAGAGGTTCTCGCATCACTATTCATCACATAGTGGATCCTTTAATTGCTAAGAATCTAACCGAAGCTGCTCAAGATTTATGAATGATTAATATTTATGAAATGTATATATTTTTTCGGTACACTTGTAAATAATGTCATAGATTATGAAAATTTTGTAAATATCACCTGGTTTGTGATCCTTTCTTACAATGTTGTTTTTGAATCGTCTCTTTGATAACTTGTTCCATGATTTCTGTATTTGCTGGATCATTCAGCTCTTTTTATTGTTTTGTTTTCCCTAAAAAGTACAAAGAAAACAATATTTCTTATCGTTAGCTTGAAATCTATATGAAAGTTTATCCATGTCAATTGCGGAGATTAATAAATCATTATGTCAACATATGACAATAAGTAAAAAGTAATCGCTTTTGATAAAATTATTTGAAACCCATCTTTGGTAATGATATGAGTTAACTAAGAATTCAACTTTAAACATATTGCTGAAATATCTAAAGTTTGATGGTAGAAAACCTTTGTCTCAACCAAGTATATAAATGATTTTAGAAAGTCTTCCTTTGGAGATAGTAAGAGAAAGTTAAAAAAGACCATGTGATGGAAGTCCAGAGATCATTGTCTGAATACTTATGGTATAAATTCAATAACGCAGATTCAGGCATTAATAAAAGAAATTCAAAAGTTAAGAAATTTGGAACCCAGATTAGGTTATTAGCAGATAATAACCAGAAATCCATGATAATCCACTTAATAGTAGTCTTGGGCCCAAATTCAGGCATTAATGAGTGAATTTAAATAATAATCTCAAAACCCAAATTCGGGTATTACAGGTTGTTAGCACCAAAATTGGTCACTAACCTCGTTCAGAAAGATTGTGTAGAGATATAAGTGATGAAAGTAAATTAAACAAGGAAGAATATGCTAATTTAAATGCAGAAAGTAAGAACACCGGATTTATAGTGGTTCAGCGTAACTGCCTACATCCACTTTGAGTTTTGATCTTTATTTCTTTCATAAGTAGTTGAATACAGATACAATCCATATATTAATGACTTGAATACAAGTTTGAGTTAAAAAGAGGAGAGTATATAAAATGGCAGAGTCTCCCCATTGTTCTCCCGAAAAAGGTCCCTTTTCACTGTGACCCTGCCCCTCTATTTATAGACAAATATGGGCTGGACTTCCCAGGTGGGCTTGGTGGCCGAACACTCTAGCCCAGGTGTAGTGGTCGCTGTATGCCGAACCAAGTAGACCGAACACGTTGACGCCGAACCACCTTCTCAATGCCGAACGGTACGTTTGATGGGTGGGAAGTGCAGAACAGTTGTCAGTCGAAGCCGAACGATCCTTTGGCCGAACGATGCTTCTTAGCCGAACGATCCTTTGGCCGAACGATGCTTCTTAGCCGAACGATGCTTTGGCCGTACGATGCTTCATAGCCGAACGATCCTTTGGCCGAACGATGCTGCCATGTAGAGTAGTTATATACGCCGAACGTCTTCTAACGCCGAGTACCACTGGATGCCGAGTACTACGCCGAGTACTCCTTGATGACGGGTACCACTGGATGCTGAACACTACGCCGAGTACTATGAGATGCCGATCACTAGTTGACACCGAGTCGTCCTGTACGCCGAGTACTCAGATGCCGAACCCTAGCCGCAGCGCAGTGCCTCCGGATAATGAGTTCAAAACTCAACTTAGTAAAGGAACATTCTATCCACTTCCCTGACATCCCATGATCGACCAGGGCATAGAGGATCTAGCGGCAGCTTATGAACGGCATCAAGGGAACAGACAAGCAACCGCTATTCAAACGGTACTCCCAAAGGTTGGAGAACATAGATGATATGACTCTAGCAAACGCCAAGATGACTCCAAGAAAACCAATGCTCTAAGCAATTTATTTCAAATACTAACAAGGATATCATACTGATCGCGTTTGAGGAAAGTCGACCTCCAGATATATTTTGGCAGCTAGTTAGCTAAAGAGCCTCCTACGACTATGGATCGTTTCTTTTACAAAATGAATCAGAACTGAAGTGAGGAGGAGTGGAGCAGACTAAGAAAAATAACAATGAAGGCCCGTTGGCTAAGGATGTAGATCCCAGTAGCCGAAACAAGACTTCAGAATTCAGCTCATATGCTCTTTGAAAGATTCAATTGACAACCTCTACTTGAAGACTCACGACTCGGAGTGGTACTGGAAACCAACCTCGAGAGAGTACACCAAAGTCTAAAGAAAATCAGGGGAATGTTGTATGTTCCCGGATGCTCGCTGATCCTAACACGGGCGATTACAAACACCTCCGAGGTGTGATCGAAAAGATGACCTGGAAAGGAAAGCTTCAATAGTATGTACAAGTCCTGCAGATTGGCGGGCAGCGAATATCCGATGCCTATTAATAAAGGGCTATGATTATCAATTGGACGGTTGACGGCCAACATCCCTTTGAAAGGAGCCAGGGGCGGAGTCGAATAGCGAGCACACGATGCTGCTTCACATATCAATGAGATTTACCATAATCTTCTTTGAATTATTTCCATTTCCATCTCTATTTCAATTGTTCTATGAACTACGACTAGCTTGAACTAAACTACTTTCAAAACGATGCAGGTGTCCAGGTACTCAGATTTGGTTGCCAACCAATCTACGCAGACCATGATCGGACGTGTGGAGTTACATCTGGACGAGAATAATTCTATTGCTCATCATCAACCATATGCCTTTGATTTGGGGCTATGGATTAAATACAATGTACAACATCACGATGCACGGAGAGCTGAATTCCATCCTGCAAGTGGAATTTATTCAAGTAGAGAGCGGCTCCGATACGACCAACCACTCGCTAAGTGAAACTCGAGCTCGGGGGCAAGCCATCACATCAAGGCTAAAAATGGGTTGATACACGACGATCCTTCGCACAACTCCGTACTCCCAGAGTGCGAGACGGAGTATAAACATCTACTTAACTCCGTACTCCCAGGGTGTGAAATGGAGTATAAACATTAATCAACTCCGTACTCCCAGAGTGCGAGACGGAGTATAAACATTAATCAACTCCGTACTCCCAGAGTGTGAGACGGAATATAAACATTCGCTTAACTCCGTACTCCCAGAGTGCGAGACGGAGTATAAACATTAATCAACTCCGTATTTCCAGAGTGCAAGACGGAGTATAAACATCTACTCAACTCTGTACTCCCAGAGTGCATGACGGAGTATAAACATACATCAACTCCATACTCATCCCCGAAACTGGGGGCAGAACCAAAGCAAAGCATGCTAGTTGAACATTTATCTAAAAGAAGGTTGCAACGAAACGATTAAGAGACGACTGTCAAGCAATCAACTGAACGGAAATATTCAGCAAGAAAGACTACTGTTTTTCAAAGCACGTCATGTTTACACAAGACGTCCTTTGGGGGGCAAATGTTATCCCGCCTTTTGGCAAGGCCATGACACCAAGAACTTGATTAGAAACCAGTGATAGTTCGTCTTGGAGATCGGTTACACAAAGGCTCACTATGGATATCGATGGATTTTGTCCGAGTCTGGATCGAGCCACGATTAACAAGACATAACAATCAAAGCCAGGGAAGCCAATGTTCCAAGTTTCAAGACGATCCGAGTTCGTATGCTCAACTTATGATCGATTCGAACAACCGACCATCCATCCATCAACCTCCACATTTGACTTGGAGACCTAAACTGCTTGGAATGAATATGGCCCGATCATCCACTCCAATCGAGTCATAGAACAAAGTTCGACAAAATACAGATACACCTCATGAAGCTCAGTGACGCCGGGATCCGTCAAAAGTGGACGTGATTTGATCATCTACACATCAAATCCTACCCTGAACACGAAAGGTTGTTCGAAAGCCCAACTTGAAGTAGCTATGGTAGACTGCGTACTCGCTAACCATCACTGTCAATATATGGACACGACTGCACCTTGGAACATATGCAACTTACTTTGTCTACTCAACAATCTATTATCCTTATTTTCTAGAAGGAGATACGGAGCAAATTGTAAGAGATTTGGCTATCTAACCCAACATGGATGTGATTCAACCATCTGTCATATACCTCCTTCCTTGACTTGATTGGAAGAGCTATAATCACCAAGCGGACGAGAATCGATCGTCCATTTTTCAAATTTCGTCCCTCATCCTGGGGGGCAGAATCTCATTCCGTGAGCAAACGTGGTTCGATTGTTCATTCGACGACATTAGCCTCGATACAATAGATGAATACAAATTAAAGAATGGAAATACGACTGCTCTCAACTTAAAACCTCCAAGTCCCCAGAGTGCGGACTGGAGTACTCTAAGTCCCCAGAGCACGGACTAGATTATAAAACGACTTAAACCTCCAAGTCCCCAGAGCGCGGACTGGAGTACTCTAAGTCCCCAGAGCGCGGACTAGAGTATAAACGACTTAAACCTCCAAGTCCCCAGAGCGCGGACTGGAGTACTCTAAGTCCCCAGAGCGCGGACTAGAGTATAAACGACTAAAACTTCCAAGTCCCCAGAGTGCGGACTGGAGTACTCTAAGTCCCCAGAGCGTGGACTAGAGTATAAACGACTTAAACCTCTAAGTCCTCAGAGCGCGGACCAGAGTATAAACGACTAAAACCTCCAAGTCCCCAGAGTGTGGACTGGAGTACTCTAAGTCCCTAGAGCGCAGACTAGAGTATAAACGACTAAAACCTCCAAGTCCCCAGAGTGCGGACTGGAGTACTCTAAGTCCCCAGAGCGCGGACTAGATTATAAACGACTTGAACCTCCAAGTCCCCAGAGTGTGGACTGGAGTACTCTAAGTCCCCAGAGCGCGGACTGGAGTATAAACGACTAAAACCTCCAAGTCCCCAGAGCGCGGGCTGGAGTACTCTAAGTCCCCAGAGCGCGGACTAGAGTATAAACGACTAAAACCTCCAAGTCCTCAGAGTGCGGACTGGAGTACTCTAAGTCCCCAGAGCACGGACTAGAGTATAAAACGACTTAAACCTCCAAGTCCCCAAAGCGCGGACTGGAGTACTCTAAGTCCCCAGAACGCGGACTAGAGTATAAACGACTTAAACCTCCAAGTCCCCAGAGCGCGGACTGGAGTACTCTAAGTCCCCAGAGCGCGGACTAGAGTATAAAACGACTTAAACCTCCAAGTCCCCAGAGTGCGGACTGGAGTACTCTAAGTCCCCAGAGCGCGGACTAGAGTATAAACGACTAAAACCTCCATGTCCCCAAAGTGCGGACTGGAGTACTCTAAGTCCCCAGAGCGCGGACTAGAGTATAAACGACTTAAACCTCCAAGTCCTCAGAGCGCAGACTAAAGTACTCTAAGTCCCCAGAGCGCGGACTGGAGTATAAATGACTTAAACCTCCAAGTCCCCAGAATGCGGACTGGAGTACTCTAACTCCCCAGAGTGCGGACTCAAATATAAGCGAATCGGATCTCCAAGTTCCCTGAATATGAACTATGACACAAATAACTTGAATTTGTCAAATCCCTGATATATGGGCTAGAAAGTATTCTAAGTGCTCGAAGCACAAAATGGAAGTTCAACGACTCCCGAAGAGTTTCCGAGTTATATGAAGATGGACTAAGAAGTCTATGTTACTCACAACTGCTTGGATTAAAATCACAATCACAAAGAAAACTGAACAATAAGAGTCTTTTGTAAGACAGAAAAAAAACTAAATCTTATTCAGAAATGAGTTTCTATTACAACCCCTCCAAAGTTCAGGGTCGACATTCTATTTACAAGGACTAAGGAAATAGATGAAAATAATTACATGACTTAAACTAACTCTTGTTGAACGAGGATAGTAATCACTTCTTGTGCTTCTTCAACTTCTTTCCAGACGGCTCCTCTCTAGAGCATTTACCCTTGGTACTCTTCTTTGATAGAGGGGTAGCAACTGAAGGAGTACGGGGGCCTTCCATGGGCTTGGACCCGCCAGGAAGGATGACCTTCAACGGCTTGTTCAAAGGATCGTCCAAGTCCACAACTCGGGGCTCTACTATGACCTTGACCGTCTCCTCCTTCTCTTTCTCGAGCCGCTCCTCCATGCTTAATTCGGATGTGTGCTCAGAGGCGCCTGTAATTTCTACTTCATAACCCCCATCAGTAGGAGAGGAGGTTTCAGGCTTGTCTTCATCAAGCGCTCCGATCACCTGAGCGTCTGGACCAGAAGCCCCCCCTACGTGAGTGGCTTCACTTGTTTTCTCCTCCACTTCCTTGGCGACATCGCTCCTCGGAGTGGGCTCGGGGTCAGAACGGCCTGCACAAAATCGTGGAAAACAAGCATTGGAATGCAATAGTCCTGCATAAAGAATAATGACTTTCGAAATCTCAAAGAGAATCTTAAAGAGAAGGATTATCTACCAGGTTTAGGCAAACTCTCAACCATCCGGGGGGTCTCACCCTCTAGAACGGGAGACAGAATGCGGACTAAAGTACTCTAAGTCCCTGAGTGCGGACTAGAGTATAAATGACTCAAAAATCTCTACGTCCCCAGAGTGCGGACTACAGTACTCTCAGTCCCCAAAGCATGGACTAGATTATAGACGACTTCATAAAAGTCCCTAAATCCCAGAAGCGGACCAAATTACTCTAAGTTCCCAGAGTGCGAAATAGAGTATAAACGAGTTGACGAAAATCTCTGCGTCTCGAACTGTGTACTAAAGCATAAACCGTTCGACAAATCTCTAGGTCCCCGGAGTGTGGACCGAAGCATGAACACAAATTGGGCGCGAGTCAACCGGGGGGAGAATAACACTAAGTCACCAGAATGCAGAGTGGTGTATAAACATCGATAAATAGACGAGTGGATGCCGACCATTTTCTATTCCGCAAACTTCAGCCTGGAATCGACATGAGGATTATTAACCCGCTGAGGATGGAGTTCGACCATCCAACTAGTGACCTGGCCAAATCAATGCCAGGGGCAGGGGTACAAAACACTAAAAAGCCGAATATGACAGCTTACTATAGCTCTAGCGTGGCGTTCTTTATAACTTGAGGCAGCGACTGCAGGGAGGCCTCAATACAGAACCAATTGAAACGGCATCCAAAGCTATGAGCAACCCACTATATCATACCTCAGACCAAGGGTCAATGCCGATCCGCACCAAGCACATACAAATGTGACTCAAATGTTTGTTGAAAAACTATAACCCCCAGAGTATGGAAAGAAGGGTAAACCACGAATACTTGGTCAAAAAATTCTCCAGCACCCTCGTTCGATTCGTCAGGAGGAGTATGAAACTGGATGAGCATAACTCAACTGCATTTGTAGCCAACTTTACCTCGAGATCTGATTACAGAGCATGAACCAAAGTGGACGTGGATGACCAGCCACTGTCCAAATTACGCCATGAAACTTACGTGGCATCGAAGTATTCCTCTTGGAATGAAAAACCACGATAAAATCCAAGATAGGCGAGACCTAGTCTCCCATCGACTGACATGATCCCACGATTCAACGGGAAAGAGAGTAAAGCTAAAGTGGGTGTGGTTGGCCTTCCTACTTATCAGTATATGCCCCAGACCTGCGGGCACGAGCAAGAAGCAAGATGAATGTGAACCGACTTTTCACCAATCACCTCTATGTCTTTGGAGTTTAGGTGAAAACATATACATAGCTAGAACGAGACTCAACCGTCCATGCAGTACATTTATCAACCCGAGACTGGGAGAAGACGCAAGGTCATCCAAAAATTGGCTACGATAGCTCAGTATTAAAACTTGTGTATAGTGCTTACAGCTACTCAAGGCAACGACCGAAGGGATGCCTAGAGATAGAATCATTAAATCAATGCCAAAGCTTGTGGGCAACTGACTGTCACTCCAACCCGAAGGGCGAGTGAAGGATCATGAATGCATTGAATAGAAAATGCGTTACTCGAATATACAGGCAAATTCAAACTCATGGCAAGATCCAGCTATGCAGTTGCACGCAACTCGAGGCTGGCCCCTACTCGACGTTTCCTTCAACGCGCTTTTAAGCCTGATCTTTGGCCATTTGCTGATAATCTATTAGAGCATTCAGAGCCCTTCGCTATTAGGCTCAATAACTCATGACAAGACTCTAGGATTCGACTAGAGTAACCATCAACATTGGTCGTCCCAACCATATTTCACATTGAATGTTATGATAGTTACATCTTTACTCAAAGAATTTGGGATGGCACCTGCTAATCTGACGGTCGACATTACAACCAGCCATGGCGACCCTTTCCGGGCGCTGAATATCGGATCACAGCTCAGTGCAGTGATGATAAAAGAATTAGTTGAATTTTTCTGAATAAATGATGATATCTTCCCTTGGACCCATTCTGACATGCATATGTGATTTCATTAACTATCGCGAGCCATGCATTGGATATCAACCCGAAGCTACAAAAGCTAGCACAATCTCTATTGATTTCTTCATGAAAGCTCCACTCTTACTTTTAGGCTCACCCCATCAACGCCTATGCCCACCAGCCATTGCGACAGGGCATACGATGGCCTGAGACGTCTGAAAGACTATTTAAATAGAATATCGAACTAAGCTAATTCAATATCACTTATTTCCCACGAAGGGCTATCCAAGGATGGAAATTAGCAGACCTCACACCCAAATTCACTACCTCAGATGACTATTCGAAGAGTAGCAGAGAACCGACCATAAGATGGAAAATGTACGAGGATGGAGCATCCAATGATCAGTGTTATGGCTTGATAATGACTCCTGAGGAACGATCAATCTGATACGTCCTAAAACTCGATTTACCTGTAACAAACAACGATGCTTAGTATGAAGCCTTGACTGTCAGCCTCAAACTTGCTAGAGGATTTGAAGTGAAAACTTTACATATCTTTTGTGATTCTTGATTGGTAGTATACAAATTTAAGGAAGTTGATCTTGCTAGGGGGCATTGTCTTGCTCCTTATCTCGGCCAAGTCCAAGAGCTACTAACCGACTTCACATATTACATCATTACACACGTACTCAGCGAACAAAATGAAAAGGTGTCATGGTTGACTCCTATCAAAGACTATCTACAATGAGGAATTCTTACTGAACGGAGGAATGGAAAACGACAGATCCTCCTCAAAGCTTCACGCCAGATCATCTAAGAATAAGTCGTGTATCAAAAGGAGTTTATCCATCCCCTTGCTTCAGCATATTGCCCATGATGATATCTTGAGCAAAGTCTATGAAGAAGAATGCGGTAATAACATCAGGGGGAAAACCATGATAAAGAAGATACTCTGCTACAGGTATTACTGGCCAACTATCAACCCAGATGCGGTTGATCATGCTAGACAATGTGACGAGTGCAAGATGTTTGCAAAAAATCCAGGAACCCCGCCGATGGAAATTATTCAAATGGCTAGTTCATAGCCGTTTGCCACTTGGGGGCACTGAAATCATCTTCTTGTCGATTCTAAAGGTGATGCGAAATACACCATCATAGCAGTTGATTACGTCACCAAATGGGCAGATGAAGAACTCTTAACCACGACCAAGATGAAGAAAATAATCAACTTCTTTATCCGTAACGTCATCTGTCCTTATGACCTTCCATGATCCATTATAACTGCAAATGGACAGGTTGAAGCTGTGAACCAAATCATAGAGTCAGTACTAAAAAGAGGTTTGGAAAACTCCTCAAGTGGCTGATTGCAACCCTTATTTCACTGAAAATACAAACAAGGAATCGCGATTGAATTGCAATTAAACTAGATGGAGTTGGTGACGACTTATGAGCATATAAAACGCATCCGAGAGCCAATGGCAAGAACATGTACCCGAACGTGCATGTGTACATCCTTAAAAGTTCGACTTCTTGAAATCAATAGAAATTGAATTCTCACTAAGGGTTATTAAGAAAAGACTAGATCAGATAGCCGAAGCTTATTAGCTCTGCAGAATCAGTCATGTATGGCCACTAATGAACCACAACCCTGGATTTATAATATTGGGAATCGACCAAGCATCACGATGACCTTAGAAGGATACAACACCTTGGGAGGATAATGATTATTCAAGAAACATGGTGGATTTCTTTCTGAAGACAAGGAATACTCGCTGATTCAAAGCGTGTTGTGTTGCTTCACACGACACACTTTGGGGGGCAAGTGTTTCCTGGAGATTTGACCAGGCAACTGAGTACTCGGCGTACAGGACGACTCGGTGTCAACTAGTGATCGGCATCTCATAGTACTCGGCGTAGTGTTCAGCATCCAGTGGTACCCGTCATCAAGGAGTACTCGGCGTAGTACTCGGCATCCAGTGGTACTCGGCGTTAGAAGACGTTCGGCGTATATAACTACTCTACATGGCAGCATCGTTCGGCCAAAGGATCGTTCGGCTAAGAAGCATCGTTCGGCCAAAGCATCGTTCGGCTAAGAAGCATCGTTCGGCCAAAGGATCGTTCGGCTAAGAAGCATCGTTCGACCAAAGGATCGTTCGGCTTCGACTGACAACTGTTCTGCACTTCCCACCCATCAAACGTACCGTTCGGCATTGAGAAGGTGGTTCGACGTCAACGTGTTCGGTCTACTTGGTTCGGCATACAGCGACCACTACACTTGGGCTAGAGTGTTCGGCCACCAAGCCCACCTGGGAAGTCCAGCCCATATTTGTCTATAAATAGAGGGGCAGGGTCACAGTGAAAAGGGACCTTTTTCGGGAGAACAATGGGGAGACTCTGCCATTTTATATACTCTCCTCTTTTTAACTCAAACTTGTATTCAAGTCATTAATATATGGATTGTATCTGTATTCAACTACTTATGAAAGAAATAAAGATCAAAACTCAAAGTGGATGTAGGCAGTTACGCTGAACCACTATAAATCCGGTGTTCTTACTTTCTGCATTTAAATTAGCATATTCTTCCTTGTTTAATTCAACTTCATCACTTACATCTCTACACAATCTTTTTCAACGAGGTTAGTGACCAATTTTGGTGCTAACACAGGTGGATAATCAGAGATCCATAATATTCATAATAGAAATCTCAAGCCCAAATTAGGGCATTAATAAGTGAAGTCTGGTATTAATTTTGAAACCCAGATTAGGGAGTTAGCAGATGAGGTTTAGAAATGAGAAACCCAAAACCCAGATTCGGGTATTAATAAGTGGAATTATGTTCCACCCCTTTTGGTTTTGACTTCTTTGACAGTGTAAACCCTTTGGACTGTGTATGTACTTACGATTTGATTGGCTATTTCTCAAGCTTGGACATCTTAGTCCATCATTTGATATGCCACTTCTTGGGCTTAGACATCTTAGTCTGATGTTTGATGTGCCACTTCTTAGGCTTGGACATCTTAATTCGTTGTTTGATGAGCCTTTTCTTAGGCTTGGACAACTTAGTCCTTTGTAGATATGCCGCTTCATGGGCTTGGACATCTTAGTCGTCTATAGATATGCCACTTCTTGGGCTTGGACATCTTAGTCCTTTATTGTCTGGTGCGCTTGGTTAGCTTATTCTCAAGCTGAACCAAGGACTTACCTAACCTCCCTCCAGGAGGTGCCTTGGCCTGGCCATAACATAATGCGTCCAAGCGCTTATCGAGCTTTAACCTGGCCATAGCATGGCGTAGATAAAGGCTTACATTCCTCCCTCCAGGAGGTGCCATGCCCTGGCCATAGCATGGCACAGACATGGTCTTTTTGATGCTTTAACCTCACCATAGCGTGGCACGGATAAAGGCTTATACGCCTCTCTCTAGGAGGTGCCTTGACCTGGCAATAGGATGGCGCAGACAGGGGCTTATCGATGCTTTAACCTGGCCATAGTGTGGCGTGGATAAAGGCTTACACTGCTCCCTCCAGGAGGTGCTCTGCCCTAGCCATCTCGGCGTGGATAGAGGCTTTGACCGTTTAAGGTAATATCCAAATGAAAGGAGCAGTTCACTCCCAACCATGTAGATTCTCTTTAATAATGTAACTCTTTATTCACTTCATTCAATATCTCTTTACAAACTCATTTATTTTGCCTTGATGGAAAAAGTTGATTATTATCCCTTCTAAATCTCTGCACTGGTTAGTTTCATGACCATTCATCATATAGTAATGGCAGTAGGATCCTCCTAGATTCCTTTCATATTTTAGTTTTTTCTTTTGTGATGGCCAATAGTTGAGCTCATCCTTGGTTAGCAAGTAGACATTCTCTATAGATGTAGATAGATTGCAATTTTTAGGAAGTCTCGACTTGAAGCTTGTTTCTTGAGAATAGATTTTAGGTTTTTTGTTAATTGGCTTTATAGTTTCACCCTCATCGATTGTTTTTCTTTTTAACACCCTTTGGAGTTTATGTGCTGGAAGTGTTCCAGTTGTAGCTTGTTTCCATTTGTAAGCAAAGGCGTTGTAATCTGCCATTATTACTTTTTCGAAGATTGTGCCTTTGGCATAGTGTTGAATCGTTTTCCTCATTTGGTCAAATAGGTTGTCACTTCCATTTGTCTTTTCTCCTAAAGCAAAGATAGGGTTGGGGCCAATATATAATGAATTTAAGTTCCATTTTTCTGGATCATATGACTCTACTATTTTCTTCTTTACAATCCTTAGAGCTTCGAATCTTAGTTTTCTCTTCATATAGTTTGGAATCTTGAGTTTTTCTTAGGGAGAATCCTATTAAGTGTGGTTTTGAGGATCCTTACTTAGATCTTTTGACTTTGCTAGTCATGATGAATTAAGGTCTTGAGTAGATAAGCTTGAAATAGGATTGGGTTAGAGATAGGTGGTGTTGGATGTTTAACAGAGTCGAAGGTTCGAGCCCTCCTTCTAGCGCCAAAATGTTAACAAGAAAACTTATCAACATCCCAAATTAGAGTTTAAAGAAAGTGTGAGTTCTTTTTGGTCTCTTTTGGTTAAGTAGAGGGAGCAAGGATGTGAATACTTCCTTTGATTTGCCCTTTTGAATAGGTTTTTATTACAAAACATTCCTTTATCGACCTTTCGATCTAGTCGAAACGCTTTTATTCTCTTCTTTGAAACTTCGAGCTTACTGAAGCTGTTTGATTTTCCTTGTTTCTTAAATGACTTGGGTTTGATTTTTTGATCTAAGGGAAAACAGGTTAAGTTTTGAGGTTTCAATCCACTAAAAGGTGAGAATTTGGTAAGTGGTGATTCTGGAGTTAAAGACTCGGAAAGCTTCTTTCAATGAAGTCGATACATATAAAACACAGTTAAATCCAATAATAGTCTTCAAACAGCTAGATAATCAAAAAATTGAAATCTTCCCTTTATTTATCCAACGATGACAACACGGATTAATTTCCTCCAATTTGATTTACAAATTAGGGTTTACAAACTTGCTAAGTTAAGAAAATACAAGTATAGAGTGAATGAAATCGGATCCCCTAAAACAGACCCCTTGGATCTTATTCATAGATGCGGGTTGGCACCTTTCGACCCAGTGCTTTCAACCTAGTCGAAAAGTGGTTTTAGATACCTTCTGACTTCTTTGACATTTGTGTATCCCTTTGCAATGCTTTCAAATGGGCTTGAATGCTTCTGTCTTCATCGAAAGGGATGGTTGCGCTTTCTCTCTTTGTGTTGTTTTGTTGTTATAAGAAGCAAAGGTACAAGCTTTCAACTTTGTCGATAGGTAGTTTCCTGTAGTTTCGAAGTTGTTGGAATGTTGATGGTTCTGACGCGGTAGGTAGCTTCCGACCGTATACTTGCGAATTGACACGGAACCTTCCTTTGATATTAAAGGCTTCAACCAGTTCGAAAGGCTTGATTATGCTTTCGAAAGGGTTGTCCTGACCAAGTCATCTTTCTGAGTAGTTTGAATGAAGGCGAAACCTTTGGTTTTGAAAGGTTTGGTGCACATGTGAAGGGTTGTCACTCATTGTCTTCGAAAGATGTTTCTTCAACTCATTCGAAAGGTCTTCATGGACATGGAAGCACCTTCTTCGAAAAGGAATCACTTAAGTGGAAGGGCGCTTTCGACCCTTTCGACCCGTTCGAAAGGTTGTAATACTTCTAGTCTTTGGCTGTAGCAACCCTTCGACTTCTTCAGAAGGTCTTGCTGGAGCTATTTTCTCTTGTTCTACTTTGTCTTCAACTCATTCTGATTTAACATGGTCGAAAGGGTTTTGGTATTAACAGTTACCTCGAGATTAGCACGTCCTGCATTTTCATCTTTTCCTCCAACCAAACCAGTTGCAACTTAAGCTTGCATTATATTCACGAAGAACTGATACATAGTCCCTATATCTACCGGTGGGGTTCCATCACTCACGTTAGCATTTTCATTTGGATTAGCATTTGCTGGTCGATCTGGATTCCTTCTAGTATTAGGTCGAAATTTCCATTAGTTTTGGTGCTTCCTCCACCTAGATTCACTCTTCCATTTCCTGCTTCCATATCTTGCTTTCTTGTAATCTGCATATGAGTCTTCATAAGATACCAAAGAATGGTCTAAGAAAGAGGGGAGAATAAAGGTAGAATGCATACTTATATATAGTAATAACAAGTACGTTACTACAGCATTATCTCATACCCCAACCTTATTCTCCAATTTATTTGGATTATGATTTCAAAATCATTTAAGTTTTACATAAACCTATGCTCTGATACCAAGATGTAACATCCCCTAATTTGAGGCCTGAAAATAAGCACTATTGATGTTGGAGTCATCCATAGTGTTATTTTCTGGTTATAAAATGAGATCAGTTAATTGTATCCATGATATCAAGAGCAGATGAATATGAAAATTTTCAAACATGTTTCATTCAGGAAATTTCACTTCATTACATAGTCCAATTGATTCCACGTTTAGAGAAAATATAATAAATATAATTATATTCACCAAGAGCGACATACGAAGATTCCCCGTGAATGATCGGAGTCTAACTACTTGACAGTTATAAATTCTGCCGTTACTCCATTCCAACAAAGCATAAACTTCAACCAACACAACGAAAGTAAAATCCAAATATTAGCTTGCCTCCTACACTTCTTCGAAAGCTTATTCTTCTACCCTGAAAAACCTACTCCTGATCCTATCAAATAAGTACATGAGAGTTTAAGAGAAAAAAACAGAAACTTTGGGTCAAAGAAAAAGTCTGGTGTGAATAGTAAATACCATCTCGAACCAAAAACAAATATCTGGTGAGACCACGTTGTAGAACGAAATGGGTTTTTCCCTCACCAGTATCTTATCAAAATATGTCATTCTTAACATAAATCATACACCTGCAACCAAATAGTTAAAATAAAATATGATATGATCATATGCATTCAATGTGGGTAAATGTTACTAGTCTGTCATTAAAAGGTTATGCATTCCCAAAGTTTACGCACCCCATTAAATTGACTGTCCATCTCAAATCGTTGTTTTTTGGGTCACTATGAACCAATTGGTTTTCATAGGCCAACTAATAACCTATCAGGCCAAGTCAGACCAAAATATAACCAGATGTCCCAAAATATCCAAACACTGTTAGGAGGAAACAAATTAAACAACACATGAGCATATAAAGCTACGAGTTCCATTTTGTGTGTGCATATTTTAGTCTTACTCTTGACAAAGCCTGTGCACTAGAATCATGGACCTACCAATCGGGGGCTACCGGCTGAAGCATAGGGCGCGACCCTACAATAGTCTGACCTAAAAGCTTATCTAGTTTTAAACCAATGAGTTATATCTTCTTGATCAGTTCAAAGCATCATATCAGAGTTGATCTATCTAAACTCCTGGATGCAATTCTACTCACTCAGGACTTCAGCTGACCATACCCACTATTGGAACAACCTAACTGGTAATTCTATTTCTAAGTCCTAAGGTGCAATGTTGAGTAATGAAAATGTGAGCATGATAATTTGATAAAATATGTAAATTTAACCGACCAAACGACAACAAGGATATATAACATATTTCATCTAAGTATGATCAATCAATAGTCATATACATAACAAAATTACTTAAGTTTAACTATATTTTCCTTTGGCAAAATTCATATAAAATTGGGCTAAAACACTATTTCATTTTTCTGAAAACATTTATCTTTAGAAATGATAAACCACTTGAAATCATTCTCAAAACGAGGAAAACATAACATAAACACTTAGCCAAAATCTTGTGCCAAAGCACTGTCATCTTTACATAGCTTTTTAAAATACTTACTATCAAAATAGGGCTGTCGAGCCTCTAGAAAACATGGCTATCGAGCTTCTAAAACATAGCAATTAGGTTTGTAAAACATACGGCTGTTGAGCTAATAAAAATATAGTTTTCGAGTGCCTACACGAAAGCTATCGAGTCACTACAAGACATGCATTGTCGAATACTTGAAAACATAAGGTGTCGAGCCTTTAAAACAAATAGGGTTGTCCAGCCTCAATACTTGAGGGTGTTGAGCCCCTAAAATCTTGAGGATGTTGCGCGTTTTAAAAAAGAAGATGTCAAGTCTCTAAACCATCGGGTTGTCGAGCCTCTTCAATCATGAGATATTGAATCCCTAAAACACATGGTGTCAGGACCCTATGAAAGCGGATACATCACAAAGATATCGAGTAGCTATCACATGCATCAACCCGTATAGTTGTTGAGCCTCTATGAGTTTATAGGTATCGAGACTCTAGGTTATTGTGCCGATGACATATCTATAATTAAGTTAAAAAATGATTTGTTTCCTTTTAAAGTTAAAACTTTCCACTAACTCTTGCCCTATATCAAATTATCATTGGATAACAAAATATTTTTCATATACTTTTTCTAAATGTAGGTCATGTTCTACCTTCTCAATCAACTTTGCAAAACCCTAAAATTTAAATCATCAACTTATATTAATTAAAAACTTTTATAGAATAATAAACTCATAGAAAATCATAATAATTAGGGAAAAATCCGCAATAAGCACTAAAAATTTGAATTTCCTTCTTCTTCCATATACAAAAATTTTAGGACCAAAATATTAAATGAATTATCCCTAATAATTAAAAACTCAAAAATATGCACATTTGTCCTTCTAGGAAATTCATGAAATATTCATATGAACTTGGAAAATTATGAAATTGAAAACCATCTCCAAAACTCATTCGACCAATTCCATAAAATTCTAGCAAACCATTATTAAATCTAATGGTGATACTATCAATCTCAGCTTGAAATATTATCACAACCAATTCGAAAATCAATCCTAAATCCAAAAACAGAACATAAACAAATAAGATGGTTGACTATCATTCATCTTAGATTGGATAAGACAAACTAAGATTTGATGTAGATTAATTCCCTTAAGCTTTACCCTTTGAATTCCTTAGATTTCCACTTCTTTTTCTCTAGATAATTGACGACCTCCTTTTTTGTTTTGTTTTGATTTTTGAAAAATGAAACAAGAATGAAAGAGAGAGGAAGGGTTTAGGGAATAAAATAAGGAATTACTCCCATTATGCTCCCTTAATTAATCCCTTTCTATTCAATGTTTAAAATAACCTTATTAATTGATTAATTAAGGCCTAACGCAAATTAGTTAATAATCTCAGTCTCCTTATCACCTAACATTATTCTATTTAATTTGTCTAATTAAATTCCCTGAATAATTAAACAAAAATTAGGGGTGTTACAATGTATAAAAACACACAAATACAATTAGAATTATAGATCTAAGAAGAGGTTTAAGTGAAATATGGATTTGTAATTATAAAATTTACCCTTTTCCTCGGTATTGATTTGCTCCTCCTCCTCTTCTCTTTTATTTTCTGCCCTTCTCCTTTTATAATACATATAATATAATATTTTATAATTAACAGAAATGGTAAAGAAGAAAAAATGGCAGAGCTTTGCTACTCTGATTGGAAAATATTAGAAGAAAAGTAAGGAGCAAAGCCTGTATTTATAGACGTTTAAATAAATTGTATCTGTTAGATTAAAATAATTGAAATTGGCTCATTTGGCCAAGGTTCTACCCTAATCACCAGAAGTAGACCAGTGAACCTCTTCCCTATAGGCAATCGATCGACCCAAGGAGGTGTCCGATCGATAATGTCCACACAATTATTATTATTTATTTCCTTTTTTCCATTTTAAATTTCTTTTATTTCGAAAACTTCAAACACTAATAACTTCTTCGTGTGTACTCCGATTGCAAAACTGCAAATATAAATGTTGCTAAGGAAATCGCCGTAAAATACAATGGTGCAAGTTTTATGGCCAAAATTTCGAAGTTTACTCATTTTCCATTTTTGAGTCTTAATAATTATTTGTTATGTCATCGTTAACTTATGGGGTGTTCCACAATTCGCACGACATCACATTAGCCGACGACCAGCTCTGATCCAAGCTTTCCCTAGTAGACAACATATTAGGCATGAATGGACCTAGCATGGCCTCTTTAGCATGACTTTAGTACAACCAACTCTAATCGGCATTAGGCCTCCCTCCCGGCTACCTCGGGCCCGATCATTAACTGTCTTCCATATATGGTTTTCTATAGGATTCCACGTCTCTTCTGTGTTGCCAACAGTCGATCGGCCAGCTCATCCATGTGAACACTCAAGTGAATGATAAAGTTACCCATCCATTCATCCTAAGAACCTTAGTTGGGAGGCTGAACTGATGTGGCTTACCATCAACATTAAATGCGCATTTAATGTAAGCCTACTCTTGGTACATAGAGGCAATGTGTATATTCTCATCTATTGTACATCTTCTGGCACACTTAACAATTTTCGACCATCCACCTCTACAGTTAGATTAATGCTCAAGAACTTTTCCCGCCAGCTTTACAGCATAATCGGAACCATCCACCATTCACTTCAGCTACTATAAATACCGCATGCTTTGCAACTTCAAAGGGGTTGAACTTGGTTGAAGCATTCAAGATTCCCAAATACTACGCACAATTCGACGCTCTTGATACCGTATAAGTTATGAAGATTGCATACCCTTATTAGTATTGAGTACTCCCTTTTTCTTATTATTATATTATAATTGCCTATAGTTGTAAAAGGAATATGTAGCAAGAGAACTTCACAGTGGACATAAGTAGCTTTGTTGAACTACCCTATATCTTATGTTATTTACCTTTTAGCTGCGTATTTAACTCCTCATTTTCTCTTTTTTAAGCCTAATGATTGGTATCTATACTTTGCTTTTCTTAACGCACTCGTATCATTTGGAGATTGGCTAGAAAACTAATCGACGGTTTGGTTTGTTTAATTAAGTACTCTCCATACCTGGCTACTGACTAGCATAAAGGATGATGTAAGCCCAAAGGTTATCCACAATATAAAGGTCTGAATTGATTTTGGACCTTGAGCTAATTTTCTAAATCTGGTTTGAAAATTTAGATTATATTTTAAATTTGAAAGTTAAGTTTAAAATATAAATGAAGTTATAAAATATTTTCAAAAAATTATTTTTGAATATTAATAAATTTACTTCAAATTATATTTTTATTATTTAATTAATTATATTAATTAAATTAATAATCAATTAAAAGTTAATTAATTAAATTAAAACTATATATATTGATGTATGTGTATTTATCTTAAAATTTTTAAGGTAAATAATAATAAAATTTCCAAAATCATTATATTTTATTTTAAAATTGTTTTGATTAATTTATTTAATTAAATGTTAATTAATTTATAATATACATGTATAATGATATATGCATATATAATTACTATAAGTGTTATAGACAATATTCAATTCTGAAATGTTTAGAATGAATAAAATTAAATTAACTGAATGGTTAGTTAAGTATGATCTGATTACTAAAATTAAAGTTCAAATTAAATATTATTTAATAAAATAGAGTGGAACTATAGGAAATATGATTTAATAAAATTAAATATGAATGAATTCGAAGAGTATAGAAAGTGGATATTGTGAAATATATGGTGAGTATTTGGAGTAAGAAGAAAGTAGATAAAGTAGTTGATAAGATTCGTTTTCCAGACCCTTTTATATAGTGTATAAAGGGATGTGTATATTCGTGAAGAGATGCGATTAAAAATCACAATTATTCAAAATCCAAAATACACCTCTTCAACGGTTTGAATGTCGATATACATAGGAGGCCTATGTGGACATATCTAGGTTCATTTGAAAAACAAAAATTCTTTTAAATTGTTTTCAAACTTCTATATTTTGAAAAATAATCTAAACATAGTTTCTAAATACTTTGAACATATAAAATCTTTTATAAAATATTTAAAAAATATATTTTGAATTTTAAATAATTTATTTTGATAAAATATCAAAGATTAAAACTTTGTGATAAAGATCAGAATTTGCTACCATAGACTTTAACAATTTATTCTAATGACTCATAACTATACACTAGAGTCTTGACCACTTCAAATTTTTTCCTTTAAACTCATAAATCTTGATTATCTCCGACTCCTAAACTTTAGTCTTTATATTGATAAGTCTTCAAGTTTAATCATTCTGCACCTATGTAATATTCTACAATATATACTATACAAAATGGCTACTATTAGTATCTATATTTATATGGTTGTTGTCATCAAAATCAATATCCGAGGTATTAATGATCTCCCTCTTTTTGATAATGATAACCATGTAAATATTCTTGTATGTAAAATATAATATAACCCCCTGAGTTAAATAACTCCTCCTTAATATATGCATTGTTATAATTTATATTTTTCTCTCCCTTTGTCATCAACAAAAACGAGTGAAAAATAAAACTCCCCTAAATATGATATACTTATGAAGTATGGAGTCACATTCAAGACATATTGTTAACCCAAAAAATGGATCAACACCTTGGATTGAGCATGAAAGCACTAGCCCTGTTCTTACAGAGCAATAATATAGAAAATAAATGTAAAAAGAGCAGAAATAGTAAAACGACAAGAAGGTTTTTATAGTTGTTCGGCTGTTAATATAGCCTATGTCTACTCTATAACTTATACTAACTAACTTCTATTACAAGTTGAATCAGATTACAATATAACTAAATCTTCTAAATTAGATCATGTCGCAAGTACTAGAGTTCACCAAAGAATCACAGTGGACCTCTAGATGACTATTGTGTGGGGGGAGAAGAGTGGAGAATAAACTTTGCAGAGTTCCAGCAGCCAGTCCCCCTCCAGATCATGTTTATGTTGCAAGTAGGACTGTATTTATAAGAGTTAGAGTGCTATTAGGCTAGGCTGCTTTGCTAGAAGCCCACACTTGATGATACGAAGATGCTCCAAAAATCTCATAACGATCCGACTTAACCGGATGGGATCGCTCGCAATCAAGAGGGCATGGATCACTAGCGATCCATGTACTTAGGGTATTTTCAAATCATTTCATTTAGGTTGCTTTCCTTGCTTTATGTAGTTGCCCTCCATGTAATTTGGTAATTAGTTGCCTTATTTTGATGGTGATTCATGTACAGGTTGGATTGAACTATGACCAGAATCAGATGAATGCTCACTCTCGAACTAGCTTGCTTGGAATACCATGAAACTTGGCGGACATTCCTAGAAAAGATATTGGTTCATGAAGTTTGGATGATCCATGAGCAGTCCTTATGGATCGCTAGCGATCCATAGGTGATGGATCGATAGCAATCCATCCCCTTAGCCTATTTTTGCATTTTTCCTCTTGGGTCTTTCGTAACTTCTTCTTCTGGTCCTTTTGGTTGATTCTTGAGTTTTTTTGACTTGACGTAGATGTTCTAACTCCTATTGAATTCTGTTGGGTTAAAAACCTGGTTAATATTTTCCCTCTAGATTATGCCTTCTTTGGAAGCAAGCCATGCTCTGAAAGTAATTGCTTTGAGTTCCCATTTTGTAAAGTTTGATTGATCGTGTTGAGGCTATCATGCGAATTTGGCTTTGGATATTCAGCCGTCTATTGAGTTTTCAATGTGAATCATTGTTGCTCGCAACAATAAATCAGTTTCGATCCCACAACTTTCTAGATGCTTGTAAACAACACTTAGATGATGCTTGGTGGGTTTGGAGAAAATCGATTGAACCTTGATGGATCGCTAGCGATCCATATACTTAGTCGATTTTCCACTCAATCTCTTATTTAACATCATCCAAGCCGATCCTTCATTATTTCACTCTCTTCTTGCGAAGCTACTTTCCTTGCGAACCTATAACCAAACCATAATCTTGTCCTTACCACCGCCGTTGGTGATCTCCATCGCCAAATCTCTCTGCCGCCGACCTCGCTTAACTTCGCCGTCACCTCAAGCCAATCCCTAGCGCCTGAAATGTTGCCTGCCTAAATCGCCATCGATCTTGCCCAGCTTGGATCGCTAGTGACATGAAATTGACCGCATTTGCCTTCTAACGTGAGGTTGGTGATGCGAATTTTGGCTTATTATTAGCGATTGGTGATGAAGTTGTATTGGTGATGGATGTAATGGAAAATTCAAGCCAATTGTGAATTTGTGGACGAAAATAGCAAATTGAATTTAGAATTCTTTACGGCATGAAGCCAGGGTTTTGCCTCGGTGCTTGACATATTTGGCTATCTTCATCCACAGAGTCAGAATTAATTTGCACTAAGTTACACCGTCGATCCTGACATAGCATCTTGCAGATTGATTTTTGTTTTTCTGGGAGGTGATAATATCTTAGGGTCACATCTTGTATGCAGCTCATGTTGTTATCACTTTCCAGAGAACTAAAATCGACTTATGTTGAGAATTCTCTACTCGATTCGGACCCATCGATTTATAGTTGCTCACTTTGGATTGGTCCTATTATTGCATAGTTGGTATACCTAGAATAGGAAGGGCTTTCCATGTTGCTTCGGACAATGGATCCGTTATCGATCGTTGAACAATAACGGGTAAGTGTAGGAGGTATAACTTTAATAAATGATATGAAAATCTTTTTTCCTTTTTCCGCTGCAAGTGGACTATTTACACAGGATAGAGCGTTCGTAGTATTTCGGACACCGAGCCCATCCCCCATAGGTAACACACTGCACTTGCCCCAGTTAACGCTTAAAATCCTACGATTTGGCACAAGCCAACATGTTTTTGAAATTCAAGTGTTAAGCATAGGGGAATTTCTAGTTATGAATAAAATCACTGACCACGTTGGATACAAGTTCTATTATATAGAATGAAGCACCCATTATCCCGATGTAAATTTAGTGGAGGAAGCCTGACACTCTGGAAAGCATAATCGACATTAGTTATGCCTTCACAAATGGTTCCAACAGTGCCTACTTCTTCGGCACCACCGGTTGAATTTGTCCAACTGGTACCGGTTGGTCCTTTTGTAGATCAAACCCCTTCGAACTTTAGAGTTTTACTCAACCCTTCGAAGAGAGCTTCCACTATAATTTCTGCTAAAGTCCCGCACAACATTCATTTACAACATGACATCCCGGATGATGACGTACGCCTTCCACTGAAAAACAAGTTTGCACACATGCCACCTTTGGGGTACTCCTGCTATCGGTACATGTGCTTGAATGCTGCAGTGCCTCCCTTCAATCATCTTGAGAAAGATCTTCTGAATTTGGGAATAGCTCCATTTAAGATTCATACTAACAGATATGCAATTTGACTTGACTTCACGTTTTGTTTACGCGGACATTCAACCATGCCTCAAGCTTCGATAAAATGAGATATTTCCTTTCATTCAAGAAGAGAGATGAATGTGCATCTCATATTATTATCGAGGCTCAAAGAAACCAGAAAATCATATGGCATCTTCAAAGTAACTTATCCCAGTACAAGACCCAATATTTTTTCATTAGGTGTCCCGAGGGATTTAATCGTCTTTGGATGACAGGGGGTAAGCCTTCTCTTTTACTTGTTGAGACTTAACACGATGGTGCAGGATTTTAATAGACTGATGCAGTTATTCCAAGGCCAACAAAGATCCATCACTTGATCCCATCTTTCATACTCTTAAGGCCATAGATGCTAGAGAGAGATCGGTAAGTCTTTGCTAACAGATGAGAATTTACTTCGGTATGGGTTGCTGCATCTTGGAAGATCTTCAGCCGCCATTGAAGTCCCATCTCCTTCCCATTCTAGGATTCAAACATGCTCCACTTCTTCATCGCACGATTCCAAAGAGGGCGGTCTACCAAAAGGAGAAGGTTCATCCGGTGGATCAACTGAAGAAATTCATGATGGAAAAGGCGTTACATTGAAGCCAGGGGAAGAGAGTTCCAGCAGCGACAAGGAAAGGCCGCAGTGACCATGAAAAATGAGGAGGGTGAAATTGAGAGCTAGAGTAGTTATGATTCCTCTTCTAATGATGAGGAATTTGATGCAACTTCTAGTGATGGTAACTTTGAATCATGCGATGAAACTTCGGGAATGAGTCATATTCTTCCAGATTTGCCTCCCCAAGAGATTATTGCTAAAGATGCTCCCTCGGCAACTGAACGACTTCAAGGTTTTCTGCCTAAGGAAACCGACATCAGCTTTGGGGAATTGAGCAACATTTATGTAGACATCGATGAACTCATGGGAGATAATTTCGAGTTCGAGGGATTATCTTCTCACCCCGGTCATGCTGTGTCTAGAGTTAGCCTGATTCCTGTTGTAGTCGCTTACCGATCTAGTTTGTGAAGTCCTTTTAGGCCTCCTATGACACGTTACACATTTCACTAGGACCACGTACACTCATATAAGCATTATTTGAGCACATTTTCTGTCGCTAAATTTCATCATTTTTATATTAGGCACTATGGGAGGTCATGGGCTTTATGAAGACCTTGAATAATTTACAGAAGCACAACACGGTTCAAGGTGGACTACAAGCCACCATCAGCCTCAAGAAACCAAGGAAGAATGGAGAAGGAGAAAAGATTGGGAAGCGGAAGTTCATCGTCGAGATGTCTGGGACTGAGGCAGAGTTTATAGGGGTGGCTATGAGAAAAGGAAGACTCCTAATGATTAGGAAGAGCCACCCAAAATGTCAAAAGTAGAACGTGGTTCTCATCCTTCCGAGCACCAAGTATTTGCCGCGACTCTAGTCTCTATTGGAATTGAAGCTTCGACTTCTACTATTCAAGTTGCTCAATTGACCCAGACTCCATTAATCCACATAGTGCCTGCTTCCGGTTCTTCATGCCCCGTAGGAGGCCGGCTTATATTCTCCCATCTTGTCCACCTAATCTTGAAGCCACGAAGGGAGTTAAATTCGATCTTGACCTACATCCGATCCGTAAGGATTCTTATATGCCCCATCTCCAGGCGATTCAAAGTGACTTGAATAAAGCTTAAGGATGGGTGAAATTATGTAAGCAGCTGGCAGACACAAACCGTAACAACTATCAAGAGATCCTTTCTTTCAAGTTGGAAAAGGATGATTGCAAGAGAATGTTGACGGTATGTGACACTCGAATTGATCAATTGATAAAGGAGATGGTGCAGACATTTGAGAGAGTAAGAGCAACACTAATTTGCTAAAGGAATTGAAAGAGGCTCAAATAAAAATTGAGATCATATTCAAAGATGAAATCAAGAAAGCCTATGCTGATGAGGTCAAGCTGAAAAATGAGCTTGAAACTCGAGACGAGATAATCAAAGCTTAGAAGAAAACTATTGCTGGTCATGATGAAACCATCAAAGCTCATAAAAGGGCAATTGCTGATTAGGTGGGAATGGTGGAATCCAGAGATTAGACCATCTTTGACCAGGCCCAAATGATTACTTCGCTTTAGGAAAGAGTTACACAACTCAACGTTGAAAAGAACAAAGTTGAAGTTGAGAAGGCCGCCCTGACGACGGATTACTTGGAGTTGCAGGATACCTTCAAAAGGAAGATGGAGAAGATGGATGACACCATCTTGAATTTCTACGTCAACTCCCTGTTGCATCAGGGAAGCCTATGTTATTTGGGTCCCAAATTCCCACGTACTCTTGTTGTGGTTTGGGAAGAAGTCCTGGCCCGTTTCTGAGAAGACGGAGATGCGTACATTGAACAAGAGTTGGAGGATGCCTATCTTAATGAAGAATCACAGAAGGCTTTGGTAGAGGGCCAAGAGATTATTCGAGTGGAAAGAGAGCGAGAAGCTGTTGATGCTACCGTAATTATAGCGGCTAAAGCACTATCAAAGCCTTATAGTTCTGGGCCTGGCGAATCATCCAAGTAGCCTCATGATCAGACATGAATCATTCCAGCTTCAGCCGGTGTCACTTTATTGTCTACCCCTTTAGCAGGTATCTCTAAAGCCTTGGGTGGTCCTGAAACTTCGCCCAAGATCGTGCAACCATCTAGAGAAGGAAATGGTGGGAAGTATGAGGTTGAGATTCATGATCACATATCTGATGCAGGTAACTTCCTTTTTTCTCCCGAGTTTGAGGATTTTCAGCTCTCCCCCCGCAAGAAAAAGATGAATAGAATGCTTTCCTTTTTGATCTTATAGGTCCGTCTTCTTTGCCTGTCGAACTACCAATTTCTCCAGTCCTGGGGTCTACTGCTATTTCAGTTGATTCAACGGTTATTTCTGTGGCTGCTTTGGTTACTACACCCATGTTTGGCTCGCAACCAGGACCGAAGTCTAAGAAGATCGCTGCGTTGCACGGCCTAGACGACCCTTTTGTATTACTGGAAGGCAATTTAGGAGCAGCAAACACTCGAGAGTAGACAGACTAAGCTAGCCAGCTAAGTAAAATTGAACAACAGATGGTGGCAGTTAAGAAGGAAAAGATTGAGGAGAGAAAGTCATCGAGGAGCTGCCGCAAGCCCCGGAAGTGCAAGACCAAGGGGAAGTATTTTGAGGGAGTCGAAGAACAAGGAGGAGACATGGGCACGGAGCCTATAATTGATATATCAGGTAGCGATATAACTCCTGGTGGGGATGCTGAGAGGAAGAAGAAACTTCCGACCAAAGGCTGGAAGGGAAGCGGTGGCAAGAAACACCGACAGGCTTTAGTGATAGTGGAGCTAGATATTGGAATTGATTTGTTTGACATGTATTTTTTACAAGTGCAGAGTCTACACTTGTTACTTTCGTTGTTGTAGCACCTATACTTTTCTTTTTGTTGGTCGATATTGTGTGGGTACGGCCCCCACATTTTGACTTTGTATAGAAAATGTTATAAGGAATGAAAAGATTAATGTTTCTACTGTCATCTCTTCTGTATTCTTCCTTATTTATCACGTACTTAGCTTTCTTTTATACTACTTATGTGTGTACATGGAATGATTGCTTGTTCTGCAATTTCTACATTTCACATTGTCGTTCCACGTTTCGTGGTATACGATGCCTTTGTTTCCACGATTTCACGCATTATGTATGCATTTTTTTAGTTTTATAACTAGATCTGCTGTGACTACCAAAATTCTTTTTTGAAGAAATGGGACTGTGGAGTAATTTTCCTTTCAACTAAATGTTGGTATATGTGTGACCCCTACTTTACAAGATTCTTTTCGCCAAACACTTGATAAATGACCAGTTGATTTGAGCGATTCCTCGGATGTCTATAGCCAAATCTACTTTGCGATTCCTACCTTCAGGAACTTGTAACTTGAGTGTCTCGACTCTAGAGATTTTGTTGGTCAACAATCAGAATTCTTTGTCGATTTCTAGTTGTGCGACGTTGCTAGATTCATGTCAATTAACTTTGATAGTGGGAGTGGATCCTTGTTAGCCCTGCAATAGATGAGTTTTCCCACTATCAAAGTTAATTGACATGAATGATTTTTGAGTCGTTTTACTTTCACCGACCCAGCGAGTAAGCGGAGCATACTTGGGCATGGTTTCACTTTCCCGAGCGACTAATGAATGATTTTTGAGTCAGTTTACTTTCGTCAACCCGACGAGTAAGCGGAGCATACTTGGGCGTGGTTCCACTTTCCCAAGCAGCTAATGAATGACTTTTGAGTCGGTTTACTTTCGCCGACCCGGCGAGTAAGCGGAGCGTACTTGGGTGTGGTTTCACTTTCCCAAGCAACTAATTAATGATTTTTGAGTCGGTTTACTTTCGCCGACCCGGTGAATAATTTATATGAACACGGTTTTATTGGTTCAAGAAACAAGAGGGATTTCATTGATAAAACGAAAATAGAGTAAAAAAATTCCTATTTACAATGCCCCAGTTTTGTCGAGTGGCTTATTTATGGAAATAGGAAATAAAAAGCTAAATAAAGTAATGCCGGAGCGAGTCGTTATTCCGGATTAGCTTCAATGCCCCTTGCATTCACAATGAAACCTAGGAATTTGCTAGAAGTGACGCCGAAGGAGCATTTCAACGGGTTGACCTTCATTCCATATTTCCACAATATCTCGAACATTTATTCTCGGTTGTCTAGGTGATTCTCTGATACGTGTGATTTGACAAGTATGTCATCCAAGTATACTTTCATCGTCTTCCCAATCTGATCTTTGAACATTGTGTTTACCAATCATTGGTAGGTTGCCTCCGCATTCTTTAGTCCGAAGGGCATGACTCAATAACAGTATAATCCAAGGTCGGTAATGAAACTAATATTCTCTTGGTCGGGTTCATGCATCATGATTTGATTGTATCCCGAGTAGGCTTCCATAAACAATAGTAGCTCGTGGCCCACCGTGGCATCAACAAGCTGATTGATCTTGGGAAATAGGAAGCTATCCTTCGGGCAGGCTTTGTTCAAGTTCGAGTAATCAATGCAAGTCTGCCACTTCCCATTGAAATTCTTTACTAAAACCATTTTTGATACCCATATGAGGTAGGTTGCGTCATGAATGAAGCCATTTTCCATCAGCTTATCCACTTCCTCTCTTAGTGCAGCAGACCGTTCCAGTCCTAAGGTGCATCTCTTCTGCCTCACTGGAGTGTACTTGGGATTAATAATAAGTACATGACATGCTATCTTCGGCGATATCCCACGCATATCCAAATGTTTCCAAGCGAACAAGTCCAGATTGGCGTGAAGAAACTTGGCTAATTCTTGTCATGTCTTAGTTCCAAGATGTGATCCTATTTTCAGTACCCATGTCAAATCATCAACGTCTACAGGGATAGGCACCGTAATCTCTACCAGTGCTACCCATTCCTCCTATGAACTCTTCTTTCTATGGTCCATAGCCTTATTGAATCGGCTGTGGTCCCCAAGCCATATGCGGTTCTATAGTTGCTATGCTAATGGTTTGAGAACGTGGAGCATTCTCTCCACATTCTTTTCCTTCTCTTTCTTCCTTATTTCATGCAATTCAGCAATGTAGTGTTCCCTTGCGACGCTCTGGTATCCCTTTATCATTCCAACTCCTATTTTCATAGGGAATTTCATAGTGAGACACCAATGTGCCAAGATAGTTCAAAAATCAGTGAGGGCTGGCAGTCCCAAGAATGCTTATAGGCCGACATCTCGTCAATTATCACATATATTTGGGTGAGAACCACACTTCGATCTACTGTTTCGAGTTTAATAGACAGATCGATTGTGCCAAGTGGTGTAGTGGATGGCCAGTGAATCCTTGTACCTGGTTCGGCATGCGAAGATATCCTTCACGTTAAGTTTCATTTAGCCGAATGTATGTCGAAACATAATGTTTACTGATCCTCCGGTATTGACCAACACTGATCGCACGACAGTGGGTCCGATTCCTATTGTCACCACCATTGGATCTAAAGTTGGAGCTTCTATTCCTTCACCATCTGGGTTTCAAAACACAGTGTTATCATTGAGAATCCTCTGCTGTTTAGCAGGGTCCCGTCTTCTAATTCAAAGCAAGTTTTCTTTGGAGCATGTTTGAGTGAACTAGCATATCTTTTCATCCCGCCCCAACTTTTTCGTGCCGGATGAGAACCTCCTGAAATGGTATGTTGACAAGCCTCCGTTCAGCTCGTTTAGATCCCTCTCCTCTAGATCTAGATTGCTTTCCTTGGGTGTTAGGAGAATGAGGTCCGGTTGGTTGATCGGAATTTTGGGACTTCTTCACACTGTTGGAGCTTGTTTTCTCTAATCATTTCTTCGATCATGTTCTTCAAATGGCGACACTCGTTTGTGTTATGGCTGTGAGTTTCATGAAAACGACAGAACTTCCCCAACTTCCTTTATTGTTCAGACTTTTCCTTTCGAGGTGGCATCGGGTACTCTTATGTTCCCTGAGTTGCTCGGTAAATATTCTCCAAGCTGTCGTTTAACGGAGTGTATTCTCCACGTTTCAGACCTCTGAGTTTCTTTCCATCTCTATTGCCCTTGCTGGTGTTCTGATGTTGGTTCTTCCTTTTATGGTCCCCATCTTTCCCAAAAGTTACTTCAGAATTCTTACCATTTTGATTGACTGCCACATTACTCTGAATTGATTCATATAGTTGAATATTGGTATTTTACCTTCTAACATATTTACCTCTTCCAATTTTAAGTACTGACTAGCTTTTCGATTGAATTCTTTCATGGCGGTTGGTTGCTTAATTTTAATACATCTCCCAAAATCTGTCACTGGATGGATCGAGTGGACTAAGGTCATGAAAGTCAAATCCTCATTTGGATTGCTCACTTTGGTGACGGTTGTGTTAAAGCGGTTCATGGACGATTTTAATGATTTGTTGGGTCCTTGGAAGTGACTGAACGGAGACATCACGTCCTTTAGCTGAGATGCGTGAAATCTAAATTGTTCCAAGAACTTCCTAGCTAGCTCTTCAAATGTTGAGATAAATCAGGGATAGAGCCTGGTAAACCACATGGAGACTACTCCTTCCAGATCAATGGGGAAACATTTACAACGAACTGCATCTATTACCCTTGCACCATCCATATTCCAAATGTACTTGTATAAGTGCTGATGTGGGTCGGTAGTTCTATTGTAGAAGGGCATAGCTGGTGGCATGGTGTATTTCTTAGGGTATTCTGCCCTTAGGATACTATTAGTGAAGAGAGTTCGGTTTAGAGCGGAACCCCAATCATTGTCCTTTCTACCGTTGCTTTCTTCCATCAAGCGTCTGGCCATGTCCACAATATATGCCTCACTTGTCCATTCGTCCGCAGGTTGGCTATCAGTAGTTGTCCCAAGTGTTTTCTTTGCAAACGGACTTGGTTGGCTGGCTGAATCCTAGGCTCTCTAGTCTTTGGGTGAGCCACTTCCGCAGAGATCTGTTGGCAGGCGGTTGTTCTTGTTGGTGGAGTTTGATCATTTGAGTTTAATTCACCTTCCCTAAGTCGCTCGTCTTCCTCAGAGTCAGTATTATCCACTAGTACATCCTCTAGTGGAGTTTTCACTTCTAAGTTCAGATTTGCAGCAGGTGCTTTAGCAGTGGGTGGAGTGTTAACGTTTTCTTCCGCCATGATTCTTGGAACTCCACCCACTACCTCCTTTTGCTTTTCTCTTCTATTTCTTCCGTTCAAGCTGGAAACAGAAGAGTGCTCTTGCTCCATAGCAGCCACGTCTTCAAGCACCATTCTGGAATTAATCAGTGATTGGAGTGCTAAAAGGGCATCTATCTTATCCATAAGAGTTTTTTTTGACTATTTGCCATTTTTCGGTTAATTTCATTAACCATCTTGTTTAATTCTCCCTTAGTCACAACTTCATGCTGCGTGGAGGATCCTGAAATTTGATCTCCAAAGTAACTCCTAACAGCAGACTGTTAGGGTTGTTGACTTCAATTTGCCGAGGGTTTTTTCTTCTCCAGTAATGGTAGCTTCTATATATCTTACGGAGGTAGTTCTCTTTCTTTCTAGCGCCATTGATTCTTAGTAGCAAATTTTCTAGGCAGAGATTGAGGATCTAACTTGTGAACCTATCTGATCCAAAGTAGATAGCTAGATCTAAGCCTGAGTTGGTTTCTCAGTGAAAGCACCAAAATGTTAACCCAAATAATGGATCAACACCCTGAATAGAGTGTGAAAGCACCAGCCCTGTTCTTGCAGAGCAATAATATAGAAAAAATGTGAAAAGAGCGGAAATAGTAAAAAGACAAGAATATTTTTATAGTGGTTCGATTGTTAATAAAGCCTATGTCCACTCTTTAACTTTCTGTTAACTGACTGCTGTTACAGGTTGAATCGGATTACAATATGATTGAATTTTCTAAATTTGATCAAGTCGCAAGTACCAGAGTTCACTGGAGAATCATAGCGAACCCCTAGGTGAATATTGTGAAGGATAAACTCTACAGAGTTCAAGCAGCCAGTCCTCTCATATCCTGTTTATGTTGCAAGTAAGACTATATTTATAGGAGTTGGAGAGCTATTTGGCTAGGCCGCTTTGCTAGAATCCTACACTTAATGATATGAAGATACGAAGACGCTCCAAAAATCTCATAACGATCTGACTTAACCTGATGGATCGCTAGCAACCCATAGGGCATTGATCGCTAGCAATCCATGTACTTAGGGTATTTTTAGATCATTTTGTAATTTGGTAACTAGTTGCCTTATTTTGATGGTGATTCATGTACAGGTTGGATTGAACTATGACTGGAATCAGATGAATGCTCACTTCTCGAATTAACTTGCTTGGAATACCATGAAACTTGGCGGACATCCCTAGAAAAGATATTGGTTCATGAAGTTTGGACGATTGTAACAACCCGGTATTTCGTACCGATTAATTATCGTCTTTAGACGATTGCTTTTCCTAGCAAATCGCTGTTTGGAATGTTAATTTAACCAGTTGAAATTCTTTTAAAAATTTGTTAAAAGGGTTGTGGGCTTTGAAAATCGTCTTGATCCATATTCTTCTTGGTGCCGTATTTATAAAAGATAACCCGTCCCCTTTTTACTTTCATTCCTTTCGATTGTAAACCCTAAATCATACGAGCGAAAGAAAAGGAAATGGCGGCACGAATTCGTTCTCGCTCGATCGCTCTTGAGGACCACGGCTTCGACTCTTCCTCAATTCGAACGTCTGCTTCAATTCATCGAAGGGATCTCGTGCTTGGCTTCGTTCGATCAATTAGGGTTTTCGAGAAATTTATGGGTGCCGACTTTCAATCGACCAGTGTCTCTCGAGATGATTTCGGCCGCGATAAGATGTTGGGTTCTTCGGTGACAAAGGTGAGTGAATCGATCTCACTCACATCTAATTCACTCGAATTCTCTGATCTTCGTTCGTTTATAATTGTTTGAAGTTGTCATTCGATTTGTGTTGGCCATCGATTTTGTAGTGATATTTGAGCTTCATTCTTCCTGAAGTCACTTGTGTCCCTCATCAGTCGAGTGTGCTTGTCTCGATCCTTGACTTCATATGTATGCACTATCCACCTGTAGCATAGCTAACTAAGTATCATACACTACTCGAGACTTGCACTTAAATGTCAGTTCCATTTGTACCATTAGTGTACTGTCTCAAGCTCGAGTCTGCTTTGTCCTGTGCATCGAGTTGTAGATGCATCATTGTATATGATCCCCTCTTTGGTCTTGGTTGTTTAGTTGTATGCATATGCACTGATTTGTTCATCACTAGTCTTTGCATTACCCTGTACATTCATTTCCTGTAGTTTATGTCACTGTTTGCTTGCGTATACTTGTATTGCAGTGCTTCATCTTGTTCTCTGCATACTTGAACTGTCATTGTTTCACTTGTTCATATGCCAGTTAGCTGCTGCATATATGTGCTTTTTTTGATTGCACTGTCCATTGCAGTATCATGGTGACAGACTTGATCACTTGAGATGCCTGCTTGGTAGCTTTTGTTGTTGTCCAGTTTGTACTTGCCTTGTTGAATTTGTACATACATTTGCCTTGTTGCTGTGACATTCTAGATTGCATTATTGCTACTACTTGAATTTGTAGTTGTCCAATTGCCTTCTGATACTTTTGACCATTTGTATACATACATTCATGTATGTATACAGATGTATGTTCACTTTTGCACATTCATGTGTTTGCTGTCTTATATGATGGCACTTGACTTATAGCCTATCTAGTTTCATTTTGTTGTTTACTGCCACTTTGGTTCGCATTTTATTTTACAGACATTTGAACATTTTCTATTGTAAATAGTGTGTGCTGTGGTGCCATATCTATGGTGCCCTCACCTTCATACTACTCTGTTCATATAGTTGTGTCTGCACTTGTATCTCTTGTGCACTTTGACTCTCTTATGCCTTTTTGAACTAGTGCACTTGACCATGTGCCTGTAGTCTTGGTTTTACAGCTTGACCATTTTGTACTTCTCTAATTTTCGTTGCCTGCACTTATATGCTTCATCATTATTTGCCATATTGGCTTCACTGCATCTCCATGTGCCTGTGGTACTCGCAGCGTAGTTGTTGCAGGGTTATCATTTTCACTTGCATCTGTTCATCCCTGAGCACTTGCTGACCTGCTGCACTGCCTTGTTCTCGAATCGGATACATCGCATTGATGCCTTGTATCATTTGCATTTTGTCATTTTGCTTCACTGATGGCATTTGGATTGTATTTGAGTTGTCATCAGTTGCATGCATTCCTCTGCATTCATTGTTGTCCACCCTGGTTTCACTGCTTTGACTTGTCTGTCCTATGATTGCCACTGACACTTGATCTTGCTGTGACATTGTGACTTGGTTCACTTTGTCACTGCACATCTATATATGCTTGACCTATTTCTATTGTAGTTGTACTTGGGTATACACTGCATATCCATGTGACATTTTCACTTGCATCTGTTCGTCCCTGAGCACTGCTGACCTGCTGCATTTTTGTAGCAGTTTTACCCTTGTCCCTTGTGGTGACTTTATATTCTGTTGTGGCGAGGTGGTGCACGCGTGCGTGCACTGCAGCCACACCGAATTGACAGATTTTAATCGATATCTCTTTTATTCTTAATTCATCGACCTGTTGCGTAATTCGTAGGCTGTATTGGCGAGGCAGTACACGTTAGCGTGTACTGCAGCCAATTAGCATTGATATTTTTAAATTGACATTTCAATTGCTTAAACTGCTTTGGATTTCTGTTTTATGGATTAACACTGTTTAGTGTTATATCTGCCGTTATCCAATTCTCGTATCGAGAGTTGGATATACGAGATTTCTGTGACTGTCATCTATATTGGGATGGATTATTATTGCTTCTATGCGCTAATAACTGAGTTTGAATTAGATTGATCCGGGTATTATTTTCTTTTGAATGTAATACTCGGGTCAGACCGAGTATTTACAGGTTGTAGATTTTTAGCTTTGGGTTGCTGCTAGAGCTATGAAGACTTTTTATATCAGTTGAAGTGGTCTTCGTCTTGTTGTAGTAGTCAGTGTGTCTGTTTTAAGATGATAATGTATTCATGTATATTAGTCGATAATGTACTTGTATATATAACTTCTTGAGTCGACAGTTGTAGTTGTATCATTTGTATTGTGTCAAATGTATTGTAACTGATATCAGTTATTATATATATGAGACTTTTCGTTCCATCTTTATTCCGCATTTATGTTATCTGTGTTATTTTTATATCTATTGTCCTAAACTATTATAGCCACTGTGTAGTAGCTTTAAGTTTGTATCGGTATGTCGGATTTCCTTTAAAGATGAAATGCAATGTTTTATTATCTGACATATCGGTGCTCGCACAAGGCAATTACATAGATGGTCGCTCCTCAACAGCCTTATTCTCCGTGCTAGTTGACAGCACTACACCGTAGTGTTCTTGGCTAGCGTGGGTATAGAGGTGGGGCGTTACAACGATCCATGAGTAGTCCTTATGGATCGCTAGCGATCCATGAGTGATGAACTTTAGCTATTTTTGCATTTTTCCTCTTAGGTCTTTCCTAACTTCTTCTTCCGGTTCTTTTGGCTAATTCTTGAGTTTTTTTTACTTGACATAGACGTTCTAACTCTTATTGAATTCTGTTGGGTTAAAAATCTAGTCAACACATATCATTCAAAACCAAACTATATTATCAATCCAAGTCAAACACAACGTACATAAGTCTTAAATACAAATCAAACGATGCAATCATATTCAAACAACCCTAAACAAACAACCAAATCTAAAATGAAGACAAACCTAAACTATACAAACCAAACTAACATATATACATGCCTAGAATACAAATTAATGTCTTGGTCTATTTATCAAAGATTTTTGAATGGAGTGATTTGGATAGTGAAGATAAAAGTTTCCCGTTTGGTCTACCAAGTTGCCATGAATATCGCAGAAGACTTCTCCAATGGAAAGCACTCCATCTTCATCCTCAATATCATCATTATCCTCTTCTTCTTATTCTTCTTCATCATCTTGATTCATAGGATTATGAATTGAAAATGTTTAGAGTCTCCTTCTTTGATGATTATTGATTTGCTTCACTACCAAATAAGTGTTTCTGCAAATTCCTAATCATTCTCCCTTGCTTGTTATGTTCATTCTTGAATCGAATTTATAGTGCCTCTATTTCAGTAAGCATGATGAGGACATGCTTTAAATCTTCTTCTATTTTACCGAGTTTGGAGGAAGTGAAGTAGCAGAAAGGGATATTATTTACTTTAAGAAGCTTGGAATTTGAGGGATCCATTTTTTTATATTTAAATTAGAGATTTTTGAAGGAAGGAGATGATATAATAGGTTTGAAATCATAATATGGTGGTTAAATAGATGATTTTCGACTTTTAATTAATGATGGAAAAATAGTATTTTGAAAACTACCGAGTATGCTAACATACACAAAATAGTTTTATTTTTCATTTTCTTTTTAGTTTTGTAGATAAACATTATTATTTCTTTTAATAAATAGTGTACTATCTACTTTTCCTATTTCAAAGTCAAATTGTATTAACTAAGATTTATGTCTTTCATACCAGGCTCTAGGAGCTTGTTTTAAACCATATATGTAACGACCCGTAAATTTCAACTGTTTTAATAACGTAATTAGTTGAAATTTTGTGAAATTTTAAACGATAAAATTTTGAAATAAAAATTTAATATTTGGAATACGTCTAATCAAACATAGCAACTGGTAAATTTTCGTCAGAAAATACGAAAGTTTATTTCGCGCGTAAATTCACTTCAACTTAATCAGTTAAAAAGCGTTGGAAATAAAATGTTTCCAAAACCTAAATATTTTTACATAGAAAAATTCTAAACCATCTTCTGAGCAAGATGTCAGTTTGTCATTTTTCCAAATTCGGAGATCTTTGGCTCCGTCGGTCTTATTTTCTTGAGTTTTTCTTGCATTTTCCGTCAGTTGGAAAATTCGAATTTTTATAATTCGATCAAACCACTGATATCTGTATACCGTTTTGATTGTCTCGTCGTACCGATTTCTACGGTATATTCGACTCTATATTTTGAAGTCCAGTACACGACGGAAACGATTGAGCAGTCCACTGCACCAGTACCGCATTCGTGACTTTTATTTCTCTTTTCCCTTTCAAACTGTAGCCGTGATATCCAAGCAACCATCAGTTGCTTTAACAATTCAACTTTAATTTTTGCTATTCCCAACAGTTTCAAAATATTGATGGTTCGTTCTCTACCTTTACTTCCGTCAGTTTGGAAATATAAATTTTATACCGACGTTTGCATTTCTTTAATTGCTGAACTCAACAGTTCGAATTTATTTAATATGCCCATTCATTTAAAGCACACGTTCATATTTGTGACCATCCATTTGGTGAGCTGTCCAATTCATTTATTTTGTCTGGCCTCTTTCCCATTCTTTCATGCCTCCACCTAGCTTTTATGAAAATGAAATGCCAGAATCTCATTCACCCACGTTTTTCTCCCCTCCTCTTCCCAGTTGCTCACGCGCATGGCCACCCCTCCTTCCAGCAAGCAGTCGATCCTCCTCCACAACTTCCACCTACTAGGCCTACGTCACAATTCGTCTACAACACCCGAGACCTGCCTTCAGGCCACGTCACTGCAGTGGCCATCACCTTCGGCCTCGTGCGTTCCTCCTCTCTCATCCTCGGCCGTGGTCCCGGCTCGTCAACCTTCCAGCCTCGGCAAGCATGCTTCGTCTATTTCCCTTGCCGAGCAATCTACTAGCACTATACATACGTAAGTATATTCTATAATATGGTGTATCTATTAGTTTGAATACTGTCATACATATTGCAGTTGTGCATATAAATTTTGTCTAGCTATAAATATCTTCAAGCAAGTAAGCTATATAACCTATTACTATATAATAATATAGATCCAAGTAAGAGGTAAGTGTCTTAGTTGTATCATACGTTAGTTATATATCTTATGTAAGTTGTAAACCTTTTTATTTTAAGTGTTTTAATATATTACATAGGTATATGTGTACGTCTATTCAAGTATGCAAATATTGAAGTTGACAATAATTTAGTTGTATATGAAATACATGCGGTTGTATAAGTAAGGTATATAGTTATAAGCCATATTATCTGTTTTGGGTTTTTAAAAGTGTATATGTCAGATAATGTAAATTTTAAACATATTAGTTTATCTGAGTTTACAAAAGTGTTATTTTATATATAATGATTTTATATTAACTACACTTATAGGCTATGTATATATGTATTATATTTTCAAAGTTATAATATAATCTATAGCAGTATAGCAGCAGGTATGTGTTCATGTAAGGAAGCCAAAAGCATATTGTACACCTTTTGAAATACAGCACTGCGAAAAGAAAAAGAAGAAAAGCACATGCCTTCTAATTTTTTTTTTAAAGATCTGGTAGACATAAAATTATTATTATTATTCAATTCTTTGAATCTATTGCGATATACAATATGCGAGCAAAGACAAAGTTTTAAGCAATAAAATTTAATTCAACTTAATAATATAAGATGTTAGTTGGTACAGGATTTCATATACTGTATATGATTTTATTTTTCATATATACAAGTTTTTAAGTGTTTAAAGAATTTATTAAAATCTATGTTAATATTTTTTTGTTAGTAAATTGTGTAACCGTTAATATTTGTAGGGGTATACGAGATTTATATGGATGAGTATATATTGATTGAGCTGTGAATCCTCTCTATATATGCAAATTTGTCTGTTTTAAAAAAAAAGCATTATGTTACCGTATAGAGATATCTGTCTTAAGTACTACTATATGGTATATTTTCAAGGCTCTTTTCATAGGCTACAGCTATTTACATAGGTGACTGTATAAGTCTACTATATATGTTTTATAAGTTGTCGTGTATATACTTGGTTAGCGTGCACATAGCCTATGCATTATATTATAAGTTATATGTATATTATAGTGCATATACGAATATGTATAGTGGTCTGCACATAAAACATGATGTGCGCATATAGGGTTGATCGCATGCATTGGTAGACGGTCTGCATATATTATATGAACTTTTGAAAGATAACATGTTGGTTAATTTAACATTGATTTTTAAAATATATTTACATTTAATTTAGTTATATACATAAGTTCGCTTATACCCTATATCTGCATTGACCTAGTTCTTATTTGAATTGTTTTATCAATTCTCCATTTTCAGCATTGTCCGTCCAATTCATGCAAATTTTGTTTTGCTTTGAAATCCGTGCTTGGAATCGTAACTCACTCTATCGTCGAATCTCTTTCTAGCCTCGAAAGGTGAGCAATCACTCACGATTAACGTTCTTTTATTTATTAGATTTGATTTCAATTGAAACGACAATTGAAATATGCTGCAGTTAGTTATTTACACTATTATTACCTGTGTCAGTTCACATGTGACATCTGACACCATTATCTGTTATATATGCAATGATAATCCAGTTTGGTTGTTAAATGATTGATTGTTTGATGTTTATATTGGACGTTAATTTGTTAATGTTAAAATGATAAATAGTATGAAATTGAACTTGATATAGGATAATTAATTGTTAAATTTGATTAACTGACATTTGTATAATATGACCCCTTTAACTGTTAAATTTATTGACACGTAGGATTTATTTAATTACACTTTGAACCTCTGAACGTATATTGTTAAATTGATGATGTAAAAATTGTAAATTGAATGGCAAGTGAAAAACCGTAATGTAATAATCTTTAATCTACATGAAATGATAGTGTAGATTCTAGAAATAATTATATTAATTCGTACAAATAACAATGCGAATTAATACGGTTATTTCGGGATTATTTGAATTGATTATTGGATTGATATTGATTGTTGTTCTTGCTTGTTTATTTACTTTGACACCATCCCAATTATCACACTGCAAGTTCCCTTTGTTATGCTTTGATTTTGAATTGAATTGGAATCGGGTTGAAATGATAAATATCCAAATTTAACTTTGACCTAGGATAGAAAATTAAATGAAACCCGATTGGTCAATAATTTGATTTAAAAATAAACGAAGATTTTATTTGAATAAATAATATAGTTTTGAAATGAAGTTGAAATTTGAATTTTAATGAAATTTAAATGTGAATATTTAATAATATGAAACAAAATGTTAACAATGAAATTGATGGAAGAATGTTGTTTAATTTGAGAAATGATTGAATTAAGTTTGAAATGATTTAATAATTAAGTTTGAAATTATAATTAAGTTTGAAATTATTAAACTTTGAAATTATTTAATAATTAAGTTTTGAATTATTTAATAATTAAATAAGATTGAATTATTTAATGATTAAATTGAATTGAAATTCTTTAATAAGAAAAATTGAATTTTTGAATAAGTGAATTTTACTTCGTAAATAATTGAAATTGAGTTACTTTATTTATTAAGTTTTTGAAAAATTATTTAAGAAAGTAAATAAGTGAAATTGAACTTCTTTAACAAGAAATGGAAATGTGATTTATTGGAATTAATGTAAGACCTGAAATTTAAAGAATTTGATTTGATGAATTTAATTTAATTCAATTTGTAAGTTTTGATTTTATGAAGTTGAACTTAAGCAATTGATTTAATGAATTGGAAATTAAATAGAAATTGGTTTGAATGATAAATTTATTTAATATTGAATGAAATAGATAAATGGATTTAAATTGATTTGAGTGTTAAATTAATTTAAATGATTTCGGAATGAAACTTATATACGAATTTGAATCAATATTTGAATCAATATTTGAATCAATATTTGAAGAAAGAGAACGATAATGGATAGCCTTGACACTTGTGTCAAATTGGAAATGACTAAAACAGGAGCTGTGCCGGGCCAATGGAGGATTAGCTACCTCAAGTGGACACACTTCTTCGAACTACTTATTACTTGTTGTCGATTGGTGCACCCTTGATTTTGGGAGTGTTGTTTCACGGTGTTGCGGGCGTTGCGTTCTCACCAGTCCGGATCAGGCGAACGGTAGTATCACTACCTTGGGTATTGCCTCATGTGCCTTGTCATACTTGTATTCCATTTATGCGCGACCACTACGATTTTGATTTGTACCTTTAGTATATGGATTGCCCTCTGGTGACTTCCGGTTTTGGGGAAACTACGGTCTTGTATATGCTTTTGGGAATAAAAATGTGTTAAGGGTGGAATGGGCCATGACTTAATGCTATTTTGATATCTTTATATTACTGATAGACATTATCTACTTATCGTACACTACTACATAGTAGATAGTTTAACGGATCCTTAAAGGATGGTTATTCCAAACATCCTTTAAGTTACTTGTATTTCAATTGCTATTTCACTTGAGTTGGATTTATTAATATAAGAATGTTAATCCCGACTCGAGTGTCTTGTGTTTTGCTTTACGCTCGGGTCAGACTGAGTGTACCAGTATTCGAGACTCACCTTTGAAGTTGGAGCTTTGCTTGAAGATCCAGCCATCTATTTTGCCTTCAGCATTCGATGATTCCAGTGATGTATTCTGATTTGTATCTGATGTATTGTATTACTCTCCTGTTGTAAACTCTGATGTATTTTATATATTCATATAGTAGCTTCATGAACTACTATCTCTTTTATTTCCGCTGCACTTATTACTCTATGTCTGTGATCTGTGATTATTTATTTACTGTATATGTTCAGTTTTGCCAATTTAAATTAACAACGCGGTATTTTGAGCAATTCAACTCCGGCATGAGTGTCTACCTATACACTTATAATGGATGCGAATGGTTCAAAATTCCGGGTCGTTACAATATAAAGCTTTCTTTAACTTATAAACACGATTTGAAAGTTTTTCATCTTCGAAAAGTGAGGGTTATTCTATATAAACATCTTCCTTAGTAAACCATTTAAAAAGGCACCTTTGACATCCATTTGGAATGATTAAAAATTATTATGATTTGCAAAGCAAGTAGTATTTTTATTGCTTCTAATCTAGCTATAGGGGCAAAAGTTTCATCGAAGTATGTTCCTTCCTCTTGTCTATATCCTTGTGCAACTAAACGTGCTTTATTTCTTATAACTTCTCCATGTTCGTTTGATTTATTTCTATAAACCCATTTGTTCCAACTATTGATTTAATTTTAGGTCTTGGGACTAATTCTGAAACATCATTTGTGGTAAACTAATTCATTCTTCTTGCATAGAAAGAATCCGTGAATCATCTAATGATGCTTCCTTTGGATTTTTAGGTTCATTAGTTGAGATAAATGCTACATTACTATTTAGTTTAATTGATTTCTTGTTTCTACGACCGACTCTAATTTCCCAGAATATTCTTTATAGATGACCATTCAAATATTTTGTTCTTTTATTTGGATTTGAATATTTAGAGTTATCATTATTTTCATCATTAGTGGTTTCATTATTTGTAATTTCATTATTTTGATTTGGATTAATATTTTATTCTTCACTAACACTGGTATTATTTCTTTTAAAATTTTCATCGAACGAAACATATGATGTTTCTTCAATGATAGTACTTCTGGTATTAAAAACTCCATAGGCTTTAGTTCTATTAGAATAGCCAATAAAAATTCCATATCCGATTTAGCATCAAATTTATCAAAATTATCTTTTGTATTTAATATAAAACATTTACTACCAAAAACTATAAAACAATTTACTTTAGGCTTTTTAGTATAAAATAATTCATAAGGAGTTTTCTTTGTTGGAGGTCTTATTAAAATTCTATTTAAAATATAGCATGCTGTAGCTACTGTTTCAATCCAAAAAATTTTAGGTAAATCGCTATCATTTAACATAGTCCTAGCATATTCTTGTATAGTTCTAAATTTAGTTCTGCTACTCATTTTGTTGGGGTGTTCTAGGGAATGAAAAGATATGTATAATTCCTTTCTTACTGTAAAGTTTTCAAAATTCTCGTTTTCGAATTCTCCACAACGATCACTCCGTATCGTTTTAATTTTAATTGACCTTGGTTTCGAATTCTCTTAGAGAAAATTTTAAATATTTCAAAATCATCTGTAACACCCGTGTCTAGAGGCCAAAAGCTAAGCACTATAGATGCTGCAATCTTTTGTAGCATTAACTTTTGGTGACAAAATTCGGCAATGCTAATGGTATCCACAATACCAGAAGCACTTGAATATGAACAAAATCACAGATTTCAAGAAAAACAACATTTAGCTGATTACATTTCATAACAATATCATATCCAAGTTACGAAATCCCCAAAACGTATCCCAGGCAATGATCAACTATAATTTACAATAACACGCCAAGAGCGACATATGACGATGCCCCCTTGGATGATCAAAGCAATATAGTCATATCTGACTTAATACACAACGGAAAAGAACCAGAAATAATCTACAATTCCTAATCAGCTATCCATCAGCCACCTGCTCGACTTTGGAAGCTTTATTTTCCAAAACTATGAAAACCTGAAAACCTAAACCCTCAGCCTACTCAAATCAATTTTAAGCACCCGAGAGTTTAAGAGGAAACAAAATCTTCGAGTCAGATATAAAGTCTGGTGTGAATAATTCTTTTACATCTTGGTTTACTGATATTTAGTGAGACCACGCCGCTTAGCGGAACGGGTTTCCCTTCACTAATATCCTTTTCCAAAACATATATTTTGCAAATCCTTTCCTGCAACCAAACTGGTTAATCAAACTGATTATGATAATTAAATAACAGCAAGATCCGTTATGCTATAACCAGGTAATAAATGGACTAACTGTCCGAAATCTAGGCTGACTCGGGCCTACCAGATACCATATCAAATAGTCTAAACAACAGTTGGACAAAACTTCTAGACAGTCCATCCTTAACTTACATCTTCGAGGGTCAACTGATCCTAATGGTTTTGTGGCTTACCAGTAACATACATCTGTACATCAATATTCCATTCTGTGTGTAACTAACATTTTAGTCTTACCTGCGACTAAGCCCAACACACTGGAATTCTGGACTAAATTAACTAGGGGCTAATAGCTAAAGCGCATAAGGCGCGACCCTATGCAAGTCCTATATGGTCTTCTAATCTGAGTCATCTTCTTATTGTTAACTACCTTTTAAACTTTTCCTTGAAAACCTTTTCAAAATGATTTGGTCCTTTAAATCATACATATACAAGGAAAATATATATTTAGCTTTATTCTAAGCTATTTTGCCATGTTATATATACTGTACTCAAAATAATGTTGATGATATTCAATAAGGATTACCCATCCTTTTAAAATAAGTTAAAGTTCGTTATAACTTGAAAACGTTTTGGCTAGTCTGCCCACTTATTATATTCGAAACATTTGTTTAAACCCTTTAAACAACCCATTCGAAACCGCTGAAAATAACCCTTTCGAAAACATGTAAAACCGTTTCTTTTATCTAGGCCGAAAGGCCAAAACCTTCCTTTCGAAACCATTCTCAAAACACTTTCAAAACCTTTGGAAATCTTCCTTTCTAAAGCTTTAAAAACTTAGACATCTTTCTTTTAAAAACCTTTAAACATTGCCTTTCGAAACCATTGGAAAACCTTTCCTTTCGAAACCATTCGAAATCATCAGAAAACAACACCTTTCGACTCCTTCGAAACCTCTAGGGAACCACCCCTTCGAAACCTCTTTTAAAACCTTTCGAAAGCATTAAATCTAAACCTTTCGAAAGCATATGGGTTCAATTTAAAACATGTGGACACCTTTCGAAATTAACTACTTCGAAACCCCTTTGAAAACGTTTTGATCGAAACCATTGGATTATGCCTTCAAGTAGAAGGACATAAACCAATTAAAGTCGAAAGCACTTCCTTTTGAAACCATTCAAATCATCTCTTTCAAAACCAATTTTGGGTTATACTTCAAACAAAAGAAAAAGGGCCTTCAAAATCATTTAAATCGAAAGCAACTGTTTTGAAACCATTTCCTAAGTAATGAAGTGATGGTGTCAAACCACCCCTTCGAAAACATTTGAGAAGTGGGCAAACTTTAGAAAACAAGTAACCCCTTCGGAACCAACTGGGTCGAAAGGTAAAAAGGCGGCAGCTAGGTGTTTCGACTTAGTCGAAAGCATTCACTTTAAAACAAAGATGTAACCCAATCGAAACCATTCCCTTTTAAACCATTTGACTTAGTCGAAACCCAGCCAAGTCGAAAGCATCTTAGTTGAAAGCAAGCAAGCGTATGTTTCCTTTAAAACAAAACAAAGCTTCATCCCTTTCGGAATCCCATGATTTCGATCCTATACCTTTCGACTTCTTCCAATTCACTACATATCAGTTCACTGATACCATGTGCATTGGTTTCGACTATGTCGGAAGGGCGGTATGGAGGCGAAACCTAGGTGCCGAAGGAGACGAAACAGCGAAAAAGCTATTTATTTGTACTTTAAAACTATTTCTTTTGTACCTAAACCTACCTTGTTTGTCTAAATCTGATTGGTTGTCATATTACTTTTTCAAAAGTGCCGCCATTTTCCATAATTAAGAAATTGAATTTTTTTATGAAAAGCCCATTTCTCCTTTATAAAATATATAAAACATTTAAGTCCCATATCTTAAATAATTTTATATACTTATCAAAACTCTTAGGAAAAATCTGAAAAAATTCCAAAAAATCAAATTTTATATGTTTTCTAACATATAAAAATTTCAGACCCAAATAATTAATTATTTACTCGTAAATAATTTATAATCTAAAATATCAATTTATTTACTAGAAAATTCATATAAAATCCACATTAATTCCAGAAATTCTGAAAATTGAAACCTATCTCCAAAATATTATTTATGATCTTCATATAAATTCACAAGGCGTAAAGATGTCATTTAATAGGGTTTTACCTTAAAGCATATCATAAAAACCAATATGAACATGTATAAATCATCAACAAGTATATATAAACATTCCATCATTCAAAAACACGGCAAATCGATGCAAAATATTCGGATTTAATCTTAAAACCGAAACCAATAAAAATTTGAGATGTAAACATTATTCACCTTAGCTTTAGAGATTAAAGGAGCTTGAGATTTGGATGAATTTGATTCGAATTAGCTTTTCCTTTAGCTTTTCTTGATTCTTCTTTCCCTTTCCTTGTTAATGGTGGCCGGCCTCTTTTAAAAAAAAATTCACATGAACTGAACGTGTATAATACACGATCTAAGGGAATAAATATAGGAATGGCCTCTTTCCCAATTTACCCCTCCTCTAATTCTTTTTAAAACCCTTCTTTAATTCATTAGTTTTAAATGGCACAACTACCTTTAATTAAAATCAAATCTCAATCCCCTAATTAGCCCATTATTTTATCCTAAATTCAACTGATTAAATATCCTAAATAATGTTACCAAAAATCCAGGGTGTTACAAACTCCCCTCCTTAAAGAATTTTGTGCTCGAAATTACGATAAGGCACACAATAAATTAAACAAGAAGGTAAAATATACCATCAAACAAGTCAGGATAAGTATCTCTAATCCTGCTCTCAACCTCCCAAGTACAGTCTCTATCATCGTCACTCCATTGGACTTTGACTAATCTGACCGCCTTGGTTCTAAGCCTCTTCTCATCTCTCGCAACAACGCAAACTGGCGTTCTCACTATGGTCAAGTCCGGTTCTACCACTAAATTATCTAGCACTGTCGGTGCAATAGCCGTCTCCGAGTCTCCAACACACTTTCTGAGATGAGAAATATGAAAAACATCGTGGACACCTGCCAAACTACTCGGCCACTCAACTCTATATGTGAGTTTCTCGATCCTCTCAATAATAGGAAAAGGTCCAACGAATATTGATGATAACTTCCCCGATTTCCCAAATCTAATCACACCGTTCATCGGTTATACCTTGACAAAAACCTGGTCTCTAACTGAGAACTCTAAATCTTTTCGTCTCTTATCCGCATAACTCTTCTGCCTAGACCGAGCCTCCTTCATTCTAGCCCGAATGACCTCAATCTTTTCTATAGCTTCTCTAACCATCTGGACCAAGAATCAACCTATCTGCGGTCTCCAACCAACATACGGGAGATTTGCATGCCTTCCATACAAAGCTTTAAACGACGCCATCCCAATACTAGTCCGATAACTGTTGTTATATGAAAAATCGACTAGATGTAGAATGTCTTCCCATGATCCCCCGAAATCTAGAACACAAGCTCTTAACAAATCTTCCAAGATCTTGTTAACTCTTTCCGTTTTCCCATCTATCTGCGGATGGTAAGCGGTGCTCATCTTAAGCTTGGTTCCCAAAACTTCCTGCAGACTCTTCCAAAACTTGCTAGTGAATAAGGGATCTATGTCACTAACTATACTACTATGAACTCCATGCAGTCTAACCACATTCTTCATGAACAACCTCGCTAAAAATGTACCGTTCTGGTTGACCTAACTGGAATGAAATGGACAGTCAATCTATCCACTATGACCCATATACTTTCATTTCCTCTATTCGACTTTGGCAACCCGTCAATGAAATCCATAGAAATAGAATCCCACTTCCACACTGGAATGTCCAACAGCTGAAGCAACCCACTTGGCTTCTGGTGTTCGGCCTTTGCCTACTAGCAAATCATGCGCTGCTTCACACACAAACCAATATCCCGCTTCATACTTCCTAGAAGAAACCCCTCTTTATATCCTGGTACATCTTAGTACCTCCTGGATGAATGGTGAACTTCGAACGATGGCATTGCTCCAAGACTTCTTTCCTTATGTTTCCTACACTTGGAACACATAATCTTCCTTTCTTTCTTAACCACCCATTCTGGTCAAGACTTGAAATCTTTCAAGTCATCGCTCTCGGTTCCTTCTCTTAGCTTCATGATCCGTTCGACTAACACTGGATCCTCCATCTGCTTAGAAGCAATCCGCTCGATCAACACTGGTCGAACTTCTAAACAAGATAATATAACTATATCGCTACTAGACCCAGCCTCGGATATCCACTGCACTCTACAATCTGCTAATGCTTCCAAATCCTTCCACTCATCAATCATCACTAAAACTGCATTCTGATGTTTTTTGCTAAGTGTATCTGCAACCTTGTTGCCTTTCCCTGGTGTTTACTCAATCCCAAAATCATAAGCGGCTATAAACTCTAATCACCTCTGCTGCCTCATGTTCAGCTCCTTCCGAAAGAACAAATACTTCAGCGACTTATGATCTGTATATAGCTCAAACCTTTCTCCCAAAAGGTAATGTCTCCACACCTTCAAAGCAAAAATCACCGTAGCTAATTCCAAATCATGCGTCGGATATCTGACCTCATGCGTCCTAAGCTGTCTAGAAGCATAGGGAATCACTTTACCTCTTTGCATCAGCACGGCTCCTAATCCTGTTCCACATGCATCCTGATTACCCTCTTGAACAACCAACACAGGTGCATGGGTCAATAAGTGTTTCACACTCTGGAACGCTTCCTCACACTTACCGGTTCACACAAACTTCACATCCTTCCTCGTCAGCTTGGTCTTCGGTGCTGCTATTCGTGAAAAATCCTTAATTAATCTTCGATAATAACCAGCCAGCCTAAGGAAACTCTTTATCTCGGTTACTGTCTCAGGTCTCTTCCAACTATTCACTACCTCGATCTTAGTCGGATCTACTGACAACCCTTCCTTTGAGACTACATGACTAAGAAACTTTGCTTCCTTCTTCCAGATGTGACACTTCGAATACTTCGCTTTTAGCTAATGCTATCTCAGCGTCTCAAGCACCACTCTAAGATGAACTTCATGCTCTTCCTCATCCTTAGAGTATATCAAGATGTCATCTATGAAAATTAATACAAACCTATCCAAGTGCTCTCGTAAAATTTGGTTCATCAAATCCACAAAGAAAGATGGCACATTAGTCAGTCTGAACGGCATAACTAACCATTCAGACCCATATCTGGTCCTGAACGCCGTCAAAGGTATACTATACTCTGCTACCCTTAGTTAATGGAACCCTGTTGCTAAATCCAACTGAGAAAATTCCTTTTCTCCACTCAACTAGCTGAACAAATCATCAGTCCTGGGCAATGGATATCGATTCTTTATCGTTTTCTCATTCAACTTATGATAGTTGATACATAGCCTTAACGATCCGTACGGCTTCTTAGCAAACACTACCGCCGCACCCCAAGGCGAACTTCTCGACCTGTTAAAACTCTTGCCCTTTAAATCCACCAACTGCACCTTCAACTCCCTCATCTCTGAAGGGGTCATCCTGCTCGGGGGCCTACTCACTGGTTCTGCTCCCGGAACCAGATCTATTCGAAACTCAATGGCTCGCTTCGGCAGGAATCCAACTACAAGCTCAAAAACATATGCCAATTCTCTAAAACCGAAACTTGGCTTAGCTCATCATCTAATTCCATAGCACCCAGCAAAGGAAACATCTCGCCGTAAGAACCTTCTACGGTAAAAACAATCATGTCGGTACAATCAGGGTGTTTAAGCGATATTTTCCTATCCTAGAAAAATATTCTAGCATGCTGCAAGCAAAAAGATGAACTAACAGGTCAAACTCTAGCTGGTCACATCTCAACCCTACAGTTGCATACCCTCCTATTGGATTCGCAACTCGCAAGGAAGTAACTAAATATGTGGGTTCAAGGCTAAGCTTATCTATCAAACATCTAGATATAAAAGAATGCGATGCACTGGTATCAAATAAAACGGTAACAGACATACCATGAATCTGAAGCGTTCCTCCTAGAACAGCCTTTCCCTTCTCATGAGCTATTAGCTTAGAAGCAGCAGGCTCCAATGCATAAACCTTGCCGTTTCCATCCTTAGCGGGCTCCTTGCACTGGTTCTTATAGTGGCTTATCTGGTCACAATTAAAGCACCTGACATTCTTCTTCCCAGACAAATCCTTTGCCTTCCCAACACGACACTCATTAGCAAAGTGACCCTTCTTGTGGCACTTGAAGCAGACAATCTCAGATTTCCCCCTCTTGGTTGCTCCACTGTTCTGAGCACCCTTCTTATGGAAAAACATCCGCTTCTGCCCTGCCCAACCTGGACTTCCTTAGCCTTATTCTTCTCTAGAGACTCAAGAACCTCCTCTTGCCTCATGGCCATCTCCACAACCACATCACAGGGATCTCTGATATGCGGTAAAGTAGCCCTAGCCAAATCGGGCTTCAACCCCCTAATGAACTTCTTATTCCTCTTCATCACGGTATCAACAACAGTATAACCATTCGAGCTAACTCCTCAAACCATCTGGCATACTCCACAACTTACATCTCCCCCTGCTCTAACTCGGTGAACTTCCTAATCAGAGCTGACTGTGCCATAGCTGACATGAACCTCTCTTGGAACCTCCTTTTGAACTCTGCCCATGTCATCTCTTCCTTATCTACTGCCACTGTTACACTATTCCACCAAAACAATACAGCTCCCCGAAGCTGTCTAGATGCCAACCTCCTCTTCTATCATCATTGAGCCTCAAATCTGCAAAAATTCTTTCGTAGTGTAATAACCAGTTCTCCACTATGATAGCATCCTCGGTTCCAATAAACGGCTTCCCTCCGAGCTTAACATAATCTCCACTCAGCTTAGCATAATCCTGGAAAACTGGAACCTCTGGAACTCCTCCTCCTATTCCTGCGGCAACACCTGCCTGCATCGTATTCATGGAGAACTGATACATAGCTTCCATTCCAACCTGTGGGACCCCAGCACCTATATTATCTGCTTGTGCCTGACCTTGGTTTCTCCCTAGGTCCGGCATTCCCTTCAGTGCTTTCCCTTCCTGGGTTAACTCTTCCTCTTATACCATCCATATATGTATTCAAACCTCATGAGATATAGAAAGATAACCTAATTAAAGATAGGAGACTGGAGATAAAGCATATACTTATATATAGCAAATACAAGTACGTTATCGTAGTGTTATCCCAAACCCCAATCTTTCTCTAATTCCTTTGGATTTTTTTTCAAAACCATTTTTAGTTAAAATTTATCATAAACCTATGCTTTGATACCAAGTTGTAACATCCCGTGTCTAGAGGCCAAAAGCTAAGAGCTACAGATGCTGTAATCATCTATAGTATTAACTTCTGGTGACAAAACACGCAATGCTAATGGTATCCATAATATCAGAAGCACTTGAATATGAACAAAATCATAGATTTCAAGAAAAACAACAATTAGCTGATTACATTTCAAAACAATATCATATCCAAGTTACGAAATCCCCAAAACGTATCCTAGGCAATGATCAACTATAATTTACAATAACACGCCAAGAGCGACATATGACGATGCCCCCTTGGATGATCAAAGCAATATAGTCATATCTAAATTAATACACAACAGAAACAAAAACAGAAATAATCTGAAATTCCTAATTAGCTATCCGTCAGCCACCTGCTCGTCTCCAGAAGCTTTATTTGCCAAAACTATGAAAACTTGAAAACGTAAACCCTCAGCCTACTCAAATCAATTTTTAGCACCCGAGAGTTTAAGGGGAAACAAAAAATTCGAGTCAGACATAAAGCCTGGTGTGAATAATTCTGTTACATCTCGGTTTACTGATATTAAGTGAGACCATGCCGCTTAGTAGAAAGGGTTTCCCTTGACTAATATCCTTTTTCAAAACATATATTTTGCAAATCCTTTCCTGCAACCAAACTGGTTAATCAAACTGATTATGATAATGAAATAATAGCAAGATCCATTATGCTATAAACAGGTAATAAATGGACTAGCTGTCTAAAATCTGGGATGACTGCCCTTTGGCTGACTCTGGCCTACCAGATACCATATCAAATAGTCTAAACAACCATTAGAAAAAACTTATGGATGGTCTGTCCATAACTTACATCTTTGAGGGTCAACTGATCCTAATGGTTTTGTGGCTTACCAGTAACATACATCTGTACATCAATATTCCATTCTGTGTGTAACTAACATTTTAGTCTTACCTGCGACTAAGCCCAACACACTGGAATTCTGGACTAAATTAACTAGGGGCTAATAGCTAAAGCGCATAAGGCGTGACCCTATGCAAGTCCTATATGGTCTTCTAATCTAAGTCATCTTCTTATTGTTAACTACCTTTTAAACTTTTCCTTGAAAACCTTTTCAAAATGATTTGGTCCTTTAAATCATACATATACAAGGAAAATATATCTTTAGCTTTATTCTAAGCTATTTTGCCATGTTATATACTTTGCTAAAAATAATGTTGATGATATTCAATAAGGATTACCTATCCTTTTAAAATAAGTTAAAGTTCTTTATAACTTGAAAACACTTTGGCTAGTCTGCCCATTCATTATATTCGAAACCTTTGTTTAAACCCTTTAAACAACCCATTCGAAACCCCTTAAAGTAACCCTTTCGAAAACATGTAAAACCCTTTCTTTTATCTAGGCCGAAAGGCCAAAACCTTCCTTTCGAAACCATTCTCAAAACACTTTCGAAACCTTTGCAAATCTTAATTTTGAAAGCTTTAAAACCTTAGACATCTTTCTTTTAAAAACCTTTAAACATTGCCATTCGAAACCCTTGGAAAACCTTCCCTTTCGAAACCATTCGAAACCATCAGAAAACAACACCTTTCGACTCCTTCGAAACCTCTGGGGAACAACCCCTTCGAAACCTCTTTTAAAACCTTTCGAAAGCATTAAATCTAAACATTTCGAAAGCATATGGGTTCTATTTAAAACATGTGGAAACCTTTCGAAACCTTTCGAAGTTAACAACTTTGAAACCCCTTTGAAAACGTTTCGGTGGAAACCATTGGATTATGCCTTCAAGTAGAAGGACATAGATCCATTAAAGTTGAAAGCACTTCCTTTTGAAACCATTTAAATCATCTCTTTTGAAACCAATTTTGGGTTATACTTCAAGCAAAAGAAAAAGGGCCTTTAAAACCATTTAAATCGAAAGCAACTATTTCGAAACCATTTCCTAAGTAATAAAGTGATGGTGTTGAAACCACCCCTTCGAAAACATTTGAGAAGTGGGCAAATTTTAGAAAACAAGTAACCCTTTCGAAATCAACTTGGTTGAAAGGTAAAAAGGCGGCAGCAAAGTGTTTCAACTTAGTCGAAAGCATTCACTTTAAAACAAAGATGCAACCCAATCAAACCATTTCCTTTTAAACCATTTGACTTAGTCGAAACCCAACCAAGTCGAAAGCATCTTAGTCGAAAGCAAGCGGGCGTATTTCTACTTTAAAACAAAACAAAGCTTCATCTCTTTCGGAGCCCCATGGTTTCGACCCAATACTTTTTGCCTTCTTCCAATTCACTACGTATCAGTTCACCGATACCATGTGCATTGGTTTCGACTGTGTCGGAAAGGTGGTATGGAGGCGGATTCTAGGTGTCGAAGGAGACGAAACAGTGAAAAAGCTATTTATTTGTACTTTAAAACTATTTCTTTTGTACCTAACCTGCCTTGTTTTTCTAAATCTGATTGGTTGCCATATTACTTTTTCGAAAGTGCTGCCATTTTCCAGAATTAACAAATTCAAATTATTTATAAAAAGCCCCTTTCTCCTTTATAAAATATATAAAACATTTAAGTCTCATACCTTAAATAATTTTATATACTTATCAAAACTCTTAGGAAAAATCTGGAAATATTTCAAAAAATCAAATTATATATGTTTTCTAACATATAAAAATTTCAGATCCAAATAATTAATTATTTACCCTTAAATAATTTATAACCCAAAATATCATTTTCTTTACTAGAAAATTCATATAAAATCCACATTAATTCTAAAAATTCTGAAAATTGAAACTCATCTCCAAAATATTATTTATGATCTTCATATAAATTCGCAAGGATAAAGATGTCATTTAGTAGGGTTTTTCCTTAAAACATATCATAAAAACCAATATGAACATGTATAAATCATCAACAAGTATATATAAACATTCCATCATTCAAAAACACGGCAAATCGATGCAAAATATTGGGATTTAATCTTAAAACCGAAACCAATAAAAATTTGAGATGTAAACATTATTCACCTTAGCTTTAGAGATTAATGGAGCTTGAGATTTGGATGAATTTGATTTGAATTAGCTTTTCCTTTAGATTTTCTTGATTCTTCTTTCCCTTTCCTTGTTAATGGTGGCCGGCCTTTATTTTTAAAAATTTCAAATGAAATGAACGTGTATAATACATGGCCTAAGGGAACAGATATAGGTATGGCCTCTTCTCCAATTTATCCCTCCTCTAATTCATTTTAAAATCCTTCTTTAATTCATTTGTTTTAAATGGCATGACTACATTTAATTAAAATCAAATCTCAATCCCCTAATAGGCCTATTATTTTATTTAATTCAACTGATTAAATATCCTTAGTAATGTTACCAAAAATCTGGGGTGTTACATCATCACTTTTATGTTTAAGGAATATTATCCAAGTATACCTTGAAAATTGTTTACTATTATAAAAACATATGTATTATGATTTATAGATTGAACTTGTTATGGTTCAAAAAGGTCTAAGTGAAGAAGTCTAAGGGTTGAGAAGTTAAAATCATATCCTTTGATTTAAAAGAACTTTTATGAAGTTTTCCTAGTTGGCAAGCATCACATAAGTTGTTGACATTAAAACTTGTTTTAAGGAGTCCCATAACAAGTTTATATCTAGAAACATTAGATAAGTGTTTAAAATTTGAATAACCAAATCTCTTGTGCCAAATCCAAGGTCACTAGATTCACCCAAAAGACAAAGATTGTCAATAGACACTTTCATACTTAAGATGTAAATATTACATTTCCTAGAACCTTCAAACATAATTTTAGACTCACTATCCTTGGTATGACAAATATATTTTTCAAATTAATTTTAAAACCCTTATCACACAATTGACTAATACTAAGCAGGTTATGTTTCAAATTTCTAATTAGCAAAACATTAGAATTAATAGGAGTTTTAGAGCTATCGACATTGCCAATACCAATCACATATCCTTTTGAGTTTCCTTTGAACTTCATAGATCCTCCATCCTTGTAGACTATATCCTTTAATAACTCTGGATTTCTAGTCATGTATCTTGAGTATCCACTGTCTAGTATCCATTTGCCCTTCTTGATTTTTATAAATATAGAGTGTCTGTTCACCATCAGCCTTATAGCATACTTGTTCCTACAATTTAACATTATACCATTCTGAAACATCAAGTGACTTTTCAAAATAATTAGTTCCTAATCTATTTGATAGTAACATATAGATTTCATAACTTTGTTTTTTTAACAAAAGTGTTAAAAAGTGAACTACCAGTGTTACTAGCCATTTATACTTTTCAAAATCAAATTAAGAGTTTTTGAAAAACTAGTGCTCTGATACCAAATATGGGTTACGGTGTAATGGATTTTAAGGCTACCAACACTAGAGGGGGATGAATAGTGATTTATAACTTTTATGAATCTTTTTAACTTAGTTTCAAGATTTAAATCAAATCATAGATTATCAACACAGTCCTATACTAATTAAGCAGTCACATATGCAATCATAAATAAATATAAAAGGAATAACAAAAAGTAAAATAAGAGAGACGACACCAAGAATTTTATACTAGTTCGGATTAACCTATCCTACATTCTATCCTGTACAGAACTGTACAGCTTTCTTCTCAATTGCCTACTTTAATAAGGTACAAGCAAACTAGAATTCAATCTCAATTTCAGGGCTACAATATACGCCCTCATGTCTCATAAGTTCAGGGAAAACTCTCTTGACTTACTGGGCAACAAGATCACCTACTAGATTTAGATGGGCTACTAAGCACACCTACTTAATTTGAATGGGCAACAAGCATACCCAAACAAATTAGAGTAGAGTTGTTGATTTCCATATACAAACAATTGTTACAAACAATTGTACTTAGGATACAAGACATCATATAACCCTTCTGATAGTGATTTGGTCTTTGAGTTTGTAGAGAGAATGCTTCCAAAAAAAGTAAATACTTAGTAGGGAATGAATGTAGTAAAATAGAGATCGAATTTGAACGAATTCGAAGAGTATAGAAAGTGGATTTTGTGAAATATATGATGAGAATTTGGAGTACGAAGAAAGTAGAGAAGTAGTTGATAAAATTTGTTTTCTAGACCCCTTTATATAGTGTATGAAGGATGCGTCTATTCGTGAAGACATGCGGTTAAAAATCACAAATATTCAAAATCCAAGAGACACCTCTTCAATGGTCTATATGTTGACATACAAAGAAGGCTTATGTCGACATATCTAGGTTTATTTTAAAAACAATAATTCTTTTAAATTGTTTCCAAACTTCTATATTTTGTAAAAATAATTTAAACATAGTTTTTAAATACTTTGAACACATAATTTTTTTTTACAAAATATCTATAAAAATATTTTTTGAATTTTAAATAATTTATTTTGATTAAATATCAAACATCGGAATTTTGCGATAAAGATCAGAATCCGCTACCAGTGACTTTAACAATTTTTTCTAAAGACTCATAACTATACACTAGAGACTTAAGCTCTTCAAACATTTGTCTTTAAACACATGGGTCTTGATTATCTCCGACTCTTGAACTTTTGTCTTTATACTGGTCAGGCTTCTCTCTTGTGTAATATTCTGTAATATATAGTACAACTTGACAAACCATTAATACCTATACTTATATGGTAATTGTCATCAAGATCAATATCTGAGCTATTAACAAAAAACTCAATTCATATTTTAGGAATAAGTACATACATAATGTACGTGATAGAGTTAGGGGTATGCCTTAGGGGCAACTATGTACTTTGTTACATATATCTAACTTGATAACCAATCTTATTCAAACTATAAGGTGTTTTCTTTCTATTATATACTTGCTAATTTGTTATATCAATTAATTAATTTAATTAAAAATATATTTAATAGAAAATCTGTAAATAGTATGTTTTTTGATAGTAGTTACAATGTGTTGTAACCGTGAGTAAGTTATCACAATGAAACAAATATACAATTTTAAATATTCTTAGTTAAGATGTATCGAGACTGGATATCGATGCATCCTTGGGACTAGAGTAGGTAATGCTCTCCAAATGTTGTCACGTGTTAATCATGGTTGTTGGGGGCACCAAAGATTACATATTGATAGTTATGGGATAACTATGAAATGACTCGCTTGATAGTTTTCTGTTGGTTAATATAATGATGGTCAAACAGAAAATATTGGTGTGACTAATTTACATAGTTCTCTCGACTTAAGAATACTATTATCTTCAATGTGGAAGCTTTGCTTTGATTATAGTTAAATCTTGGTGCGGCATCCATCGAACGATTATACTTGGGTCGAGTGGAAGCATTAGAAGTGAAACACTACTTAAGAGAGGATTCGACTCCTCAGTTATATAAGGTTAGTATCATGGTCAATTGATGTCAACTCAAAGTCTTTGGCCAGAGAAGTTCGATTAATGATAATTGTTATCATTGAACCAAGGACATTGTGTTTGGACTATAAAGTTGAATGTAGACGATATAGGAATTTTGATCATCACCCAAATTCCATAAGTTCAAAGTGATATAGTTTTAATGAAGAGAATTTGTGCAATTAATTGTCACTATCGGGTACCGCTTATAATAAGTAAAATTGGATTTTACCAAAATATGTATAAGCGATAAATTCAGCCAAAATGTCACACCACTAGCTAAGGTGACGTGTGAATATTAGTATTCGAATAATTCGATATTAATCGCCGACTATATTTACACCTCTGAGTTACACAACCGTAATGTTGAATTCCCCCAAAAACTGCATTATTTAATTAATTTATAAAATATTTTAAATTGATTAAATTAATTAATATTAAAGAAATATTAATTACTGTTTAATTTATTTGATGTTTGGAACTTGTTTGTAATTATTTATATGCATTTATAAAAGTTATATTTGCGTACATTGGTATACGGTATCAATGTGATTTAAATAAAAGGTAATTGCATTAAATGATTTATGGAAATTTTATGTCATTTGATCACATGTAGTTCTAGCCATACTATAACGACCCACTTTTCTGTACAGTTTAAGCTAACAATAAACCACACATGTCCAACCCAAATTGAAAGGAAAGGCGGATAGTTAGGGAAAAAGAAAGAAGAAAGAAGACAAACAGAAACTAAACAACACAAAATCTCACAACGGAACGAATAATATATAATATATAACAATCTTTACACCAAAAACAAAACTGTAATATATGTATGTACATACATCAATTGGAGCATACTAACCTATTCAGTATGGACAGCTAAAGCAACCTGTCCTCATAATTGCTGAATAATATACTACAATGAATGTAGTGGAAGAAAAATAACCATCTATGTGAATACGTCTCAGGGCCTCCAGCCCATCTACTGAAGCCCCAAATATCCAAGTAAACCTGGAAATATGCTCGGTCTGACCCGTGCATTATAGGAAACAATGCCCGGGTCAGTCTGGCAAGACCATCATGAAAACTCAAATCATAAGGAATTTTATTTATTGTAACTTGTAAAATCCTTTAGAATCAAAGGCATCTCATAATACCACGCCGCATATAAACATAGATGGGTTCTTACATTACGATAACCAAAACCTTTATATAAGAAAATTCAGTGATATTATAATAATGTCTAAGGGCGAAAATAATAATAATAATCAAGTAGATATGGTGCTCGTGAGTGTACATCACAATAATACTAGAAATATAATTGAAAACTGATAAGGAACGTTCGATAATTGTGTAGGATTTCCATGGAGGTGCCCTCAGTACTTCGAGGAACAGTCCTCCTACATAAGGATCAGAGATATCCTTCCGAAGTAGCATACATCCATAGTGATGTACCATAGGAAAACATAGCTAGTCTCGCTAAGACCGAGTGCATCGCCCCATGCATGCATAACAACAGTAGGTAATGTCTAGGTGGAGCCGACTACACCCTATGGGTTTGCCAACCCTACTGGACATGCCTCCTATCTCTAGTTTTAGTCATTCTCACTGATGAGGCTACGTCCGGCATTCCAGCTTATGCACCACCACCAAAATATATCAGGGAATCCCATATGGATTCCAATACCCCAACGGGTCTGGGAATCACACATAAATTCCCACATCTCAATTAGATCTTGGAATCACACCCAGAATCCCATACCCCAAAGGGTCTCAGAATCACACATGGATCCCAACATCTCAATATATCATGAAACTCCTCCATAGAATCGTATATGGTTTTCGGAGTGGTCACGGTTTCGAGTCATCTCTTACGAGTACACTCTTCCGCTTCCCGAGTGCTCCACAAAACCAAACGCCGATTTCCGGAATGCTTACTGGTTCTTTAGGAAATAATCAGACAATACATAAGAGCGGGGATCACCCCTTAACCGTTTAAGTGGACAGGCTTCCTTATAATTTGTCCTACAAGAACGAGACGAGTTTATACGTACAATATAGCAACACCGATGGTAATTATACCATATAATCCCCGTGTTTCCCCTAGATATTTCTAGAGTTAAAATCCTTCGGTGTCTAGTAGGGAATATTTTTCTACCACCAAAATTAAGAAGGATTACATATTTAGGCCAAGATTTGATAGTCGATTATTTAACTATTAAATAAACAAAACATTCAAACAGAAATTACATTTCCCATTGAGATCACTAAGCCTCTTAATTTTTTTAAAATTTAAATTCATATTCCAAATACTTGGAAATCACTTCCATATACTTATCTCAACAGGATAAGTATATCCACAAACCATTATATTTTCAATACTTAGAAAATATAACCATATACTTATCTCAATGGTATAAGTATATTCACAAACCATGTTGCTTTTCAAAACTTGAAAACTTTTCCATATACTTATACTATGGTATAAGTATATTCACCAAACACTTAGAAAGATTACCAATTTTGAAATCATATTTAAATTATCAAACCCAAACGTCATCAAAAATGGAGAAACCCAAAACACCAATCCTTTTATAAAACATTCTTAATAAATCAAAAATCTTGTTTATAAAACTTCTCCTTCTCAAATTCTTTAAAACTCATTTATAAATTCTTTTATAATTATCCAAAGCCATTTATAAAAATATTCCTATATTTAATCCAACTTATTGATAGACCCTTTAAGTCAATTAGGTCCTCTTGATAAACCATAAGTTATTTAAAATAGCTTTGAATAACAAATTACTATTAAAACATCCTTCTATTTTCATTTTAATCAAATCTTATTTAAAATAATACTTTAGAATCTATTTAATAATATATTAAATTAATTTCAGACATTATTATTGTATTAATAAGTTAACATCAAAAAAATATTAATATAATAATTAATTAATTTTAAAACGTTATTAAAACAATAATTAATCAACCTTAAACTAATATTAATATAAAATTAATTTTCCTTTAAATATAACAAATAACTTAAATCAATATTATTAATTAACTTTAATTAAAAAATTAAAGTATAGATAATCATTTAAATAGTTAATTTAAAATACAGTTAAAAAATTTCTAAACCATAACTAAATGACTTTAAAATAATAGTTAATCATTCTTAAACAACATTTAAGAAATAACCTTTACTAATCATATTAATAAAATAATCAACTTAAATCATTATTAAAACAATTATTAATCATCTTTAAAACATTATTAATAAATAATTATTACCTTTTAAAATATTATTATTAAATAATAATTATCTTTAAACCTTAAATAAAGATAATTATTCTTAAAATAACTTTCACATTAATAATTAGCTACTCTAATTTTGAAGGAGGCTTAACGATCATCATGGTACTTAAATAAGCTACCATATCTCTCAATTTAACTTTTTGAGTTAATAACATGTATTTACATAATCCACGACTATGTAAATAAGTCCAATACTTAACCATCATTAGTTAGTATATTGCTAATTCAAAGTGGCATATCATTTATGATATATAATCAAACATCCAAAACTATAAAATAGCAGAACATGAATTTATTCTGCTAATTAATTTCTAAATTAATTTAATTATCGGAACAGTTTTATTTCGCTTAAACAGATGTCCAATTACCATATATGATCCTGTTTAACTCAACAGTAATTTATTTGGCCAAATAAACATTAATATTTAAGGCTTATAAATTTGAATGACATTATTAATTAATATAACGTAATTTAAATTCTATCCGTTTAAATATGTCTGTTTGCGCCAAAATTGGTCACAAACACCCAATAGTTGTTAAAAGCACCAGTACGCAATCACAATTCACGGATAAAAAATATGTAGAGAAATAAAAATGAAGAACACTCAGAAAATTGAAAAGAATAGCAGTAAATGACACAGGATTTATAGTGGTTCGGCGATCTTGCCTACGTCCACTCTGAAGTTGATGATTTTATTGCTCGGTCGCTGAAGATTACAATTTCTTTTAATGTAGTACAATCGATTTTATGATCTAAGTCTGAATCTAAGGTAGCAGTGGTGATTTGGAGTAAGTCTGGCAGAATCTGGGCGCTCTTTTAGCTCTTAAAATTGCCCGAACCCTTTTCTGAATGACCAGGGGCTCTATTTATAGGTGTAGGAGGCAGATATTTTGCCTAAAATTAGGGAGACTACTTCTGGCATGTGTGGGGGCCCATGCGCCCGCGTCCAGAAAATCTGGGCCCGCTTCGGGATCGATTCGAACTCCATTCAAATCGATCAAGAATTCATCTGATGGAGCTGAAATTTGGTAAGAACATTCTTCAACATGTATGTAAGCTTCTGTGAAAATTTCATGGCATTTGAACGTGTAGATCTCGAGTTATGATCGATTCAAGATTGCATTTCCGGTTGATATGCTCCGTTCGAATCGATGGCCTAGTGAGCGAAGGCGTTGACGTGGCGCGTGCTTCCCGGGTTGATCCACTTTTCACTTCGGTTTGATCGAGTCGTCCCTTGAATTTCGCCGCTTTGACTCAGTCGATTCGAAGGCTCTACTCATGCATGGATTCGAACTGACACTCGTTCGTATCGATCGTATGTACTCCAGTCGATCGATACGAAAGTGTCATAGCAAGATGGATTCGAAGCAGCATCCCTTGATGGATACGAATGATGATGGTCCAATCGATACGAAGACTGGCTGACTGATGGATGCGGGTTGAGGATGGCTGATCGATGCGAATCGAAGCCAACTGCTGATGGATTCGAACAGGGAGACGCTGATGGATTCGAGCAGAGGTGTTGCCTATGGATTCGAATAAGGGTATTCTCCTTTATTTTGCATCGATCGTAACTTGAACACACGAACTCGGATTGACTTGAAATTTGAAACCTTGGCTTTCATGAATTTGCTTGACGTATCTTATCAATTGTAGCACGATCCGGACTCGGACAAAATTCATCGATATCCATGGTGTTCTTGTGAAATAACTAATTCCCAGGACGGATTGTCATTGATTTCTAGTCAGTTTCTTGGTGTCACGGCCTTGCCAAAAGGCGGGATAACATTTGCCCCCCAAAACATGCCTTGCGATAGGAAGGTGTGTTTTGTAGTTTCATAAGCTGGATGTTCGTATCCTGTCATTGACCTGTAAAGAACTTGATAGTCTTTCCTGACCACGAACGACGATCGTTCACGATCGTATGTCATTTGAGGTAATATGGAACCGTTTGAGGTCGAATGTCGTTCGCGGCAAATAACGAAATGGGACCATTCGCGGTCGGATGCCGTTCGCGGCAAATAAAGGAATGGACCGTTCGCGGTCGGATGCCATGGAAAGAAGAATGTGATCGTTCGCGATCGAGTGTCGTTCTAGACGAATTATGATGGATTGTGACCGTTCGTGGTCGTATGGTGCACGAGATAAAATGTGATCATTCGCGATCGGATACCGCACGAGGCAGAATGTGATCGTTCGCGATCGAATTTCATACTTGGTGAATTGTGACCGTTCGTGGTCAGGTGCCGCATGAGGTAGAGTGTGATCTTTCGCGATCGAATGTCATATTAGATGAAGTGTGACCGTTCATGGTCGGGTGCCATACGAGGCAAATAGTGACCGTTCGTGGTCGGGTGCAGTTCGAGGCAAATGGTGACCGTTCGTGGTCGGGTGCCGTTTGAGGCAAATGGTGACCGTTCGTGGTCGGGTGCCGTTCGAGGCTGGTGGTGACCGTTCGAGGTCGGGTGCCGTTCGAGGCAAATGGTGACCGTTCGTGGTCGGGTGCCGTTCGAGGCAAATGGTGACCATTCATGGTCGGGTGCCGTTCGAGGCTGGTGGTGACCGTTCGAGGTCGGGTGCCCTTCGAGGCAAATGAATGTGCCTGGGGGGGACTTAGTATTATAGATGTCAGGTTCACGTTCGGGTGAATTTCTGAATCATCGATCATGGCGGTTCGTCGCCATACAAGGTGTGCTTGTGGGACCGTTCGCGATCCAAAGCATACGCGAGTAACTTCTTTTACAGAATTGCAAATATCAAACTAACGTTCACATGAACTCCATAACAGAAATATCCAAACAAGCAAAGCCTAAATGTCTAAATCAACATGAAACAAAAGCAAAGCAAGGATGTCAAAGTGTAAATTCTCACTATGAGACGGTCAATAATCATTCAGAGCATGCCTATGGATCGTTCGCGATCTCCCACATGTGTAAATGATTTAACCGTGTTAGTGAGAAGTTTACGACCCTTTCATCGTTATTTCAATCAATTGATAACCATACGTTGCCCTGGCTCGGGGCCACCCCTAGCTGATGTAGACGGTGGCCGCTCTGGTTCCACCGTTGGAGCTCGCCTTCTCACATACTGAAGTAGCCTACCATTCCTGATGTGCCCTTCCACCTCATCCTTCAAATGTCTACAGTCGTTGGTGTTATGACCATTCAGTTCGTGGAATAAGCAATATTTGTCTGACTTTCTCTCGTCGGTAGTCGGATCCGGTTGCACTGGTCTACGATAGGCAACTTGCTCTCAGGTGTCTTGGTAGATTCGCTCCAAACCCTCGTTCAGTTCTGAATAGGTGGTATATCGTGGCTCCCTCCGTTGCCGCTTTGACCTGTCATCATTTTCTTCAGCCTTTCGCTTCCCTTTACCAGTCTCTGCACCTTTTCCAGGTGAATTACCGCCTCTGACTGCGTAAACATCGATTTCTTCTTCTCTCTCCGTACGAGCATCCTCTAATCGCAAAAACTTTTCGGCTTCATGATAAAACTCTCCCAGGTCCGTAGGTGGATCCTTAGTTAGTGAATTCTTGAACTCCGTGCCATCAGATATTCCAGATACAGCTGCCATCATGACCATAGATGGATCTGGTCGATCCACTGACGCTGCTGCCGCATTGAATCGCGTCAGAAAATTCCTCAAAGACTCCCCAGCTTTCTGCTTTAGAGTCGCCAAACTCATCACGTTCTTGGGTCTCGAAATATGAACCCTGAATTGTCTCATAAACCTTTCTGTCAAATTTGTCCAAGTCCCTATGGAGCCACTCTCCAGTTGTCTAAACCATAGCGCTGCAATGTTTGACAAATACAATGGAAAGCACCAGGCCATGACTTCCTGTGATGCCCCCAGCACTTCCATGTGCCTCATATATTTCGTTAGATGGACCGCTGGATCTGTCCGCCCATCATACATTTCCACCGATGGTAGCTTGAAGTTTGGTGGATTCCTGGCTTGCCTGATCGTACGAGTAAAGGGACTCCTATGTACATCCTCCATATCTCTATTGACTAGTCCGCCTCTCATGGCCCGTCTGACCATCTCTGCCAACCTGTCGTTGTCGTCAGGCTGTGATCTTTGAGTGTTACCTTCGTTCTGCCCCCCGGCTGAGCGTTCATCCCTCTATTTCCACCAGGTTGCTTGGATGTCCCTGAATCTCTTCCCGGGATTGGATCAACATGCTCTAAATGTGTGCCCCCCAGTTCCGGCGCTGCGTCAGATGGTCCTGCTTCGTTCTGGACTCTGGTTGCTCCTTGATTTTGCGCTCCAAGTTGTCCAATCTGTTGAAGCAAATTCTGGATCATTTCCTCCTGTCTCTTCATCATTGTCTCCATCTCATCCCTAGTGATGAAGATCGATGCTTGGTTTGCCCCTGAGGAAGCCTCTTGACTCCCTTCATGCTGACTTTGCTCTGGTCTCTGCCTTCTACTTGTTTGTCTTGTCATGATTCTTCAGATCTAAATCTCTTAGCCCTCTGATTCAACTTTCAAATGATAGAACTCCTGAATTAGCGTTCTCAGTGAAAGCACCAAAATGTTTGCGCCAAAATTGGTCACAAACACCCAATAGTTGTTGAAAGCAACAGTACGCAATCACAATTCACAGATAATAAATATGTAGAGAAATAAAAATGAAGAACACTCAGAAAATTGAAAAGAATAGCAGTAAATGACACAGGATTTATAGTGGTTCGGCGATCTTGCCTACGTCCACTCTGAAGTTGATGATTTTATTGCTCGATCGCTGAAGATTACAATTTCTTTTAATGTAGTACAACCGATTTTATGATCTAAGTCTGAATCTAAGGTAGCAGTGGTGATTTGGAGTAAGTCTGGCAGAATCTGTGCGCTCTTTTAGCTCTTAAAATTGTCCGACCCCTTTTCTGAATGACCAGGGGCTCTATTTATAGGTGTAGGAGGCAGATATTTTGCCTAAAATTAGGGAGACTACTTCTGGCATGTGTGGGGGCCCATGCGCCCGCGTCTAGAAAATCTGGGCCCGCTTCGGGATCGATTCGAACTCCATTCAAATCGATCAAGAATTCATCGGATGGAGCTGAAATTTGGTGAGAACATTCTTCAACATGTATGTAAGCTTCTGTGAAAATTTCATGGCATTTGAACGTGTAGATCTCGAGTTATGATCGATTCAAGATTGCATTTCCGGTTGATATGCTCCGTTCGAATCGATCCTCTTCGAATCGATAAGGTCGAATCGATGGCCTAGTGAGCGAAGGCGTTGACGTGGCGCGTGCTTCCCGGGTTGATTCACTTTTCACTCCGGTTTGATCGAGTCGTCCCTTGAATTTCGCCGCTTTGACTCAGTCGATTCGAAGGATCTACTCATGCATGGATTCAAACTGAGACTCGTTCGTATCGATCGTATGTACTCCAGTCGATCGATATGAAAGTGTCATAGCAAGATGGATTCGAAGCAGCATCCCTTGATGGATACGAATGATGATGGTCCAATCGATACGAAGACTGGCTGACTGATGGATGCGGGTTGAGGATGGCTGATCAATGCGAATTGAAGCCAACTGCTGATGGATTCGAACAGGGAGACGCTGATGGATTCGAATAGAGGTGTTGCCTATGGATTCGAATAAGGGTATTCTCCTTTATTTTGCATCGATCGTAACTTGAACACACGAACTCGGATTGACTTGAAATTTGAAACCTTGGCTTTCATGAATTTGCTTGACGTATCTTATCAATTGTAGCACGATCCGGACTCAGACAAAATTCATCGATATCCATGGTGTTCTTGTGAAATAACTAATTCCCAGGACGGATTGTCATTGATTTCTAGTCAGTTTCTTGGTGTCACGGCCTTGCCAAAAGGCGGGATAACAATGTCATAAATTTTTGCATGTCCAAAGCTAGCAACAAATTACACTATAATGTTGTGCTTGTTAATATGAGTACAATGCGATAATACACCAATCAATCGGATTCCATATGAGAGAGTTATAACACTTTAAAATTTTCAATACCATTAAATAATTAAATAAGTAAATAAAAAAAACTTTTCACCTATCTTAAACGGGCCGAGCCCACAACCATCTAACTGCAACCAAACCCAAATGGTGCACCTTCTTCCCCACAAACGAAAATCCTGGATCTTTAAATTGCATGCATGCACGCCGTGTCCATGAGCACGTGCACAAGCGCCCAAGTCCACCATCCAACCCACCAAAACCATCAACAAGCTCGCCTCCCCATGCTCGACCTCCCTGACATTGTCAACCCTAGCCCACATCCCCTTATCATGTCGTGACCCCCCATCAGCTGCTCTCGACTTCAAAAAAAATCGCGACAACTTTTCTTTTGAAAATCCATCAAAATTCAACCACTTGACCGCCTCTCCAAGCTCAACACCACAGCACCCTCCACTTCGCGTATTGATGACCAAAACCCCGATAATCCTTAGCCTAGCTTTCCATGATCATCGATCGTCATCACCAAGCATCGTCGAAACTTCCTTTAAAATACTACAACACCATGCGAACCCAAAGGTACAAATAGCAATGATCAATTAGACTTGGATTGAGAGAATTTGATTCTTGAATAATATAAATAATTTCAACTCTTTACTATAAAATGGCGAGAACCCGATCGATACTCGATGAAATAGAGTAACGTCAATTTTTAAAAATACTAGAGACGAAACCGAACAACTTTTGTGTTGGACGATTAGGCTAATTGTGAGTGGATTAGGAGATTACGATTTTTAAATGAGAGCTTTTGGGTTTGTTTTCATGGTTTTAATATTTACAGGGAATGAGCTAAACAAATTTTAGTGAACAGTCAAAGAAAATAACAGCAAAACCAAAACCCAAACCCAAAGTATGTTATCACCAAAATCAAGGGGACAAAAAAGAAAAATGGTAACAGACGAAAGAAGACAGGAGATGTAGGGTAAAAAGAAATATCAATGTAACATATTTGCGGCTGCACTGTGTACAATGTGTGCTCTTTAAACTATATAAATTGATTTGAAAATGAATAGATTATGGTACCCAGCTACCCCACATCGCATCTGCATCCGAACTATGAACAACAGAAAATAATGTACGATCGCGTATAACAATGTTGCACGATCACAAAAAAATAAACCAGACAAGTTATTAAATTCTGTGAAGTTCCAAAATGCCAAGGTTTGCCGTAAAATACGTCAAATGAAAATTTACTTATTTTCCAAATTAAAAATTATGGAAAATATTTAAAAATTAAACTAAAAATACGTCATTGGAAATCAAGACTAAGTTTGAAACAGATAATTTATCATAATTTAAATTCAAATCCAAATATTTAAATAAATTAAATATTCAAATTTGAAGACCCAAAATACGGGTTGTTACACTCTCCTCCATTAAAAAAAGAATTTCGTCCTCGAAATCCCAGCACCAGAATACTCAATTTCATTCATAAGCCGGCATGATGTTCAAAGATCATTTATATACCGAATCTGATTCGATCCCTACTAGAATACATAACTCCACTTCCAAACTAGTACCGCTCACCCGATTTTCAAGTGCGGACCCTGATCAGGCTCCTTGATTAGGAACCTCTTCTCTCCTTACATAGTTGTAGCTATGATATAACACCTTAGTTTCATATCAAGAACCCTCATCAAGTGTTTGCCTTCGGAAATCGAGTAATAGATCCTTATTTGGAACGGCGTGAAACACCTCAAAGCTTATACTCGAATATTAGATCAAAACTATGTGGAAAGAGAAATGATCTATTCCAACTTACGTATTTATTTAAATTGGTTATTCCTAATACCAATTATATCCTCATTAAAATATTTATGAAAAACATTTCATTCAAATCCATTTAATTTGTAAAACTTATAAAATTCCCTATCATTCCCTAAGGTTATACACAACCATCCAATTCAAAATTTTATTTTTGAAATTCACCTAAGAATTTTAAACACCCGGGTTTTTAATCAAAATCCCTTTTGAAAAGATACCAAAATTTTAATCCATATATATATATATTTATTTATTTACCCTGTGTAACCTCAAAAATTATACCAAGGAACTCGGTACTACCAAACAGTATCATACATTCCTTATAACCAGGATAATACTCAAGAGAAATGTTTACCATCCGAACGTATCTTTTACCCATTTTTAGTTATTTTCGAGCCACTCGAACTAGTAAAACTAAAGACAAAATTTCTATTTTCAAAATCCCCTTTTCTTTGGAACCATACCAAATATATTTCCAAATAAATAGTTTCCATTAACTATCAATTTTCAACTTACTTTCGATTCGTCCAGATTCGAACTCGTCCCAACCGTACAATGACAAAGAGAATAATTTACTAAGTGCATAATACTGTTTGCCTAAGCAAGCATCTGATCGTCACTTTGAAGATTATTCTGATCACCACAAAACAAATCGGGACTTACTCCTCGAACCAAATCCAAAGGAATACACATTTCTTTTAAATTCTCTTTTCTCAAAAGATCTTATACTTAAAATATTTTTAAGCAAGCTATTTCCAAAATATTGATACACCGAAAACCCCTTTAAGAAAACTGTTATCGCCATTTCCAAAATCATTTATTCTCTAAAACTATCTCAAATAAAATTATTATTTCCTTTCTCCAAAATCATTTGAAATGATAATATAATTATTCACTCCATGGTAAATCAGATCATACTTTTGAAATCAAATCAAATTTATTTTATCAAAACAATTATATAGCAAAATCCTAATAGTTGCAGTCCCCTACTTAGAAATGTTTTTATCCCAAGAACCTTTTCAATTACTATTATTAACCTGTAAACCATGAAAACCATTTTGCCAAAATCCCGGAATTTAAACTCTCGAATTCCTTTTAATTTATAAACACATATGTATAAATCAAATTTATAAAATATGCCCTTTTAAAGGGAATCATTTCTCAAATATTTATTTCGAAAATATTCTAGCCTCTATATATAAATCATTTTTCAAGCATTTATTTCATAAATATTTAAGTTTTCTTTAATACTTCCTTTATAAAACCTCAATCAAATACAACCAACTTTTACATTCAAGCATTTCCAAAATATTTATTTCAAAATATTCCAAATTCCTTTTAATAAAACAACATTTATTTAAACTTAATCAAATCAATCTTTATATTTCTAAAATATTCATTCCAAAATATTCAAAATTTTCATTTAAATAAACACTCTTAGAAATAAATTTTTAATTCAACATTATCAACGAACGCCTTATATTCAAATTGTGAAATTTATTCACAAGGTATTCGTTTCGTGTTTCCAAATTCCAAGCTACCTAACCTAGGTTTCAAAAGGAAGATTTTAGATAGATTAACAGATAAAGTCAATGCTTAGAATTGGACGAGAATGACTAATCAAATTCTAGGAGATAATGATAAAATATTATCATTTCCTAATAAGAAAGCACAACCCAGAATAACTATATTTAATTTTTGAAAAATTATTCTTTTATATATAAAAAATTTAATCTTAGGTAAAATTATTTTATTTACCCATTTTAAAACAATACCATGTCAATTGGTCTTGTTCGAGTGTTTAGGAAATCCTTATCGATAACGTTGGCTAAACGCATCGACGAGAATTCTCAAGCCACTCAACGGAGCAAATAACACAGTATAAAACATTTTTATGAAAATTACAAAAACGTGCTCTTATATATATACTCTCAACTAATCCTAGGGTCCACTTACCCTATCTCAAATGAGTCAACCCCAACCAAGCCTAGGTTTTCGTTCAACCTAAGCTCTGATACCAATTGTAAGACCCACTTTTCCGCACAGTTTAAGCTGACAATAAACACACATGTCCAACCCAAATTGAATGAAAAGGCGGATAGTTAGGGAAAAAGAAAGTAGAAAGAAGACAAGAAGAAAGTAAACAACACAGAATCTCACAGCGGAACGAATAATCTATAATATATAACAATATTTACACCAAAAACAAAACTGTAATATATGTATGTACAGACATCAATCAGAGCGGACTAACCTATTCAGCATGGACAGTTATAACAACCTATCCTCACAATTGCTGAATAATATACAACAATGAATGCAGTGGAAGAAAAATAATCATTTATGTGAATACGTCTCAGGGCCTCCAGCTCATCTCCTGAAGCTCCAAATATCCAAGTAAACCTGGAAATATGTCCTGTCCGACCCGAGCATTATAGGAAAACAACGCCGGGTCAGTTTGGCAAAACAAGCATGAGAACTCAAATCATAAGGAACTTTATTTATTTTAACTTGAAAAATCCTTTAGAATCAAAGGCATCTCGTAAGACCACGCCGCACATACACACGGACGGGGTTTTACCTTACGATAACCAAAACCTTTATATCAGAAAATTCGGTGATATAATAATGTCTAAGGGCGAAAATAATAATAATCAAGTAACTATGATGCTCGTGAGTGTTCATCACAACAATACTATATATATAATCGAAAACCGATAAGGCATGTTCGATAATTCTATATGATTTCCATAGAGGTGCCCTCAGTACTTTGAGGAACGATCCTCCTACACAAGGACCAGAGATATCCCTCCGAAGCAGCATACATCCCTAGTGATGTACCATATGAAAACATAGCTAGTCTCTCTAAAACCGAGTGCATCGTCCCATTCATGCATAACAATTGTAGGTAACGTCTAGATGGAGCCGACTACACCCTATGGGTTTTTCAACCCTACTGGTCATGCCTCTTATCTCTGATTTTAGTCATTCCCGCTGTTGAGGCTATGCCTGGCATTCTAGCTTACACACCACCACCAAAATAGATCATGGATCCCACATGGATTCCAATACTCCAACGGGTCTCGAAATCACACATAGATTCCCGAATCCCATATCTCAATTAGATCTTGGAATCACACCCGGAACTCCATACCCCAAAGGGTCTCAGAATCACACATGGATCCCAACATCTCAATATATCACGAAACTCCTCCATAGAATCGTATATGGTTTTCGGAGTGGTCACGGTTTCGAGTCATCTCTTATGAGTACACTTTTTCGCTTCCCGGGTGCTCCACAAAACCAGACATTGATTTTCGGAATGCTCAATTCCAGTTCTTTAGGAAATAATCAGAATACATAAGAGCAAGGATCACCCCCTAACCATTTAAGTGGACGGATCTCCTTATCATTTGTCCTAGAAGAACGAGACGAGTTTATACGTACAGTATAACACCACCGATGGTAACTGTACCATATAATCACCGTGTTTCCCCTAGATATTTCTAGAGTTAAATCCTTCAGTGTTAAGTAGGGAATATTTCCCTACCACCAAAATTAAGAAGGATTACATATTTAGGCCAAGATTTGATAGTCGGTTACTTAACTATCAAATAAACAAACATTTAAACAGAAATTACATTTCCTATTGAAATCACTATGCCTCTTAAATTAATTTTTTTAATTTAAATTCATATTCCAAATACTTGGAAATCACTTCCATATACTTATCTCAACAGGATGAGTATATTCACAAACCATTATATTTTCGATACTTAGAAAATATAACCATATACTTATCTCAATGGTATAAGTATATTCACAAACCATGTTACTTTTCAAAACTAGGAAACTTTTCCATATACTTATATTATGATATAAGTAATTCACCAAACACTTAGAAAGATTACATGTATTGAAATCATATTTAAATTATCAAACCTAAATGTCATCATAAACGGAGAAACCCAAAACACCAATCCTTTTATAAAACATTCTTAATAAATCCAAAATCATGTTTATAAAACTTCTCCTTCTCATATTCTTTAAAAATCATTTATAAATTCTTTTATAATTATCCAAAGCCATTTATAAAACTCTTTCCATATTTAATCCAACTTATTAATAGGCCCTTTAAGTCAATTAGGTCCTCTTGATAAACCATAAGTTATTTAAAATAGCTTTAAATAAAAATTACTATTAAAACATCCTTCTATTTTTATTTTAATCAAATCTTATTTAAAATAATACTTTAGAATCTATTTAATAATATATTAAATTAATTCCAAACATTATTATTGTATTAATAAGTTAACTTCAAAACAATACTAATATAATAATTAATTAATTTTAAAACGTTGTTAAAAAAATAATTAATTAAACTAATATTAATATAAAAATTAATTATCCTTTAAATATAATCAAATAACCTAACTCAATATAATTAATGAACTTTAATTAAAAATTAAAGTAAAGATGATCATTTAAATAGTTAATTAAAAATACAATTAGGACATTCCTAAACCATAACTAAATGACTTTAAAATAATAGTTAATCATTCTTGAACAACATTTAAGAAATAACCTTTACTAATCATATTAATAAAACAATTAACTTAAATCATTATTAAAATAATTATTAGTCATCTTTAAAACATTATTAATGAATAATTATTACTTTTTAAAATCTTATTATTAAATAATAATTATCTTTAAACCTTAAATAAAGATAATTATTCTTAAAATAACTTTCACATTAATAATTAGCTTTTCTAATTTTGAAGGAGGCTTAACGATCACCACGGTACTTAAATAAGCTACTATATCACTCAATTTAACTTTTCGAGTTAATAACAGGTATTTACATAATCCACGACTATGTAAATAAGTCCAATACTTAACCATCATTAGTTAGTATATCGCTAATTGAAAGTGGCATATCATTTACGATATATAATAAACGTCCAAAACTATAAAATAGCATAACGGGAATTTATTCTGCTGATAAATTCCTAAATTAATTTAATTAGCAGAACAGTGTTTTATTCCGCTTAAACGGATGTCCAATTACCATATTTGATCCTGTTTAACTCAACAGTAATTTATTTGGCCAAATAAACATTAATATTTAAGGCTTATAAATTTAAACGACGTTATTAATTAAAATAACGTAATTTAAATTCTATCCGTTTAAATATGTCATAATTTTTACATGTCCAAAGCTAGCAACAAATTACACTATAATGTTGTACTCGTTCATACGACTACAACGCAAAAATCCGTGAATCATCGGATTCCATATGAGAGAGTAACAACACTTCAAAATTTTCAATACCTTTAAATAATTAGATAAGTAAATAAAAAAACTTCTCACCTATCTTAAACGGGCTGAGCCCACAACCTTCTAACCACAACCAAACCAAAATGCTATAGACCTTCTTCCCCATGAACGAAAATCCTGGAGCTTCAAATTGCACGCGTGCACGCCATGTCCATGAGCACGTGCACAAGCACCCAAGTCCACCATCCAACCCACCGAAACCATCAGCAAGCTCGCCTCCCCATGCTCGACCTCCCTGACATCGCCAATCCTAGCCTACCTCACCCTATCATGTCTTAACCCCTGATCAGCTGCTCTCGACTTCAAAAAATTACGTCAACTTTTCTTTCGAAAATCCATCAAAATTTAACTACTCGACCGCCTCTCCAAGATCAACATCATGGCACACTCCACTTCGCTTATCGATGACCAAATCTCCGATAATCCTTAGCCCTAACTTTCTATGATCATCGATCATTGTCACCAAACATCGCCGAAACTTCCTTAAAAATTCTACAACATCATACGTGCCAAACGGTACAAACAGCGATGATCAATTCGACTTGGATTGAGAGAATTCAATTTTTGAATAATATGAAAATTTTCAACTCTTTACTGTAAAATGGTGAGTCGATACTCGTTGAAATCGAGTACCATCAATTTTTAAAAATACTAGAGACGAAAATGAACAACTTTTGTGTTGGATGATTAGGCTAATTGTGAGTGGATTAGGAGACTGTGATTTTTAAATGGGAGCTTTTGGTTTTTTTTTCATGGTTTTAACATTTACAGGGAATGAGCTAAACAAATTTTAGTGAACACCTGAAGAAAATTATAGCAAAACCAGATCCAAACATAAAGTATTTTATAATCAAAATCAAAGGGACAAAAAAGAAAAATGGCAGTAGACAAGAAAGAGACAGGCGATGTAGGGTAAAAAGAAATATCAATGCAACATATTTGCAGCTGCACTGTGTATAATGTGTGCTCTTGCAGACTGTATAAATTGATCTGAAAATGAGTAGATTACGGCACCCGGCTACTCCACATCGCGTCCGCGTCCGAGCTATGAACGACAGAAAATAATGTACGATCGTGTAAAACAAAGTTGCACGATCATAAAATAAAATAAAACAGACATGTTATTAAATTCTATGAAATTCCAAAATGCCAAAGTTTGCCGCAAAATACGTCAAACAAAAATTTACTTATTTTCCGAATTAAAAGTTATAGATTTTTTTTAAAATTAAATTAAAAATACGTCATTGCAGATCAGCTTTAGTTACTCGACATTGGATTTGTAAATGATGTCTTTAATAGTAAGTATAAAAGATGTTGGGAATGTCCCAAACGATATGAACGACAACTTATTAAAATGTTTAATATGGAACATGTAAGATGGGTTCATCATGCATTGGCAATAGGAATTATCATACATATTATGTTGTCTATGATATTATGTTCTACTTTTGTATTTGATACATGAAGAAAATATCAAATCCATATTGATATCACTAAATTGTTGTTTGAAGTGTTCTCGAGTACTTATGAAATACTAGAGAATTATTTACAGAAACAACCAACTCTTTATGAAGGAGTGCTCGTGTGAGGACCGCCCTACACAACCGACACCCAATACACATGAGATAGCGCGATGCTAATATGCCTGACCGATATAGAATGATCATCAAGGTTTTAAAATGAAATAAACATCACAAAAGTTGTCATATATCTCACAGTGCATGGAATAAAATATAATATGCATCACGAATATAAAACAAAAGAGACAGTAATAACTAAGCGATCGAAATATAAGAGTACAGATTCACAGAGATATACAATGATTAATAGAGTCATACAACGTGAATAAACTCAAATAACTACCTCATAATAAAAAGAAAACACTACCAAGGCTCTACAGTGTTGCACATTGGAATAAGCATAGAGATTCATATATAAAACAAGACAGCTCGATCTAGCTCGTTGTGATGATCCACCCTTTCGACCCTCAAAAATCGACAATAATACATCCTCGGTATTCTTTGTCGCAAAACTAAGTGCCGAAAGGACGAATGATAAAGGGTAAAAAGAAAATAAAGACAGAATAGAATCTTACATGAATGGAATAACATATTTATTTCAATATATATATATATATATATACATTTATAACGGAAATACATTTATTAGAGTTTATCTTATAAATCAGCTTGGACAGTTATAAATCTCCGCCCTTATAAATGCTGAATACAATCAGTAAACTAATGCAGTGGAAATGGAAATGGAAAACTATCTATAGGAACATCTTCATCTCTAGACTTCAATCTTCGTCACAATGTTCCAAGTTAGACCTGACTACTTGGCTGGACGGAAAAATAGGGCACCCAGAGTTTAAGGGAAAAGGAAAATAAATTTCGTGTCAGTCATGGGACTGGGGTGAGAAACGCAAAATACTAATATTTGAAAACAAAGGGCATCTCATAAGACCATGCTGCACAGAAACACAGAACTAGTTTTTACCTTATGATAATAAAAATCTTTACTATGCAAAATTTGGTAATATTATTTTTAATGACATTCTTTTAAAAAAAAACTTTCAGGTAAATAAACATAATCTTAGCCGAAATTGTTACATTATTAAATTCCAGCATATTAGGTTGTATAATCAAGTCCGAAGGTACTTATTGGAGAACGAATTACATACAATGGCAGGAAAAGGGACTACCTTCCGTACAGTACATCTCTAGAGGGATGTTCCCAGGATCAACACCTTTGAAACCTATGCACTTGGCAAAACCTGCCTACCCGCAGACCCATCTAGTGGCGGATAAAACTGAATATGACATAACCCCCATCGTTCCTGACCTATTCGAGAGCTCTCATAGCATACACAACCTATCCAATACAATAGGGTAATCTAGAATGGTGATGACCATACCCTAATGGTTGTGAATCATAAGCCTTATGGCATGCCCATTTTAATCCATTTTCGGGCAATAAGGCTCGAGGTAATGATTACCTTTCACATAGCACATTCCACTTTGAATGCCACATTTCTAATTCCATCACACACTATTGATTACCACAAATGTACAACCTCTGAAATCGTATGTCTTAGAGAAGGGTGTTAAGTGTAAGAGCGTTATTTCCAACACCACCAAAAAGATGCACATTTGTAAAAATCAATGTAAGTGTATAGTAGAAATGCAATGTTAGATATTTGTCCATACATGTTATCCAAGAAATGGGCAATTCGAAGGAACTCTCCTACTACATCCTGTCAGGAATCACCCTTAGGATTAGTAGTAAGCAGCCCTTACATCGAAGATCAAATGAAGATACTACTGCCACATATATATGATACGGGAAATTTCCATCGAGGGTCAATGACAAGTAGCCCCACATTCCATCTTCTAATTTATTATCATTCCATGTTTTCAGTTTGAATGTGTATTTTGGTTCGAAGTGGTTTTCGAATAAGAATCACCCAAATCCGATCCCGGTTCCTTCGAACCAATCATCGATAAAAAGATGTTAAGTTTGAGGGCGATTACCATTTCATTTATCAATATCATTTATCAACTAAAATATCTCTTTTAGAGATATAAATCTTTAAATCATATTCATTCCAGCATATACGGAATCATTAGACCTCTTCTTAACTTTGGAAATACCAAATCAAATCATCTCTCATAAATTACATTGGAAAACCTTATTGAGTAAAGATGGTTGGTAAAAAATATACTAATTCTACTTAATATTAATTTCCATATTCAACTTTCACTATCCATCGAATAACGGTAAAATCACATTTTAAATTTGCACAGATAGTACGTTCCCTCTTCGGAATTTAATACCAAGTATAAGAATTTATTTCTATATAATTCAAGTTGTATTAAATTTGGAAAAATTAAACCTTTTATACTTGCCTCATTTCATACATTTCAGCCTTATGTATCCCTCGCCTAACAAAGAGGCCAGGTGAGCCAGGGCACTAGTTGCTCCTGGACATCTCCGTAGTTTAAGCACTCGCACCTAGATCTCATGAATATAAAAATCCAGTGTACTCATCGGCTTTTAGAGCTAAAATTAAATCACTTAATTATAACAGCTTTTCTTTAAATCATTTATCTAAACTCTTTCAAATGAATTATAAAACATCCAAGTTACCGTTAAAATACTTAATTATTTATTTGAAAACATTTATAAAAGATTTGGGAAGGAATACTTAAGTTTAAAGCCATATTTCAAAAGTGATTAAAAACAACTGCAAAAAGTGTTGCAACTAGCACTGTGAATAGTGCTTTGGATAGCCACGGCCTAAGCTCGCAAGTGGAGGCGGGCTCGGCCTTGGGTGGTAAATGATGTGATCGTGGGTTTAGAGGGGAGAAAGAAGTGGTTTTGGCTTTGGTTTTGAGGTGTTTGATAACATATTTTACTATATAAATTTATTTACTTTCTTTGCCATAATTTTCTTTATTAATTTCCTAAAGTAGGAAGCCATTAAAGTGGACTATAAAGAGGTGAAGAAGTTTAGGAAAATGTGAATGGAAGTGAAGATGGATGGTGGATATTTATAAGCAAAAATGTGAACTAAAATATCATGATATTTCTTTGCCATTTCATCACCATTGCCTCATCCATTTGCCTCCCTCCTCTATCACCTTGAATGGCCGAACACTTCCCCCCCCATGTGGCTTCATGTGTGTGAGTTGATGTGTGTAAGATGAAGTGAAATTTTCTTTTTAAGTGTGAAAATATCTTAGATATTTTTGTAATATTTGTGTGTGTGTATATAAGTGTATATGTATATTTGTATGTGTTTTTATATATATATATATATATATATATATGTTCATGTATATATTAGGGTGTGTATGTGTATGTTATATATGTGCACAAGACATATAAATAAGGTTGCAACAACTTTAAACAACTTCCGTTCATTAAACCGTTGAAAATCGAAAAGCCAATCCCTGTTCACATTTTCACTTATAAATTAGTTTACATATAAATGTAAACAAAATTCAGAAACTAATTTCCCATCATTATTAATTAATTAAAACAATCTCATTTGAATTATAAAACCATATAAATTAATATTAAACAATTATTTACAAAAAGTGCTGTTATATCGATAAAGCGATATTAATTTACCTTATAATTTCAAATCAAATATATATCTTTATTAAACTATTATGAATGATTTATTATCACTTCATAACTAATTAAAAAGAATTATTATCATTTAAAAAAATTATTTGAATAATTATAGTAATAATTACATCATTAAATCTCAATTTAAATTCAGAAATCAATTATTAAATATGATGCCATTATTGATGATGTCATAAATACATTTTATTTCCAAAAACAAAATAAATTTTTATTTCATATTCTTATTTAAATGGATAAATAAGTGTACGTTTCTAGAACCGTGCGCGACTTCTGATATTATAGAGCTGTTTATTGATAAAACGATTTTCGACCATTTTATCGATATTACTTCAAAGTTCATATTTTCGTAAATACTTATTCAAAATAAGGTACTATGATTCTTGTTCAAAACATCATAGTCTATGTTTTTTTATAAATATTTATATTTTAATATTTAAAAATAAATATAATTTATCAAACCAATAAATCTGCTGGTCAATACGTACTTCATCCCTTAAAATAATTTGGTCCTCGAAATTACAATGCAAAAGCCAAAGGTGTTTGCCTAAACTATTTATTTTTAAACTCACACCCATATGATGTATATAGATCATCTGTACATAATATCTGAGTCGATTTACTATTCAAATCCATAACTACACTTCCAAACTAGTATTGATCCCTCCGATCCTCTAGTGCGGACTCCGATCAGGCTTTCTGATCAGAATTTTAGTTTTCTTTGCATAGCTCTCAACTATGATAGAAAACTCAAGTATCCAACCACAAACCCTCGTCAATGTTCGTCGTCAAGAATCGAGTGATAAATTCTTTTTGGACTGGTGTAAATACCTCAGAGTTCTGCACTAGAATCTTAGATCAAAAGCGTACATTCTTATTAACCTTCCCAAAATATTTTTATGAAAACATTTCATAATATCTTAGCTTTGGTTCAAACTCTTTTATGAAGACATTTCTTTTCTATAAACATATCTTAATAGTTTCTGAAAAAAACCTATTTTCAAAATAATTCATTAAATAGATAAATTATGTTTTATTTCAAAAATTATAATAAACTCCTTATATTATAATTTATTTCCTTTATCAAGAATTCTTATTAATTTTATTAAGTGACTTGTATAATTGAAAATGAATGAAGTCAAAATGAAAGATCACAATTATATTATACAACTTAATATCTTACATCCATTATTTCTACCATACTTGGGTCATCCTTATGTCATCCCATCCTACTGGGGTATATAATAGAAGTTCATAATACAAATACTCATACATGACTAACCATAACCTCACCTTATCACAATCCATACTTATAAGCTACTACTTAATACTAGATATAACTAGTCTTTTACCACATCTCAATCATCATTCTGAATCTGTTGTCTATGGTGCACTCCAATATCCAAACTCCAATGAAACTTTCCCAACATCCTCCTCCTCACTTTCTTGTTCGTCGTCAACTTCAATTTCGTCTTCATTTTGTTGTATCTCACCCTCCATATATGGTAGCCAAGGCTGATTCCCTAAAACGTGTCCAAGTCCGACTAGTACTTCCTGCAACATTTCCCCTTCCTTTAGTTTCTCCAATCCGTGCATTCTCATCTCCTCGGGATTCTCAAATTCCTCCTCAGCTTCCACTTCATCATCTTCCATATTATCCTAATGAATGTATGAACTAGATGACTCCTCGTGCCAAATAACATGATCCCCATCCATCTCCCATATGATATTGTTGCCCCTACTACTGTGGTTTAATTCATTTGATATTATATCATTCGGGTTCTCCTTTGGTTCAGACTCTTCCTCTATAGGTTCTTTTTCAGGTTCGAATACTGAACTGGCGGGGTCAGTGATCCCTTTCCTTCTGAGGCTAGAGCGGCCTCTCTATCACTAGATATTATGACCAGATCTGGAGTTAGGGGAGGTATAAGCATTCCAGCTATAGGGTAATCATCTTTGTCTCTACGAGTATACGGATCATATTCTTCTTCTACAGGTTCTTCCTCGTCACTTGAAAGGATGATTAAATCATATTTCTCACCCTAATTTGCTCTTGAAGTTTCTCCTTTTGAATACTTCCCTCTGTACGGATTCAACAAATATAAACACAAATACTTTGAAGCAGACAATAAGTATTTATCCTAACTTAACAAATATGTTGCTTTTCAAACCAAGGTTTGATCAATACTTAAGAAACAAATAAAAATTTTTATCAAAATGTTTTATCTCTTTCCAAAAATCCTTTTAATTCTTTAAAAAATGTTTTCCAAACATTATTATCATCGACTTTCAAAATCCTTTCTAATAAAATATTTTAGGCAAAAAGTTCTCATTATCCAAATCTTATGTTTTCCTCCCTATTCTTAATCATGTTAATACCATTATTAAACATCTTATAGTCAAACTATGAAATACTAATCATAAGATGTTTTATTCTTGATATAACTAACTTGTTTTAATACAATTATCCAATTTATGACTTTAACATCATAACTAACTATATTTTCCAAAATATATTCTTTATATTTAAAATATGACATCTAGGTAAAATTATTTCATTTAGAAATCAGGTAAAATTATTTCGTTTACCATATTTTCAAAACAAATCATTTTTATGTACCATTAACAAATACGCGTTCTATATAATACTCTCAACTCATTCTAGAGTGTTACTAACCCTATCTCTAATTGAGTAACTCATCCTAGGGTATTATTACCCTACCTTTGATGATATTTTACCCCTATCAGGCTCAGTTGTTTGCTCAACCTAAGCTCTGATATCAAATGTAATGACCCACTCTTTCGACCCTCAGCAACCGACACTAATACATCCTCGGTATTCACGTGCCGCAAAACCAAGCTTGGACGAATAGTAAAGAGTAAAACGAAAATAAAGACAGAATAGAATCTTACACGAATGGAATAACATATATTGTTTCAATATATGTATTATTTACATCGGAAATTTTAAATACACTTATCAGAGTTTATCTTATAAATCATCCTGGATAGTTATAAATCTCTGTCCTTATAAATGTTGAATACAATCAGTAAACTAATGCAGCGGAATGGAAATAGAGAACTATCTACAGGAACATCTTCAACTCCAGACTTCAGTCTCCATCACAATGCTCCAAGTTAAACCCGACTACTTGGTTACCCCAAAAAACATGGCACCTAGAGTTTAAGGGAGAAGGAAAATAAACTCCGGGTCAGTCATAGGACTGGTGTGACAAACTCAAAATACAGATATTTGAAAACAAAGGGTATTTCATAAGACCACGCCACACATAAACATAGAATGAGTTTTTACCTTATGATAACCAAAATCTTTACTATGCAAAATCCGGTAATATTATTTTTAATGACATTCTTTTGGAAACAACTTTTAGGTAAATATACATAATTTTAACCGAAATTGTTACATTATTTAATTCCAGCATACTAGGCTCTACAATCAAGTATGAAGGCACTTATTGGAGAACAGATTCAATACAATGGCAAGGTAAGGAACTACCTTCCATACAATACATCTCTAGAGGGATGTACCCAAGATTAACACCTCTAAAACCTCTGCACTTGGCAAGACCGGCCTACCCCAGACCCATCTGGTAGTGGACAGAACTGAATATGACATCTCACCGGTCGTTCCTAACCTATCCAAGAGCTCTCATAGCATACAAAACATACCCGATATCTAGAGGGTAATCTAGAAAGGTAATGACCATACCCTAATGGTTACGAACCATACATCCTTACTGCATGCCATGTTTAAGACATTTATAAGTGATGAGGCCCAAGGTAACGATTACCTTTCATATAGCACATTCCACTTTGAATGCCACATTGCCAATTCCATCACACACTATTGATTTCTACAAACGTACAACATATGAGCTTGTACATCTCAGAGAAAGGTGTTAAGTGTAAGAGAGTTATTTCCTATGCCACCAAACAGATGCACGTTTGTAAAAATCAGTATACGTGTATGTTAGAAATGCAATGTCAGACATTCACCCATACGAATTGTCCAGGAATAGAACAATCCGAAGTAACTCTCCTACTACATCATGTCGAGAATCAGCTCTAGGATTAGCAGCGAGCGGCCATTGCATCAAAGATCAAATGAAGATACTACTGCCATATATATATGATATGGGAAATTTCCCCTGAGGGTCAGTGACAAGCAACCCTATATTCCATCTTCTAAATTATTATCATTCCATGTCTTCAGTTCGAACGCGTATATTGATTCTAAGTGGTTTTTGGATAGAAATCACCCAAATCTGATCCCGGTTCCTTCGAACCAATCATCGATAAAAGGATGTTAATTTTAAGGGTGGTTACCATTTCATTTATCAATATCTTTTATTAAATAAAATATCTCTTTTAGAGATATAAATCTTTAAATCATATTTTTTTCCTGTATATACGGAATCATTAAACCTCTCTTTACCTTCTGCAATACCAAATCAAAATCATCTCTCATAAATCACATTGCAAAACCATATTGAGTAAAAAGGGTCGATAGAAATTGTACTAATTCTACCCAATATCAATTTCCGTATTCAACCTTTACTATACATCGAATAATGGTGAAATCACCTTTTAAATTCACATGGATAGTATGGATTCCCTCCTCAGAATTTAATACCAAGTATAATAAGTTTATTTCTAATCAATCCAAGTAGTATTAAATTTGGAAAAATTAAATCTTTTATACTTGCCACGTTTTCGACATTTCGACCTTATCTATCCCTCGTCCAGTAAAGAGGCCAGGTGAGCCAGAGCACTGGTTGATCCTAGACATCTCCTTAGTTTAATCACTCACACCTAGATCTCATGAATAAAAAAATCCAGTCTACTCATCGGCTTTTAGGGCCAAGATTAAATCACTTAATTATAACAGTTTTTCTTTAAATCATTTATTTATACTCTTTCAAATAAATTATAAAACTCCAAATTATATTTAAAATACTTAATTATTAATTTGAAAAAAATTATAATAGATTTGAGAGAGAATACTTAAGTTTAAAGCCATATTTCATAAAAACCGCTGCAAAAGGTGCTACGAATAGTGCTTTATAGTCTTAGTTGATCAAAACAACTTTTCTATCATTTAAAAATATATTTTTACAACTCAAATCTCTTTTAAAATATTTTAATATATTTATAAAATTTATTTTATATTTTTAAAGAATTAAAAATATCAATTTTAAAGAATTTATTGCTTTGCTTTCCGAACTACCAAAGCGCGATTATTTCGAAAACTTGATTTGCTCATATTTCAAAATCTACTAAATGAAATCTCAATCATTTTCTTTTGTTTGAAAACTACGATATAAGAGTTTGGAAAATTATTATTCCAAAGAATTCTGACTTCGACTACATCTTCTAAATGGATTTAAACTTTTACGGCGTGAAATTGTGAATTGCCAATACGCGACGTGCCTATATTAACTCAATATTCATATCCTTTCGATTGTCGAAACACTTTTAAATGTTTGTAAAACATTTCTAAATCATTTTAAACTATTTTAATGAGGTTTAACAATCTCATATACAACATTTCATTTATTAAAGGAAAATGATTTCTTTTGTGATATTCGATGTGTATAAAACGTGAATTGTTTACACATCCAAACAAACATATTATCGTATCCAAACATGGTTCACAACTAAGCATAGCCATACATATATATTATCCAAAGTATCATAATGAAATAGAGTTTCTCACCTTCATTGGTTTCTAACTTTATGAAAATTCGCTATAGTTTCGCTATGATTGAATCAAAGCCTATGGAATCGAGCCTTGGACCTTTTGATAGCCACGGCCTAGCTCACAAGTGGATGTGGGATCGGCCTTGGGTGGTAGATTATGTGGCCGTGGGTTTAGAGAAGAGAAAGGAGTGGTATTAGTTTTAGTTTTGAGGTGTTTGATAATATATTTTTACTATATAAATTTAATTACTGTTTTTTCCATAAATTTCTTCATTAATTTCCTAAGGTGGTGTGACACCCCACCTCAATACCCATACCATCCAAGAGTATTACAAAGTAATACTGTCAGATAACACAGAGAATAAGGCTGTATGGGATACATACGTGAATATTCTATGTACTAACACTGGTACGTATTAAAACATTAAATATAAAACTTATCAGTACGTACACAGTGTCGATACAAACAATAAACACATGTACCTCCAGGATAGAACAATACACAATATATATAGTAAATCACGGAGAACATAGAGTCAATCGCAATGGTAATATATAATATATAATACAATAATGTTATAGGAATACAATACAATTCACTATCAATTATATATACATATATACGGTGAATCAATATCATACAAAGATCAAGTAATCATCCTAATGTAATGCTCCTTTAAGCGTAATCAAATACATGTTGGTCAAGTCGTCCATGTACCTAAAAAACTCGGACTGACCCGAGTATTATATAAATAATAAACGTGTTAGACTATCTCTAAATACAAGGTCAATAAATATGTAGATCACAATATATTGGGGTATAAATAATTACAATAATGTTATCTCAACAATTCAAATATCTTAAACATAACACCACAAACCCAGCATAAAGATGTCATTACCCGTATAAAACAAATCAAATCATAATGACAAAATCAATATAGAATTGGTGAATAATACATACCTAGGAATCGACATCAAATCAAAATTATCGGGAATAAGACATCCTCAAGGGAAGTCGGGCTGTAATAAAACAATATCCACTATCTCTTAATCTCATATTATAAAATACCAATATCAAATCAATAAAATCAATAAGGAAGATCTGAGCTAGCTCATAACAATATCCAAATATAATCAATAATAATTAGGCCTGCCTAAGAAGGATAGGGGGTTGACTATACTTTGGACACAGTCTCGGGTATAATCTCATCTATACATAATATTTGTCTATCTACCATCCTCATACTTCCACATATATCCACATATACCGGAACCAGACGGGAGACTAACAGCATGTCTGCTTGCTCCAAGAGCCACACGTGGTCCATATGACATGAATCCTACAGTTATCGGTTACCATTACCTCTCCCCTCTCGGTATAGTGACAATGATCCACCATTGGCTCGACAATGCGTAGTCTTTTCGGCCATGACTACCAACATGTGTCCCTATGGTAACTGTCTGCTGGCCTATGCGACACAAGGGGCAACAAACTACCGATCTCATGATGCGCATCAAATATAATACAATTATGATGTCATGGATCGAGGGCGCGACCTCCTCAACCAGGCCACTAGGGGTAGATACTGGCCAATCTTGTTCACTCCCAAAACATAAAGGGAGTTAGACAATGGTAAACATATATATAATGTACACAATCCATGTGGCTAACTAGTAGCTTCCATACATGCTCACTACAGTGAGCCACACACAACATACAAAACATACACAACGTAACCCTGTATTGAGTGTCATATACGAGCAAAGAATAATTGAATAAATAACACAAAGGTGTCTTGTACTACCGCGTGTTACTAGTCCATTTATTCGGTGCTCACACATCTCACTCGCTCCTTCAATATTCTGCATAACAAGTCTAAAGAATAACCGAAAAAGTATTACCAAATGCCCCATCACAAACAGTATTACTAATCCATTTAGTCAGATTTCTCATCATATAGAATAAATACAATAAAATCATAATAAAGATGTCATCATCGTATCATATTAAATCAACAACCCAATCAATATCAACGGTGAATCACATATATCATCAAAATCAATGTTGAGATGATGAAAAATAAAAGAACTCAAAAATAATTAATAAATATTCATGTATACCCAATCGATATGCAGGGAAAGATTAATATGGAAAATTATAAAAATAGATTATTTAAATAAATATAATTATAAAAAAATTAAATTGATATCAAATAAAATCATTTATATCATTTCTATTTCATATTGTTTTTAAAAATATACTCACTTCATTTATTTAATCCTAATATAAGATTAAACTACTAAATTTTATTTTCGAATTCCTATATGTATATATTCCAAAACTTACAAAATTACTTTACAAATCATAAATAATTATAGAAACTATTTCATAATTTTCTATAGCTAAATAGTAATGTAAAATATGTTTATAAATCTCCAAAATAATTCTTTCCATTTCAGACTATGATTTATAATCCAAATCCTTCACTATATATTCAAATCTCAAATATTGCTTTAAACCCATTTCATAATTGTTCATATTGAAATACTATTTTCGATCATGGAATTTAATTCAAAATCTTCACTTTATACTCTAACGGTTGAAAATAAAATAATTGCCTTTAAAACAATTCCAAACCTTATAATATGTTTCAATTTTGATTTTAAATAGAGTTTTATAATCCATAAAAAGCTATATTTATACTTATAATTGAAATATATTCGAAAATAGCTAAATTGAATAAAAGTTAGTAAAATATTTATAAAAGACTTTTAATAAAAATTTAAAACTCTCAAATAAAATTTCAACGCATTTCAACCATCCTTTGTATTAGGAAACAAATACATATACATACATACATATATATATATGGAACAAAATCACTTCTCAAACATCTCAATAACCATACTATAAATATATATATATATGTATATATATATATGTGTATATATATATATCTGTGTGTGTGTTACGTGAACCGAGTCGAGATCCATTAAACTCCGGTTTTACATAAAAATTCTCACATTGACATATATATATATCTATTCGTTTCAATTCACAAATGGCCAGAGTTCTGTTTGTAAATCGACACATCTAATAAATTTCTATCTCAACATATCCAATAACCCAAACAACAACAATCACACAAATCCAATATCAACCAAATTAATCACAATTCCAAACAAACAATTTAACCAAGCTATGCATATAATCGGGATAACGTGATATATAAATATATGACGTAAGTAAAAGAAGATATAGTTGTGAGTGAGGGTAACTCACTGAAATGGTGGTTAAATTTCCAATCAGGGACTCATCGACCTTCACTGTTGCTAGCTTCGTCTCAGGTCAGTCGCTACTATTCTCCATCACCCATTTGTTGCTCAACTACGCCACCAGCCTACTCCAAAATTGCAGCCACTTATTGGCAAAAGCACGCGCACCTCCTCCCTACTCAAGCCGCTCGACGTCGACCTCAGCCTTTCCCCGCATCGCTAACCACATTGCGACAGTTCATTTTGCACTGTAAGGTTGCACTCCTCAAGTCGATCGGCCCCTTCATGACGTCACTCCAGCCCTTCGCCTACCGTCGGTCTCTCCTTGTTCGCGAATCGATCATGTGCCATAAATTTTTTTAGTATGGAAGACGCGATTTTAATGATTTGAGAAATTAGGGCTGCCGTTGAAATGTAGGGGTCGAGTCTTCTTTTTGGGTGAAATCAAAGAAAGGTCTAGAAAAAAACGAGGGTATGCGATAATAGGCTTGGGCCAATCGGGCTCTAGTTTAAATAAATTATCTTTTCTTTTAAACAATAATATTTATTTTATTTGCCCATTCATCCCAATTCTTTTCAAATTAATTTACGCCTTAAAATATTATATATTCAATTTAAAACATTTTATCCAATTCAATAAATTATTCGAAAAGAATTTATTAATTTATTTCAATTCAATAAATCAAAATCTGATATCAAATAGAATTTAATTAATTAAAATTTATTTTACAAATACAAATAATCAAATATAAAATTCTGACGATTTTATTTAAACTAAATTTATTTATACGACATAGAAAACAGGGTTGTTACAGTCTCCCCTCCTTAAATGAATTATGTCCTCGTAGTTTGTATACAAGGAGAATCTCTAACAATTCCTATAACAAAAGATGAACCATCAAACTACTTGTATTCATAGCGATAAAATAAATTCTCATTATTAAATATAATTAATATTACATTCATTGCAATTTATTTAATCAAAATTTTATTTTAAAGATTTGTGTTTTGACTCACAAACGATTAACTTCTTAAATATTTTCTACGTATTGAAGTTATGGATAATTTCGATAGAGTTTCCAATGTGATGGCTCGCATTTAAAAAATAAAACAGATAATATAAGCCTCAAATAAGGTCCTCCCTATTTGGGACTTCCCGTATGGGGTATAACAATCAATATACACATATTTATATACTCTACACTATCATATGCGTAAAATATACCTTTCTTTTAGTACTTTTCTTGTTTTTAGCAAGCAATTTTTGTTTCTTTTAGCAATATATTTGAAGTGAGTAATCTTTATGCACCCCATTAGTAGCTTTCTGGTACCTATAAGAAGCTCAAACATTAAATATAAGTCAAATTATAACATTTCTATTTATGTATTAAACGTTGTGTCATATTCGTGCTAATTTTTAAAGGTCAAAACATCAAAATTTAAGTTTGCAATTAAGAGTAAAGTCACCGTGCATTGAGTGTAGTTTCCAAAAGAACTTTCGGATTGCAAAAATATGGATTATAACTCAAGTTATCAAAGATTTTCTAACCATATATAGTGCAGATTTTAAACTGTGTGCGGCCCCATATAAGAACTGCACTTATACCTATAAAACCATCAAAATTTTGTGAATCACTTAAAATGAAAGTTCTAGCTTACATTAATAGCTTTCCAGAATAGATAAAATCATCAAAATCGGATAAACCACTCAAAATTTATGGTCGAACGAACACAACACATATTAATGAAAATACCAATCCGGGCCAGATTTTCCAATTCACTTTCAAACCATTTAAACACTAGTAAATGTCAAAATTTTGAAAAGTGACGAACAGAAAAATTGTTTCATATTAAAATATATTTCATATGGAAAAATATTCATCAAAATCAGACAACAAAATCAAATGTTACCACTATATGTGTATGGCACTTTTAAAGTGCAATATTTATGTAGTGTAGGTAATTTATGTTGTTTTGCGCAAAGTTTAAATCATATCATTTATGTTTTAGGTTGTAGTCACTGAGATTTTTTATAATAAATAGAAAGTGTTTTATCAATTAAAGTTCTCATATTCTTACTACTGTACATAGTAGTTTATGCTTTGAGGTCCACCGAAAAACCCTTATGCCTTTACATTTAAATGCTATACTCAGTTCTAAATTTTATTCTCTGGTCATTAATTTTTATTTATTTATTTATTTAAATATTTTTGACCCTTGATATTTAGAACCATTCATCCATAGGAAAGCATGGTGGTAGCAAAGACTAGATTTAAGGGATTTAGTTTGTAGTGTGACATGGGAGTAATATAGGAAATAATATTTTTCCCGTGCTAATGGTATAGTATTTTATGATGAGTTTCGTAGGATATACAAATATATTTATTGTGTATGCCAGGGAGTGTCATGTCTACAATTTTCTTTCCTAAAGCTTCATTCTATAACAATTAAAGCTTGCATAGCCAAGCAGTTCTGCTCTATTTTCATGCACGAAAGCACAAATCCATCAAGCAATGCCCTTGCAAAAACAGAAATGTTGAGTTCTTCATTTTCAGTATCTAAGTTCCTACGATCTTATATTGACGAATACTTGAAATGTTCACTATATATATATATTCTTCGAGACATTTTTTTTCTTTTTACACGTTTCTATAGTTATGCATAAGCATTATATGTGTGTAGATGCAATGGACGTTTAAAAGTGCCTCAAGGTAATTCTTTGATTAGAGCAGCGACAAGAGTGATCAAGTTGTAAATTAGTTATGCTATTGAATAGACATGGATTTCGTTGAACTTGTGGTACAAGATGAAATATTTGAGTATTCATAAATGAAATATTTAAGTAATCATAATGTAAAATTTCAGCTGGCTACATTTCAACTATAGCCTAGGCATATAATATCAGATCTATGAACTTGTACCCATTCTTTTCCTATTACTTAAAAGAAACCATTAATTTTTAATTACAAAAACATAGTGTAGCATCATCCTGAATTTCATGCTACATCTTATCTCTTGTATACTGGTTAAGCTTACTTTAAATTCCTATGTTAAAAATTCTGGAAATTGTTATATATCCCTCTTTAAAAAAGAAAAAGCTTTCAACCATGACTGCCATGTCCACTTAAAACAATCCAAGTTTTGATGCCAATCCTGATCAGATTTCTAAGGGATCTTCACCCCCCCTCCTTAATTCTTCGGCTCCTCCTCCCTTTTCTTTCTCAATTCATAAAGACAAGCCCCCTGATCAAGAAAACGATGGTTTTTAGATGGTCAAAAACCGCCATAAGGGTCCACTTGCGAAATTCCAACGGAAATCTCAAAAGCCTATCACTAATATTTCGGCAAGAACTGTGTCCAGAGGACAAAGTGCTAGCCAGAGATCTAATCAGCAGCAAACAAGTAATAAACAGACCCTTATTCCCTCAAGAATTCACTCAATTGAATCACCCAGTTCAACAAAACCATCATCTTCTTAGGAGGATTTGGTTCGGAAAGGTGGACTAATTCCATCTACAAATTTGGGATACTTAACGCCTATTAAACAAGGCGATAAAAAAATTGTTGTTGTTAAAGAGGAGACAAGCCGAAGAATCGAGGATAAATGGAGAAATTCTATAGTTTCTTATGTTTTCGGAACTCGGCCTTATTATCATCAATTCAGGGATTTTGTGATTAAAACATGGAACCCAGTTGGTAAATTCGAGATATACACTAGAAATAATGGTTGCTTTATTATCATATTTTCGAACAAATCTGATTGCAACGAAGTTATCCAAGATGGTCCATTCTTTATTAGCGGCAAACTTATTATTCTGAAAAAATGGGACAAGAAAATGATTCTTGATCAAGATCTATTATCAACCTATCCAATCTTGATAAGACTGCCAGAATTAAATCTCAAATTATGGGACAGGGAAGCTTTCGCTGCTATTACTAGTGTTGTAGGTAATAAGATAAATCTAGATGAGCCTTACAGCCAATGAGACCAGACTCGGCTATGTAAGAATCTTGGTTGAAATCAAAGCTAATGAAGTTTTACCAGATTTTTCCTACATCACTATGCATGATGGTGAAAATTTTACACAAAAAATCAAGTATGAATGGATTCCACCAAGATGTATGAAATGTGCTTGCTTTGGACATCTCACAGAAGCTTGCTCATTAAAAACAGTTTGGAAAGAAAAAGAAAGTTCAAAACACAATGCGGTTCCGAGAAAATCTTCTGTATCAGAAAACCCAAGAAATGATCAAGATTCTTCAAATCAAGAAATGAATAATCAGGTTTTAAACGCTAAAAACTCTTAAACTAATAATCTTTCTGAAAATATTCTTATTCTTGATAACAGTTTAGCTTCGAAGAATATTCAAATTGTTGGAAACAAGGAAACCATTTCAAATCCAAAAGTCTCAAAAGACGATATGGATATTATATTTAATGATGAGAAAACAGAGAGCCGATTATTGCAAGCAAATTCAAAAATCACAAAAGATAATCAAGCTCGACTCAATATAGCCATGGATACTATACAGTAGAAAGGCAAGGCAGATTCTGCTGTTTTATCTATCCCAAATGGCAAAATGAAAAAAAACAATAGAAAACTATCAACAGAGTCATGGGGATTATAATGAACAGTTCTTGAATCCTCCCCACCCCCCTCCCCGTAGGAAGAATCAATTTTAATTACAAGCAATAACCTCTCAAATGTCACTCAAATGGAAAATACTATAATTTTTGGAAAAAACTGCCTACATAGGGGTTCTACTATCTCTGAGACCCTGTTAGAAAATGTAGGCCTTCTCCTCTCCTCCTTTTCTTCTCTTGTCAACAGCAAAAGGAAAAAAGTCAGATTAAAGAATATACAAGATATAATGGACAACAATAATGTGGACAGCACTAGTTCAAAAAGTTTTGAGAAGAAGTACATTATCAAAAATCTAGAATGGGAGGATTTCTTAATAGTTCAAAACAAAAAAGATTATAAGAAAAGAGGAGGAAAAGCTTCTAAGAGCATAGAAATTAGCAGCAATCTCTCTCTCTAGCTGTTGTGATATCCTTTCATATATCTTTTATTTTATATTATCATTATGTCTATTATCTCTAGGAATGTTAGGGGACTTAACTCCCCTGAAAGGAAATTAGATTGCTTAAATTTATTGCAAACTTTCAAACCTAGTATGGTTGGTATTTTAGAACATAAATTTAATGAGAGCAATATCAATTTGTATCATAGCAGTATGTTAAATAACTGGAAAATTATCCATAATAATTCTATGGGGGCCCCAACATTTGGGATCTTTGCCAATTTTCTCTTAATCTCCAATTCATTCATTGTTTTTTTAAAACAAAGGGGGTCTTCATTTAAATGTTACTTTTGTCTATGCTTCTAATTCTGAAGAAAAAAGTTTTTCTTTATGGAATAATTTAGAATAGTTTAATGATAATATCAATAACCCTTGGATTATTTTAGGGGATTTCAACACTGTTGTTAGCACCAAAATTGGTCACTAACCTCGTAGAGAAAGATTGTGTAGAGATATAAGTGATGAAGATAAATTAAACAAGGAAGAGAATGCTAATTTAAATGCAGAAAGTAAGAACACCAAATTTATAGTGGTTCAGCGTAATTGCCTACGTCCACTTTGAGGTTAAACTTTATTGATCTTCTTAATAGTTGATTACAAATACAATTCGTGAATCAAATGCTTGAATGAAGTTGTTAAGTAGAGAAGATGAGTCTCAAAAATGGCAGAGTCTCCCCAGTGTTCTCCAAAAAGGATCCATTTCATTGTGCCCCTGCCCTTCTATTTATAGAGGAAGATGGGTTGGACTTCCTTCATAGGCTTAGGAACAAGGTGCCTCTGCCCATAGTGGGTGAATCTGCGCACCAGGCCAGGCAGGGCGAATGCTCTTGCTTTATTGTGGGCCTGACAACTTGCTACCACCTCCAGTCTCTCCTTGATCAGAATCTTGTCTAGTGCTAATGATAATTTCTTCAACCGTCGTTTTGTAACCGGGCCAAGATGCCGGTTAACACTTGCCCCCCAAAGTGTGTCGTGTGAAGCAACACAACATGCTTTGAATCAGCGAGTATTCCTTGTCTTCAGAAAGAAATCCACCATGTTTCTTGAATAGTCATTATCCTCCAATTTATCCTCCCAAGGTGTTGTATCCTTCTTTGGTCATCGTGATGCTCGGTCGATTCCCAATATTATAAATCCAGGGTTGTAGTTCATTAGTGGCCATCCGTGTCTGATTCTGCAGAGATAATAAGCTTCGGCTATATGATATAGTCTTCTCTTAATAACCCTTAGTGAGAATTCAATTTCTGTTGATTTCAAGAAGTTGAACTTTTTCGGATGTACACATGCACGTTCGGGTACATGTTCTTGCCATTGGCTCTCGGATGCGTTTTATATGCTCATAAGTCATCACCAACTCCGTCTAGTTTAATTGCAATTCAATCGCGATTCCTTGTTTGTATTTTCTGTGAAATAAGGGTTGCAATCAGCCACTTGAGGAGTTTTCCAAACCTCTCTTCAGTACAGACTCTATGATTTTGTTCACAGCTTCAACCTGTCCATTTGCAGTTATAATGGATCATGGAAGGTCATAAGGACAGATGACGTTAAGGATAAAGAAGTTGATTATTTTCTTCATCTTGGTCGTGGTTAAGAGTTCTTCATCTGCCCATTTGGTGACGTAATCAATTGCTATGATGGTGTATTTCGCACCACCTTTAGGATCGACAAGAAGATGATTTCAGTGCCCCCAAGTGCCAAACGGCTATGAACTAGCCATTTGACTAATTTCCATCGGCGGGGTTCCCAGATTTTTTGCATACATCTTGCACTCGTCACATTGTCTAGCATGATCAACTGCATCTGGGTTGATAGTTGGCCAGTAATACCTATAACAGAGTATCTTCTTTATCATGGTTTTCCCCCTGATGTTATTACCGCATTCTTCTTCATAGACTTTGCTCAAGATATCATCATGGGCGATATGCTGAAGCAAGGGGATGGATAAACTCCTTTTGACACACGACTTATTCTTAGATTATCTGGCGTGAAGCTTTGAGGAGGATGTGTCGTTTTCCATTCCTCCATTCAGTAAGAATTCCTCATTGTAGATAGTCTTTGATAGGAGTCAACCATGACACCTTTTCATTTTGTTCGCTGAGTACGTGTGTAATGATGTAATACGCGAAGTCGGTTAGTAGCTCTTGGACTTGGCCGAGATAAGGAGAAGACAATGCCCCCTAGCAAGATCAACTTCCTTAAATTTGTATACTACCAATCAAGAATCACAAAATATATGTAAAGATTTCACTTCAAATCCTCTAGCAAGTTTGAGGCTGGCAGTCAAGGCTTCATACTAAGCATCGTTGTTTGTTACAAGTAAATCGAGTTTTAGGACGTAGCAGATTGATCGTTCCTCAGGAGTCATTATCAAGCCATAACACTGATCATTGGATGCTCCATCTACGTACATTTTCCATCTTATGGTTGGTTCTCTGCTACTCTTCGAGTAGTCATCTGAGGTAGTGAATTTGGGTGTGAGGTCTGCTAATTTCCATCCTTGGATAGCCCTTCGTGGGAAATAAGTGATATTGAATTAGCTTAGTTCGATATTCTATTTAAGTAGTCTTTCAGACGTCTTAGGTCATTGTGTGCCCTGTCGCAATGGCTGGTAGGCATAGACGTTGATGGTGTGAGCCTAAAAGTAAGAGTGGATCTTTCATGATGAAATCAATAGAGATTGTGCTAGCTTTTGTAGCTTCGGGTTGATATCCAATGCATGGCTTGCGATAGTTAATGAAATCACATATGCATGTCAGAATGGGTCCAAGGGAACATATCATCATTTATTCAGAAAAATCCAACTAATTCTTTTATCATCACTGCACTGAGTTGTGATCCGATATTCAACACCCGGAAAAGGTCGCCATGGCTGGCTGCTATGTTGACCGTCAGCTTAGCAGGTGCCATCCCAGATTCTTTGAGTAAAGATGTAACTATTTTGCATAACATTCAATGTGAAATGTGGTTGGGACGGTCAATGTTGATGGTTACTCTGGTCGAATCCTAGAGTCTTGCCATGAGTTGTTAAGTCAAATAATGAAGGGCTCTGAATGCTCTAATTGATTATCTGCAAATGGCCAAAGATCAGGCTTAAAAGCACGTTGAAGGAAATGTCGAGTAGGGGCCAGCCTCGAGTTGCGTGCAACTGCATAGCTGGATCTTGCTATGAGTTTGAATTTGCTTGTATATCCGAGTAATGCATTTTCTATTCAATGCATTCATGATCCTTCACTCGCCCTTCGGGTTGGAGTGACAGTCAGTTGCCACCAAGCTTTGGCATCGATTTAACGATTCTATCTCTAGGCATCCTCTCGGTCGTTGCCTTGAGTAGCTGTAAGCACTATATATAAGTTTTAATACTGAGCTATCGTGGCCAGTTTTTGGATGACCATGCGTCTTCTCCCAGTCTCAGGTTGATAAATGTACTGCATGGACGGTTGAGTCTCGTCCTAGCTATGTTTATGTTTTCACCTAAACTCCAAAGACATAGAGGTGATTGGTGAATAGTCGGTTCACATTCATCTTGCTTCTCGCTCGTGCCCCCAGGTCTAGGGCATATACCGATAAGTAGGAAGGCCAGCCATGCCCACTTTAGCTTTACTCTCTTTCCCGTTGAATCGTGGGATCATGTAAGTCGATAGGAGACTAGGTCTCGCCTATCTTGGATTTTATCGTGGTTTTTCATTCCAAGAGGAATACTTCGATGCCACGTAAGTTTCAGGGCGTAATTTGGACAGTGGATGGTCATCCACGTCCACTTTGGTTCATGCTCTGTAATTAGATCTCGGGGTAAAGTTGGCTACAAATGCAGTCGGGTTATGCTCATCCAGTTTCATACTCCTCCTGACGAATCGAACGAGGGTGCTGGAGACTTTTTGACCAAGTATTCATGGTTTACCCTCCTTTCCATACTCTGGGGGTCATAGTTTTCAAAAAACAAACATCCGAGTCACATTCGTATGTGCTTGGTGCGGATCGTCATTGACCCTTGGTCTGAGGTATGATATAGTAGGTTGCTCGTAGCTTTGGATGCCGTTTCGATTGGTTCTGTATTGAGGCCTCCATGCAGTCGCTGCCTCAAGTTATAAAGAACGCCACGCTAGAGCTATAGTAAGCTGTCGTATTCGGCTTTTTAGTGTTTTGTACCCCTGCCCCAAGCATTGATTTGGCCAGGTCACTAGTTGGATGGTCAAACTCCATCCTCAGCGGGTTAATAATCCTCCTGTCGATTCCAGGCCGAAGTTTGCAGAATAGAAAATGGTCGGAATCCACTCGTCTATTTATCGATGTTTATACACCACTCTACATTCTGGTGACTTAGTGTTATTACCTCCGGTTTACTCACGCCCAATTTGTGTTCATGCTTCGGTCCACGCTCCGGGGACTTAGAGATTTGTCGAACGGTTTACGCTTTAGTCCACAGTTCGAGACGCAGAGATTTTCGTCAACTCGTTTATACTCTAGTTCGCACTCTGGGAACTTAGAGTAATCTGGTCCGCTTCTGGGATTTAGGGATTTTTCTGAAGTCGTCTATAATCTAGTCCATGCTCTGGGGACTGAGAGTACTGTAGTCCGCACTCTGGGGACGTAGAGGTTTTTGAGTCATTTATACTCTAGTCCGCACTCAGGGACTTAGAGTACTTTAGTCCGCATTCTGTCTCCCATTCCAGAGGGTGAGACCTCTCGGATGGCTGAGAGTTTGCCTGAACCTGGTAGATAATCCTTCTCTTTAAGGTTCTCTTTAAGATTTCGAAAGTCGTTATTCTTTATGCAGGACTATTGCATTCTTGTTTTCCACGATTTTGTGCAGGCCGTTCTGACCCCGAGCCTACTTCGAGGAGCGATGTCGCCAAGGAAGTGGGGGAGAAAACAAGTGAAGCCACTCACGCAGGGGAGGCTTCTGGTCCAGACGCTCAGGTAATCGGAGCGCTTGACGAAGGCAAGTCTGAAACCTCCTCTCCTACCGACGGGGGTTATGAAGTAGAAATTACAGGCGCCTCTGAGCACACATCCGGATTGAGCATGGAGGAGTGGCTCGAGAAAGAGAGGGAGGAGACGGTCAAGGTCATAGTAGATCCCCGAGTTGTGGACTTGGACGATCCTTTGAACAAGCCGTTGAAGGTCATCCTTCCTGGCGGGTCCAAGCCCATGGAAGGCCCCCGTACTCCTTCAGTTGCTACCCCTCTATCAAAGAAGAGTACCAAGGGTAAATGCTCTGGAGAGGAGCCGTCTGGAAAGAAGTTGAAGAAGCACAAGAAGTGATTACTATCCTCGTTCAACGAGGGTTAGTTTAAGTCATGTAATTATTTTCATCTATTTCCTTAGTCCTTGTAGATAGAATGTCGACTCTGAACTTTGGAGGGGTTGTAATAGATACTCATTTCTGAATAAGGTTTAGTTCCTTTTTCTATCTTACAAAAGACTCTTATTGTTCAGTTTTCTTTGTGATTGTGATTTTAATCCAAGCAGTTGTGAGTAACATAGACTTCTCAGTCCATCTTCATATAACTCGAAAACTCTTCGGGAGTCGTTGAACTTCCATTCTGTGCGAGCACTTAGAATACTTTCTAGCCCGTATGTCAGGGATTTGACAAATTCAAGTCATTTGTGTCATAGTTCATATTCAGGGAACTTGGAGATCCGATTTGCTTATATTCGAGTCTGCACTCTGGGGAGTTAGAGTACTCTAGTCCGCACTCTGGGGACTTGGAGGTTTAAGTCATTTATACTATAGTCCGTGCTCTGGGGACTTAGAGTACTCCAATCCGCACTCTGGGGACTTGGAGGTTTAAGTCGTTTATACTCTAGTCCGCACTCTGGGGACTTAGAGTACTCCAGTCCGCACTCTGGGGACTTGGAGGTTTTAGTCATTTATACTCTAGTCCGCGCTCTGGGGACTTAGAGTACTCCAGTCCGCACTCTGGGGACTTGGAGGTTTAAGTCGTTTATACTCTAGTCCGCACTCTGGGGACTTAGAGTACTCCAGTCCGCACTCTGGGGACTTGGAGGTTTTAGTCATTTATACTCTAGTCCGCGCTCTGGGGACTTAGAGTACTCCAGTCCGCACTCTGAGGACTTGGAGGTTTAAGTCGTTTATACTCTAGTCCGCACTCTGGGGACTTAGAGTACTCCAGTCCGCACTCTGGGGACTTGGAGGTTTTAGTCATTTATACTCTAGTCCGTGCTCTGGGGACTTAGAGTACTCCAGTCCGCACTCTGGGGACTTGGAGGTTTAAGTCGTTTATACTCTAGTCTGCGCTCTAGGGACTTAGAGTACTCCAGTCCGCACTCTGGGGACTTGGAGGTTTAAGTCGTTTATACTCTAGTCCGTGCTCTGGGGACTTAGAGTACTCCAGTCCACACTCTGGGGACTTGGAGGTTTTAGTCATTTATACTCTAGTCCGCGCTCTGGGGACTTAGAGTACTCCAGTCCGCACTCTGGGGACTTAGAGGTTTAAGTCGTTTATACTCTAGTCCGCGCTCTGGGGACTTAGAGTACTCCAGTCCACACTCTGGGGACTTGGAGGTTTAAGTTGAGAGCAGTCGTATTTCCACTCTTTAATTTGTATTCATCTACTGTATCGAGGCTAATGTCGTCGAATGAACAATCGAACCACGTTTGCTCACGGAATGAGATTCTGCCCGCCAGGATGAGGGACGAAATTTGAAAAATGGACGATCGATCCTCGTCCGCTTGGTGATTATAGCTCTTCCAATCAAGTCAAGGAAGGAGGTATATGACAGATGGTTGAATCACATCCATGTTGGGTTAGATAGCCAAATCTCTTACAATTTGCTCTGTATCTCCTTCTAGAAAATAAGGATAATAGATTGTTGAGTAGACAAAGTAAGTTGCATATGTTCCAAGGTGCAGTCGTGTCCATATATTGACAGTGATGGTTAGCGAGTACGCAGTCTACCATAGCTACTTCAAGTTGGGCTTTCGAACAACCTTTCGTGTTCAGGGTAGGATTTGATGTGTAGATGATCAAATCACGTCCACTTTTGACGGATCTAGGCGTCACTGAGCTTCATGAGGAGTATCTGTATTTTGTCGAACTTTGTTCTATGACTCGATTGGAGTGGATGATCGGGCCATATTCATTCCAAGCAGTTTAGGTCTCCAAGTCAAATGTGGAGGTTGATGGATGGATGGTCGGTTGTTCGAATCGATCATAAGTTGAGCATACGAACTCGGATCGTCTTGAAACTTGGAACATTGGCTTCCCTGGCTTTGATTGTTATGTCTTGTTAACCGTGGCTCGATCCAGACTTGGACAGAATCCATCGATATCCATAGTGAGCCTTTGTGTAACCGATCTCCAAGACCAACTGTCACTGGTTTCTAATCAAGTTCTTGGTGTCAGGGCCTTACCAAAAGGCGGGATAACATTTGCCCCCCAAAGGACGTCTTGTGTAAACATGACGTGCTTTGAAAAACCGCAGTCTTTCATGCTGAATATTTCCGTTCAGTTGATTGCTTGACAGTCGTCTCTTAATCGTTTCGTTGCAATCTTCTTTTAGACAAATGTTCAACTAGCATGCTTTGCTTTGGTTCTGCCACCAGTTTTGGGGATGAGTATGGAGTTGATGTATGTTTATACTCCGTCTCGCACTCTGGGAGTACGGAGTTGAGTAGATGTTTATACTCCGTCTCGCACTCTGGAAATACGGAGTTGATTAATGTTTATACTCCATCTCGCACTCTGGGAGTACGGAGTTAAGCGAATGTTTATACTCCGTCTCACACTCTGGGAGTACGGAGTTGATTAATGTTTATACTCCGTCTCGCACTCTGGGAGTACGGAGTTGATTAATGTTTATACTCCGTCTCACACTATGGGAGTACGGAGTTAAGTAGATGTTTGTACTCCATCTCGAACTCTGGGAGTACGGAGTTGATGAATGTTTATACTCTGTCTCGCACTCTGGGAGTATGGAGTTGATCAATGTTTATACTCCGTCTCGCACTCTGGGAGTACGGAGTTGTGCGAAGGATCGTCGTGTATCACCCCATTTTTAGCCTTGATGTGATGGCTTGCCCCCGAGCTCGAGTTTCACTTAGCGAGTGGCTGGTCGTATCGCAGCCGCTCTCTACTTGAATAAATTCCACTTGCAGGATGGAATTCAGCTCTCCGTGCATCGTGATGTTGTACATTGTATTTAATCCATAGCCCCAAATCAAAGGCATATGGTTGATGATGAGCAATAGAATTATTCTCGTCCAGATGTAACTCCACACGTCCGATCATGGTCTGCATAGATTGGTTGGCAACCAAATCTGAGTACTTGGACACCTGCATCGTTTTGAAAGTAGTTTAGTTCAAGCTAGTCGTAGTTCATAGAACAATTGAAATAGAGATGGAAATGGAAATAATTCAAAGAAGATTATGGTAAATCTCATTGATATGTGAAGCAGCATCGTGTGCTCGCTATTCGACTCCGCCCCTGGCTCCTTTCAAAGGGATGTTGGCCGTCAACCGTCCCATTGATAATCATAGCCCTTTATTAATAGGCATCAGATATTCGCTGCCCGCCATTCTGCAGGACTTGTACATACTATTGAAGCTTTCCTTTCCAGGTCATCTTTTCGATCACACCTCGGAGGTGTTTGTAATCGCTCGTGTTAGGATCAGTGAGCATCTGGGAATATACAACATTCCCCTGATTTTCTTCAGACTTTGGTGTACTCTCTCGAGGTTGGTTTCCAGTACCACTCCGAGTCGTGAGTCTTCAAGTAGAGGTTGTCAATTGAATCTTTCAAAGAGCATATGAGCTGAATTCTGAAGTCTTGTTTCGGCTACTGGGATCTACATCCTTAGCCAACGGGCCTTCATTGTTATTTTTCTTAGTCTGCTCCACTCCTCCTCACTTTAGTTCTGATTCATTTTGTAGAAGAAACGATCCATAGTCATAGGAGGCTCTTTAGCTAACTAGTTGCCAAAATATATCTGGAGGTCGACTTTCCTCAAACGCGATCAGTATGATACCCTTGTTAGTATTTGGAATAAATTGCTTAGAGCATTGGTTTGCTTGGGGTCATTAAATTCGAAGTGCTGGATCAGCGAAGAATGGTGCTTGGAGTCATCTTGGCGTTTGCTAGAGTCATATCATCTATGTTCTCCAACCTTTGGGAGTACCGTTTGAATAGCGGTTGCTTGTCTGTTCCCTTGATGTTGTTCATAAGCTGCCGCTAGATCCTCTATGCCCTGGTCGATCATGGGATGTCAGGGAAGTAGATAGAATGTTCCTTTATTAAGTTGAGTTTTGAATTCACTATCCGGAGGCACTGCGCTGCGGTTAGGGTTCGGGGGGGTTTCCCCCCAAAATTTTTTTTTTAGCCTCATTTTCGAAAATTTGGGTCGTACCCGAAAATTTTTTTTTTTTGTAAATAGGGGTCGTATTAGAGACCGGTGTAACTTAAGTTTCGATCGGCATTGAGGGCCGTTCGGCATGACAAAGTTGCTCGGCATACAAGACTGTTCGGCATCCACACTGTTCGGCATCCCACACTGTTCGGCATTCCTCACTGTTCGGCATTCCACACTATTCGGCATTCCACACTGTTCGGCATTCCACAGTGTTCGGCATTCCACACTGTTCGGCATCCACACTGTTCGGCATCCACACGTATTCGGCATCCACACTGTTCGACATCCCACACTGTTCGGCATCCCACACTGTTCGACATTCCACACTGTTCGGCATCCACACCTGTTCGGCATTCACACTGTTCGGCATCCACACTGTTCGGCATCCCACATTGTTCGGCATCCCACACTATTCGGCATCCACACTGTTCGGCATCCACACGTGTTCGGCATTCACACTGTTCGGCATCCACACTGTTCGGCATCCCACACTGTTCGACATCCCACACTGTTCGGCATCCACACTGTTCGGCATTCATTCGTGTTCGGCATTCACACTATTCGGCATCCACACTGTTCGGCATCCCACACTGTTCGGCATCCCACACTGTTCGGCATCCACACTGTTCGGCATTCATTCTTGTTCGGCACAACCGAGTCGTTCGGCATACAATACCATTCGGCATTACAGAGGTGTTCGACATTCATTCTTGTTCGGTACAACCGAGTCGTTCGGCATACAATACCGTTCGGCATTACAGAGGTGTTCAGCATAGAGGTATGGATCGGCCTGGAAGAGAGTTCGGCCTAGAGGTATGGTCGGCCTGGAAGAGCGTTCGGCCTAGAGGTATGATCGGCCTGGAAGGGCGTTCGGCATAAGCCTTTTCTGGGGCGTTCGGCATATGCCTTTTCTGGAGCGTTCGGCATACCCCTTTTCTGGAGCGTTCGGCATACCCTTTTTCTGGAGCGTTCGGCATACCCCTTTTCTGGAGCGTTCGGCATACGCCTTTCTGGAGCGTTCGGCATACGCCTTTTCTGGGGCGTTCGGCATACGCCTTTTCTGGGGCGTTCGGCATAAGCCTTTTCTGGGGCGATCGGCCGAATTGCCTTCAGAGGAGGGTCGGCCTTCATTCAACTTGAGTGCAAACTTCAACGTCCAATCCCCAGATCTTGCGTACATCAGTGAATCCAATCTACGGCTATCAGCTTCCTTTAGATTTCTTTCAAATCTGAGTAGAATAGGAAGTTTTCTAGTAAACAACTGGATCTATCTCGCGAATATGGAAATCCACTAGTAGATGATGAGATCCAATCAAGCTGAGAATTCAACTCTCAGTGAAAGCACCAAAGTGTTAGCACCAAAATTGGTCACTAACCTCGTAGAGAAAGATTGTGTAGAGATATAAGTGATGAAGATAAATTAAACAAGGAAGAGAATGCTAATTTAAATGCAGAAAGTAAGAACACCAAATTTATAGTGGTTCAGCGTAATTGCCTACGTCCACTTTGAGGTTAAACTTTATTGATCTTCTTAATATTTGATTACAAATACAATTCGTGAATCAAATGCTTGAATGAAGTTGTTAATTAGAGAAGATGAGTCTCAAAAATGGCAGAGTCTCCCCAGTGTTCTCCAAAAAGGATCCATTTCATTGTGCCCCTGCCCTTCTATTTATAGAGGAAGATGGGTTGGATTTCCTTCATGGGCTTAGGAACAAGGTGCCTCTGCCCATAGTGGGTGAATCTGCGCACCAGGCCAGGCAGGCCGAATGCTCTTGCTTTATTGTGGGCCTGACAACTTGCTACCACCTCCAGTCTCTCCTTGATCAGAATCTTGTCTAGTGCTAATGATAATTTCTTCAACCGTCGTTTTGTAACCGGGCCAAGATGCCGGTTAACAACTGTTATGAAAACCTCCGATAAAAGAGGAGGTCTTCCTGTTCCTTTTAAAAAAATTGAATTTCTCTCAAATTTATGTTCAAAACTAAATTAATTGAACCCTCTATTAAAGGAAATAAATTTACTTGGAAATTAGGTGAATTTAGGAATATTCACTGTAAACTAGACAGAATTTTAGTTAATCAAACTTTTATTTCTAAATTTCCTAACTTTAAATGCTTTTCTTTACCCCAAGCAACTAGTGATCATACCCCTTTACAACTTATTTTTTCTCAGGATGACTCTTTCAATTACTGCTTCCCTTTCAGATTTAAAAATGGCTGGGTGTATGATAAATAATATAAACAAGTTGCTCAAAAATGCTTTCAGTTTACAACTGAAGGAACTACTCAGTATAAGTTCAGAAAACTTCATATTAAGGCTAACTTAAAAGTTTGGAATAAAAATAAAAATAGCAATGCTATTAATAAAATTAGAGAGGATTGCGAGAAATTGCAAAATAATATTGACTTTGATAGCTCAGACCCTATCTAAATTAATAATTTCATATGCAAAGTAAGCTATCTATCTATCTTCATATTAAGCTGCCAATTTAACGCAGAAAGCCAAAGTAAATTGGCTTACTAGTGGGGACATGCCTAGTAAATTGTTCTATGCCAAAATGTTAGGTAGGAAATATTGTAATGACATAGGAAAATTACTTAATTGCAATGGTACTGTTATCACTGATGCTCCCCATTTAGAAAAGGAAGCAATTAAATACTTCTATGATCTGTTTAACTTTTAAGGAATTCCAGGTATATTTCCTAATATCGCCCCTAAATACTTACTACATGCTAATAGTGAGGAAATATTACTTGCTCCAATTTGTTTAGATGATACTAAAATAATTGTTTTCTCTACTAAAGATGACAAAAGCCCTGGTCCAGATGGTTTTGGGGCCAAATTTTATAAAACCCATTGGAAAGAGTTAATTTTTTTGTTTTTGAGGCTGTTAATGAATTTATTTCTTATGACAAGCTTTTGAAAAATATAAATCATACTTTCATTACTTTTGTCCCAAAAACAAAAATTCCCAATTGTCTTGGAGATTACAAGCCTATAGCCTGCTGTAATTTCCTATATAAAATAATTGCCACAATTTTAAGTAATAGAATTAAAATTTTCTTAAAATTTCTTATTTCAGAGAACCAAAGTGCTTTTATCCCTGGCAGATCAATAGTAGAAAACACCTTACTTGCTTATAAGTTATTAAGGAATTTTAATCAAAAAGGGGAAAAAGTGCATAAAAATTGATTTACATAAAGCATTCGATAAAATAAATAGGAATTTTATTATTTTTATGATGAGATAACTAGGTTTCAATGAAAAATTTTGTAACCTAGTTAAAGAATGTATTTGCAATGTAACTTACTTCATACTCATTAATGGTTCCCCTTGTGGGTATATTCATAGTAATAGAGGTATAAGACAAGGGGATCCTCTATCTCCTTATTTATTTACATTAGCTATGGAATATTTACATTGAAAATGGAAAAGGAACAATTGAATAAAAACTTAAAACTAGTAAATTCAATTACTCCTTGCATTACTCATCTATTCTATGCTGATGATCATTTGATCTTTTTGAATGCAGATATTCAAAATGCTGAAACCATTATAAGAATTTTTGACAGCCTCAAATTATATGCTGGTCTTCAAATTAATGAAAATAAGAGCAAGATATATTTCGGTAAGGCATGCAATAGTAAGAGGAGATTCTTAATGTTTTATAGTTTCAACATGATGAACTTCCGATCAAATACCTTGGACTTCCCCTCGGTTGCAATCAAATCAAAGACAGTGACCGTGCTATGCTACATGATATTATTCACAGTAAACTAAACAATTGGTCTAACAAGCTATTATTAGTTGCTGGAAGAGTTGAACTCATCCACATGGTCATCACAGCAGTTTTCATGTACTGGATGCAATCTCACTATATCCCGGTCAAAACTATGGAAAAAATTGAAAAATTATGTGCAAACTTCATTAAGAATGGGAAATTTCATAAAATCTCTTGGAATACAATCACAAAAACAAAGAAGGCATGTGGTTTAGGTATTAGAAATTTTGCTGATTTAAATAAAGCCTGCAAATATCATCTTTTTTGGAAATTCAATGAAGGTAAATCCCTTTGGGCCAAATGGATGAAGGCCAAATATGTTAGAAACAAAAGCTTCTGGTCTATGCCAATGGAAAATCATTTCTCTCATGCATGGAAAACCATTCTTAAATGTAGAGAAATAGGATCTAAATTATTAGAAAGAAAATTCAAAAATGGCAATCAAACAAGTCTTTGGTTTGACCCATGGATTAATGGAAAATCTCTGATTAATTTACCTGGTTGGAGCAATTTATATCAATTTGGGGGAGCCAGTTCTAATGTTGAAAGCACCATTCAAAATTCAACATGGAACACTCAATCTCAATCAGCAGCTTCCATTTTTAATTCCACAATTAATAAAATAGAAATTGACTCAATTCTAGATGAAGATATATGGATTTGGAAACTATCATCAAAAGGAAAATTTTCATTTAAAAATACTTGGGATTTCATCAAAGGAGAAGAAATGGAAGTTGACTTGTTTAAAATTATTTGGAATTCAGCCAACTGCCCAAAAATGGCTTTCTGTACATACTTTGCTGTTATTAAGCGATTGTCAACTAGAGAAAAGTGTGCAAAATGAGGAAAAAATAAAGGAAACACCAATTGCCTTCTTTGCAAAACTGAAATTGAAAATATTGATCATCTTTTCTTTGATTGTCAATACTCAAGAAACATTTGGTTCATTGCCAAAAGAAAAATCAATCTCAATCAACACTTGGCTCTCCAAAATATCAGAGATTGTATTCAATACATTCAAAAAAAAATTCAAAGGAATGAGAGCAGATTTCAATAAAGCAAGTGTTGTTTTAACCATTGTTGTCTATTTTTTATGGAAAGAAAGAACTAGGAGATTGCATAACAACATTGAAACAGACTGCCTATAGCTTTGGAAAGCAATTGAAATATAATATAATATCATTCTCCAAAAGGCTAGCAAATCAGTCTACATCAGCAATCATAGCTATAATATCTGTGATTAAGATAATTTTGAAGAAATAATTGAAGAATACCTTCAAAGAGGAAAATTTTCCTCCGAAAACTCCCTCCAATTAAATAGAAACTGTCGGCCAAGTAACTCATCAAATCACCAAAACTGCAACAAAGCTCCATTGAAGGTGGCCATTCCTTAATCCAAATCAGGACTCTATCCTATAAGGAAAGTAAACAAAATCTTGTTAGTCTAAATTCAAATAATACAAATATTTCACCTTCTAACATTAAGTTTTACTTGCCTGATTTGAATAAGAGCTACCATCCTTTCAGCTCCGAGCTTGTTCAGTATGGCAATCCAAATCTTACAAGCAGAGACAAAAAGTCAAGTGATGTTTTCTTAAAATCCAAATCCAAGTTCATAATCAACCACTTATCTGCTTTGATTTAAAATGATAGCACTTGCAGCATAACAAATAGTATTTCCTTAGGGTCTATTTCTAATGCCTGCAAGGGAAGTAATAAGGAAATTATTAAAGATAAGCTTGTTAATATAAATGATTCGCATACTAACAAAATACTTTTTTACCCGATTTGTATAAGAGAAGATGCTCCTGTTCTGGTAAGTCAGACAATTTCCTTCTAGCCATTAAAGACCGAAGATTAGGATTTTTTTTACAAAAGCATTCTCAACAATCAGATCTATCACTTATTTGTTTGGGATCGAGGCGAATCTAGCCTATCACTTGATCCAGTTACATAAGCCATTGCTAAGGACTTCGTTGACTCTAAACTTGTTGTTGTTTCAAATAGCAAAGAGACCCTCTCTTTAAAAGCTGGAACAGAAGCATTTAGAAAGGATTTATTCTCGAAAGCTTAAGATCTGGCTACTTCTGCTTAGGATCCCCCAGATCCAATACTTGGTAACTTGGAAGCTATAGTTAAAGCAACACGGAAGAATTACCACATAAAAGATACAAACTTTGATGTTTCTATTAAGGATTCTTCTATTTCAAAGCTTGACGAAGCTCTGATTCACAACGCGATTAATAGCATGGAAACTGAAATAAAAACAGTTCTATAGAGCTATTTTTGTTCAGATCCGAGGGATATAGATCAGAGTAACATTGACATAAAGGAGTGGAAGCCTCCCTAAAGTCTCTCTTTTCATTATTTTGTAATTCGAGAGTTCTGTTTCTGCCATTATTTTTTCCATTTGAGGCTAGAGTTATGTGGAGGCGCTCGTAACCCTAATAGTGTAAGGGTTTGTGGTATATCGTGTTTCTTTGTGGCGGTTGGTTGTACTCGGGTATTTACACGATATATTATTCTTTTGGGCTTAGGCCTTTTTAACATAGTTTCAAAAAAATAAACCTGCTTCCATCTTTCTCAATTAGTATAAAGGAAACTTGCTAGCAGCTATATGTTACATTCACTCATTTACTGTTTTTTATGTTACTAAATTGTTAGACCAAATAGTTAAACTGCTCAGTTTGATTGAGTGTTGGACAAATAGCAACTGTTCTAAAGTCAGTTCATATACAGTTAGATGACAGAACAATAATTATAGAAGAATGGAGAGAATGAAAAGAAACCCACTCAATCAAACTTGGCATTAAACAGCTTATGTTGATAACTAATGTAACTAAACTTTGTGACAATATTTTATGTAAGTTCTTCAAAAGAAAATTATTTTTGATATACAAATAATATTTTCTTTTTTAAATAATATCTTGCTTTTCGAAAAATTATGTCGAGATGTCTTGTCCTAGTGTTTAGGAATCCTCATCGATAGCGTTGGCCAAATGTATCGACCAAAATTCTTAACCAACTCAATGGACAAGTCAACACAATTTCATTTCAAATATATCCATGAGTATCACTTTCGCAGATCATTTAATATACTAATTCAATAAAAATTTACTAATTTGTCTTCAGATCATCATTTAGTGCTATACTTATATAATGTATACCTCCTTCAGATTTGTAATTAAAATCATTTAATAACAATAATCGTTCTTTGGATATATTATAAACCTTTACTCCTATCAAACATGCATGACTTTAAAATATTTTCCCGATTACCTTTAATTACAATCTTTTATATATACATATATATGCTTTACAATAAACCATTTCAACAACCGTTAATAATATCAAATAAACTCTATTCACATTAATTAATAATAAATATAAATCAATATTAAAGTTCTCTTCACTTTTTGATTAAATACACAAAATTTAAAGTCAAATTCAACTCCATAAATTTCAAATAATCAGACAACATAAATGACTAAAATAAATGCATTCAGCATTCAGCGGATTCAAAATATTTCTATTAATTTCCGCTGCGCACTCTGGTCTAAATCAAAAGAAAACTCAACCATACAATCTCAATCCAAACTCCACAATATAATACAAACTATCCAAAATCATAAATACAAATACTACTGGTTGGACTAACTCCGTTCATCCATTCTACTCCAACCATTTTATACTTCATACCTGAAAGCAAAATAATTTATTAAATTTTAAATACTTATATTTATAAATCCACAAATACATCCCCTGATGATTACTGCCAGTAGTCATCCAATATATATCATATTATCTTTTATTATAGGAAAAACTACCCAACACTCTCAAGGGTCAGGGACTCTAAGTCTCATCTAAGGTCTCGACTTTTGTCTCCAATATACGATGTATTATTCAGAACCTGCTTTGATACCATTTTGTAACACTCCACCTCTATACCCATACAATCCAAGAGTATTACAGAGTAATACTGTCAAACAATATGGAGAATGAGGCTACATTGGGTACACAGGTGAATATTCTATTGGACTAACACTGGTATGTATTAAAACATTAAATATAAAACCTATTAGTACGTACTCAGTGTCTGTATAAAATAATAAACACGTGTGCCTTTAAGACAGAACAATACACGATATATATAGTAAATCACAAAGAACTCAAAGTCGATTGTAGTGATAATATATAGTATATAACACAATAAAGTTATAGGAATACAATACAATTCAATGTCAATTATATATATATACACACACACACACGGCGAATCTATATCGTACAAAGATCAGGTAATCATTCTAATGTAATACTCCTTTAAGCCCAATCAAATACATTCTGATCAAATCGTCCCTGTACCTGAAAAGTCTCAGATTGATCGAAGTATTATATAAATAATAAATGGGTCAAACTACATTAAAATCCAAGGTCAATAAACATATTGATCACAATATATGTGGGTATAAATAATTACAATAATGTCATCTCAACAATTCAGATATCATAAACATAACGCCACAAACCCAGCATAAAGATGTCATCACCAATGTAAAACAGATCAAATTATAATCACAAAATCAATATAGAATGGGTGAATCATACATATCTAGAAATCAACATCAAATCCAAATTTTTTGATAATAAGACATCCTCAAGGGAAGTCGGGCAGTAATTAAACAATGCCCACTATCACTGTCAATCTCATATTATAAAATACCAATATCAAATCCATATAACCAATAAGCATTAGCTCATAAAAATATCCAAATATAATCAATAATAAGTAGGCCATCTCCCTTTAAAAGATAGGCCGTCTGCCTAAGAAGGATATGGCATTGACCATACTCTGCACACAGTCTCAGGTATAATCTCATATATATATATATATATATAATATGTCTATCTACTACCCTCATACTTCCACATATATCCACATATACCAAAACCAGACGGGAATTGACAGCACATCTTCTTGCTCCTGGAGCCCCGCGTGGTCCATATGACACAAATCCTATAGTCATCGGTTACCATTACCTCTCCCCTCTTGGTATCGTGATGATGATCCACCATAGGCTCGAATCCGCCTAGCCTTTTCGACCATGACTACCGACATGTGCCCCTATGGTAACTGACTGCTGGTCTATGCAACACAAGGGGCAACCAACTACTAATCTCATGGTGCAAATCAAATATAATACAATAATGATGTCGTGGATCAAGGGCGCAACCTCCTCAATCAGGCCGCCAGGGTGGATATTGGCCAATCTAGTTCACTCCTGAAACATAAAGGGAGTAGGATAAAGGTAAATAGACATATAATGTACACAATCCATGTGGCTAACTATTATCATCCATACGTGCTCACCGAAGCGTGTCAAACATAACATACAAAACATACACAACGTATGTGACGACCATCTCCTCAACCCTCAGAAATCAACACTAATACATCCATGGTATTCATGTGCCATAAATCCAAGTGCCAGAAAGGCAGATTTTCGGGGGTGTAAAAGAAAATAAAGGTAGAAGACAACACAATAATAGAATCTCACATCGCGTTCAACATCTTAATTATACATAAATGATCGCTCCAAGTGATCCAACAGAGTCAAATACTAATCCAGTTGGGATTGTTATAATTGCATATCCTTACATATGCTGGGACATACTAAATACACAACACAGCGGAATAGGGGTAGATATCTACATAGGGTACTTCAGCTTCATAGCTCCAAAAGACTTCTCCAGAATTCTCCTTAGGTATCCTAGAATTTAAGTCAATCTTTTGGTTTATTTAAACTATTTTAAATCTTGGAATAATTCTAATTTATTTCGCCTCTTATTTAGGAAGACTTTAATATAAATTTTTAGAGTATCCGGGATTTCCCTTCGATCTGTTCCGTCCCTCGTCTAAAAGATAAAGCAAAGGCCAGGTAAGTTCAGGGCACTGGTTGCTCCATCCCTAACCTTAGTTACATACCTTGTATTACCGTTTAGCTCTCACGGGCGGGACAAATGTACTAGTCGTTTCCGCATACTCAATTTTTGTTACGGATTATTTCAACTTCCCCATCATTATTTCAAACGCTTAATTATTCTTCTAAAAACAGTTATAAAAGATTAGAAAGAGGATTGTTGAGTTTAAATCCATAATTCATAAGTTATTACAAATTGTTGCAAAAAGTGTTACAAAAAGTGTTACAAAAAGTGCTTTAAAAGCTATATTCTTCAAAACGACTTTTTATATCATTTAGAAATCCATATTTTCAACTTAAATCGCTTTTAAAATATTTTAAAAGATTTTTAGAATTTATTTCATATTTTTAAAACTTTTAAAATAACAATTTTAAATTTTGGTCACCTTACTGCAAAAACGTGATTATTCTAGAAAATCGTTTTGGACATATTTTAAAATCTACAAGATGAAATCTTGATTTTCATTCTTTGTTGGAAAGACATGGAAATAATAGTTGGGAAAATTCTTACCTCGAAGAATTCCGAGTTATATTCCACTTTGTATACTCCTTTAAACTTTGCGGCGCGAAATCGCGAACTACCGTTAGACGATGCTCCTAGTTTTGACTTATTTTATGTTTTTCATTCAAACTTGGTGAAAACAAGTTTAAATACTTATGGAACATTTCTAAATCATATTTAACCAATTTTAAAGGTATAAATGATTCCATATCACTTTCTCTTCATTACGTTTGGAAAGTGATTTTCATGTGAAACAATGTCGTGTATACGTGACTTATTTTCATATTCATAATCAAATATCAACATATACAAATCCAAATCATAATCAACATCCATAATAACATCTCATATCATAACATTTATAACTTGCATATCATTTTTATAATATTCACAAAGTGTGTATGTATATTATGTAACTTTTCACATATGTTTCAAAGGTTGCTACTTTATTTTTCAAACACTTATCAAACATCATTATTAGCAATCAAACATTATTTTTAACCATCATAACTACTAATATAGCTGCAGTTTAGAGTTCTCATTTTGTTTGATTATTCGAACGGAAAATCGGCTATAGCTCCGCTACTCGATGTTTTTCGCACACGAATCTTTAAACGCTTGGACTTGAAGTGGCTCGTGGACTGGGGGAGGGGATGATGCTATGGCCTGGAGTGGAGGGGGAGGAGGGCTTGGCCGTGGGTGGTGGTGGTTGAAGCTGTGGGTAGAGGAAGAGAAATGGAGGAGTTTTGAGGTGGTTCGGACGAAGTTTTCTTGATATTTTTCTTTGTTTTATTTTTAGGATTTGGCATCATTTAATTATGGAAAGAAGCCATTATAGTAAGTAAGAAATAGCTTAGAAAATGAAGAAGCAGATGTGAAAATAAGTGAGAAAGTGTGTGTGTATTTATAGAAATTTTTTGGAATTAAAATAATATTTTGTGAAAAGACTAAAATACCCTTTGCTTAAATTTTAAGCAAATAACTTTGTCAATACTTAACATCATGTTTCAAATCATCACTTTATGTCACTTTCACTTAAGAGATAAGTAAAGAATATAATGATTTGTTTACTTTTTTGAAATGACATGTTTTGTCTTTTTAGTTTACTTTTGCTAATTACTTTCTAGAATTTTCTAAGTGCATTTTCAAAAAGTAATCATGTTTAGTTAATTGCAAATCACTCTTTATATGTTAAAATGTTTATAAGAATGTGTACATAAAGGTGCGATGACGTTGCGACTATTTTTAATCGACAAAACGTTGATTTTCGATAAAATGTTTTACGGTTATATTTTGACGTTTTAGTTAAACTATTTATTTATGTAAACCAAATTTAAAAATAAATTTGTATAATGCTATTTAAAAATATAAACACTTATAAATAAATTAAAATAATTTATTTAACTATTGAAACTTACTTTTCTGAAATCAGGATTTTGTCACTTTTGTTAATATAAGCAAATGTTACTATCTCTATGTATATTTATATTTCCAAATCCTATCTAATATTGTTTAAATCCTAAAACCTTATATATTTTATATTTAAAATCACTTTAAATGTTATATTTTGAGGTGGTCAAATTCTGGGTCGTTAAATTCTCCCTTATTTAAAAGAAATTTCATCCTCGAAATTAGATAAGAAGAAAATAGCTCAAAAGGAAATATATATTCGATAAGATGGAATATATAAAATAATTGACTACACCACAGGCGGTGAGTACACTCAATCGGTAGATAAAGTCTATGCATCGATCCTAAACTCGGGATATGCCTTCTTCATTCTTTCCTCTGTTTCCCATGTGCAATCCTCTGCATCTCCACTCCGTTGGACTTTGACTAACCGTACAACCTTCCTCTTTAATTGTTTCTCATCTTGATCAACGATTGGAACAGTTCGTTTAATAACTGCTAAATTGGGTTCTATCTCCAAGTCTTCTTGAGCAGCCGTTTCTATGATTTGTTCTGGACCATATACATGCTTCCATAAATGTGATACGTGAAAAACATTGCGTACACCAGACAATCTTTCAGGCAATTGTACTCGATAAGCTAGTGGGACGATTCGTTCGAGAATGGGAAAAGGTCTAATATATCGAGGTGCTAACTTCCCTTCTCTTCCAAATCTTACTACTCCTCTCATTGGGAGAGTTTCAACAAGACTAAATCTCCAACTGAGAATTCTAGATTTCTACGCCTTTGATCTGCATAAATCTTCTGTTTACTTTGGGCTTCTTTTAGCTTCTTTCTAATCATATCAACTTCTTCTGAAGCTTCTTGTATCATATCTGGGCCAAGTACTAACCGATCTCCGGTTTCAATCCAAGAAGCTGGAGATTTACAGGGATGGTCATACAAAGCTTCATATGGTGCCATACCGATACTAGCTTGATAACTATTGTTGTAGGAGAACTCTGCTAAATGCAAATGATTTTACCACAAGCCTCCAAAGTCTAGAATACATGATCTTAAAAGATATTCCAAAATGCGGTTGACTCTATCCATTTGTCCATCAGTTTGGGGGTGATATGCAGTGCTTATACTCAGCTTCGTTTCCAAAGCTGTCTGTAATGCTTCCCAAAACTGACTAATAAAATTTGGATCTCGATTGCTTAATATACTGCTTGGAACTCCATGCAATCGGACAATCTCCTTCATATATATATCCGCAAGGCTTGTAGCAGTTCTTGTTGGCTTCACCGGAATGAAGTTTGCACTCTTGGTTAATCGATCTATGATAACCCAAATGCCTTCATTTCCTTTTCTTGTTCGAGGTAAGCCATCGATGAAATCTATGGATATTTGATCCCACTACAAGCTGGAATCTCCAACGGTTGAAGTAACCCTACAATCTTTTGTTGGTCGCTTTTTACTTGTTGGCAATTCGAACAATGGCTAACATAAATAGATATGTCCCTTTTTATGCTTTTCCACCAAAAAGAGCGCTTTATATCTTTGTACATTTTGTGAATTCCCGGATGTATATTAAGTTTGGATCTATGACATTCAGCCAATACTTCTCGCCTAAGATTCTCAACATTTGGAACACAAGTTCTTCCATTTAATCGCAATACTCCATGGTTATCTATTTTAAAGCTTGAATTTCTTCGTTCTTCAGCTGCTTTGATGTATTTCTCAAACCGTTTATCTTTTGTTTGTTTACTGGCGATTCTTTCCATAAGAGTTGGAGTTACTACCAAATAAGAAACAACTGCCAAACTTAAGAAGCTACGAATCTCTTTAAGAGTTTGTGGCTGCTTCCAATCTTGAATAGTTGCAACTTTCCTTGGATCCACCAAAATTTCATCCCTTGATATTATATGTCCAAGGAATCTTACCTCCTTCTTCCAAAAATGGCATTTTGAGAATTTGGCTTTAAGCACATTATTCCTCAATATCTCCAACACAGCTTCTAGATGCTTTTGTGTTCTTCTTCTTTCTTCAAATAGATAAGGATATCATCGATAAAGACTAACATGAATTTGTTTAGCACATCTCTAAACACTCTATTCATAAGGTCAACAAAATAAGCGGGTGCATTAGTCAGCCCAAAAGGCATAACCAACCACTCAAAGAAAGTATTCGGACCTTTGAATGCAGTTAGATGGATGAAATCTTCTGCGATCCTTAACTGATGGAATCCTTTAGCTAGGTCCATTTTAGAGAATACTCGAGCTCCATTAAACTGGTCAAAAAAGTCATCTATTTGGGATAGAGGATACTTGTTCTTAATTGTTTGCTTATTTAGATCTTGATAGTCTACACACAATCTTAAAGATCCGTCGGACTTAGCCACGAAAACTACTGTTGATCCCCAACTTGAACGACTAGGTCTCATCAATCCTTTCTTCATTAGCTCTCGGGTTTGGTTATTCAACTCATCCCTTTATTTAGGAACCATCCTTCTATCTTGTTATTTAATTGGCGTTGCACTAGGAACTAAATCGATACAAAATTCGATTTCTCGATGTGGGGATAAACTTTTTACTTCTTCAAATACGTCTATAAATTCTTTGACAATGGGGATTGTACTGGAATAATTACTTCTTCAACTGCTGTGGCTGCGGGAGTTTGACCATTGGTGGTACTACTTCCTCCCCTTCTTCTGGTTCGTCCTCTTCTTCCACTCATTTCTTATATCTGTGTGTAGTAAGCAAAATCTTTAGGATACATCAACGAGATATCTTAAGGAATGTTATAAAGTTTGAATATACTTATTCATGATAAAGTTTTTAATATATGCTCTCTCATACTAAACTCATTATAGGTATTACTAACCCTATCTCTAATGAGTCATACCCCAACAAAGCCAAAGTTCTTGCTTAACCTTCAGCTTTGATACCAAATGTGATGACACGTCTCCTCGACCCCTAGAAATTGACACTAATACATCCACGGTATTCATGTGCCGTAAATCCAAGTGCTGAGGAGGCAGATTTTCAAGGGTGTAAAAGAAAATAAAGGTAGAATACGACACAATAATAAAATCTCACATCGCATTCAACATTTTTATTATACATAAATGATTATTCCAAGTGATCCAACAGAATCAAATACTAATCCAGCTGGGATAGTTATAATTGCCTATCCTTACATATGTTGGAACATACTAAATACACAACACAACGGATTATAGGTAGCTATCTACATAGGGTACTTCAGCTTCATAGCTCCAAAAGACTTCTCTAGAATGCTCCTAAGGTATCCTGACTACATGGTTGCCCGAAAAATAGGGCACCCGGAGTTTAAAGGGAAAAACAAAACTCCGAGTCAATCATGGGACTGGTGTGAGAACTCAAAGTACGATGTTTTGAAAACAAAAAGGTATCTCATATGACCACGCCGCACATAAACACGGAACGGGTTTTTACCTTATGATAATCAAAACTCTTTATTATGTAAAATTAAGGAATATTATTTTTAATGACATTCTTAAATAAACATTTCCAAATAAACTTATTAATCTTAGCCGAAATTGTTACCATTATTAAATTCTAGCATACTAGGCTCTACAAACAAAACCCTAAGTTCTTATTAAAGAATGGATTTCCATAAAAATGACCAGGTGAAGGGACTACTCTCCGATGGGTACATCTCTAGATGGATGTCCCGAGGACTGCAAAACATCTGCTCCCCTGCCAACACAAGACCGGTCTACCTCTACACTTAGATAGTGCCAAATATGTCATCCCCCGATCGTTATCGACCTTTATCCGAGACGTCTCTTAGCATACTTTCCACATTAATTAATACCCGGGCTCCATAATGGGTAAAATTATATCTAGAAGGGGATGATCATACCCTAATGATTGCGAACCACTTAGCCTTGCCGCACCTAACCCTGTTTCGGTCATTTCCCGGTTGATGAGGCTTGAGGCAACGATTACCTTTACACTTAGCACAACTCCTTTCACTTTGAATGCCACGTTGCCATTCCATTATCACATAATTGATTTCTACAAACATATCATCTTTGAACTTTTGAAGCGCAAAGAATGGTGTTAAGCTAAGAGAAGGTGTCCTCTCCGCCACCAACAATGATGTGTTTAATAGAGATCACTTAATGTAAATAGAATGCAATGTTATATACTCTTCCATACAAGTTCATTCTGGGAGTGAACGAAACCGAAGGTAATTTCCTACCACATCCTGTTAGGATTAGTAGCGAATAGTCCTTGCATTGGATATTTCATAATGAAGAGACTACTGCTACATATGTATATTGGGAGTTTATCCGCAAATGATCAACAAGCAGCCCTTCACTATGAAAATCCTAAATATCAATGTCTTCAACATGTTTTACTTCAAAACGTACATTAGTTCGAAGAGGTTTTTGGATAGGAATCACCTAAATCCGACCCTGGTTCCTTCGAAATCCAGTCATCGATAAAAAATGATGTAATTAGATGATTGTTGTTCGATTCATTCATTTTTCTTTATCAAAAATATCTTCGAGAGATATATATATTTATAAAATATTCTTCTAGTGAATATGGAATCATTATAGCCTTTATTTTAAAGATTTTTCAATCCTTTGGTTTATTTAAACTTTTTTAAATCTTGGAATAATTCCAATTTATTTCACCTCTTATTTAGGAAAACTTTAATATAAATTTTTAGAGTATCCAGGCCTTCCCTTTGATTTGTTCCACACCTCGTCTAAAAGAAAAATCGAAGGCCAGGTAAGTTTAGGGCACTGGTTGCTCCATCCCTAACCTTAGTTACACACCTTGTTTTACCGTTTAGCTCTCACGGGGGGGGACAAATGAACTAGTCATTTCCGCGCACTCAATTTTTATTACGGATTATTTAAACTTCCCAATCATTATTTCAAGCACTTAATTATTCTTCTAAAAACATTTACAAAAGATTAGAAAGAGGATTGTTGAGTTTAAATCCGTAATTCATAAGTTAATACAAATAGTTGCAAAAGCGTTACAAAAAGTGTTACAAAAAGTGCTTTAAAAGCTATATTCCTTAAAACGACTTTTATATCATTTAGAAATCCATCTTTTCAACTTAAATCACTTTTAAAATATTTTAAAAGATTTTTAGAATTTATTTCATATTTTTAAAACATTTAAAATATCAATTTTAAACTTTGGTCACTTTATTGCAAAAGCGCGATTTTTCTGGAAAATTGTTTTGGACATATTTAAAATATATAAGATGAAATCTTGATTTTCTTTCTTTGTTGGAAAGATATGGATATAATAGTTCGGAAAATTCTTACCTCGAAGAATTCCGAGCTATATTCCACTTTGTATACTCGTTTAAACTTTGCGGCGTGAAATCGCAAACTACCGTTATGTGACGCGCCTAGTTTTGACTTATTTTATGTTTTTCATTCAAACTTGGTGAAAACAAGTTTAAATACTTATGGAACATTTCTAAAACATATTAACCAATTTTAAAGTTATAAATGGTTCCATATCATTTTATTTTCATTACTTTTGGAAAGTGATTTCCATGTGAAACAATGTCGTGTATACGTGACTTATTTTCATATTCATAATCAAATATCAACAAATCCAAATCATAATCAACATCCATAATAACATCACATATCATAACATTTATAACTTTCATATCATTTTAATAATATTCACAAAGTGTGTATGTATATTATGTAACTTTTCATATATGTTTCAAAGGTTGCTACTTTCTTTTTCAAACACTTATCAAACATCATTATTAGCAATCAAACATTATTTTTAACCATCATAACTACTAATATAGCTACAGTTTAGAGTTCTCATTTTGTTTGATTATTCGAACGGAAAATCAACTATAGCTCCGCTACTCGATGTTTTTCGCACACGAATCTTTGAACGCTTGGACTTTTAGTGGCTCGACTTGGACTGGGGGAGGGGATGTTGCTTACGGCCTTGAGTGGATGGGGATGAGGGCTTGGCCGTGGGTGGTGGTGGTTGAAGACGTGGGTAGAGGAAGAGAAATAGAGGAGTTTTGAGGTAGTTCGGGCGGAGTTTTGTTTATATATTTTTTGTTTTATTTTTAGGAATATTTTGGCATTATTTAATTATGGAAAGAAGCCATTAAATGAAGTAATAAATAGCTTAGAAAATGAAGAAGAAGATGTGAGAAAAAGTGAGAAAGTGTGTGTGTTTTTATAGAAAATTTTTGGAATTAAAATAATATTTTATGAAAAGACTAAAATACCCTTTGCTTAAATTTTAAGCAAATAACTTTTTCAATACTTAACATCATGTTTTAAATCACCACTTTATCTCACTTTCACTTAAGAGATAAGTAAAGAATATAATGATTTGTTTACTTTTTTGAAATGACATGTTTTGTCTTTTTAGTTTACTTTTGCTAATTACTTTCTAGAATTTTCTAAGTGTGTTTTCAAAAAGTAATCATGTTTAGTTAGTTGGAAATCACTCTTTTTATGTTAAAATATTTATAAGAATGTGTATATAAAGGTGCGATGACGTTGCGACAACTTTTAATCGACAAAACGTTGATTTTCGACAAAATATTTTACGGTCATATTTTGACGTTTTAGTTAAACTATGAATTTATGTAAACCAAATTTAAAAATAAATTTGTATAATGCTATTTAAAAATATAAACACTCATAAATAAATTAAAATAATTTATTTAACCATTGAACTTACTTTTCTAAAATTAGGATTTTGTCATTTTTGTTAATATAAGCAAATGTTACTTCTCTATGTATATTTCTATTTCCAAATCCTATCTAATATTGTTTAAATCCAAAAACCTTATATATTTTATATTTAAAATCACTTTAAATGTTATATTTTAAGATGGTCAAATTCTGGGTCATTACAACGTATCCCCGTATTGAGTATCATATTCGAGCAAAGGATAACTGAATAAATAATGCAACGTTGTCACATACCACCACGTGTTACTAGTCCATTTATTCAATGCTCACACATAACACTTGCTCCTTTAATATTATATATAATGAGTCTAAAGAATAACCGAAAAAGTATTACTGAATGCCCCATCTCAAATGGTATTGCTAATCCGTTTATTCATATTTCTCAACATATAGAATAAATACAATAAATTCGTAATAAAGATGTCATCGTTGTATCGTATTAAATCAACAACCCAATCATTAACAATGGTGAATCACATATATCATCAAAATCAATGTTGAGATGATGAAAAATCAAAGAACTCAAAAATCATTAATAAACATTTATGTATACCCAATCGATATGCAGGGAAAGATTGATCTTGAAAATTATAAAAATAGATTATTTAAATAAATATAATTATAACATAATTAAATTGATATTAAATAAAATCATTTATATCATTTCCGTTTCATATTATTTTAATAATATATTCACTTCATTTATTTAATCCCAGTATAAGGTTAAAGTACTAAATTTTATTTCCGAATTCTTATATATATATTTTTCCAAAACTTAAAAAATTACTTTACAAACCATAAATAATTATAGAAACTAATTCATAATTTTATATAGCTAAATAGACTATGAAATATGTTTATAAATCTCCAAAATAATTCTTTCCATTTCAGACCAAAATTTATAATTCAAATCCTTCACTATATATTCAAATCTCAAATATTCCTTTAAATCCATTTAATAATTGTTCATATTAAAATACTATTTTAGATCATAGAATTTAATTCAAAATCTTCACTTTATACTTTATAGTTGAAAATAAAATATTTCCCTCTAAAATAATTCCAAACCTTATAATATGTTTAATTTTGATTTAAAGAGAGTTTTATAACTCATAGAAAGCTATATTTATACTTATAATTGAAATATATTCGAAAATAGCTAAATTGAATAAAATTTAGTAAAATATTTATAAAACACTTTTAATAAAAATTTAAAACTCTCAAATAAAATTTCAATGCATTTCAACCATCCTTTATATTAAGAAACAAATACATATACATACATACATATATATATATGGAACAAAATCACTTCTCAAACATCTCAATAACCATGCTATATATATGTATATATGTATATGTATATGTATATGTATATGTATATGTATATGTATATGTATATGTATATGTATATGTATATGTATCTGTATCTGTATATATATGTATGTATGTATATATATATATATATATATATATATATATATGTGTGTGTATATATATATATGTATGTATGTATATATATGTGACGTGACCCAAGTCAAGATCCATTAAACTCTGGCTTTACATAATAATTATCACATTGACATATAAATATCTATTTGTTTCAATTCACAAACGCCCAGAGTTCTGTTTGTAAATCGACACATCCAACCAATTTCTATCTCAACATATCCAATAACCCAAAAAAAGCAATCACAAAAATCCAATGTCAACCAAATTAATCACAATTCCAAACAAACAATTTAACCAAGCTATGCATATAATCAGGATAAAGTGATATGTTAATATACAATGTAAATAAAAGAAGATATAGTTGTGAGTGAGGGTAACTCACCGAAATAGCGGTTAAATTTCCAATTAGCGACTCATTGACCTTTGCCATTGCTAGCTTCATCTTAGTCCAGTCATTGCCATTCTCTACCACCCATTTGCTGCTCAACTACGTCATCAGCCAACTCCAAAATTGCAGCCACTCATTAGAAAAAGCACGCGCACCTCCTTCCTGCTCAAGTCACTCGACATCGACCTCAGCCTCGCCCCGAGTCGCTAACCACATCACGATAATTCAGGTCGCACTGCCAAGTCGAGCTCCTCAAGTCGATTGACCCCTCCATGACATCGCTCCACCCCTTCGCCTGACGTCGATTCCTCCTTGGTTGCGAATCAATCGTGTGCCATAATTTTTTTAATATGGAAGACGCGATTTTGATGATTTGACAAATTAGGGTCGCTGTTGAGATGTAAGGATCAAGTCTTCTTTTTGGGTGAAGTAGAGACAGGTCTAAAAAAATAAAGAAGGTTATGTGATACTAGGCTTGGGCCAATCGGGCTCTAATTTAAAAATATTATCTTTTCTTTTAAACTAATTTAAATAAATAAATTATCTCGATTTGTTTCAAATTAATTTATGCCTCAGAATGTTATATATTCAATTTAAAACATTTTATCCAATTCAATAAATTATTCAAAAAGAATTTATTAATTTATTTCAATTTATTAAATCTAAGTTTGATATTAAATAGAATTTAATTAACTAAAAATTAATTTACAAATACAAATAATCAAATATCAAATTCTGACGATTTTATTTAAATTAAATTTATTTATACGGCATAAAAAACAGGGTTGTTACAGGTGGGGAGCCATTAAAGTGGAGTATAAAGAGGTAAAAAAGTTTAGAAAAATGAAGAGGAAAATGTGAATCGAAGTGAAGATGGATGGTAGGTATTTATAGGCAAAAATGTGAACTAAAATGTCATGATATTTATTTGCAATTTCATCACCATTGCTTTATCCATTTGCCTTGCTTAATCCATTTGCCTCCCTCCTCCATCACCTTGCACGGCCAAACACTCCACCCATGTGTGTGAGTTTATGTGTGTAAGAGTGAAGTGAAGTTTGCTTTTTAAGTGTGAAAATATCTTAGATATTTTTGTAATATATACACATATATATAAGTGTGTATATATTTGTATGTATATATATATATGTTAATGTATATATTAGTGTGTGCCTATGTATGTTATATATATGCACAAGACATGTAAACAAGGTCGCAACAATGTTGAACTACTTTCGTTCGTTAAACCGTTGAAAATGGAAAGCCGATTCCCAGTCACTTTTTCACTTGTTAATTAATTTACATATAAATGTAAACAATATTCAAAACTAATTTTCCATTATTATTAATTAATTAAAATAATCTTATTTGAATTATAAAACCATATAAATTAATATTAAACAGTTGGTTACAAAAAGTGTTGTTTTATCGATAAAGCGATATCAATTTTCCTTATAATTTCAAATCAAATATATATCTTTATAAAACTATTAAAAATGAATTATTATTACTTCATAACTAATTAAAATGAATTATTATCATTTAAAACAATAAATTGAATAATTATAATAATTATGACATAATTTAATCTCAATTTAAATTCATAAATCAATTATTAAATATGATGCCAGTATTGATGATGTCACAAATACATTTATTTCTAAAAAAATTATTTCATATTCCTGTTTAAATGGATAAATAAGTGTATGTATCCAGCTCCGTGTGTGACTTTTGATAATTATAGAACTGTTTATTGGTAAAACGATTTTCGACCATTTTATCGATATTTCTTCACAGTTTATATTTTCATAAATACTTATTCAAAATAAGATTACCATTATTCTTGTTCAAAACATCATAATCTATGTTTTTTAAAACATATATTTGAAGAGTACCCGATATAATAAGAAACAAAACATAAAACCTCAAGTCAAACAACAATTTGGTGTGAGTGCTAAATGAATCTCAAAATACCATACAAGTCGATATAGTAAGGAACAAGGGTATAGGAACCATACCCGACCTGACCTTCCAACCAAAGATTTAGCATATAACAAACATAATATGCTACTCTACAAATGTAGTGAAGGTACACTGCAAACCAAGTGTGATGACGGGTGTCCAGGTATCCCTATCTCCAATACCTATCTATAATGACATCCCTAGAGTGCTATGGAAGAACAATCAAAAAAAACATAGCACCTATCAAACAATCCTCACCATCACTCAATGTGCTATGGATATATGATAACTCGTATGACCTTTCAACTGCCAAGGACTACTAAACATCCCAGTTTTCCATGTACTCTCTTTAGCCCAAAGCTGATACAAGACCCATTCAACTAGTCCAGGGTACATGGATCCATTCAACCGATCTGGGATAGCATTTCAACTACCCATGAGTGTCCTTACAATACCCCTGCTTTGAGTACATCAAAAAACACTCCGAGTATCAACGATTCATTAGCACGCGTATCCTAGCCCTTTCCTTGCTCCGTCCGATTTCCATTATTCTCGAAGAACCATTCCACATTGCTCCACTCTACGACAGCACCATTCAACCATTCTTTCCATGGGACACCTTTCTTAGAACTTGTCCTTTGTGGATAACCATTCTCACGAATCCATTCAACATCGAGCTGCCATCATTGAACCTAATTCCTTTCACCATCAAGTTGTCACCTAAAGTCCCGAAACTATCATCGTGCTGCTATGCCACCATCAAACCCTTATCAAACAAACAAACACCTTCAGCACGACCTTTAGAGCCTCTATTTCCCCTCATAGAAGTTTCATTCCAATCCAACTCATAATAATAACTCGATACCGAGTTAAAATAACTCGGTGCCGACTTATTTACTTATCTAATCTTCGCTAAGTTCACTCTCTTGCTTCTAGTAATACATTTCCCAAATGCCTTAGACCCCAACCAATCTTCCAAAATAGCTCGAGATCACTCTAAATCTATGGTTTCCAAGTTCTAGAAATAACTTGGCATGGTACCCAATCCTTAACCAACTTCCTGCATCCTGCCCTTATCCATCTCCTTTAGGCCTTCCCCATCGAGCCATCAACTAGCTGACCTATTTTAGCCAACGTAAAAAACTCGGTATTGAGTTATAATAACTTGGTACCGACCTATGTCCTTAATCCCAATTTTGCTATGACTTGTAGCTAGGACTCCTCCCACACTCCAGAACCTCTCCTCCAAGTTTCATCCAATTTCGATCATTTTTGCCATTAATTTGTTGAATTTTCCATCCACCTAAAACACTAGCAAACAACATCAAAGCACAACATACAATCATAGAAAATCATGCATATACATCCATTCATACAAGCAACAAATGAGACCGTGGTAATTAAGCAAATCTTAACCAGATCTAAATTTTACACTAGCATATGCATATGAATATAAGGGTTTGCAAAATTATTTAGAAACTAATTTTTGGGCCTTTATAATTTTTTCATAAACATGTATAAAATGCAATTAAGGTTATAAAATGTTTTAGGGTCAAAATCATGTCAAAACCATCAATTTTAACTATATAAACATACATAGTAGAGTGAAAGGTCAAGAACCACTCAACAAATACACAAGATACCAATTTTTCTCCTACGTATAAAGTAAACAACAATGGAGACGAACCCAAATTAGCAAAAATGATAATTTAAAACTTTCCTATGCTAATTATCCCTCCAATTAATGATTTGGCTAAGATTAGTAAAGAAAAGGTGTGATTTTTGATGGATTAGAGTTAATAGAGATTTAGTGCTATTTTGGGGAAGATGGAAATGACTTAGATCAGTTCCTACAGCCGTCCTTTAGCACAATTTTTGAGACAGGTTAATGGGCCTAAGCACAGGCTTAGTTAATTGCCCATTAAAACTGGCCAGCAGCAGCCAAAACTTAAAACATCTATAACTTTCAAATGATAAGTCTGTTTTTCTATTATGATCACTCTGTATAATGGAAAACCATCATCTTAAAGTAATGAAATAGTTTGAGACCCTAATTCGGCTCCTATCTAAGGTTATAGTTCAAACAAGGTTTTTAGGGTCAAAACGGTCACATAGAAAATCGACAAAAATCATAGATGTGGAAAATGTCCCTTATAGTCACTTCCTAAAGTTTTAGAGTCATACGACCGCATATAAATAAAATAAAAATATTTTACTGTCGTCCAATACCAAAAACACGAGTCGTTACACTCTCTTCCTTTAGGAACTTTTTCCCCAAAATTCCCAAATAAATAAAACATGATTACTCCACATGCCTGACAATCATATGCAACCATCATACATATCGACAAGCAACCATGCAATTTGTATTGTAGGCAAGCCTATCCTGACATGGGAGATAATAAACTACCCTATATGATATCAAAAGTTAAAGCAAATGCGATAAACGGTAGGACTTACCATACAAAGAGCTCCAGATGAGCGACCCTCATGCCCTCATTGATTTCCCATATGCAATCGCCTTGACCTTCACCCAATTGAACCTTCACTAACTCCACCATCTTCCTGCTAAGTTGTTTCGTATTGCATCCGATAATACGAACCGGCCTGCAAGTTCTCAAATCTTCCGAAACAATCTCGATATCATCTAGTTGATCTTATGTAATTGTCATGCCTGAGTCGGGCACAGACTTCCATAAGTGAGAAACATCATTGTGCACACCTATGATCTTTTGAGATAAGTCGACCCTATATGCTAGGTTCCCAATCCTCTCTGTTACCAGAAAAGACCTACGAATCTTAGTGCTAATTTCCCCTTACTACCAAATCAAATAGCATTCTTCAAAGGAGAAATCTTCACAAACACCATATCACCAATGGAGAATTCCAAATCTCTATGTCTTCTATTAGCATAGCTCTTCTGCCTATCCCGAGCAGTTTTTTGCTATTTAATGACCTCAATCTTCTCTGAGGTTTCTCTGATCATATTTGGTCCAAATATCAGTTTCTTGCCTGCTCCCACCAACACGAAGGGGCGTTACATGGTTGGCCATATAATGCTTCATACAGTGCCATATCGATACTAGACTGATAGCTATTATTGTATGCGAACTCCACCAAATGCAGATGATTATCCCGCGAGCCGCCAAAATCAAGTGTGCAAGCCCACAGGAGATCCTCCAATATACGATTCACTCTCTTGGTCTGCCCATTCTTTTATGGATGATAAGCTGTACTGAGATGCAGCTCGGTAGCCAACGCCTCTTGTAAGCTCTTTTAGAACCCACTAGTGAACAACCAATCTTGGTCGCTAACAATGCTCTTTGGCATGCCATGAAATCGTACGACCTATTTCATATACAACTCGACCAGTTTGGCTACTGTCCTACTTGACTTAATGGGTATAAATTGAGCGCTTTTGGTCAATCAATTGATTATGATCCAGATGTTGTCGTACCATACTCGAGTCCTCGGTAGTTCATCAATGAAGTCCATCAATACCTGCTCCCAGTTCCATTTGGGAATTTCAAGCGGTTGCAACAACCCACTTAGCTTTTTTTTCTCTGCTTTCACCAACTATCAATTCATACATTTTGAGATGGATGTCTCGACATCCTTCTTCATCCCCTCCCAATAATAGGTCTGCTTCATATCATGATACATCTTACTACCGCTGGGATGTATGGTCAACCTAGAATGGTGGCACTGTTGTGGCACCTCATCTCGTAATCCATCAACATTAGGAACAAACAGCCTCTTACAGAGCCAACCTTCTCGGTCGAGTCCGTATTGATTCATATCTTGATACTCTACTCTTTCTATTTTCCCCATGATCTCTGCTCGTCTAGCATCTTGCCTCTGACTAGTACCGATCCGTTCAATCAGAGTAGGCATGATAGTCAAACTCGCATACATCTCTAGTTCTAACTCGCAATGGGGTCTGAAGTCATGGCCAATAATATACTCCAACTGTTTCCACTCCATAAACATCGCTTCCAAACTAGCATGTCTTCTACTTAATGCATTGGGGACCACCTTTCCTTTACTAGGTGCATAAGAAATTCTAAAATCATAGGAGGCCAAGAATTCCAACCATCACTACCGAAAAAGGTTGAGATTCTTTTAGAAGAAAAGGTACTTTAAGGATTTATGTTCCATGAATAGCTCAAACCTTTCTTCTAATAGGTAGTGCCTTAAAATCTTCAAAGAAAACACTATATCCGCCAACTCCATATCGTGACTTGGATACTTCCTCTCATGATGTTTTAGTTGTCGACTAGCGTAAGCAATAACTTTCCCTTCCACATCAACACCGCATCTAATCCAATACCAAAGACGTCCATGTATATTGTTAGCTCCTTATTTCCACTCAGAATGGTCAATACCGATGCACTCATCAACCTCTCTTTCAGACTTATAAATGCATGCTTACACTTCGCGTCCCAAACAAAAGTCTGATTCTTCTTTGTCAAATTATTCAATGGTGTTGCTATCTTTGAGAAGTCCTTGATAAAATGTCAATAATATCCCACTAATCCTATGGAACTCCTCACATCCATAGCATTCTTAGGGTTGGTTCCAATCCTGAACTACTACCACCTTGTCAGGATCTACTGCGATGCCCTTCTCCAAGATGGTATAACATTACTCACTTCCCTCCTCCAAAAGTGACATTTTGAAAACTTCGCTTTCAACTTGTGCTTCCTCAATACTTCAAGCACAATTCTCCAGTGTGTCTTGTGTTCCTCCTCTATCCCAGAAACACAAGCATGAACTTGTTTAGGTGATCCCTGAAGACTCGGTTCATGAGATCACATAGTATGTCGGAGCATTGGTTAGCCCGAACGGCAAAACCAACCACTGACAGAAATCAGATGGTGTACAAAATGCCATGATTGGCACACTCTCCTTGGCTACTCTCAACTGGTGAAATCTTGTCATAAGATCCAATTGAAAGAACGCCATTGCACTGTAAAGCTAATCGAATAAGTCGTCAATAAGTCAGAGTGGATACTTGTTCTTCTTTGTCACGTTATTCAGGTCACAATAATCTACACACAACATCGGAGAGCTATCCGACTTAGTAGAGAATTTTACATGTAATACCCCTAATTTTAGTTTAACATTATTCAGGAAATTTAATTGGATAAATTAAATAGAATAATGTAGTAGGACATGGGGATGAGATTTGATATTAATTGGGTTAAGCCTTAACCAATCAGCTAAGTAATATTGTTTAAACTTAATTTAAGGATGAATAAATAAGAAGGGTAAAATGGGAATGGACCTATCTTTTATTCCTTAAACCCTCACCCTCTTATTCATTCTCATTTTACATCCAAAAACAATCACTAAGAAGAAATAGGGTCGGCCAATAATCGAGGTAGAAAGAATAGGAAATCAAAGGGGATTCAAAAGATAAAGCTTAGGAAGCTAAACACCGTCAAATCTTAACTCCAACATCTAAATTAAGGTGAATAATAAGTAAACCATTTCTATTTTTTTCTTTCGAATTCGGTTATGGGTGATACCCGAATTATTTTGATAATTTATCCCATATTTTGGTTGTATGATCGTTGTTTAGATAGAATAATGAATTATAGAATTTTTGTAAAATTATTTGAATGGGTATTAAGGGTAAAACTTAGTTTTTGATCTCCAGTCGATTTGATTTTCTGATATGTAGAGTAATACTTTGTGTGACGACCCGGAATTTTTGAGCATTTGAAATTGGAATATTTAATTAATTTTAAATATTCAAAGGGTTAAATTTTAACTAAAATTTCAAATATCGCTGTTTATTGAGTAATTTAATAATTAAATTAAATTTATTTGAAGATGGATAAAATAGTAAATCTGGCATTCTAAGCTAATTAAAAATATTTTGAAAGCTCGTAAAATTCGTAATGATAATACTGAAAATAATAGAAGCTTCAGAATGTAATTCCAAATTGTTTTGTTCAATTTTGAAATTATATCGTTTGAATCGATATTTAAAAATAGCCTTCCGAGGCACAGTCTCGGAATGCGACGAAACCAGTTCCATTGGATCCGTAATATTAAATTATTACCGGATTTCAAATTTCGTAATTTTTGGAGCTATCGTGTGATCGTTCGAGGTTAAAGCGCTGAGAAAATAATTAATCGTTTTAAATCTAAATATCCTACATCAAATCACAGCCGTACTTTTCCTTTCAACTCCTCCCATACGCTACCCATTATCCTTAATTCACGGCGCCTTCCCTTCAAATCAAATTTAATTGCAAACGAAAGCCATTTTTCGTTTGAAATCCTCTTCAGAGAAAAAATGGCCAAGCCCTTTCTTTTTCAAATTCGATTCTGTTCAAAAAAAAATATACTCGAACCCTCCCTTAAATTCAAGATCGAGTTCGCAGCCTTGTTTGCTTCCGTCTGTTCGAGTTGAGGTGGGGTAGCGCAGCGCTAGCAAGGCGGGGGTCGCGATGAGGGTAGTGGTATCGGTGAGGCATGCATTCGCGAGTGGGTTTCCAGGGGATGTTGGCGATGGCGACGTCGTTTGATGGGAGAAGCTTGCTAGGTGTTTTCGTGAAAGGGGGTCCGCGAGTTCAATGGGTCGCGATTCCAGATCGCGATGACTTCGCGTGACATAGCGGCGGCGACGACGTGATGTGAGTCGTTCGAGTAGGGTGTCGCGATCGAGGTTGGTGGATGGGCCGCGCGTTATCAGAGGTCGAGGTGGGGTTTCGACTGAAGTCGTGACAGCGAGGGAAGTCCAATTGACTCGATGGATGCTCGATTGTTCTCGGCAGAGCAATTCGTTTGCTAGGGTTCGTCGTCTCCGACCTCTGATTGAGGTATTTTCGTTTTCTAAGGCTGTGATTGGATTTAACTGTAAGGTATAAAATTTTATTTCTTTTAAGAATTTTTTTTATAACTCAAAGATTGATTTTTCAGTATGAAAGATATATGCATGTAGATAAAGTATATAACTGAGATTTTAAAATTTGCAGTGAAATTTCAAAGACAGAACCGTTTTGAAATTTTAATACGTATATAGGTTAAATAGAAATTTTTATAGAATTTGAGAAAAATAGTTTTAAATATATACATGTACACTTTTAGATTTGAAGACATCCATGAAGAACTATATATAGAATTGGTTCAGGTTTATGTATATATTACTTACTGTTTAACTTTAATTTAAGGAAATTAAAACTTTAATTCATTTAGTTGGTTAGTGAGTAGGGTTAACTAGTTTATCTTAAATAAGAGATTAAGGTGATTCACTTGTTTAAAATTAACTTATTTAATTATTTTTACTAGAGATTTCAAAGGGAAAATTGGGTTAAATCAAGTTATAAGTTAAAATTTAAACCTATTAAGTGGTAATGAATTGTTTGGTAAGTTCAAATATTAATAAATCGTATAATGTTATTCAAGGTTTAAAATTCGAGAAGGAAGCAAGCTCAATTGGAAATGAGATGCTAATAGATCAAAGGTGAGTTAATCTCACTCAGTTAGATCTAAATTTAAATGGTTAAATTTAAATAATTGATTGGATGATTGCATTGATTGATATGCTATACTATATATAGTAGTATATAGCAATATATACATATTGGCATATGTATATATTGGAGTTGATATTCCCGCATTATATAGCGGATGAGACCCTATGCGCCGCATAATAGCGGATGATTTTATATTAAACCCATATACCGCGATATTCCACCTCGAAGTGGAATTGGTATTGTGCTAACGTCTGTGGATGCAGGGAAACAGGTTGGAGGGATCCAACTGGATTCCTCAAAATATTTAATTTTGTTTAAATATTCTGTGATATGATTTTTGATATCCTGTGATGAATTATATGGATAATTGGATGTTGTGGTTTGGTTGGACCGATTTGGATATGCTGACTTATCAAAATCTCTAGAATGGAAATTTTGAAAAGAAATAAAAGAGTAAATATTTAAGTTAAGTAATTTTAGTGAATTCGAATAAATTAAATATGGAAAAGAAGAATTTTAAATAAATAGAGAAATATTGAATTTAAAGAAAACTTATGTGATATTACTTAAAGGGATAAATAATTTATTTTAATTCAATGTTTAAATGTAATTAAAAAGAAAGAAGGAATTTGGGAAATCTGAAACTTGTGTTTCGGTTTAAAGATTTTAAATCATAATGAGAAATAAAATCTGGAAGTTAATGAATTTGGAAATAAATGGATTAAGTAAGGAAATTTATTTCAAAGTAAATTAAATTGGAGAATCAATTGTAAATTGATTTAAATACTTTGGGATTTGAAACTTTAAAGAGAAATGAGATTTTGAAGATATAAACTGGGTTTATAAAGTGAAATGGAATATCAGTGGATATTAGAAAATATAAATTCAAGGTGGGAATTTATAAAGGGGATATGAATTTGTTTAAGAATAAATGTTGATTTATTTTTAAAGGATGTGAAGAGAAGTGTATTTTCTCTGGATAGCCAAGTACGTTTTTCCAAGGCAATTTTAAATATAAGTTAAAAGTTTTAATATGTTTTAAAAGCATATTTTAGAAAATTGATTATTTCTAAATGTTAAAGTCTAATGTAGTACTTTCAAAAATCTTTATTTGTAGTAATTATATAAAAGTAATTTGCTATTATGTTTTAAAAGGAGAAATTTAGTTTATATTATAAAATGGTTTATTTTAAAGTATATAGTTTTAATAAAGTATTTAAGGTAGTTTGATTTCAATATTATAAAATATATTTAAAATAAAGTGTTTTTAAATTATTTTAAAATTTAAAAAAAATATTTTGTACTTGGTAATTCAGTGGAAATAAATATATGGGAAATGTATTCCGTAAGCGGAAACTGTTTGAAATTGTTTTCAAATGAGCTTTGAAAAATTTGGAAATATATCTTGGAAAGATATTTGAGGTTAATAAATAATGTGGGAAATTATTTATTGTGTGATGGTTGGTTGTGGATGTTAATTGATAGTTAAATAACCGACTATCAATATTGGCCAAATGCGCTGATCGTTTCGAAGAGACCGGGATCGAGTTTCCGTATACCGGGATTCTAGGTCTGGAGACTCGAATACCACTTCGATCCGGTTTGTACGTTTCGTGTAACGTGTTCAGAGTCGAAGATGGAGCAGTGAAGTGCAAGGGCTAGTCGCTACTAATCCTGAGGATATTTCCAAATGGATGTAGTAGGAATAGTGCCTTCGGTTCCGTTCGGACCCGGGACGGACTTGTATGGACGAATGCTTTCGTGACATCGTCAGGTGGGCGATGGGAATTCTAAGGGATATGTTCTGAAAAGGTATCGTTTAGCCTCGAACCTCATCAACCGGGAATGACTGAAAATCAGGGGTTATGCAGCAAGGCTTCGTGGGTAGCCCCCACTTGAGAGTAAGGTCATCCCTGTCTAGATGTCCCTTTTATTTCGGCTTAGTGTTGCGGTTGCTGATCCCAACCATGGGGTGATTTTATTTGGAATTGTCCAGTAAGGGATGATTCCGGCCTTGTGTTGCAGGGGAGCGGGCGTACTCCTCGGTACTGTGATCTAGGCCACGTACTGTGACAGGTGGTACCCTAGTGCCTAGTCATTCGTTGGAAATCCATTCTCCCTACGTGCCTGTACGGTTTTGATTGTGCCCAACTATTGTTGAAATGTGAGATGCAAGCATTTCAGCTAGATTTTATTTTACTTTCTGTAGACACTATTATAATATCAGAGGATTTTGATATAAAGTGTTTTAGCTATCGTAAGGTAAAAACCCGACATGTTTATTTGTGGCGTGGTCTTACGAGATGCTTTTGTTTCCAAAAGATTTTGAAACTTTAATAATCAATTGAGTGTGATTTTCTCACGCTGGTTTTCCAGACTGACTCGGGTATTGTTTTATATGATGCTCGGGTCAGACCGAGTATTATAGGTTACAGGATATGATGCTGTGGAGCTCAGGAGATGAGTTGGATGGCGAGACGTATCTCCCGTACTTGTTTATATATATATATTCCGCTGTGTTGATTGTTGTACTCTGTTGTATTGAGGACATGATATGGTTATTGTCCAGTTGTATGTTATGTATTCTCTGGTGTATACTCTGATGCTATATTATATAAAACTGATATAGTTTTGATTTGTGTAAAGATCTGTTAATATATATTATATTTTATTCCGCTGCGATGGTTAGATTCTGATTTTGTTTTCTATTTTTCTTCTTCTACCTCTTCTTCTTAACTAAAATGGTTCGATTTTCCGGGTCGGGAAAGTCGGGTCGTTACAGTGGTATCAGAGCTTAGGCTGGCGATAACCTTGGCTCTGGTGGGAATTTTGAGAGTATTAATAGATATGAGCGCGTATTTGTTAGTGAATATAAAATGGTTTTATATTGTGTTGGTTGATTTATTGAGTGGCATATGAACCTTCGTCGGCACAGTCTGCGCAACTGTATCGAAGGGGTTTCTAAACACTTGAATAGAACAGTTCGACATAATATTGTTTTAAATAGGGTGAATGGAATAATTTTGCCCAAATTATTTTTATATATAAAAGGATAACTTTTGTAAATTATATATTTGGTTGCTTGGTTGTTAGAAAGCGATGATATTAGATTATTATCATCATTGTGTAAAAATTGAATCAGAAATTGAAAATTTATAACCTAAGTTGAAGAATAAATTTATATAACAAAATGGAATTTGAAATATAGACTATAAATGAAATTTATAAATTGAGATAAAACTTCATATACAAATGTGAATTACAAATGTGATTTATAATCAAATGAGATAAATTCATAAACAAATGAAATTTGTAAATGTAAATTGTAAATGTGACTTATAACTTGAAATAAAATGTGATAGAATTCCAGAGTAATGTTTGGATATTAAATTGAATGGATTTTGAATTTGAAGTTTTGGGAAAGGTTTAAATTCCTTTGGATTTAAAATAGTTTTTAAAGGTTTTGGGGAAATAATGGTGATATTATTTCATGAATATTTTGAAAATTGAATTGAAATCTGTTGGGATTTAGGAATTAAAAATGTTTGAAATGTTTTAAAGTGATAAAAGCATTAAATTCTCTTTCGGTCGCTGGAAAATAATTCCGATGATGATCGCGACATCATCGGTGTTCATTTTCGAGTTTCCAAAGAGAAATTGCTACCAAACTATTTTAAATTGGAAGTGATTGTGAACTGGGTTGGTTTTGAAATTCAAAGGGAAAATTGTTTGGTAAAAGCAGATTATTTTGGAAATTGGGATTTGATGTGATATACCAGATGAGTATGAGTTATTTATGGATTCAAAATGGTTTTGAAATAAAACTGGGCAATTGAATTCTGGGAATTCTATTTAAAATATAAATGTGGAAATTTAAATGAATCAACAATATAAAGTATAGAATGAAGTTGATTGAAATAAGAAGGGAATGAAAGTTTAATTCTTGGATTATAATTATGAGATGAAAATAACTCAATGAGTAATATAAGTTGGTAGATAAAAGAGTTAGAGAACTTGAAGGTGAATGAATTGTAAAACTTGTATAAATTTGTATCCTGGAATTAAAATTTAATTCGAGTATATGAAGGTGAATAAAATATATTTGAATTTAACTTAAGATAAGTTAAATAAAATTGAGAATTGAAATTGAATTAAAAGTAAATAAGTTGAAGTCGAACTGAATTGAATATAAAGGTAATGTGAAATGCTTATAATTGTGTAAAGAAATTCATATTCTTAAGTTCTTAAGTGCAATAATTTGAAATTGATTATAAAGATGGAAATGGACTTAAATGAATAGTCCTAGATCTTAAGTATGTGAGTTAAAACTTATGAATAGAAATGAAATTGTAAGTCATAAATGGGAATTCATTTCTTTGAACCATTAAGAGTTATAATTTGAAATTGTAATTATCAAATGGAAACGACTAAGATGAGCAATCTTAATTTTTAAAATAAATCCAAAACTTGAATTATAAAATAAATTGAACTTAAGATGATTAAGTGAAGTGATATTTGGGATTTAAAAAGCAAGTATTTAATTTTAACCAGCGGAGGAACTAATTAGATAATTAATTAGTTAATGAAATTGAATTGTGAGTTAATGAAATTGGATTAAAATAGTGATGGTTTGAATTGCGAATGAAAACCAAATAAGTGAAAATGAATTGGAAATGACCTGGTTATTAATAAAATAATTCCATATGAATTGAGTATGGAAAATAAAATTCATAATGATTGAGTGAATGAACCACTTATATTAAATAAATAAATGGATGGAATTTGATTAAATAAGAATCAAATGAAAGATGGAAATAAAACTTTAAAAGGTTGGTTAAATGGAAAATAAACTTAAGTTATTGACTTAAGTAAATGTTGAATGGAAACTGAACTCAACAGAAGAGTGGTTTAAATAAGTTGAGAAATAATTATTGAATGAATTAACTTGGATTGTTTTCGAGCTAAATAAAATTCAATTTTTGGAAGTTGGAGATGAATTGAATTTAAGGAAAAAAATTGGAAATGAAGTAGTAAATTGAAGTAAGTTGGAATTCATATGAAATGGGAGTTCAATTTGAATATATACACTTTAGTGGTGAAGTAGTAAATAAATATAAGAAAATTGGTATTGGGGATATACTTAGTAATTTTGGAAGGGAAAAAAATATACTAAGTGAATAGTTGAATGAAGACTAAAACTGAAGTTGTGAAATAGGATGATTGTGGATAAGTGAATAACAATCAAAAGGAATGTGAATAAAAGAGAATTGATATAATTGGTAATCAATTGGAATTTATACGTAGGATGTACGTATATTATTTTATTCGCATAGCTATTTGGTCCAGATGTTGAACACAGAATTTCGAGATAGTTTTATCGATCCGAATTAGGATTTTTCACTCGATTTTCGACGGCGAGCCTGGATATGGATTGTTGATTGATTCTGGAAATTCTCTATCATAGTTGGTGGCTATGCAAGGAGAATGACGGTTTCTGATCAAGAAACCAGATCTGAGTCAGCACTAGAAAGTCGGGTGGACGATACTAGTTCGGAAGTGAAATTGTGTGATCGAGTGAGCGATCGAATGTGATATTGCGTTCGGATGATATATGTGCATCGTACGGGCTTAAGTAAAGCAAATATTGAAAATTTGTAAAGGAAAGTATAAAATGACTTTGGAATTGTGATTGAATATTATTGCTTAGTAGGATATACAGGTGTATAAAAGCAATGGATAAATTGAGATTTGTGATTTTAGAAGATAAAATTTAATGGCCCGACAAAAAGGTATGTATTTGAATTTCTGTATGAAATTTGATTGGGTTTTTGATCCAGCCACTTGGCTTTTTGTTTTCTTTTTGAGATTGGGAGGCCGTAGTGCCATTTTGTAGTTGTACCGAGCTAGCCGCGCAAAGGAGACGCTGGCGAAATTTTTCGGGAATTTAGGGAGTTAGAAAAATTTTGAAAATTTTTGATAATTTATAATTTGAATTCAAATTTAAATTTGAATGGATAAGTAGGTGATATGGGTTGAAACTTATGAATAAGTTTGGGAAGTTAAAAGATGATTAGTGAATCATTAATAAAAGATTGTTTGGGTATGGTTAAAACTGTTTGAATTTGGGAAATAGTTAACGGAAATTGAATCATCTTTCCCAACTGGTAATTTCGGGGACGAAATTCTTTTAAGGGGGGAGGAATGTGACGACCCGGAATTTTTGAGCATTTGAAATTGGAATATTTAATTAATTTTAAATATTCAAAGGGTTAAATTTTAACTAAAATTTCAAATATCGCTGTTTATTGAGTAATTTAATAATTAAATTAAATTTATTTGAAGATGGATAAAATAGTAAATCTGGCATTCTAAGCTAATTAAAAATATTTTGAAAGCTCGTAAAATTCGTAATGATAATACTGAAAATAATAGAAGCTTCAGAATGTAATTCCAAATTGTTTTGTTCAGTTTTGAAATTATATCGTTTGAATCGATATTTAAAAATAGCCTTCCGAGGCACAGTCTCGGAATGCGACGAAACCAGTTCCATTGGATCCGTAATATTAAATTATTACCGGATTTCAAATTTCGTAATTTTTGGAGCTATCGTGTGATCGTTCGAGGTTAAAGCGCTGAGAAAATAATTAATCGTTTTAAATCTAAATATCCTACATCAAATCACAGCCGTACTTTTCCTTTCAACTCCTCCCATACGCTACCCATTATCCTTAATTCACGGCGCCTTCCCTTCAAATCAAATTTAATTGCAAACGAAAGCCATTTTTCGTTTGAAATCCTCTTCAGAGAAAAAATGGCCAAGCCCTTTCTTTTTCAAATTCGATTCTGTTCAAAAAAAAATATACTCGAACCCTCCCTTAAATTCAAGATCGAGTTCGCAGCCTTGTTTGCTTCCGTCTGTTCGAGTTGAGGTGGGGTAGCGCAGCGCTAGCAAGGCGGGGGTCGCGATGAGGGTAGTGGTATCGGTGAGGCACGCATTCGCGAGTGGGTTTCCAGGGGATGTTGGCGATGGCGACGTCGTTTGATGGGAGAAGCTTGCTAGGTGTTTTCGTGAAAGGGGGTCCGCGAGTTCAATGGGTCGCGATTCCAGATCGCGATGACTTCGCGTGACATAGCGGCGGCGACGACGTGATGTGAGTCGTTCGAGTAGGGTGTCGCGATCGAGGTTGGTGGATGGGCCGCGCGTTATCAGAGGTCGAGGTGGGGTTTCGACTGAAGTCGTGACAGCGAGGGAAGTCCAATTGACTCGATGGATGCTCGATTGTTCTCGGCAGAGCAATTCGTTTGCTAGGGTTCGTCGTCTCCGACCTCTGATTGAGGTATTTTCGTTTTCTAAGGCTGTGATTGGATTTAACTGTAAGGTATAAAATTTTATTTCTTTTAAGAATTTTTTTTTTATAACTCAAAGATTGATTTTTCAGTATGAAAGATATATGCATGTAGATAAAGTATATAACTGAGATTTTAAAATTTGCAGTGAAATTTCAAAGACAGAACCGTTTTGAAATTTTAATACGTATATAGGTTAAATAGAAATTTTTATAGAATTTGAGAAAAATAGTTTTAAATATATACATGTACACTTTTAGATTTGAAGACATCCATGAAGAACTATATATAGAATTGGTTCAGGTTTATGTATATATTACTTACTGTTTAACTTTAATTTAAGGAAATTAAAACTTTAATTCATTTAGTTGGTTAGTGAGTAGGGTTAACTAGTTTATCTTAAATAAGAGATTAAGGTGATTCACTTGTTTAAAATTAACTTATTTAATTATTTTTACTAGAGATTTCAAAGGGAAAATTGGGTTAAATCAAGTTATAAGTTAAAATTTAAACCTATTAAGTGGTAATGAATTGTTTGGTAAGTTCAAATATTAATAAATCGTATAATGTTATTCAAGGTTTAAAATTCGAGAAGGAAGCAAGCTCAATTGGAAATGAGATGCTAATAGATCAAAGGTGAGTTAATCTCACTCAGTTAGATCTAAATTTAAATGGTTAAATTTAAATAATTGATTGGATGATTGCATTGATTGATATGCTATACTATATATAGTAGTATATAGCAATATATACATATTGGCATATGTATATATTGGAGTTGATATTCCCGCATTATATAGCGGATGAGACCCTATGCGCCGCATAATAGCGGATGATTTTATATTAAACCCATATACCGCGATATTCCACCTCGAAGTGGAATTGGTATTGTGCTAACGTCTGTGGATGCAGGGAAACAGGTTGGAGGGATCCAACTGGATTCCTCAAAATATTTAATTTTGTTTAAATATTCTGTGATATGATTTTTGATATCCTGTGATGAATTATATGGATAATTGGATGTTGTGGTTTGGTTGGACCGATTTGGATATGCTGACTTATCAAAATCTCTAGAATGGAAATTTTGAAAAGAAATAAAAGAGTAAATATTTAAGTTAAGTAATTTTAGTGAATTCGAATAAATTAAATATGGAAAAGAAGAATTTTAAATAAATAGAGAAATATTGAATTTAAAGAAAACTTATGTGATATTACTTAAAGGGATAAATAATTTATTTTAATTCAATGTTTAAATGTAATTAAAAAGAAAGAAGGAATTTGGGAAATCTGAAACTTGTGTTTCGGTTTAAAGATTTTAAATCATAATGAGAAATAAAATCTGGAAGTTAATGAATTTGGAAATAAATGGATTAAGTAAGGAAATTTATTTCAAAGTAAATTAAATTGGAGAATCAATTGTAAATTGATTTAAATACTTTGGGATTTGAAACTTTAAAGAGAAATGAGATTTTGAAGATATAAACTGGGTTTATAAAGTGAAATGGAATATCAGTGGATATTAGAAAATATAAATTCAAGGTGGGAATTTATAAAGGGGATATGAATTTGTTTAAGAATAAATGTTGATTTATTTTTAAAGGATGTGAAGAGAAGTGTATTTTCTCTGGATAGCCAAGTACGTTTTTCCAAGGCAATTTTAAATATAAGTTAAAAGTTTTAATATGTTTTAAAAGCATATTTTAGAAAATTGATTATTTCTAAATGTTAAAGTCTAATGTAGTACTTTCAAAAATCTTTATTTGTAGTAATTATATAAAAGTAATTTGCTATTATGTTTTAAAAGGAGAAATTTAGTTTATATTATAAAATGGTTTATTTTAAAGTATATAGTTTTAATAAAGTATTTAAGGTAGTTTGATTTCAATATTATAAAATATATTTAAAATAAAGTGTTTTTAAATTATTTTAAAATTTAAAAAAAATATTTTGTACTTGGTAATTCAGTGGAAATAAATATATGGGAAATGTATTCTGTAAGCGGAAACTGTTTGAAATTGTTTTCAAATGAGCTTTGAAAAATTTGGAAATATATCTTGGAAAGATATTTGAGGTTAATAAATAATGTGGGAAATTATTTATTGTGTGATGGTTGGTTGTGGATGTTAATTGATAGTTAAATAACCGACTATAAATATTGGCCAAATGCGCTGATCGTTTCGAAGAGACCGGGATCGAGTTTCCGTATACCGGGATTCTAGGTCTGGAGACTCGAATACCACTTCGATCCGGTTTGTACGTTTCGTGTAACGTGTTCAGAGTCGAAGATGGAGCAGTGAAGTGCAAGGGCTAGTCACTACTAATCTTGAGGATATTTCCAAATGGATGTAGTAGGAATAGTGCCTTCGGTTCCGTTCGGACCCGGGACGGACTTGTATGGACGAATGCTTTCGTGACATCGTCAGGTGGGCGATGGGCATTCTAAGGGATATGTTCTGAAAAGGTATCGTTTAGCCTCGAACCTCATCAACCGGGAATGACTGAAAATCAGGGGTTATGCAGCAAGGCTTCGTGGGTAGCCCCCACTTGAGAGTAAGGTCATCCCTGTCTAGATGTCCCTTTTATTTCGGCTTAGTGTTGCGGTTGCTGATCCCAACCGTGGGGTGATTTTATTTGGAATTGTCCAGTAAGGGATGATTCCGGCCTTGTGTTGCAGGGGAGCGGGCGTACTCCTCGGTACTGTGATCTAGGCCACGTACTGTGACAGGTGGTACCCCAGTGCCTAGTCATTCGTTGGAAATCCATTCTCCCTACGTGCCTGTACGGTTTTGATTGTGCCCAACTATTGTTGAAATGTGAGATGCAAGCATTTCAGCTAGATTTTATTTTACTTTCTGTAGACACTATTATAATATCAGAGGATTTTGATATAAAGTGTTTTAGCTATCGTAAGGTAAAAACCCGACATGTTTATTTGTGGCGTGGTCTTACGAGATGCTTTTGTTTCCAAAAGATTTTGAAACTTTAATAATCAATTGAGTGTGATTTTCTCACGCTGGTTTTCCAGACTGACTCGGGTATTGTTTTATATGATGCTCGGGTCAGACCGAGTATTATAGGTTACAGGATATGATGTTGTGGAGCTCAGGAGATGAGCTGGATGGCGAGACGTATCTCCCGTACTTGTTTATATATATATATATTCCGCTGTGTTGATTGTTGTACTCTGTTGTATTGAGGACATGATATGGTTATTGTCCAGTTGTATGTTATGTATTCTCTGGTGTATACTCTGATGTTATATTATATAAAACTGATATAGTTTTGATTTGTGTAAAGATCTGTTAATATATATTATATTTTATTCCGCTGCGATGGTTAGATTCTGATTTTGTTTTCTATTTTTCTTCTTCTACCTCTTCTTCTTAACTAAAATGGTTCGATTTTCCGGGTCGGGAAAGTCGGGTCGTTACACTTTGCCTCACCCCGAGACCCACATTAACAAAGAGTATTACTGGGTAATCTTGTCTGCTAATGCGGAGAATAAGGCTGGTTAAGGGCGACCATCTATAGCCTTGTCTTAAATATCTATTGAATACGTCGACAATTGCTATCTTTTTTTTTCTACTTAACTGGATCGACATATCCAATAAATACTTAATACAAAACTATAGGTGGCTAACGGATCTATCAAAACAAAATACCATAACTAAATGAATAACTCATCACAGAACAGCAATATATATATACACACACACACACACACAAACACTCACATATATAACGATACATCTTAATACAATACCAATGATACATCAAAATTTACACAAAAATCATTTTCTTATCAAATTAAATTTAACAAACCCTTTTGGAGATGAGTTTTCAAGCTAAGATGAATAATTTATGAATTCCCTATAGAGGAAATAGCTTTTCTTTTGTGTTTCAATAATTAAATAATTACACCGGTCTCGAAAATTTGATAGATGAAGGTATATTGTAATTTTGAATTTTTATGATTTTTGGGGATTTTTCCCAAGTGTTTATGAATTATTATGAATTTATTATGCTTGATAAGCAACTAAATTAATAATTAATTAAAGTTGATATATGTTTTGGGAAAGTAAAACTGGTTGTGGCAGTTTTCTAAAAAAATTTGGACAAAAGTATATTCTTATCTAATAAAACTTTGACAAAGAATAAGATTTGGTGAAAAGAGAATGCTTTTAATAGAAATAATACCGTTTTTAATTACGGTATTGCCTTCGTTATTGTTGCCACAATCATCTATGCCGCAACTATGCTTTTTGACGTTAGCAATAGTGGATGCGTACGATATCAATCTCAGTTGGTATGGAATGAATCTACTTGGTTGAAGTGAGAAGCATGAGTAAGGTCGGTATCAATAATGCCGCATGTCTTAATGCCGCATATTAATGGCGCATGGCGATGCTGCAGTTTTTACTATAATTTTAAATGATGCCGCGTACCACTATTTTGGTACCAACTATATTAAGGCGGCAATGCGGCATGTCTTCTATATTGACATTATGGCTTAAGGCAGTGATGTTGCAAGAATAATTTTTGATGTTAATTATTTTATGGTGATGATCCCACTATTACTTAGTGTCGGTATAAAGGAAATTTATGTCATGGGTTCTCAATGCTGACACTCTATGTTTTACGGCGTAGAGCTGAAGTACTATGTTTTTGACGTTATTGTATAAATGCCGCAAGTGATTGATTTCGATGATAATGCCTAGTGGTATTGATGCCGCTACTCTTTATTCCAATGTCGGCGAGGCTTTGTTTTGTTCTAACTAAAAGTATGTTTTAAAGAGGTGAGATAGCCTATGTTTAAGAAGGTCGATGACCTTAAGATTTTGGAAGTTAGCCACATGATTTATAAAATCAAGTTTTTATTTTCTAACCTTGGATAGAGGTTCGACATAGAGTAGTGCGACATGAAGGCCACATATTTTCTATATTAATGGCAATGAGCTATAAGTTTTATTTTACATTTGTCATTAGGGATACCAATGTAGATTAACTTCGACACATTATATGCTTTAGAAATTTGACATTTTTCAGTGGGGATACCAATGCATATAATTTTGAGATGTTATAAGTTTAACGGGTATACAATCTAATTGGGACAACAATTGACATAGGTTGAATAATTGGGTCATACATGAATTAAATTGATAAGTGATGGGTTCATAGTTATCCTAAGAAAACATGGGATATGTAATGGATAGTCCACATCATGTTGAAGATGGATAGTCTTTATATGGTTAGTGAAGGGTTCAAGCCATCCTAGAAAAACTATAGGAAGTGGGATGGATAGTCCACATCATTTTAAATAAATGAATTACGTGAGATGGATTGTCTACGAAACCTTGATAATGAAACCGTGTGTGATTGGTAGTCCAGATGGGAGGGCTAGAGAATCCATGAAAATGTTTACATGTGAGATGAGTGGTCCACATAAATATAAAACGGATAATCAAATGAAACTAAGATGGATAGTCTAATAAATTGGGATGGGTAGTCTATATATGTTGCATGACTGCAAATGTTTATGTTCTATGTTCTAATCATTGTGGAAGCGGGAGCATAATATTTAGTTAATGTGTTTTGGTTAAGATACTAGTAAGGGGAAACCCGGTCCATTCAGCAGCGTGGTCTCGCTAGATATATATTTTTGTTCAAGATGGTAGGTTATTATTCGCACTAGACTGTTTTTTTGACCTGAAGTTTTAATTTTCCCCTTAAACTCTCGGGTACTCAATTAAGTAGATCGGGAGTAAGGGTATCCTGGTTTCCAATAAGATGCATAAGCTTCTAAAGATGTGTAGAAGGAAATCTAGCTATTTAGGAGTTCCTATCTAATCCGCTGTGTTGTCTGTATGGATGAAATGGCAAGTTGTATAATTATCAAGTGTTAAACTCTGATCAACTAAGGGGACATATTCATATGTCGCTCTTGGAGTATTGTGTAGTAATTATATTTTCTCTGATCGTGGGATTGCGAACGAGATTATGTAATGAATATGAAATATAATATATAAAATAAAATGTGAAAGTTTACTATTAAATTGTGTTTAAAAATTTTCATATTCATGTGCTTCTGATTATTGATACGATTAACATAGCCACATTTTGTCATAGAAAATTAATATTATGGATGACTACAGCATCCGTAGCACTTAGTTTCGAACCTCAAAGTGGATGATGTTACAAGTTAGTATCAGAGCATAAGTTTATGTGAAATTTAAAAGATCAAAAGGTTTTTGAAAACATAATCCAAATAAATCAGAGAATAAGATTGGGGCATGAGATAACATTGTAGTATCGTACTTGTAATTGCTATATATGTGTATGTATTCTCACCTCTCTCTTAGACCAATTTTTGTGTCTTATTAAGGCTCGTATGCAGATTACGAGAAAGCAAGATGTGGAAGAAGGAAATGTGAGAGTGAATCCAGGTATAGGAAGCATTACAACTAATGGAAATGTTCGACTCAATACCAGAAGGAACCAAGGTCGACAGGCAAATGCTAAACAAAACGCAAATGCTAATGTTGGTGCTAGAACCCCACTAGTGGATATGGGGACTATGTATCAGTTCTTTGTCAACATGATGCAAGTGGGAGCAGCCTCTAGTTTGGTTAGAGTGAATACTATTAATGCGGTATGAGTTAATCCGTGGCGCCTGTTGGTAATAAATAGGCTAAGCTGAGCCGAGATTATACTGGTCTTGGAGGAAATCCTTTTCTTGGAACTAAGGATCATGTTGAAGTGGAAAACCAGCTATTACATTGTGAGAGGATCTTTGTTGTCCTATGATTGAATGACGATTAGAAGTGGAGGTTGGCATCGAGGCAGTTGCAAGGAGATGCATTGTACTGGTGGAAAGAGTGACTGTTAGAGTGCTAGAAGAGGAATTGATTTGGGATGAATTTCGAAGGAGCTTTGATGAGAGATTCTTATCTGAAGTAGCTAAGTCAACCCTGCTCAGGAAGTTTATGGAACTGGAGCAAGGGGAAATGTCGGTGCTGGAATATGATACGAAGTTTTATGAGCTATCTAGGTATGGATATGCTACCATCGACATTGTCATTAAGCAGAATGAGAAGTTATTTCGAGGTTTCAAGTCGAAGATGGCTAAAGCAACCATGCTACATCTCGAACATTTGAGTAATGTAGTGGTGAAAATGGATATAAGGAATAAGGAGATTCTTGTGACTATTGGGAAAGAAAAGTTGTTGGAAACCCAGAGTTTTCAGAATAAGTAGAGGAAATTCTTTAAGAAGAAGGGTGCTCAGAAAGGTGGAGCTGCAAAGAAAGGGAAGGTTGATATTATTCATTATAAGTGTGACAAAAAGGGGCACTATGCTAATGAGTGACGGTCTGGTGATGGCAAGATGGTTGTGGGAATATAGAATGTGAATGCTTTAACTGCGACCAAGTGGGCATTATAAGAACAAATGTCTAGAAGCAACCAAGGCAGGAAAGAGAAAGGTCTTTGCTTTGGAACCATCATCATCTAGCCCAACAGCCGAGTAGAAAAAGCTATGATGGGAGGTATGCTTTTGATTCATACAATACCTGTTAGAGTATAATTTGATACTGGTGCATCACATTCTTTTATCTCTCAGTGCTTGGTAGATAAGTTAGATATAAAACCATCATACCTTGTCACTTCCTTAAGGGTAGCTAATCCAATAGGAGGGTATGCAACTCTAGGGATGAAATGTGACAATCTAGGATTTGATTTGCTAGGTTATATATTTTTTCCTGCAGTTTGTTTGTGTTAGATTTTTCGGGTTTCGAGATTATTTTGGTTACATATTGGTTGAGAAAATATGATGCTAGGATATTTTGTCAAAATAGGAAAATATCATTGAGACGCCGTAATAGTAGTGACCAAATCATATACCCAGTTGAGAATTCGAGTCCATAAGTTTGTGCTTTTTTGGGTGCTATAGAAGTGGAAGATGAGTTAAATCAGGTATATGTTGTCAAAGAATTTGTACATATTTTTGAGCCTATTACATGACTACCACCAAAATGAGCTATTGAGTTTTGAATAAATCTTGTACATGGAGTTGAACCCATAAGTAGACCACCTAGCAGGTTACACCTAATGTGATAAAGGAGTTAAATGTGCAGCTAGTGGACTTACAAGGAAAGAGTTTTATTAGACCAAGTAGTTCGCCTAAAGGAGTGACCGCAGTGTTCATGAAGAAACCAGATGGGTTGTTGAGATTATGTATTGATTATCATAAGATGAATAAGAAGACGATAAAGAATAGATATCCTTTGTTGAGAATTGATGATTTATTTGATTAGTTGAGTGGAACCAAAGTATTTTTCCAGTTGGATTTGGTGATATGGTTCTATCAACTAAGGGTAGTGGAGGATAGTATTCCTATGACGGCATTTCGAACGAGGTATGGTTCATACAAATGGTTAGTAATGCCATTCGGGTTAATTAATCCGCGTGCTTTCTTCGTGGACTTGATGAACCAGATATTCTGAGAGCACTTGGGTAGGTTTGTATTGGTGTTTATTGATGAAATTTTGATATATTCTAAGGATGAAAGGGATCATGAGAATCATCTTAGAATAATGCTTGAGATGATGATGTAGCATCAACTAAAAGCAAAGTTTTTGAAGGTGTATAGACACTACCTCTTAGGAGAAAGATTCGAGTTATATACAGATCATAAGTCTTTAAGGTATTTTAGAAAGAGTTGAATATGGGACAGTAGAAGTAGGTGGAGTTTTTAGCAGCTTATGATTTTGGTATTGAGTATACACCAGGGAAAGGAAACAAAATGGTAGACGCACTTAGCAGAAAATATCAGAATATGGTATAAGCTGTGTTGGCAGAATGGAAGGATTTAGAGGCATTGACTGTAGTGTGTAGTTAAGATCAATTGTTAGTTATAGTCAAAGTACCGTTATATTGTCTTACTTGAAAGTTCGACCAATATTGATTGAGAGGATTGCTTCTAAGCAGAGAGATGATTCATGGTTAGCCGAAAAGGTTAGGAAATTGGAAAGTGGAACGGAGATTGATGATTTGAAAGATTTTAGTCGTGACTAGAGGGGATGGTAAAGGGTGAAGGGACAGATATGTGTTCTATACATTGGTGAACTAAGGAAGGAAGTTTAGGGTATGTCATCGATCGAAGTTTATTATAAATCCTAGAGGAACTAAAATGTATCAGGATATGAAAATGTATCAGGATATGAAAAGAAGTTTTGTAACACTCCAGATTTTTGGTAACATTATTTAGGATATTTAATCAGTTGAATTAAATAAAATAATGTGTTGATTAGGGGATTGAGATTTGATTTTAATTGAAGATATTCGTGCCATTTAAAACAAATGAATTAAAGAAGGGCTTTAAAATGAATTATAGGAGGGGTAAATTAGGAAAGAGGCCATTCCTATATCTATTCCCTTAGGCCGTGTATTATACACATTCATTTCATTTGAAATTTTTTAAAAATAGAGGCTGCCTACCATTAACAAGGAGAGGGAAAGAAGAATTAAGAAAAGCTAAAGAAAAAGATAATTCGAATCAAATTCATCCAATTCTCAAGCTCCTTTAATCTCTAAAGCTAAGGTGAATAATGTTTACATCTCAAATTTTTATTGGTTTCGGTTTTAAGATTAAATCCGAATATTTTGCATTGATTTGCCATGTTTTTGAATGATGGAATGTTTATATATACTTGTTGATGATTTATACATGCTCATATTGATTTTTATGATGTGTTTTAAAGTAAAACCTATTAAATTACATCTTTACGCCTTGCGAATTTTAATATAAATTAGAAATAATAATTTGGCAAGGGGTTTCAATTTTTAGAATTTTTGGAATAAATGTGGATTTTATATGAATTTTCTATTAAAGTAAATGATATTTTGGGTTATAAATTATATACGGGTAAATAATTAATTATTTGAGTCTGAAATTTTTATATGTTAGAAAACTTATATAATTTGATTTTCTGGAATTTTTCCAGATATTTCCTAAGAGTTTTAATACGTATATAAAATTATTTAAAGTATGAGACTTAAATGTTTTATATATTTTATAAACGAGAAAAGGGCTTTCTTTAAGAAATTTGATTTGATAATTCTGGAAAATGGTAGCACTTTTGAAAAAGTAATATGGCAACCAATCAGATTTAGACAAACAAGGCAGGTTAGGTACAAAAGAAATAGTTTAAAAGTACAAATAGGGTTTTCATTGTTTCGTCTCTTTTGGCACCAGGTTCCACCTTTCTACCTTTGCCTCCGACGCAGTCAAAACCAATGCATATAGTATCGGGCAACTGGTTCGTAATGAATTGAATGTGGTCGACCATGGGGTTTTGAATGGGAGGAAGCTTTGTTTTTTTAAAGGAAAAATACGCCTGCTTGCTTTCGACTAAGATGCTTTTGACTTAGTTGGGTTTTGACTAAGTCAAATGGTTTAAAAGGAAATGATTTCGATTAGGTTGCATCTTTGTTTTTAAGTGAATGCTTTCGACTAAGTCGAAACACCTAGCTACCGCCTTTTTAACTTTCGACCCAGTTGGTTTTGAAGAGGTTACTTGTTTTCTAAAAAAATTGCCCACTTCTCAAATGTTTTTGAAGAGGTGGTTTCGACACCATCGGTTCATAACTTAGGAAATGGTTTTGAAACAGTTGCTTTCGACTTAAATGATTTTAAAGGCCCTTTTTCTTTTGTTTGAAGTATAACCCGAATTGGTTTCGAAAGAGATGGTTTGAATGATTTCAAAAGGAAGTGCTTTCGACTTTAATGGGTTTATGTCATTTTACTTGAAGGCATAATCCAATGGTTTCAACCGAAATGTTTTCAAAGGGGTTTCGAAGTAGTTAACTTCGAAAGGTTTCAAAAGGTTTACACATGTTTCAAATTGAACCCATATGCTTTCGAAAGGTTTAGATTTAATGCTTTCAAAAGGTTTTAAAAGAGGTTTCGAAGGGGTGGTTCCCCATAGGTTTTGAAGGAGTTGAAAGAGTTGTTTTCTGATAGTTTCGAATGGTTTCTAAAGGAAAGGTTTTCCAATGGTTTCGAAAGGAAATGTTTAGAGGTTATTAAAGAAAGATGTCTAAGGTTCTAAAGTTTTAGAAAGGAAGATTTCTAAAGGTTTCGAAAGTGTTTTGAGAATGGTTTCGAAAGGAAGGTTTTGGCCTTCGGCCTAGATAAACAAAAGGGTTTTACATGGTTTCGAAAGGGTTACTTTCAGGGGTTTTGAATGGGTTGTTTAAAGGGTTTAAACAAAGGTTTCGAATATAATGAATGAGCAGAATAGCCTAAGTGTTTTCAAGTTAAAAAGGACTTTAACTTATTTTAAAAGGATAGGTAATCCTTATTGAATATCATCAACATTATTTTGAGTAAAGTGTATATAACATGGAAAAATAGCTTAGAATAAAGCTAAAGATATATTTTCCTTTTATATGTATGATTTAAAGAGCCAAATCATTTTGAAAAGGTTTTCAAGGAAAATTTTAATGGGTAGTTAACCTTTAAGAAATGACTCAGATTAGAAGACTGAATAGGACTTGTGTAAGGTCGCGCCCTATGCTCATTAGCTATTAGCCCCTAGCTAATTTTGTCCAGAATTCTAGTGTGTAGAGCTTAGTCGTAGGTAAGACTAAAATTTTGGGCACACATAGAATGGAATATTGTTGTACATACGTAGGTTAATGGTAAGCTACAAAACCATTAGGATCAGTTGACCCTTGAAGATATAAGTTAAGGACAGACCATTCAGAAGTTTTGTCTAACGGTTGTTTAGACTATTTGATATGGTATCTGGTAGGCCTGAGTCAGCCAAATGGAAGTCAGCCCAGATTTCGGACAGTTAGTCCGTTTATTACTTGTTTATAGGATAACAGATCTTGCTATTATTTTATTATCATAATCAGTTTGATTAACCAGTTTGGTTGTAGGAAAGGATTTGCAAAATATATGTTTTGAAAAAGGATATTAGTGAGGGGAAACCCGTTCCGCTAAGCGGCGTGGTCTCACTCAATATCAGTAAACCGAGAAGTAACAGAATTATTCACACCAGACTTTTTGTCTGATTCGAAGTTTTTGTTTCCCCTTAAACTCTCGGGTACTCAAAATTGATTTGAGTAGGCTGAGGGTTGAGGTTTTCAAGTTTTAGTATTTTGTCGAATAAAGCATCCAAAGACGAGCAGGTGGCTGACGGATAGATAATTAGGATTTGCAGTTTCATTTTGTTTTGATTCCGCTGTGTATTAAGTCAGATATGACTATATTGCTTTGATCATCCAAGGGGGCATCATCTTATATCGCTCTTGGCGTATTATTGTAAATTATAAATTATCATTGCCTGGGATATGTTTTGGGGATTTTGTAACTTGGATATAATATTGTTTTGAAATGTAATCAGCTAAATGTTGTTTTTTTTGAAATCTATGATTTTGTTCATATTCAAGTGCTTCTGATATTATGGATACCATTGCCGTGTTTTTTCACTAGAAGTTAATACTATAGATGACTGCAGCATCTGTAGCGCTTAGCTTTTTGCCTTTAGACACAAGATGTTACAACTTGGTATCAGAACGTAGGTTTATGAATTTTTTTAACTAAAAATGGTTTTGAAAATAAAATCCAAAGGAAATAGAGAAAGATTGGGGTTTGGGATAACGTTATGATAACGTAGTTGTATTTGCTATATATAAGTATACGCTTTATCTCTAGTCTCCTATCTTTGATTAGGTTATCTTTATGTATCTCATGAGGTTTGAATACAGATATGGATGGTAGAAGCGGAAGAGTTAATCCAAGAAGGGGAAGCACCAAAGGGAATGCCGAACCTAATGCCAAGAGAAACAAAGGTCAGGCACAGGCAGAGAATATAGGTGTCGGGGTCCCACAGGTTAGAACAGAAGCTATATATCAGTTCTTCGTGAATATGGTGCAGGCAAGTGTTGCTGCAGGAGTAGGGGAGGAGTTCCGGAGGTTCCAGTTGTCCAAGATTATGCTAAGCTGAGTGGAGATTATGTTAAGCTCGGAGGGAAGCCATTTATTGGTGCCAAGGATGCTATCGAAGTGGAGAACTGGTTATTACATTACGAAAGGATTTTTGTAGATTTGAGGCTCAATGACGAGCATAAGAGGAGGTTGGCATCTAGACAGCTTCAGGGAGCTACATTGTTTTGGTGGAACAGTGTTACAGTGGAAGTAGATGAGGAAGATATGGCATGGGCAGAATTCAAAAGGAGGTTCAAGAAGAGGTTCATGTCATCTATGGCACAGTCAGCTCTGATCAGGAAGTTCACTGAGTTAGAGCAGGGGAGATTCCAGTTGTGGAGTATGCCAGAAGGTTTAAGGAGTAAGCTCGGTATGGTCATACTGTTGTTGATACCGTGATGAAGAGGAATGAGAAGTTCATTAGGGGGTTGAAGCCTGAGTTGGCTAGGGCTACTTTACCGCATATCAGAGATCCCTATGATGTGGTTGTGGAGATGGCCATGAGGCAAGAGGAGGTTCTTGAGTCTCTAGAGAAGAATAAGGCTAAGGAGGTCCAGGTTGGGCAGGGCCAGAAGAGGAAGTACTTTCCCAAGAAAGGTGCTCAGTAGAGTGGAGCAGCCAAGAGGGGGAAATTTGAGATTGTTTGTTTCAAGTGCGACAAGAAGGGGCACTTCGCTAATGAGTGTCATGCTGGAAAGGAAAAGGATGTCGGTAGGAGGAATAATGTCAGGTGCTTCAATTGAGACCAGATAGGCCACTATAAGAACCAGTGCAAGGAGCCCGCCAAAGACGGAATGGGCAAGGTTTATGTATTAGAGCCTGCTGCTTCTAAGCCAATAGCCCAGGAGAAGGGAAAGGCAGTTTCGGGTGGAATGCTTCATATTTATGGTATATCTGTTAGCATTTTATTTGATGTTGGTGCATCGCATTCTTTTATATCTAGATGTTTGATAGATAATCTTAACCTTTAACCCACATATTTAGTTACTTCCTTGTGGGTTGCGAATCCAATAGGAGGGTATGCAACTCTAGGGTTGAGATGTGACCAGTTAGAGTTTGACCTGTTAGGTCAAATTTTTGTTTGCAGTTTGCATGTGTTTGATTTTGTGGGGTTCGGGATTATCCTTGGGATGGATTGGTTAAGTGAGTACGATGCTAGGATATTTTGCCAAGATAGGAAGATATCTCTTAGTCACCCTGATTGTAGCGACCGGATTTTTTATACTGTTAACCCGCCTTTTGGAAAGGCCGTAAACAAGCGGATTTAACTAAATCGACTGCCCGGTTATTGAGGATGGAATACTATAGGTTTGAGTCGACTGGATGGATGGATGATGCAGCGTGCTTGGAAGAAGGATATTGGATTGGATAAAGCTGGATCGGCTATAACGTGGGTCTAGGAAATATGGATCGGCTAAATATGGTTCGGTATAGTTTGAAGGACTACTTAGAGTCGTTGAAGGGGTTGCTTTGGGTCAGGGAAGCACATACTTCGGGTCATTCCAGGCTTTACTACGGGTTTCTGAGCGATTGGTAGTATGGTTTTACGGTCGGTGCTGGGTGGATCAGATTTCGAGTGGCTCGGCCTGAGTGGGTCGGTAGATGTGGCTCGGTGGTGATATGGGTTGGCATTTCTGGATCGACCGTGTTAGAGTGGGTCGGTAGGAAGGCTAGGAGACGACGTGGAGTGGGTCGGCATTGAAGTGGTTCGGCAACAGAGGTGGTTCGGTCATGATGAGTGGATCGGTATACATATGTGGTTCGGTATATTTGGTAGTGGATCGGCATGCTTAGGAAGTATCAGAGTCGGGAGTGGCTCGGTGTTGGAGTATGGATATGGTTCGGTAAAGGTAGGTCGGCATAAGTCCATCGGCGTGTGTAGGTCGGCATTTTGTTTTGGATTCGGCAAGCGTTTGGAGATGGATTGGCAGTTTGGTTTTGGATCGGTGAGGAAGGGGACCGGCATATTGAATGGGGTCGATAGCTTCGAGTCGTTGCTCACTTACCTCGGGTCGGCATCCTCCAGTCTTCGGGTCGGCATGAGGAGATAGGATCGGCTTCATTATGCTACGAGTTCTAGCCTAGTTTACTCCGAGCCTTGGATAGGCCTGCTTCGAGTCATACCCGGGGAATATCGGGTTGGCGTATTATGAACTCGGGGTCGGTTGTGGTGTTCGAGGTTTAGGTCGGTAGTGGTCTTGGTGGGCCCGGACTACTCAGGAAGCCCAGTAACTCGGGTTTTGCCTATAAATACCGCATGCTGGGCTTCAGGAAAGAGAATCTTCATTCTGTTTTCCTCCTACTTCCCCATTAAGGCTACTTTGCCATTGTTGTTCTAAAAACTCTAGATTGTAACTGTAATTGATTCTCATATCAATAAAAAGGAAACTTCTAGAGTGGACGTAGGCCGGAGTCAGCCGAACCACTATAAATCCTTTGTTATTACTGCTTTCTTTTTAATTTTTACTGTTCTTCGTATTTATACTCTCTACGTATATTTTATCTGTGATTTGTTGCATTCATCTGGATTTGGGTATTAGCGACCAATTTTGGAGCTAACATTTTGGTGCTTTCATTGAGAAAGCTAGCACTCAGGGATTCAGAAGCTTGGATTTTGGATTTAAAGGCTTAGGAACTTGGATTCTGGAGACTATGGCAAACCAATCAACCAGGAGACAAAGGACAGAGAGAAGTCAGCAAGAGGGAAGTCAGGAAGCTTCCTCTGGAGCTAATTAAGCCTCAATCTACATCACTAGGGACGAGATGCAGGTCATGACGAATTCCATGAAAGAGCAGTTCATGAAAAGGCAAGAGGAAATGATGCAGACACTTTTTAGACAATTTGGACAGGCAGGAACAGCAGGAGCTGCAGGAGCTCAGATCCATGGAGCTGGATCAGAACGACTCAACCGGCAAGTAGATGGAGCGGTTCAACAGGGGGCAGCCCCAATCAACAAACAACTGTCAATATGGATGGACCTAGACTCGGGGGCACACCACCAGGTAATGCTGGACCAATCCATGGAGGGATACCAGATGAAACTGTGCAACCCAGCGCCAACGAGAATACAGGAGTGCATGATGAGGAGTATGTACCAAAATTCTCTCGAGGACTTGGAGGGCAGTTAGGAAATGGAGATGAGGGGAAACCCTTTGTGGATAACATTGGATTAGCTGAGATTATTAGGCGAACTATTCGCGAAGGTCTAACAAAACAAGGATTTGGTGGGGTAAACAAAAGTCCGTTTACCCATAACATCAGGATGGCTAGGAATCCACCCGATTTCAAGCTGCCCACTTTGGAAGTATACAACGGTAAGACGGATCCCACTGACCACTTGATGAGGTACACAAGGCATCTGGAATTGCTGGGGGCATTAGAGGAGGTTATGGCCTGATGTTTCCCGCTGTACTTGACCAATATAGCTGCTATGTGGTTCAGACAGTTGGAAGATGGATCTATTAGAACATGGACAGAACTGGTGGATAGGTTCTTGAAATAGTTTCGAGTTCACATAAAAAAGCCGAAGAATGTGATGAAACTGACGGCAGTTAAACAGAGGGCGGATGAATCGCTTAGGACTTTCTTAACTCGGTTTAATGCGGAATTGCTTCGGTGGATCGGCCGGATCCATCAATGGTTCTGATGGATGCACTATCAGGAATCAGGGATAATTCGGATTTCAAAGTATCGTTGATACGGGACCCACCAATGGATCTCGGGGAATTCTTTCATGAAGCTGAGAGATTTCTTCGACAAGAGGATGCATGTTTGGATATGAAGTCAAAGGAAGTAAACATGGTTAAGGATGGAGGACTGCCCGGTGAAAGCTCGGGTAAAGACAAGGATAAAGGGAAGAGGAAGCGCTGGGGAGAACCAAAATTCTCCACTTACACAGGATTGAATGCAACATTGGAGCAAATATTCTTGGATACTCGGGATCGCCTTCCTTATCGAAGGCCGGCAAGGAGGGAACCCTCAGAATGCGAAAGGGCATCAGGAAGGCACTGTCTCTTTCATGACCTGAACGGGAATGATACTAACAGCTGCTGACATCTAAAGGATATAATCGAGGAGCATGTAAGGAATGGTCAGTTGCGACAATATGTCGAAACTCGGAATGCGGCGGTGGAACAGGAGCAGCCACCGTCTACCTCAAACAACGACAGTGCGAGGTCCAGGAATGATGGTCGGTTGGTTATCAACTGATCATGATGGTTTGGAATAAGTAGCAAACTCTAGGCAGACGGCTAAGTCACTTACTCATGTATGGGGACGGAGACAACCCCTAGGCATGCTCTGAGATGATGATAAACCGTGACACTTTGTTTTGTGAAATCAGTTTTTTCTTTTTGGCTTGGACACTTGCTTTTTCTGCTTTGGTTTTTGGAGTTCGGTTTGAACTCCCGGTTTTCTAGATTTTTGGTTTGGATTTTGGTTTGGACTTTTGATATGGATTTTTGGTTTTCTAGTTTGATTTGGATTTCGGATTGGATTTTCCTTTGGTTGTTGGCTAAAAGGTCATCGGGTATGGATTATGCTTGGCAAGGGTCCGTAGCGACCAGGGTTCGGCCTAGGACTTAGGCCCCGTAATATCTATCGGTCACTATTATAGGTCATCGAGTATGGACTATGCTCGATAAGGGTCCGGAGCGACCAGGATTCGGCTTAGGACTTAAGCCACGACATAACTCAACGTTTAGGGACACTGAACCAGGAACACCTTGGCATTACTTGACACAGGTCGTCAGGTGCAGGTTGCGCTTGGCAAGAACCCGGAGAGCTTACGAATTTGGATATTGGCTATGAACAGCTAAGGGTTTGGGCATGGACCCGAGCGGTCCCAGATTTGGATACCGACCCGGAGAGGTCATGGATTCGGTTATTGGTTATTGGATATGGATGGATTAGAACTCGGTTGTCGGGTTCAGATGGATGTGGAATTGGATAAGGATTTGGTTGCTGGATAGGAATCGGATATCGACTCAGAGTAGTCGTAGATTTGGATAAGGATACGGCAATGGCACTTGGATAAAATGGATTGGATTATGAATCGGAAGGTATGGCTATGTATAACATATGGACTTCAGATATCAGATTTGAGGCTATTCAAAACACACATTCCAGTAGCAAGGCATGTTTTGGGGGGCAAATGTTAACCCGCCTTTTGGCAAGGCCGTAAACAGGCGGATTTAACTAAATCGACTGTCCGGTTATCGAGGATGGAATACGATAGGTTTGAGTCGACTTGATGGATGGATGATGCAGCGCACTTGGAAGAAGGATATTGGATTGGATAAAGCTGGATCGGCATAACTTGGGTCTAGGAAATATGGATCGGCTAAATATGGTTCGGTATAGTTTGAAGGACTACTTGGAGTCGTTGAAGGGGTTTCTTTGGGTCAGGGAAGCACATACTTCGGGTCATTCCAGGCTTTACTCCGGGTTTCTGAGCGATTGGTAGTATGGTTTTAGGGTCGGTGCTGGGTGGATCGGAATTCGAGTGGCTCGGCCTGGTTGGGTCGGCAGATGTGGCTCGATGGTGATCTGGGTCGGCATTTCTGGATCGGCCGTGTTAGAGTGGTCGGTAGGAAGGCTAGGAGACGACGTGGAGTGGGTCGCATTGAAGTGGTTCGGCAACAGAGGTGGTTCGGTCATGACGAGTGGATCGGTATACATATGTGGTTCGGTATATTTGGCAGTGGATCGACATGTCTAGGAAGTATCAGAGTCTGGAGTGGCTCAGTGTTGGAGTATGGATATGGTTCGGTCAAGGTAGGTCGGCATAAGTTCATCGGCGTGTGTAGGTCGGCATTTCGTTTTAGGTTCGGCGAGCGTTTGGAGATGAATTGGCAGTTTGGTTTTGGATCGGTGAGGAAGGGGATCGGCATATTGAATGGGGTTGGTAGCTTTGAGTCGTTGCTCACTTACCTCGGGTCGGCATCCTCCAGTCTTCGGGTCGGCATGAGGGGATAAGATCGGCTTTATTATGCTACGAGTTCTAGCCTAGTTTACTCTGAGTCTTGGATAGGCCTGCTTTGAGTCATACCTGGGGGAAGGTCGGCGTATTATGAACTCGAGGTCGGTCGCGGTGTTCGAGGTTTGGGTCGGCATTGGTCTTGGTGGGCCCAGACTACTCAGGAAGCCCAATAACTCGGGTTTTGCCTATATATACAGCATGCAGGGCTTTAGAAAAGAGGATCTTCATTCTGTTTTCCTTCTACTTCCCCATTAAGGCTACTCTGCCATTGTTGTTCTAAAAACTTTGGATTGTAACTGTAATTGATTCTCATATTAATAAAAAAAGGAAATTTCTGGAGTGGACGTAGGTCGGAGTCAGCTGAACCACTATAAATCCTTTATTATTACTACTTTCTTTAATTTTTACTGTTCTTCGTATTTATACTCTCTACGTACATTCTACCTATGATTTGGTGCTTTCATCTGGATTTGGTGTTAGAGACCAATTTTGGCGCTAACATATACCATAGAAGGTTCTTGCGGTGAGATGTATGCCTTGTTGGGTGCTATGGAATCAAATGATGAGCTAAGCCGAGTTTTCATGGTTAGAGAATTCGTAGATCTTTTTGAGCCTGTAGTAGGATTGCTGCCTAAATGAGCCACTGAGATTTGGATAGATTTGGTTCCGGGAGCAAAACCAATGAGTAGGCCGCCGAGCAGGATGAACCCTTCATAGATGAGGGAGTTGAAGGTGCAGTTGGTGGATTTAGAGGGCAAGAGTTTTATCAGCCCGGGTAGTTTGCCTTGGGGTGCAACAGTAGTGTTTTCTAAGAAGCCGGACGAATCGTTGAGGCTATGTATCGATTATCATAAGTTGAATGGGAGGACGATAAAGAATCAATATCCATTGCCCGGGATTGACGATTTGTTCGACCAGTTGAGTGGAGAAAAGGTATTTTCTCAGTTGGATTTGGCAATGGGGTTCCATCAGCTCAGGGTAGCAGAGGATAGTATACCTTTGACGGCGTTTAGGACTAAGTATGGGTCATATGAATGGTTATTTATGCCATTTGGACTGACGAATGCGCCAGCTTTCTTTGTGGATTTGATGAACCGAGTTTTCCAAGAGCACTTGGATAGGTTCATATTGGTTTTCATAGATGATATCTTGATATACTCTAAGGATGAGAAAGAGCATGAAGTTCATCTTAGAGTGGTGCTTGAGATGCTGAGGCAGCATCAGCTGAAAGTAAAGTTTTCGAAGTGTCACTTCTGGAAGAAGGAAGTGAAGTTTCTTGGTCATGTAGTCTCAGAGAGAGGGTTGTCAGTAGATCCGACTAAGATCGAGGCAGCGAATAGTTGGAAGAGACCCGAGACAGTAATCGAGATAAAGAGTTTCCTTGGGTTTGCTGGTTATTATCGGAGATTCATCAAGGATTTTTCATGGATGGCGGCACCGATGACCAAGCTGACGAGGAAGGATGTGAAGTTTGTGTGGACCGATACGTGTGAGGAAGCATTCCAGAGTTTGAAACACTTATTGACCCATGCGCCTGTGTTGGTGGTTCCAGAGGGGAATCAGGATTTGGTGGTTTATACCGATGTGTGTAGAACAGGATTAGGAGCTATGCTGATGCAGAGAGGTAAAGTGATTGCCTATGCTACTAGACAGCTTAGGCCGCATGAGGTCAGATATCCGACGCATGATTTGGAATTGGCCGCGGTGATTTTTGCTTTGTAGGTGTGGAGACATTACCCTTTAGGAGAAAGGTTTAAGCTATATATAGATCATAAGTCGTTGAAATATTTATTCTCTCAGAAGGAGTTGAACATGAGACGACAAAAGTGGTTAGAGTTTATAGCCGCTTATGATTTTAGGATTAAGTACACACCAGGGAAAGGCAACAAGGTTGCAGATGCACTTAGCAAGAAATATCAGAATGCAGTGTTAGCGATGATTGCTGAGTGGAAAGATTTGGAAGCATTAGTAGATTGTAGAGTGCAGTGGAGATCTGCGGCTAGGTCTAGTAGCGATATAGTTGTATTATCTTGTTGGAAGTTCGGCCAGTGTTGATTGAGAAGATTGCTTCTAAGCAGATGGACGACCCAGTGTTAGCCGAATGGATTAGGAAGTTAAGTGAAGGAACTGAGAGCGATGACTTAAAAGGTTTCAGTCTTGACTAGAATGGGTGGTTGAGAAAGAAAGAAAGATTATGTGTTCCGAGTGTGGGAAACATAAGGAAAGAAGTCTTGGACGAATGCCATCATTCAAAGTTCACCATTCATCTCGGAGGTACTAAGATGTATCAGGATATGAAGAGGGGTTTCTTCTAGGAAGGTATGAAGCGGGATATTGGTTTGTGTGTAAAGCAGTGCATGATTTGCCAACAGGCAAAGGCGGAACACCAGAAGCCAAGTGGGTTGCTTTAGCCGTTGGATATTCCAATGTGGAAGTGGGATTCTATTTCTATGGACTTCATTGACGAGTTGCCAAGGTCGAACAGAGGAAATGAAAGTATATAGGTCATAGTGGACAGATTGACCAAGAGTTCCCATTTCATTCCAGTTAGGTCAACCAGGACGGAACCTGTTTTAGCGAGGTTGTTCGTGAAGAATGTGGTTAGACAGCATGGAGTTCCAAGCAATATAATTAGTGACAAATATCCCTTGTTCACTAGCGAGTTTTGGAAGAGTCTGCAGGAAGTTTTGGGAACCAAGCTTAAGATGAGCACCACTTACCATCCATAGACGGTTGGGCAAACGGAAAGAGTTAACAAGACCTTGGAAGACTTGTTAAGAGCTTGTGTTATAGATTTTGGGGGATCATGGGAAGACCTTCTGCATCTAGTTGAGTTTTTGTATAACAACAGTTATCAAACTAGTATTGGGATGACATCGTTTGAAGCTTTGTATGGAAGGCCATGCAAATCTCACGTATGTTGGTTGGAGACCGAGGATAGGTTAATTCTTGGTCCAGATTTGGTTAGAGAAGCTGTAGAAAAGATTGAGGTCATTCGGGCTAGAATGAAGGAGGCTTAGTCTAGGCAGAAGAGTTATGCGGATAAAAGATGGAAATATTTAGAGTTCTCGGTTGGAGACTAGGTTTTCATCAAGGTATCACCAATGAAGGGTGTGATTAGATTTGGGAAATCGGGGAAGTTATCACCGAGATTCGTTGGACCTTTTCCTATTATTGAGAGAATCAGGAAACTTATATATAGAGTTGACTTACCAAGCAATTTGACAGGTGTCCATGATGTTTTTCATGTTTCTCATCTTAGAAAGTGTTAGAAACCCAAAGACTGCTATTGCACTGATAGTGCTAGATGATTTAGTGGTAGAACCAGACTTGACCATAGTGAGAAAGCCAGTTTGCATTGTTGCGAGAGATGAGAAGAGGCTTAGAACCAAGACGGTCAGATTAGTCAAAGTCCAATGGAGTGACGATGACAGAGACTGTACGTGGGAGGTTGAAAGCAGGATTAGAGATACTTATCCTGACTTGTTTGATGTTATGTTTTACCTTCTTGTTTGATTTATTGTGTGCCTTATCGTAATTTCGAGGATGAAATTCTTTAAGGAGGGGAGTTTGTAACACCCCAGATTTTAAGTAACATTATTTAGGATATTTAATCAGTTGAATTAAATAAAATAATGTGATGATTAGGGGATTGAGATTTGATTTTAAGTGAAGGTAGCCGTGGCATTTAAAACAAATGAATTAAAGAAGGGCTTTAAAATGAATTAGAGGAGGGGTAAATTGGGAAAGAGGCCATTCCTATATCTATTCCCTTAGGCCGTGTATTATACACGTCATTTCATTTGAAATTTTTAAAAATAGAGGCGGGCCACCATAAATAAGGAAAGGGAAAGAAGAATTAAGAAAAGCTAAGGAAAAGCTAATTCAAATCAAATTCATCCAAATCTCAAGCTCCTTTAATATCTGAAACTAAGGTGAATAATGTTTACATCTCAAAGTTTTATTGGTTTCGGTTTTAAAATTAAATCCGAATAATTTTCATTGATTTGCTACGTTTTTGAATGATGGAATGTTCATATATACTTGTTGATGATTTATACATGTTCATATTGATTTTTATGACGTGTTTTAAAGTAAAACTCTATTAAATGACATCTTTATGCCTTGTGAATTTTAATATATATCAGAAATAATAATATGGAGATGGGTTTCAATTTTTAGAATTTTTGGAATAAATTTGGATTTTATATGAATTTTCTAGTAAAGAAAATGATATTTTGGGTTATAAATTATTTACGGATAAATAATTAACTATTTGGGTCTGAAATTTTTATATGTTAGAAAACATATATAATTTGATTTCTATATTTTTTCTAGATTTTTCCTAAGAGTTTTAATAAGTATATAAAATTATTTAAGGTATGGAACATAAATGTTTTATATATTTTATAAAGGAGAAAGGGTCTTTTTGTAAATAATTTGAATTTGTTAATTTTGGAAAATGGTAGCACTTTTGAATAAGTAATATGACAACTAATCAGATTTGGACAAACAAGGCAGGTTAGGTACAGAAGAAATAGTTTAAAAGTACAAATAAATAGGTTTTTCACTGTTTCGTCTCCTTCGACACCAGGTTCCGCCTTTCTACCTTTTCCTCCGACACAGTCGAAACTAATGCATATAATCTCAGGCAACTGGTATGTAATGAATTGGATGTGGGCGAAAGGTATAGGGTCGAAACCATGGGGTTTCGAAGGGGAGGATGCTTTGTTTTGTTTTAAAGGAAAAATACGCCTGCTTGCTTTTGACTAAGATGCTTTCAACTTGGTTGGTTTACGACTAAGTCAAATGGTTTAAAAGGAAATGGTTTCGATTGGGCTGCATCTTTGTTTTTAAGTGAATGCTTTCGACTAAGTCGGAACACCTAGTTGCCGCCTTTTTGCCTTTCGACCTAGTTGGTTTTGAAGGGGTTGTTTTTTTTCTAAAAAAATTTCCCACTTCTCAAATGTTTTCAAAGGTGTGGTTGACACCACCACTTCATTACTTAGGAAATGGTTTCGGAACAGTTGCTTTCGACTTAAATGATTTTAAAGGCCCTTTTCTTTTGTTTGAAGTATAACCTAAATTTGTTTCGAAAGAGATGTTTTGAATGATTTCAAAAGGAAGTGCTTTCAACTTTAATGGGTTTATGTCCTTTTACTTGAAGGCCTAATCCAATGGTTTTGACCGAAACGTTTTCAAAGGAGTTTTGAAGTAGTTAACTTCGAAATTTCGAAAGGTTTCCACATGTTTCGAATTGAACCCATATGATTTCGAAAGGTTTAGATTTAATTCTTTTGAAAGGTTTTAAAAAGAGATGGTTTCGAAGGGATGGTTCCCCAGAGGTTTCGAAGGAGTTGAAAGCAGTTGTTTTCGATAGTTTCGAATGGTTTCAAAAGGAAAGGTTTTCCAACGGTTTTGAAAGGCAATGTTTAAAGGTTTTTAAAAGAAAGATGTCTAAGGTTTTAAAGCTTTCAAAAGGAAGAATTCCAAAGGTTTCGAAAGTGTTTTGAGAATGGTTTCGAAAGGAAGGTTTTGGCCTTTTGGCTTAGATAAAAGAAGGGTTTTATAAGGTTTTGAAAGGGTTACTTTCAGGGGTTTTGAATGGGTTGTTCAAAGGGTTTAAACAAAGGTTTCGAATATAATGAATCGGCAGAATAGTCTAAGTGTTTTCAAGTTATAAAGGACTTTAACTTATTTTAAAAGGATAGGTAATCCTTATTGAATATCATCAACATTATTTTGAGTAAAGTATATATAACATGGAAAAATAGCTTAGAATAAAGCTAAAGATATATTTTCCTTGTATATATATGATTTAAAGGACCAAATCATTTTGAAAAGGTTTTCAAGGAAAAGTTTAAAGGGTAGTTAACAATATAAACATGACTCGGATTAGAAGACCAGATAGGACTTGTGTAGGGTCGTGCCCTATGCTCATTAGCTATTAGCCCTTAGCTAATTTAGTCTAGAATTCCAGTATGTACGGCTTAGTCACAAGTAAGACTAAATTGTTAGTTACATACAGAATGGAATATTGTTGTACAGATGTAGGTTATTGGTAAGCCACAAAACCATTAGGATCAGTTGACCCTTGAAGATATAAGTTAATTGACAGACCATCCTGAAGTTTTGTCTAACGGTTGTTTGGACTATTTGATATGGTATGTGGTAGGCCCGAGTCAGCCAAAGGGCAGTCAGCCCAGATTTCGAACGGTTAGTCCATTTATTACCTTTTTATAGCATAACGGATCTTGCTATTATTTTATTATCATAATCAGTTTGATTAACCAGTTTGGTTGTAGGAAAGGATTTGCAAAATATATGTTTTGAAAAGGATATTAGTGAGGGGAAACTCATTCCACTAAGTGACGTGGTCTCACTCAATATCAGTAAACCGAGATGTAACAGAATTATTCACATAAGGCTTTATGTCTAACTCAAAGTTTTTGTTTCCCCTTAAACTCTCGGGCACTCAAAATTGATTTGAGTAGGCTGAGAGTTGAGATTTTCAGGTTTTAGTCCTTTGGCGAATAAAGCATCCGAAGACGAGCAGGTGGTTAACGGATAGCTAATTAGGATTTGCAGTTTCATTTTGTTTTGATTCCGCTGTGTATTAAGTCAGATATGACTATATTGCTTTGATCATCCAATGGGGCACCGTCATATGTCGCTCTTTCCTGGGATATGTTTTGGGGATTTTGTAACTTGGATATGATATTGTTTTGAAATGTAATCAGCTAAATGTTGTTTTCGTTGAAATCTGTGATTTTGTTCATATTCAAGTGCTTTTGATATTATGGATACCATTAGCATTACCATATTTTGTCACCAGAAGTTAATACTATAGATGATTGCAGCATCTGTAGTGCTTAGCTTTTGGCCTCTAGACACGGGATGTTACAAGTTTCTTCTTGGATGGTATGAAAAAGTATGTAGGCTTATGGGTGAAGAAATGTGCAAATTGCCAGCAAGTAAAAGCCGAACATCAGAAGCCGAGTGGATTACTTTAGCTTTTAAATATACCAATTTGGAAGTGGGATTCTATATCCATGGATTTTGTTGATAAGTTGACAAAGTCGAATAGGGGAAATGAAAGTATTTACATCATAGTGGATAAACTAACCAGAGTGCACATTTCATTCCCATTAAGTCGACCAGGATGACACATGTATTAGCTAAGTTGTTCACGAAGAACATTGTTAGACTGCGTAGGATTCCTAGTAGTATAGTCAATGATAGAGATGCTTTGTTCACTAGTGAATTCTGGAAGAATCTGTAAGAGGTGTTGGGTACCAAGCTTAAGATGAGTATCGCTTATCACTCATAAACAGATGGGCAGACAGAGAGGGTCAATAAGGTACTTGAATATTTGTTGAGAACTTGTGTATTAGATTTTAGTGGGTCATGGGAAGACCATTTGCACTTAGTTGAGTTTTCCTATAATAATAATTTTCAGTCTAGTATAGGAATGGCGCCTTTCGAAGCATTATATGGAAGGAAGTGCAAATCATCAGCGTGTTGGTTGGAGATTGGAGACAGATTGGTCCGTGGTCCAGCTATGGTAAGTGAAGCTACAAAGAAGATTGAGTTAATCTGAGTAGGATGAAGGAAGTTCAATCTAGGCAGAAAAGTTACACGGATAAGAGGCGTAAGGATTTAGAGTTCTTAGTTGGAGATCATGTTTTCATTAAAGTATCACCGATGAAGGATGTGGTACGGCTTAGAAAGTTAGGGAAACTGGCACCGAGATAGTTGGACTGTGCCCTATTATTAAGAGGATTAAGAAACTCGCATATCGAGTAGAGTTACTGAGTAGTTTGGCGAGTGTTCACAATGTTTTTTATATTTCTCATCTTAGAAAGTATGTGCACGATCAAGAGACTACTATTGCTCCGACTGCATTGGAAGATTTAGTAGTAGAACCGAATCTGACTTTGGTAAGACAAACGGTACATGTTGTAGCAAGAGATGAGGATAAGCTAAGGAATAAGACTATCGAATTGGTGAAATTCCAGTGGAGTGGCAATGAGAAAGACTATATTTGAAAGATAGAAGATAGGATTAAGGACACATATCATGAGTTGTTATGATGGTATGTTCTATATTTGTTGTATTAGACTTTGTAGCTAGTAGTATATACTAGCATTGTCTGCATGTTTGATATGCTTGTTATGTAGTCCTTAAAGAATTTCCAGGACAAAATTCTTTAAGGAGGGGAGTTTGCAACACCCTTATTTTAAGTTTAACATTATTCAGGAAATTTAATTAGATATATTAAATAGAATAATGTAATGGGACATGAGGATGGGATTTCTGAAAAAACTTGGACAAAAGTATATTGTTATCCAATAGAAATTTTACAAAGAATAAGATTTGACGAAAAGAGAATGCTTTTAATAGGAATAAAACCATTTTTATATTAATTACGGGATTGACATCGTCATCATCGTCATTAATGCCGCAATCATCTATGCCCCAGCTATGCTTTTCGTCGTTACCAATAATGGATGCATATAATATCAATCTCAGTTGGTATGGAATGAATCCACTTGGTTGAAGTGAGAACCATGAGTAAGGTCAGTATCAAAGATGCCACATGTCTTAATGCCGCATATCAATGCCACATGGTGATGCCGCAAGTTTTCACCATTTTTTTAAATGATGCCTCACACCACTATTTTGATACCAACTATATTAAGGTGGTGATGCCGCATGTTTTCTTTATTGACATCGTGGCATAAGGCAGTGAAGCTGCAAGCATTATTTTCGATGTAAATTATTTTATGGCAATGATGTCGCTATTGTTTTGTTTCGGTATAAAGGAAATTTATATCACGGGTTTAATATGTCGACACCGTATGTTTTACAGTGTAGAGCCGAAGTACTATGTTTTCGACGTTATAGTATTAATGCCACAAGTGGTTGATTTCAGTGATAATGCCAAGCGGCATTGATGTCGCTACTCTTTATTCCAATGCCAATGAGGCTTTGTTTTGTGCTAACTAAAAGTATGTTTTAAAGAGGCGAGATAACCTATGTTTAAAAAGGTTGATAACCTTATGATTTCGGCAGTTAGCCACGTGATTTATAAAATCAAGGTTTTGTTTTCTAACCTTGGATAGAGGTTCGACATTGTATAGTGCGACATGAATGCCACATATTTTCTATATTAACGGTGGTGAGCCATAAGTTTTGACATTTTTCATTGGGGATACCAATGTAGATTAACTTCGACACACTATATCCTTTAGAAATTTTAAATTGTTCGGTGGGGATACCAGTGCATATCATTTTGAGATGTTATAAGTTTAAGGGGTAAACAACCTAATTGGGGACACCAATAGACATAGGTTGAACAATTAGGTTAAACATGAAATAAATTGATAAGTGATAAGTTCATAGTTATCCTAGGAAAATCATGGGATGTGTGATGGATAGTCCACATCATGCCGGAGATGGATAGTCTCTATATGGTTAGTGAAGAGTTCATAGTCATCCTAGGAAAACTATGGGATGTAGGATGGATAGTCCACATCATTTTAAACAAATGAAATACATGAGATGGATAGTGTATGTATCCTTGATAATGAAACCATGTGTGATAGGTAGTCCACATGAGATGGGCTAGATAATCCATGAAAAAGTTTACATGTGAGATGGGTAGTCCACATAAATATAAGATGGATAGTCAGATGAAACTAAGACAGAGAGTCGAATAAATTGGGATGGGTAGTCCTGTAGATGTTGCATGACTGCAAATGTTTATTTTCTATATTCTAATCATTGTGGAAGCAGGAGGACAGTATATGGTTCATGTGTTTTAGTTAAGATACCAGTAAGTGGAAACCCCGTTCTGCTCAATGGTGCGGTCTCACTGGATATCTATTTTATTTCAAGATGGTAGGTTATTATTCATACCAGACTGTTTGTCTAACCCAAAGTTTTTGTTCCCCGTAAACTCTCGAGTACTCATTTGAGTAGGTCAGGAGTAAGGGTATCTAGGTTTCCAGTAAGACAAATAAGCTTTTGAGATTTGTAGGAGGCAATCTAGCTATTTAGGAGTTCTTATGTAATATGTTTTGTTGACTGATTTTGTCTGTATAGATGTAATGGCAAGTTGTATAATTTTCAAGTATTAGACTCTGATCCTAAGGGGGCATCTTCATATATCACTCTTAGAATATTTTGTAGTAACTATATTTTCTCTGAACGTGAGATTGCGAATGGGATTATGTAATGAATATGAAATGTTATATATGAAATGAAATGTGAAAGTTTGTTATTAGATTGTGTTTAAATTTTTTCATATTCATGTGCTTATGATTATTGATATGATTAACATTGCTGCATTTTGTCACATAAAATAATACTATGGATGACTGCAGCATCCGTAACACTCAGTTTCGGATCTCAAAATAGAGGATGTTACACTACAGGTGCACCCTACTCAAAAATACCCCTATGAATGAACCCTTTCTTCAACGGGTCATTTACTTGCACCTCCAACTCCCTTTTCTCTTTGGGTGTCATACATCTCAATGGCATAAGCATCGGCCTGACATCCTTCACTAAGTCTATCTGAAACTCAATCTATCAATGCAGTGGTAATTCGATCACTTCCTCAAACACATCTGGATACTCTCTAATGATAGGCACATATGATAATCCATCCTATTGAATTTCAAGTGAATATAAAAAGCTAACCGTAACCCCATCCGTCGGTGGGCAGACAATCACTATCGTCCGCCCCTCCACAGCCCCAATCATCACTAACAGTCTTTCGCAATCCTCTACCACCACATACTTCCTTAGTGTAATGACTCGCAAATCCACACTATTTAAGCTGACAATAAACCACACATGTCTAACCCAAATTGAATGGAAAGATTGATAGTTATGGGATAGAAAGAAAAAGAAGAAATAATATAATCTTACTCAAATGGAATAACATATATTGTTGAATAATAATCTTTACAATGGAAAATTTTAAAATACATATATCATAGTCTAACCTAGATTCAACTTGGAAAGTTATAGCACCTATCCTTGATGAAAAACAAACAATACACAATGCAGCGGAAAATAGAATACGTCCATACGTTGATGAAGATCTCCAGTTCTCCTTTGGGAATTCCATGCATCTTCAGCTAATCCTGAAACTACTCGGATTTGACCCAAGTATAAACAATACCCGGATCAGTCTGGAAAACCAGCGGGAGAAACACGAAATTGTTACCATTATTAAATTCTAGCATACTAGGCTCTAGAATCAACATGGCAGGTACATATTGGAGAATGGATTTCCAATAAATGACCAGGTAAGGACTACCTTCCGATAGTACATCTCTAGAGGAATGTATCGAGGCCTAACTGATGGTCCTCTACCAACACAAGGCTGGCCTACCTCTAACTAAATGATACCAAATATATCATCACCCTGGTCGTTACCGACCTATCCGAGCGCGCTCTAGCATATACCATATAGTTTAAAACCCAATATAGTGGGAATAAATATACTTAGAAGGGAATGATCATACCTAACGGTTGAGAACCATGTAGCCTTGCTACATCTATCATATTTTAGTCATTTCCAGGTGTGAAGCCTAGGGTAACTATTACCTTTCACATAGAACATCAACTTTCCACTTTGAATGCCACATTGTCATTCCATAATCACACAACTGATTTATGCAAACGTATAACTCCTAAGCTCGGACGTCTTAGGAAAAGGTGTTAAGCTAAGAGAAGTTGCCTTCTCCGCCACCAAATAGATGATACGCTTATAGGGATCAATCAATGTGACTTTAAAATGCAATGCCAAACATTCATCCATACAAATTGTCCAGAAACAGGACAAAGCAAAGGCACTTCTCCTACCATATCTTGTTAGGAATTTCCCTTAGGATTAGTAGCGATTTGTCCTTGCAAATCGAAGATTTTCATAATAGAGCACTACTACAACCATAATATATGATATGGTAAATTTCACCGAGGGTCTAGTGGCAAGTATCCCTACATCAGGAAGATATTCATCTTCAATGATCTTTTTCTTCAACATGTTTTACTTCGAAAATGTAATTTGGTTCGAAGTGGTTTTCGAAAAGGAATCGCCTACATCCGATCCTCGTCTCTTCGAGATCCAATCATCGATAAAAAAATATGAATATGTGTATATAGGTTTTATTACACCTCTTTTCATTTTAACTTTTTACCGGTTAATCAAAACCCTTTTAAGTTTGGAAATCTTCAAGTCATTTACTTAGGAAATTTTAATTTCTAATCTAATAAAGAATTTCATCTTTCTGAAACATGTCTTAACTGTGTCAAATTTTTTTTTATTTAAGACATTGTTTACTGTAAACCCAAACAAGTTATATTGAGTAAAAGATTAGACTAATCATACCTAGATTAATTTCCGTATTCAACTCGTACTATTCATGGAATAACGATGAAATCGCCTTTTAAATTCACGCGGATAATACAAATTCCCTCCTTGGAACTTAAGACAGAGTTTGGCCAGAATATTCTCTATACTATAAGAACTTGCTTAACTCTTTTTATGTTTTTTGAAAATCTTAAATATGATCTTTTCATTTAGAGCATCCGAGCTTTCCTTTCGATCTGTTCCACCCCTCGCCTAGGAAGAGAAAATAGAGGCCATGTAAGTTCGGGGCACTGTTTGCTCCATCCCTAACCTTAGTTACACATCTTGTTTTATCTTTCCAGATCTTACCGGCAGGATAAATGTACAAGTCGTTTCCGCATACTCAATTTGTTATTACATTCAAGGAAATGATTTCAATTATATTCTTTAAGCGATATAAATAATTTCTCTTAACCATTTATTTAAACTCTTATTAAAACTTCCAAATCATCTTTAAAATAATAAATTGTTTATTTAAAGATATTTGTAAAAGATTCGGGAAAGAAGAGTTAAGTTTAAATTTATACTTCTAAAGTTTATTTAAAACTGTTGTAGAAAAGTGCTGCGGATAGTGTTTTAAAAGCTTATTTGATTAAAACAACTTTTTATCATTTGGAAATCCGTATTTATAACTCAAATCTCTTTTTAATATTTTAACATATTTATAAAATTTATTTCATATTTTTAAATATTTAAAAATATTCATTTTAAAGAATTTTACACTTCGGTCACTTAACTGCAAAAGCACAATTTTCTTGAAAACTTGATTTGCACATATTTTAAAATCTACAAGGTGAAATATTTATTTTTCTTTTTCATTTGAAAACTATGTTTATAAGGATCTGGAAAATTCTTATTTCGAAGAATTTTGACTCTGTTTCTATCCTGGACATCCATTTAGTTTTTCCGGCGTGAAATCGCGAACTGCCGTTACGCGACGCGCCTTATTTTGACTTGTTTTTCACTATTTTCCAAAACTTCTTCAAATTCGGATTTATTATTTATAAAACATTTATAAGACATTTTAAATCAATAATTTACTAATTTATTCAATCAAAACTCATTTTCACTTTATTTCCAAAATATTCCATATTTCATTATTTTAATATTCAAACTTCCATTTCTTAAAACTTTTTAACTATAAGAAACCATATGCTATTTATTTTTTTTAAAAATGAATTCTTTTTCTATAGCTAATTTAAAAGAGGCTTTACTATCCTTTGTATATCATATAAGATTTAGAAGAAATGTGGTTTCAAATTAACTAAGGATTAAACTACGACTAATAAAGTAGTCCTAACCAATTTTTAACTATGATGTTGATAAGGTTAGAGCGTTCTTTAAAGATTATTCTTGTGACATTGCTTTACTTCAGGAAACTAAAATTAACATTCCTGACATTCGTTTCTTTAGAAGATTAGGCGGGTTTCATTTTAGAAAATGGGCTTTTCTACCTTCAGTGGGTACTTCAGGGGGATTAATGATAGGGTGGCGCGATAATTATTTTAAGTTGCTTCAATGTATTACTAAGCAGCATTCTCTTCATATTATTCTTATTAATCTTTCTGATAATTCTTTTTTAAATATTTCTAATGTCTATGGACCTAATTCTAAAATTAATCGGAGAATTTTATGGAATGAATGCCTTGAATTTAGATCCTTAGCTCCGGGTTCTTGGATTTTGGGGGGTGATTTTAATGTTACGCGCTTCATAGGAGAGCGATCTCCTAGGGAAGGGGATTACTCTGCTATGGAGGAATTCGATCAATTTATTATTAATTCTAATTTGATCGAGATCCCCCTTTCTAATAGAGAGTTTAAATGGAGTAATGCAAGGGAATCTCCATCCATGGCCCTTCTTGATAGATTTTTCGTTAGTGATGAGATTGAAGATAAATTTCCAATCTGTAGAGTCTCTGGTTTACCTTACACGTACTCGGATCATTGTCCTATTATCCTTTCCAGCGAGCATCATAGAGTTATTAATAATAATTTTAAATTTGAAAAGATGTGGCTTTTGGAATCTAACTTTGTGAATTTAATTAATGGAAAATGGATTTCTTTGAGTTATCTTAATACCAGAAATAAGGAAAATTCTGCAAAATCTTTTGTATCAAAACTTAGGGAGCTTAGAATTTTTATTAAAAAATGGAATAAGAATGTTTTTGGCAATATTAAAATCAAAAAAGATAACATTCTTAATGAGATGCTTAAAATTAATAAGATAGAAGAATCTAGACAATTAAATATAGGCGAACATAACGTTTTTGCTAATTTAAAAGATGAACTAAATTCTATTTTAGAAAAGGAGGAGGTTATGTGGAAGCAGAGATCCAGAATTCAATGGATCAATGAAGGAGATAACAATACTAATTTTTTTCATAACATAGCTAATGGTAGAAAATGTAGTAATACAATTAACTCTATTATTGTTAATAATGAAGAGTTAGTTGACCAAAGAGATCTTAACAAGGCTTTTTCAGACTATTATAAGGATATTTTTGGCACTAAAATCAAACATAGAATCAACGTTAGATAGAAAGATTTGTATCCATCTGATTCTGTTGTTGATTTATCAGAGTTAGATAATCCTTTTACTGAAGAGGAAATTAGAAAATCTATTAATGACTTGCCAAGTGATAAATCCCCGGGACCTGATGGGTTTCCAATTTTATTTTATAAAACTTTTTAGGATGTTTTAAAATTTGATTTAGTTAATATGTTTAATGATTTTTATAATTGTAAATTGCAATTAGGGAAATTTAATTATGCAAATGTCATTTTATTACACAAAAAAGTAGGAGCCAAAAATTTAAAAGATTTTAGACCTATATCTTTGATTAACTGCTCAGTTAAAATCATTTCTAAAGTTCTAGCTAATAGACTTAGTTTAAGAATGAATGATTTAATTGATTGTTCCCAATCGGCTTTTATTAAAGGGAGAAATATCACTGATGGTGTGGCTGTTGTTCAAGAATATATTAATCACTATTGTAAGAATAACATAACTTGTGCGATTTTAAAACTGGATTTTGCAAAAGCTTTTGATTCGGTCGATTGGAATTTTCTTGTGGATATCTTTTATGCTAGAGGTTTTGGCCAAAGATGGATCAGTTGGATTATCAAACTGCTTAGAACTGGTAATTCTAGTATTATGGTAAATGGTATATTAGGTAATAAAATTCAATCTAAAAGAGGTTTAAGGCAAGGGGATCCTTTATCGCCTTTATTATTTAACTTAGCTGCAGATGTTTTTTCTAAGATTATTAAAAGAGCGGCGGATAATGGATCACTAGGATATGTAGGTAATGACATATCGCATAATGGTATTTCGGATCTCCAATTTGCCGATGATACCCTGCTCTTTTCTTCTCATTTACCTAGACACATTATTACGCTTAAGTTTATCTTATATAGTTTTGAGCTTCTATCAGGTTTAAAAATAAATTTTGATAAAAGTTCTGTTTTAGTTTTAAATGATTTTGAAAAAGTTGAGAACTTAGTTGCTAATACTTTGAATTGCAAAACCATGAACTTTCCTTTCGACTATCTAAGTTTTGTGATTAGACCTTCAAAACTCAAACATGATGATTGGCTTATAATCATTGATAAAATCAAAAATAAGATTTCTAACTGGAACGGGAGATTTTTATCTAGAGCTGGTAGATTAATCTTAATAAATTCGGTTTTATCAGCCCTTCCGATTTATTGAATGTCCATGCATCTTTTTCCAGATTGGGTTATTGAAAAAATAGATAAAATTAGAAGAGATCTTATGGAGTTGGGAAAATTCTAATAATAGCATAAAATGTTTAGTAAATTGGGATACAGTTTGTAAAGCCAAAAAGGAAGGTGATTTAGGAGTTTTTAATTTGCGTAATATGAATCTGTCCTTTCTAGGTAAATGGTTATGGAAGTTCAAGGATATAAATGATAATGCTATTTGGAAAGAGATCATTACTAAATATTATTATAACGGTAATAGAAATTTATATCAAATTGCTTTTCCAGTCACTCATAACCTGTCTAATTTTTGGAAAAACATTTTAAAATGTCATCAGATTTTTAACCTAGGTATTAATATGATAGTTCACTCTGGTAATTGTACTTCTTTCTATCATGACCGTTGGATTTTGGCCTTACCTCTTAAGTTGGAATTTAAAGAGCTTTATGAAATCTGTAATTTTAAGTTTGCTTTAATTAATGAAGTTTATTCTCCTGAAAATGATCCTCCTTGGAATTTTAGTTTTAATAGAATTTTAGTAGGTTCAACCCTTATGCAACTTTCTTTGCTTTATGCAAGATTAAATCTTTATAATATAGATAATGATAATGATATTATTTGTTGGGAATGGGATAAGAGTAAGAAATATACTTCTAATTCTTTTTACAGATTTATTAATTTTTCGGGTATAATAAACAACTCATTTAAATTTATTTGGAAATCTAATGCTCCTCCTAAATCTAAAATTCACATGTGGTTAATACTGCATGGAAAACTTAATACAACAGAATTCTTAAAGAGAAAAAACATTCAAAATGATAATAAATGTTATTTTTGTAATCTGTACCTTGAAGATATTAAACACATATACTACCATTGCATGGATTCTTATTACATTCTAAATAATATTCTTAAATTTTTTAATTTCAATATAATAACTAAAATTTCGGATTGTGACTTCTACTGGAATAATTTTAGATTTAGGTTCAAAAAGAATATTAGATTTTTACTTGACACTTTATTCATAATTATTAGTTGGTATATTTGGTTTGAAAGAAATCAAAGAATTTTTAATAATAATAATTGTCATTTTAACAAACTGATTTTAACAATTTCTTCATTTTGTTTTAATTGGATCTCTAATCCCAAATATAAATTAGCTAAAAATAATCTTTTTAAAGGGTATCTTAATAAGGTTAGTTATAATATTAACTTATTCAAACATAAAAATTATATATTTAACCTTAACAATATTAACATTAATATTTTTTCAAATTTATATGATGATCTAAATGTTAATCATAACTTGCTTATGATTAAAGATTCATAAGAATCTTTTAAGTTTTGTTTTAATTATTGTTCTTGTCTTTGGTGTTATTAGTTTATAGGTATTTTAATTCTATTGTTTTTGTCCTGTTTAGTCTTATTTAGGTTTTATTCCCTACCTCATCTATACATACATATATGTATGTATGTACATACATATATATATATATCTATGTATATATATACACATACATATGTATATATATATATGTATATTAATTATATAAATATACATATATATGTATAATTCTTACTTTTTCCTTAGTCATCCTTCAGATTCAGGTATGGGAGATAGGGTGTCAAGCTCTTTTTGCAGGTTCTCATGTCTTCATATTGTAGGATTTTGGATTGCAGAGAGGCCATCGGAGTAGAGTTTTCCACTCAGGATTATTTGCAGTTCCACCACTGATGCAGGATACTTTCATCTCCATTGTGGCGTATTATCTTCAGGAGGATCCATTCTTCTGCTTGGCACTTCTTCCTTTGTACAGAGTCTTGAGAGTAGATTTTCCATTCAGCATCATATTCGGTTCCACTTCAAAGTAGATGCTTCTTCATTCCTTCCGATCCAGATGCATGGAGCTTTCTTTTTAGTTTGTGATGCATAGAGCTCCTGATTCAGATGCATGGAGTATCATATTCTTTGGTTTCTAGGTACTTCTAACACCTTAGTATCGGGTGGTGGCCATGTCGGAACTCGATATCGGGGTGTGATGGGTAGTGGCCTTGCCGGAACTCATCTTAGAGGTACCTGATTTTTCTTTGATACTTGTATTTAGTTTTGTTACCTGCCAGGCATGTTGGCGGCACCTTATTATTGTGATATATATAGTTGCATGTGTGCTCTCCTCTATTTACAGAGGATCACACATTTTTCTCAAAAAAAAGATGTTGATAAAATCAACATTAACAACCATACATTCATCCATACAACCAAATTCGTTCAAGTATCCATATTTCAACTAAATGGTATCAATTTATCATAAAGGTATGAACATGAATATCATAGCACAATAAAAATAGGATTTTGAAAGATAAGTGCTCACTTTCATTTGATATGTTTAACTATATATATTACTTCTTACTTCTTAAGTAATCATCAAACATTGTTAGTTAACCAACCAAACATCATAACTACTTTTAATATTCATGCTAACTATTTTATAATTAATTTCAAATTATAAAAAGTATGTATTTTAATCGAGTTTTCACCATTAACCAAATTGTTTTACTTCCTACCAACATTCATTATAACCACACTTCATTATCATTTTCAAATTCAACCAAAAATTACGAGATCCATCATTTCTTCCTCTTAAACAACATGCCTATGACCTCCTTCCCCTTCTTTACTCATGGATGCCTTCCTCCTTTCTTGATCTCGGCCATAGCCATCCTCCACCTTCTCTTAGGTTCGGCCTCCTCCTACTCTATCCCTTCCTCCATCATTATTAAACTTTTAGATGCTAAATCATGTTTTAATGATACTCTAAGATCTTTGGAAAAGTTTGGTGGAGTTTGGAGTTGGTTTGATATGTTTTTAAGAAAGTTAGTGAGGAGATAATAGAGAAGAAGAAGCCACTAGAGAAGAGAAGAAGAAGATGAAGAAGCTTGGAAAAGAGAGAAGAGAAGGTGTGAAGAAATGAGAGAATGGAAGAAGGTATTTACATAAAAAGTAAAAGGTGTCAATTTACCAAATTAACCCTTTACCAAATTACCAAAATATCCTTGGATATTTATCTTAAATTTCACATCACCTTTTTTCAATACATACCATCATCCCTTCACATCTTCCTTACTTAATAATAAAGTAAAACATGCATTTATAGTGATTTGATGTTTGCTTTTGCATTACTTAACTTTTAAGTAATCTTAGTTTATATAAAAAAGAAACATACATATATATATTGTTTATGTTTGATTTGACTAAAGGTATACATAGTTTAAAGTGGGAATTAGCCACAAGGGCCTCTTTAGCAAGTGGAATTAATTTTTAGGACACACAACTAAAATAATTACTTTTAAGGACAATACGCAAAATAATTAGTGTCTACGACCTAAAAACATATGAAATTATGTCCTTGAAAGTAATTGGACAGCTGACTTTGTCCTTGAAAGTAACTAGTCTGCTGATTTTGACCTTGAAAGTAATTATTTCAAATGTGTGTCCTAGAAATTAATTGGACTGCAAAGTTTGTCCTTCTGGTGAAATGCCCCTAGTTTAAATATGTATTAAGATGTGTTAAAATCATGTTAACAAAATTACAATAAGTCGAAACAAATTCCGTTCGACGAACGGTCAAAAATCCAAAAAAGGATCGTCGGTGACATTTTTAGTTTTAAATCAAGCTATTTATTTATGTAAATGAAACTTGAAAATTGATTTGTGATCATCTTTAAATAATTAAAACAAGTTTATTTATAAAACCATATTAAATAATAATAAACTTAATTATAAAATACGACGTCGATCTATCAAAATGCAATCAAGTTTGTACATCTTTATAAACAAGTTTATTTACATTTATAAATTTTTTATCAATAAATTATTATCATTATAAACCCATTTAAAAGAGTTATTTATCTTTTCAACATTCATTGAATGTGTAACGACCCAGAATTTTGAACAAATTAAATTGAGAATATTTAATTAATTTTAAATATTTGAACGATGATTTAATTTGAATCCCCGATATAACTTTGAAATTGGCGATTAAATTATAAAATTTAATCTAGTGAATGCTGAATAAAAATTTGAGTATTCAATTTTCAGCTGAAGAAAAATATTTCGAAAGCTTTTAAAAATTTATATTGGTGATACTGAAGATAATAGAAGCTTCAGAATCGAATTTTAAACTGTTTTGCTCAGTTTTGAATTTAATTGTTTGAATCGATATTTAAAAATAGCGTTCCGGGGCACAGTCTCGGAATTCGACGAAACCAGTTCCATTGGATCCGTAATATTGAATTATTGCCGGATTTCAAATTTCATATTTATCGGAGCTGTTATGTGACCGTACGGTGAGTAAACGGGTTGCAATTTAATTGGGTCCAATTTAAATTTTAAATTTTTTTTTTTAATAAACATCAGCCATCCTAGATATGTATTTAGCAGACCTATTCCCTGAACATCGCGTACCCTTGTCTCCCCTTCTTTTCCTTTTATCACGCAAGAAGAAACAAAATCATCTCGTTCAAAAATAAAAATCTCAGTTCAAAGAAAAAAAATGGCGACAAAATCATTACGTTCCCCCTCTCGTTCCAAAACAAATCAAAAAATCTTTCCCTCGGTTCAAAATCAAATAAACGACCGCGTATCCCTCATCTTCTAAATCGAAGAAAATAAAAGGGAGAAAAACAAAAGGGGGAAAATCATCTCGTTCGTTTTCAAATGAAAACAAAGTCGCGACTCCCTGTAGCGATGGCGACGATGGTACTCTCGAGCAGGCGCGCGTAGGGGGTTACGATTTTGGGATTGGCGATGGTCGAAGGCGACGGCAGCAGTTTTGGGTTCGCGAGTGTCCAGGCGTGTGGCACATGGTAGCGACATCGGCAGTGATTTCGTGATCGAGTCGCCGAAGGAGATGATGGGGCAAGCGCGCAAACCAAAGTTGGTCGCGCTAGGCCGGTCGTTCAGCGAGGGCAGTGGATGTTGTCGCGATCGAGGTTGGAGCCTCGCGAGTTGTCATAGTCGCGTGCGCGAGCTGATTCGCGTGCTCGTCGCGATGCTCGCTGGATGGGGGTGAAGCATTTCTGGCGATGTCGCGATCGTTGAGGAAGTCTGCAGTTCGAAGGCAGTGAGGTATAATAGTATATTTATTTTAATTTTTGTATAAATATTTTAAAAGGGAAAATTTTTGGTTAAAATCAAATTACCAGTTTAAGAAATTTTTTATCACTGTTTGGTTTAATTTATTTAAAAAGGAAGTTTGTTAAAAAATAATAATAATATTAAATATATATGTATGCAGGTTTAAAATATATATGTAGTTTAAAAGGAAAATCATTTAAAAGAAATTTATATAAGAAAAATGTTTGAAATATATATATGTAAATGAGATTTAGTTTAAGGAAACAAGGAAGTTAGTTTGAAATTGAAATACTTAGTTTAATAAATCTATTGAAAAGAAAAATTATTATTCGATTTATATCGAATATTAATAGATTGTGTAAATTATTTATACAAGGTTATAAATCAAGAAAATCAATCTGGAATGGAAATGGGATTTGCAAAATAAATGCTAAGGTGAGATTTTCTCACTCAAATTGAATGTGGAATTTTTGCAGTTATTTATTGATTGATATGATTGCTATTTGGATGTGATATTAGATATAGTAGGATATATATATATCTATATATAGCAATATATACATATTGGCATATGTATATATTGGATTGATGATTTCCCGCCTCGTATAGAGGATGAGACCCTATTGCGCCGTTAGTAAGCGGATATTTTTATAAAACCCATATACCGCGATATTCCACCTCGAAGTGGAATTGGTATTGTGCTAACGTCTGTGGATGCAGGGAAACAGGTTGGAGGGATCCAACTGGATTCCTCAACGGTATTTATTTATTTACAGATATTGATGTATATTCTGTTATCATATGTTGATATATGATGTTTGTTGTTGTGATTGACTAATTGGTGCTGTTGCATCATCGGATTCAAGTTTTGAAGTTTAAAAATAACGACTTTTACTTTAAAAGGATTTTAAAGTGATTTTTGAAAGTAGACGTTTTATTGAATTTTTGAATTGATTTATTTCAAATAAATAAACGTCTAAAATTTTAAAGTTATAAAAGTTAAGATTTTTGTGAAATAAAATCAAAGTGTGATTTTTGAAATAAAAGTTAAGAAATTTATGAAATGGGTTAAATTGGGATTTCTAGTATTATAAACGGTTTATTTAAAAGATGTACAAAAATGGATATTTATAAATTTGAAATATTGGGATTATAAGACAAGTTTCTATAAGTGTAAATGGGATTTCATAAGTTAATGAAATCTGAAAGTTTTAAATTTTGTGAAGTTTAAAAGAACGATTTCTTTTAAAATAAATGAATTATAAGTTATATTAACTTATAAATTGAATGGGTCATTAAAGAAGATGTATAAATCGAAGTTGTTATAAAATGGAAATAGAATTTATAAACGTTGTTTTTATAAATTCGAAAATAAATCAAATTTGATTGATTTTAAATATAGAGATTATTAAGGGAATTTTATCCACGATTTTGGACAGTGGATAATTCTTGAAATAAATGTGTAGAAAAGATTGAAATTTGGTTATTGAAGTATATTCACGATTTTGGACAGTGAATATATTATGGAAAAAAAAATGGTTATGTTTGGGAAAGCGATATTATAAATGAAGTTAATTGTTTTAAAAGATGTTTTAAAACGTGTGAATTATCGAAATCATAGATTTCAACATTTTTATTGTTGAAATAGACGTTTTCGAAAAATAAGAAATGGTGGACTATAACACTGTTGTTATAGTAAATGATTTCCAAAAGGAAATGTTTTTATGAAGTATTGGGATTTATATATCTATTTAATTCCGAATCCCTATACTAGTGATTTTGTGTCGTCGTAACGATGTTTTACGTAGCATTCGTTTTGACTCAAATAAATGTTGTCAAAGTAAATGATTTCCTTAAAGAATGAAATTTATACTTAATATTGATTTAAGTACATCGAATATTTTCAAATGTTGAAAATAAATAGATTTGTGAAATACTTATTTTTAAATAAGTATGGAAATGTTTTTCCAATATGAAATGAACTGTTTTGAGATTTTATCTTCAAAGATAAAATGAAATGTGGAAATTGATTTGAAATTGTTTTCAAATGGTTAAGTGTGGAAATTTTATATCTAGTAAAGATATTTTGGAAAAGAAATAATTTGGAAAATTATTTGGAATCTGGTGATGTTGCGCATCTTTATTGATAGTTAAATAACCGACTATCAATAATTACCTTGAACGATATTTGTTGTGAATTGGATGAATTTGAATGCCACACTTATTTTGAATAAGCGCTCACTATTCGGGTTAGCCGGGAAAGGACCATGGGGTCGTATAACCCATTCTGAATATGTGATACGTCATTATGAATTGCATTTGAAGACCGGTGTTGAAGACCGGATATTTTTGAAAACGGAAGGATTACCGTCGAGTTACTCTACATCGGCTGATCTCCGATTTAGAGGTTTTATCACCCTTAGTGACGGGAAGTCCGGACGTGATTAGAAATTTATCCGGATGTGCAAGGGCTTCGTGAGAAGTGCCTTCGGTTCTGTTCGATCCCGGAACAGACTTGTATGGATTGTGTGTCTGACGTTACAATTTGAGATATAGAGCTGATTTCTTTCAAATACATATCTGTTGGTGGCGGAGAATTTATTCTCTTAGCTTAACACCCTTCTCTGAGACGTACGAGCTCAGAGGTTATGTAGTTGAAATTTATCAGCGATATATTCCCAATTTGGTAACGTGGCATACTGAGTGTTGCTGTGGGATGATCAGTGTTTGATCATTTGTGATATGATCATTTGTTTGATCTTATATCTTTGTGATCATAGGTTGATCATTTTGTTTGACCCGAAGCATGGCTTTGTAGAAAGCGTAGCTTTGTGGACGAGACTTCGTCGAGCCTCACACCCCGGAAATGGTCAAAACAGGAAGGATGCGGCAAGGTTCTAGGGAGTAGCGCCCCTTAGTGTATGTCATTCCTTCTGGATAGAGGTGGTATCATGGTATGGAGCCCAGATACTTAACCTATGTGGTTGCTGCATTTTTACTATGTGGTTTGTTGGAAATCGGGGATCCTCGGGAAGATCGGTTACGATCGGGGGATGACATACGCGTGTCAGTAGTTACCTATTTTTGCAGAGGTAACCCGGCCTTGTGTTGGCAGAGATCCGGTTAGGTTCTCGGGTCGTCTATTCCAGGGACGTACCCATCGTGGCATAGGAAGTTCCTTGGCCTGACCATTTGTTGGAAATCCAAAGAAACAATACGTGAATTGTACGATTTTAGTTGTATTACCTGCTATGGAATGTGGCGGTAACCTGCTATTGAACATAGTAGCTATAGTAGGCATAAGTGCGGAATGCCTATGCTGGCTAAGATTAATATTATACTTTCGAAATGTTTTCTACACTATGCACTAATAATAATATCAAAAAGATTTGATTTTGCGTAGTAAGCATCTTTGACTATCATAAGAAGAAATCTCCTCCAATTCTGCGTTTGCATTGTGTGCGTGGTGGGAGGTCTTATGGTAGTTTCATTTTCCAAAAGCATTGCGAATTGACATTAAAGTTTTCCTGTTGTTTATTCTAAAGATAAACTGTTTTACGATCTCACACTAGTCACCATGACTGACTCGGAGTTTATTGTTCCCTTCTAAACTCTGGGTGCCCACCAATTTCCACACGGGCAGCCTAGAGTTATGTTATCAGGATATCCTGGAGCTTTGGAGATAAGCTGGATGACGAGACGTAGTATTTGTATCTGATAGTATTTATTCCGCTGTGTATTCTGTATGAGGACGAGTTTATATAACTGTCCATTGTTGTATATTGACTCTGATTGATGTATGTATAAAAGGCTATAGTTCTTTGTTTAAAGATTATTAATTTATCTATTATATGTTGTTCCGCTGCGATGTGTAAGATTCCGATATTGTTTCTGTTTTGATGTTGTTCTTCTTTCTTCTCTTTTTCTTCTATCTTTTCTTCTACCTTTTTCTTCTATTTAAAAACCCTCACTATTGGAGTTTCCGGCACTCGATTGCTCGGCAGTCGATAAAGTGAGTATCGATGTCGAATTTTCGAAAGTCGAAAATTTCGGTATGTGACAGAATGTATATCCCATTTTATCGCAAACCGAGTTTTGTCACCTTTCGATGAAAATCTAAATTTCTTGATTTTGTAATCAAATTCTAAAAATAAATTCACCATTCTTATTTATCACATAAAACGTGATTATTTATTTTTTAAAATTCTATATCTGAATATTTTGTTAAATATTTTACTTTCAAAGTGATAAAATTATTGATGTTACATTCACCTATCCTTAAAAGAATTTCGTCTCTAAATTAAACCCGAGCAAAAGTTTGCTCAAAGTTTTATTTTTGAACTCGATTCTATTGGATATACATAGATCATCTGTATGAAATATCTTACTTGATCTCATGTTCGAATGCACAACTTTTCTTCTGAACTAGTATTGATTCCTTGATCCTCTTGTGCGGACTCTGATCAGGCTTATTGATCAGAATCTTTTTCTTTCCTTGCATAGTTCTCAACTATGATAGAAAACTCAAGTACCCAACCATAAATTCTCATCAATGTTCGTCGTCAAGAATCAAGTGATAAATCCTTTTTCGGACTAGTGCAAACACCTCAAAGTTCCATACTCGAATCTTAGATCAAATTCGTGTGACGAAATGATCCACGTATAACTTATGTAATTATTCCTATTGGTTATTTTTTTAACTACAACAAATTCTTTTCATTCGCATCCTTTATTATTTACATCCATTTTTTTTGAATTATCTCTTACAACATTACTCAAGTGTATAAATGGGTTCATGACTTAAATTTATATTTATATAATACACCTTTACATCCTAAAAGTATATGTACAAATCTTAAATTTTCAAATTGGTTTTACTTAAATCAGGGTGTTTAACAAATTTAAAACTTGTTGCAATTTACTATAATCTCAAATTCATAAGGTACAAAAACTTTATCACTTATATTTTTATACAACACTTAGCTTCCATTACCATATCAAATTTTGGAAATCACGACTATCCAAAATCGCCAAATTTTCCATTTTATCCTATCAATTTGTGATCCAAAATTATCTTTGGTTTAAACATTTTTATGAAGATGCTTCTTTATTATTAATCAATTTATCAATTAATGATTCATATTTTCTCTTAATCTTAAGAAAATTATAGAGATTGAGTAACTATAAAATGATACCAAGGAACTGGGTACTACCAATGGTATCATATATCCCCTTAACCAAAAGGGTAATACATTAGGGAAGTTTTTACTATCCGAAAACATCTCCTGCCTATTTTTAGTTACTTTCGAACCACTCGAACTAGTTATCCTAAGATACTTCCTTTCAAATCCTTTATTTGAAATAATACAATACGTATTTTTTTAACAAGTTATTTACTATTTTTTATAAAAACCCCATTTATAAATCCATTTCTTAAAATCATCATAACTTCCTTCTAATCATATTAAACTACAAAATTCTTTTCCAAAATACCAGGATTTAAATTCTCAAAATTTATATAAAATACCTTCCACATTCAACTTTTACAAAATCGTTTTATTTGCAAAATATGCTCATAAATTTGTCTTAAATAAACTTCTTAATCTTAAACCAATCTTATTGTCGAACACCTTATAGTCAAATCGTGAAACTAAATTCACAAGGTCAAAATATGGTTCTAATGGAAGGGTTAACAAAATATTTTCTAATTACATGAATTGCTTTTTTTATTAGGTACACTTTCTCTTTGTGGTATTCCACCTCTTGCTTGTTTTTGGTCGAAAGATGAAATTCTTAATAGTAATTGGTTGTATTCACCAATTTTCGCAATAATCGTTTCATTTACAGCAGGATTCACTGCATTTTATATGTTTCAAATGTATTTATTTACCCTTTGATGGTCATTTGCGTATTCATTTTCAAAATTGCAGTAGCACTAAAAATAGTTCTTTCTATTCAATATCTTTATGGGGAAAAGAAGTACCCCAAGTAATAAAAAAAATATTGTTTTCAACAATGAATACTAAGGTTTTTTTTATTCAAAAAATACATATCAAATTGAAATTTTTTGTCAAAATAGAGTACGATACTTTAGTACTTACTTTAGAAATAAATAGACTTACACCTATCCTCACGAGTCGAATAGTACTATGTTATTTCTCATGCTTATATTGGTATTATTTACTTTATTGCTTAGATCAATCGAAATTGATTCTGGTGGACTAGATCCTGACCTATTGTCAAAGTGGTTAACTCCATCTACAAAAAATTTCCATCAAAATGAGCCTTTGAATTTTTATGATTTTTAAAAGATGCAGCTGTTTCAGTAAGTATAGCCTTTTTTGGATTATTTATAGCATCCATTTTATATGGGTCTATTTATTCATCTCTACATAATTTGAGTTTAGTCAATTCATTTGTGATGAAGAGCCGCACGATAATTTTATTCGTTCTAATAAAAAATGTGATATATAACTGGTCATATAATCGTGGTTATATAGATATTTTTTATACTAAGATTTTTATTGAAAATGTAAGAGAATTAGCGTATTTTTACCTAAACTTTTAAATCAAACAATCAATCAATTAGTGATAACAACTGAACATTGTCATTCTTAACAACCAAATACTCAATATATAACTATATCATTTTGAAAATATCTTTTAATCCAAAATATAATCCTAGGTAAAATTATTATATTTACCAATTTTTTCAAAACAAAAATCATTTTATATAACATTAACAAATACACACTCATATATATACTCTCAACTCATCCTAAGGTGTCACTTACCCTATCTATAATGAGTTACTCATCCTACGGTATTACTAACCGTATCTTTGATGAGTCTTTACCCCTATCAGGCTTAGGTGTTCGCTCAACCTAATCTGCGATACCACGTATAACGACTCCCAGATTTGCACTATTTAAGCTGACAATAAACCACACGTCCAACCCAAATTGAACAGAAAACGGATAGTTATGGGATAGAAAGAAAAGGAACAAATAACAGAATCTTACTCAAATGAAGTAACACATATTATTGAATAATAATCTTTACAGTGGAAATTTTTTATATACATCTTTCAGAGTCCAACCTAGATTCCACTTGGTCAGTTATAATACCCGTCCTTACACTTGTTGAAAAATAAACAACACATAATGCAGCAAAAAATAGAATATGTCCATACGTTGATGAAGATCTCCAGCTTTCCTCTAGGAACTCCAAGCATTTTTAGTTAATCCTAAAACTACTTAGATCTGACCCGAATATAAAAATACTTAGATCATCCTGGCAAACCAGCGCGAGAAACACGATTCTTAAATGACAATGTCATAGACCAGAGAAGGGTGAAAAAACCCTTTTGAAAAGAAAGAGTTACTCATAAGACCACGCCGCACATAAATGCGGACGGATTTTTACCTTATGATAACTAAAACATTTTTACCAAATGATTTTATATTATTTTTAGCGACATTCTTTGAAAATACTTTTCAAATAAACATATTCAAATAGCTGAAATTGTTGCCATTATTAAATCCTAGTATACTTGGCTCTACAATCAACATGACAGGCACGTATTGGAGAATGAATTTCCAATAAATGACCAGGTAAGGGACTACCTTCCGGTAGTACATCTCTAGATGAATGTACCAAGGCCCAACTGATGGTCCTCTACCAATAAAATACCGGCCTATCTCTAATTAGATAGTACCAAATATGTCATCACTCCGGTCGTTACCGACCTATCCGAGCGCGCTCTAGCATATACCACATAACTTAAAACCCGACGTCATAGCGGGAATAAATATACCTAAAAGGGAATGATCATACCTAATGATTGCGAACCACATAGTCTTGCTGCATCTACCATGTTTTACTCATTTCCAGGTGCGAGGCCTGAGATAACTATTATCTTTCACATAGAACATCAACTTTCCACTTTTAATGCCATATTATTTTTCCATAATCACACAACTGATTTCTACAAACGTATAACTCTTGAGCTTGGACGTGTCAGGAAAGGGTGTTAAGCTAAGAGAAGTTGCCTTCTCCGCCGCCAAAGCAGATGATACATTTATAGAGATCAATCAATGTAATTTCAAAATGCAATGTCAAAAATTCATCCATACAAGTTGTCCAGGAATAGGACAAACCAAACGCACTTCTCCTACCACATTCTGTCGGGAATTACCTTTAGGATTAGTAGTGATTTGTCCTTACAAACCGAAGATTTTCATAACAGAGCACTACTGCCATCATAATATATGATATGGTAAATTTCAACGAAGGTCTAGTGGCAAGTAGCCCTATCAAGAAGAACTTCATCTTCAATGATCTTTGTCTTCTACATGTTTTACTTCGAAAACGTAAATTGGTTCGATATGGTTTTCAGATAGGAATCACCCAAATCTGATCCTGGTCTCTTCGAGATCCAATCATCGATGAAAAATATGAATATGTCTATACATGATTTGTTACGCCTCTTTTTATTTTAGCTTTTTACCGGTTAATCGAAACCCTTTTAACTTTGGAAATCTCCAAGTCGTTTACTTAGGAAAATTTAATTTCTAATTTAATAAAAAAAATCATCTTTCTTAAACATGTCTTAACTGTGTCAAAAACAATGTTATTTAAGACATCGTTTACTGTATACCAATCCAGTTATATTGAGTAAAAGATTAGACTAATCATACCCAGATTAATTTCCATATTAAATTTGTATTATTCGTGAAATAACGGTGACATCACGTTTTAAATTCACACGGATAGTACAAATTCCCTCCTCGGAACTTAATACAGTGTTTGGCCAGAATATTCTCTATACTATAAAAACTTGCTTAACTCCTTTTATTTTTTTGAAAATCTTAAATATGATCTTTTCATATGAGACATTTTTTTACACTATTGTTACAGCACGCACTTCGCGCGTGACAATGGCACACATTTCATGCCTGAATTTTTTTTTTCTTTTACAAATGCTATTTGTTTTAGATGTGCAAAGAAAAATGAGTTGCACAAATGGTACATGCTTCACATGAGATATTTATAAAGGAAAGGTGTGTGATATTAATTTAACTTAGATATAATTTCAATAACAAAAATTTTGCATTTTAATTATGGCATGAGCGGTTTTAGGTATAAAACTGAATGATTTAGTTTTAGAACACATTTATTTGTATTTTAATTAAGATAGAAGTAGTTTAATTTATAATTTATGTGAGATATAATTGATTGGCTCGGTTGTAGTAAAATGAAAATTGCGCATTTTAAACAAGGCACGAGCGATAAATTTGTTTTAGTATATATAAATTTGCATTTTATTTAAGGTAGAAGCGGTTTAATTTAAAATTAATTGAGATACTATTGATTGGTTCAATATTAGTAAACGAATAGCTTGCATTTTAATTAAGATACGAACAATTTTAGTTAGAGGATAAGAGCGATTGATAAAGTAATAAAGTAAAAAAAATTAAATTTTAATAAAGATGGGTATTTTGGGCAATTTACATTTACATCAAAAAATGTTATACAAAAGGAACTACAATTTTGTTAGGAATCAAAACACTGAGAGGCCTTATTGATTAGATACGAATCATTCGGCTTCATTAGCTTTCACAATTATCGAGAATGTTGTGGCCGAGTTACTTGCAATATAGCCTTCATAGTTCCTAATTCTTAGTTGGCGCACTAATATAAAGGATGGTTTGGAGCAATATGCACATGCATGTGGTGTTCCATTAATATTGTTAGTAAAAAAGTTTGATAAGCTATCCTGGCGTTTGAAGACTACTCATTACTTTGTATTCTGTGACGAATGTAATAAATTAATAGCTAAATAAAAGTTATTGAAAAGTCTTTTTTTCTTTTTTTATAGTTAGCTTATTAAGAATTTAAAGAGACGGAATAAAAATGGAAAATTATGCAGAAAATAGAAAGACGTTTTTTTCATTATGGATTGATGTTTGTACATCTACATCCACTTATTATACTTTACTACCAAAATTTTTGGCACATACAATACACATGCATATAAAAACCCTTACATAATGATATAAAATCGTTACATTTTAATTTTTTTTGTAACTTTGATAAGTAAAAATTCAAAATTGTAAATAAAAATATTTTGAATATTACATTGGGATTAGAATTTGAACTTGTGATATAATTTATGTATCAAAATTTTCATTTGGAAATAAATGTTATTTTGAGTATGATTAGAACTCTTGTTAAATTTTAATTTTTTATATAGCTTTGATAAGTAAAATTACAAAATTATAAAGAAAAACATTATGAAAATTTTGTTGAGATTAGAATTTGAACTTGTGATATAATTTATATATCAAAATTTAATTTGAAAATTGATGGCATTTTTGTTTTGAGCGAGATTGGAACTTCTGATCTCTTATTCTCTACTACTAATAATGGTAATTCAATCAACAAAAAATTGACCGTGTCTTTTTGAATTTCCGAGATTACCCTTCTCAAATTTTAACCTCGCGATATCGCTTCTGCCTACATACCCAAACCTAAAAAACCCTAACTCCAGATCTAGGCGATTCCACAGACATCGTCTTCTCCGACGATCAGGATACTTTGACGCAATCGATTCCAGTCCCAGCGTCTTTTTCATCGAACCACACAAACAAGGTTTGAGTCAGCGCTATTCCAGATCCACCATCTTCTTCAACTACGCCGTACAATTAACACTTACAGATTGATCGACGGCCGATAAGGTAAGCTCACTGATCGGTGGTTCTTGATTTAACGTCTACCGATACCCTGTGTTTCTTATGCTTAATTTTATTCGGTGGTATTTTTGATTTGCATTTGATTTTTTGTTTCGATTCCCAAAATTTCACTAACCGTTAATCGATTACACGGTCGTTGCTTCAACAACGAACTTTGACCATGATTTAGGTATATATATTTTTTACACTGTTTAGATATCAATAAGTTTCCCCCTTTTCTAAATTACAGATGATGTTCGAACTCATTTGGATTGACCTAATCCCATGTTCGGCTATGGTTACCTTTTGAGTTTTGCATAGTGTACTCAGAACCCTTAATTTTAGACTGTTGTATCATATTTATCACACAAATTGCAGATGATTTTAGTTTTTAAGACTTGATTTCAGTTTAACATATAATTTTTATCACTTTTTTAATTACTATTTTCAGTTTTCTAATTTTGTTTCCTGCTATGAAACTCTTTTTGTCATGATTTCCAAAAATACCCACAATGTTGGATACTCAATCTGATTTAAAAATTCAAATTTTTACGTGGGGATGGTAATAAATTCTTTTCGAAAATTAGTGTTATCTCCAGTACAACTTTTCATGTGAAATTACAAAACAGTTATAACTTATTGGATTCTTCTATGTAATTATACTTGCATTAACAAGTCAATGATAAATGCTATAAGAGTTTTGCATCATTCACATTATACAAGTATATCCACATGAGATATGATCAAATTCCAAGATTCAAAACCTTGGATAAAATGGTCAGCACACGTTATTTGGCGTCAAGCCACTTGAGGTCTAGGTTATAACCAATTGCTATATTTAGTTTGTATGACTTTATTAAAACTAACTGCATTGCATTTGTCCAACTATTGGTTATTAAAGGGCACTCAAATTTTTTATTATTTTAAAATACAAAGATTATTTTCTATATCAAACAAATATTGTGTCATAGAAAGGGCATATAGTTATTTATTCAACTCATCCGATGAACAAAACTTAGATAAATTAAATTAGGAAAAATATGGTTTTGTATTTTTCATTTCACAATTCGTAGATTAACAATGGTACATCAAATGTGGTTTTGGTTGATCTGTGCTTAAAACCTCCATCTATGAGACACCTGTATTTGAAAGGCCAACATAAATTGCTTGCTCAACAATCTTTCAATTGATCTATGAGAAACCTCTACAAAATTATGTCAGGTACAAAATACTAATTACAGATAAAATCCATTTCTTTCTTACACATAGACACATTAATAAAACTCATTTCTTTTGTACACATGCATTGTTGAGGATCTAAATATAGTTACTGTTGTTTCAATTTCTATTTTTCCTCCTTCATCATAGGATTAGGTGATCTATGCTAACTGCACTAGGTTCTTATATTTGCATATAGCCATATTCAAAGTTGATGAAGTAGTTCAAATGACTGAAAATAATGTAGGGCAATTGGAGCTGTAGTGTACAAAGTTCCCAAACTAAATAATGACACAACAGCGAAATTAAGTCTCAGTAGTCTAGGGGGACACAACACTGAAAGTAAGTCTCAGAAGTCTAGGGGTCACAACACTTAAAGTAAGTCTTAGAAGTCTAGGGGCAAAGGATACAACATCAATTTCTCAGGTTCATTCAGTTTTTTTTAATTATTAATTAAATTTGGTGATACAATTCAATTATTTTCTAGCTTGAGTGTGGTCAATTCAATTTGAGTGATTTTATTTTATTAGCTGCAATATATTGTTGATGTTGAACAGAGACAGTATTCCTTGCAAATGATGATGTGCTGTCAGAATATGTGACATGGTATGTATGTTCCAATGTTAAGACAGTATTAATTTTAGTGCTGAATGGTATCTTAAAGCAATTTAAAAAAATTTCTATTAATATTTACGAATGTATTTGTTGTATTTGTGGATATTATGGCTGCACTTAAGCATTTCATTGTTTGTTAACAATGTTTTTATTGTATTTGTGGATATTATGGCTGCACTTAAGCATTTCATCATTTATTAACAGTGTTTCTTTGATTGATTTAGGTGTCTTCAATCGAAGATGTTTGTGTGGAAGAGTCTTCATTTGAGGCTTGGAAGAGAATTTCATCATTCAGGCATTGCAAGCTATGCGCGGAATGATTAATGGTTGGAATTAGATGTCCTATTTGGATATAAGGTAAACACATGTTACAGATTTGAATGTGCACAGTATTTTAAATGAGTGCTCTGGCTGGTGTTAATTAATTAAAATACTATGTTCTTATGTTAGTGGCGAGATCATCTTCCACAAACGAGAATATGAGAACAATATATATAAAAAAACATTAAAAACTAGACGCGGATACACGAGAAGAATTATATAAAAACATGAGAAAACAGTTCTTCTGGCTCTATTCCGGTAACTTGCTACAGGTTCTTCCATCTATGCTTTGTGCATTGGTACCATAAACATTTTTATTAACTCAATTTCCTGTACATATTTCTCTATAAATTTTACATTATCCCCAACAATTTTCATTTTACTAACTTCGTAACTATAAAATATAATTATCATTGATATGAGTTTCAGTTTTCTTTTATGTCATTGGCTTTCTTAAGCTATTTGTATCTTGGCCAAAAAAGGTCCTATAATACTGATGTTCTTCCTTATAAGCATTTGTAACTGAAATGGTTAATTTCATTTAGATTCAAATATGTTTATATTTGTTGTTAGTTGCACTTGGATTACTTGCGAACAAATTTCATGCTTGCAGAATCTTTACCTATATTGCATCTTTGTTTCCATGATGTTGTAATGCCTCAAATAATTTCACTATAATCCATCTGTACTATAACCCTTTTTTATTTTATATAAGGGCATATGGAATGAGGTTTCTTTGATTGATTTAGCAATAAAACCAACCCTATCAGTGTATCCCAATATATGGACATTCTGTTAAGTTATATTCCAGTAATGCACTTTGTGCACATATCATTTCCGGTAATAATATTAAAAGGATATTGTTGCTTTAACTCATATGTAGAAGTTTCCGTGTGTTGGTGATCAACCTTTCAGAATTTTTAACTACCTGCTTTTCTTTGATTGTTATTCCACCCTACATTGTTTCAGCTGCATGGATTTTATTCCACTTAGATTTCATAACAAGGATAAAAACCAGGTTATAGATAAAAGACACCTTCTTTTTATAGCATATATCAACTATTACCTAAAATATTTGGTTATTGTCCATACATTAACTTGATTGTATACTACCTAAAAAGTATAACAGAGATATAAATAGATAGTTATTGTCCAGACAGATCTTTTTTTCTCTTGCAGATGCTACTGGAAAATGGTTTTGATCTAAAAAATTCCATGATATCCAAATGATAATGACAAGAAGGTAATAGTGGTTTCTTTCTTTTTTATCACATGCTTTTATATGAATATTCAACTTAGGACATATATACATGGGAATTCTATTCGAATGAAATTTTAGTGTTCGTTTAAGAATTAAATAACGGTAGAAGGAGCATGTAGCTCATCAAGACTTAGAAGGAATTTAGTTAATTGGATAACGAAGCAGTTTTTTTTTGGAAAATGGTACTTTATTAACAACAAAGAATAAAGCATATATTTTCATGATATGCCTCATTAAAACCTTGCAATCCCCCTAACCTAAACGGGTGCCTTACAAGGAAAAAGAGTACATATCACTTCCATATATTAACATTACAAAATCATGTCTATAGGAAACAAGGAGTTGAAAAGATGGAGGAGTAAACTAACACAATACGCACTCAAAAACACCCTTAAATGCTCCTTGATCTATAGACACGAAAATACATCTAAAAAAAGAAAATAACCAAACACGTGAAACCGACAAGAGGCCTACACGTGGTTTAAAACAACAACTCCGGCAGAAACGAAGAGCAAAATATCTCCAGGAAGTAGAATCGACCATGGAAAGAGAGAACAAGCAACTAGATCGGAAAAAGAAATGGATCTAATAAAGATCCAAAAGCGACCACCAGCTCCCGGTTCTAGAATCTTCGATGAAGAGCAGAGGCAAGAAAAACAGGATCGAAAGCAAACAAATACGAGATGAGACCGAGAAATGTTCATGGTGGTCGTTGATGAATTTCGAAGCTCAGATTAGGCAAGATAAGTCTCGTCTCTAAATTCATCACTTTATTTTGCACTATATACTTTAAAAGTATTTTAATATCTTGTAGCAATAGGGTAGTTCTGACAGATTCCGGCATCTCGATTCCTCTAAAAATTCTGTTGTTCCTTTCGCACCATATATTCCAGATGAGGGAAGTGAAAGTTAAGTTGGTAATTTGTCTAAGTGTAGTGTCCTTACCCTGTCTTTGGCTAATGCATTCCAGAATTTGATTAATGTTGCAATTATGATTACAATCAATCTTAATTTTCTGCATGATATTGTCCAGTAATCTTCTCGAGTATGGACAGTTAAAAAAAAGATGATCCCTGTCTTCTAAATGATTAGAACAAAGCGTACATTGTTGATCGATATTAGAGTTCCATCTGCTAACTCTCTCCTTAGTGTTTAACTTATTTTGTATGGCCATAAGCGAACAAATAGACATTTTCGGCGCACACCCTTTATCCTATATAATTTTGGTCCAGAAATGTTTTGTGTGCTTGTTTCTGACATGGTTCCATGCTGGTTTCATAGAGCATTGTTCATTGCTGTTCGGATTCCAAACCCAATAGTCTTTTTCCTTTTGTGTTTGAATATTAATATTATGAATTATATTATGAAGTTGAGAAGGAATATTGTCCATGCTTTGTTTCAAGCTATTATTAGAAATTAGCACAGAAACAGTAGTATTATGCTCATTTACCACATCCATGGCATCCCTACCAACTCTATTAATTAATGTAGATCCATTGATCCAAGGATCGAACCATAGATTTGTGGTTTCTCCATTAACAATATTCCTATTTATGAGACCATTGCACCACTGTCTAGCACGAAGTAATGTTTTCCAAATGAAGGAAGCAGTTGTATTCATAGTAGCAGACCAGAAATTATCTTTTTATTGTATCTATTTTTAGTCCATTTAGCCCATAGCGATTCACCGTTAATAAATTTCCACAATAGGTTAACAGCCACTGCTTTAGATAAATCTTCAATTTTCCTTATACCAAAGCCTCCTTCGTCCTTAGTTTTACACACATCTTCCCAACTCATTTTGTGATTTTTTGAATTCCACAAAAAATTAGCACACAATGAGTTGATTCTTTGAATAACAGTTACTGGAAATTGTGAAAACTACAGCCAAAACTGAATCAGAGGGTGAATAACAGTTTTTATTAATTCAGCTCTACCACTTATAATTAGCATCTTACTTTGCCAATGGTTGAATTTTTTATTTATTTTGTCTATCAGCAATCCAAAATCCCTTGCTCTTAATTTATTATTCGATAAAGGGATGCCCAAATAAATTATTGGCAGACTGCCAATGCTCAAGTTTAAAATGCTAGCAATTTGATTTTTGTTCGTGGCGCCTTTACTAAGAAATAACATAGATTTATTGCTATTTAATTCCAATCCTATAATACTATTCAAGTCTTGAAAGATATGTTTGATACACTCAGCATTGTGAATAGAAGCTTTGGCTATGACCAGAATGTCATCTGCATATATCAAGTGAGTAATCAACGGTTCTGTTGGGTATATGGGTTTAATATTACCTTTGAGGAATTCCATGTCGAATTTTATAGTCAGTAGTTCCATAGCTATGGCAAATAGATACGGTGAGAGGGGGTCACCTTGCCGAAGACCTCTCGAACTGTTAATGAACCCATATGGTGTGCCTTCAATTAGAACCGAAAAAGTTGGGGTAGAGACACATTCATAAATTAGATCCACAAATTGAGGGGGAAAATTCATCGATATCAACATATGATGAATAAATTCTCTGTTGATTTTATCATACGCCTTATGCAAATCAATTTTCAGACATGGATTGTTAGAATTTTTTCTGTTAAAGCTTCTAATCATTTCGTAAGCCATAAGGGAGTTTTCTGTGATTACTCTACCAGGAATAAAAGCATTCTGGTTATAAGAGATAAGAAAATCCAAATAACTTTTCATATGATTATAGAGAAGATTTGCTAGAATTTTATACAAAACATTGCATAAAGATATCGGTCTGAAGTCAGTCATATCTGTAGCATTTGGTTTTTTTGGGATAAGACATATAAATGTATGATTTATTTCTTTAATAATTTTCCCAGTGTTAAGAATACCATTCATAGCATTGCATATATCATATTTGATTTGTTCCCAGTGGAGTTTGTAGAATTTTGAATTGATGCCATCTGGTCCAGGTGAACTATTGTCATTAATTTGAAAAATAGCATTTTTCACTTCTTCAAGAAGAAAGGGTCTGCATAGATTACTTTTTGCATTATCTGACAAAACTTTCTTGCAAGTTATGTCTGGAAAATGAAATGTATTATTCGGCGTAGAGAAAAGATCTGTAAAATAATTTATGGCTGAAAGAGCAATATTTTCTGATGCTGATGACCAATACCCATTGTCATTTAGAATAAGATTAGTTCTCCTGCTAGGTTTCTTTGAATTAATATAGGAGAAAAAAAATTCTGTAGGTTTATCTCCTTTCGTCAACCAGTTAATCTTCATTCTCTAGTCGTTTTCTGTTGCAATACATCTCATAATTTCATGAATCTGATAGTTCTTTGCACTATATTCTTCTAAAAGGTTGATATTTAGAGGATCTCGCACAAATTGATTGTAGGTGTTATTAGCGTCCTCTTTTAATTTTTCCAGTTGAGAATATATGTTGGATTTTGATTTGGACCATATTTTCAGAGCAGCTTTTACATTTTTAATTTTACAGAGGAGAATGTAAAGATCATTACCTGAGAATTCCTGCTCCATCGCCATCTGAACAGTGTTTTGATAGCCTTGTTGAAGATGCCACGCATTATTGTACTTGAAAGGTATGCATGTTCTACTTTTCTTTTGCTCCACAATTTTAATCATGGTAGGGGTGTGATCGCTTATGGAATAATTGCCAAAATTTATACCAAAATGGTTAAACTTATCAGTCCATAACTTATTAACAAAGACTCTGTCTATTTTACTGTGTATAGAGAAATTGAGTCCCCCTCTCCATGTGTAGTGATTACCTGAGAAGTCTGGCTCAATGAGATTAGATTTATTAATACAGTCTATGAATTCCCGATCACCCCTATCGTTATGAATGCCGTTATTTAGTCTATCAGTAGGGGTTAAAATAGCGTTAAAGTCGCCTGCCACTATCCAGGGAAGGTTAATATTCATAGATTGATCAATGATATAGTTCCATAGATCTTTTCTCCTCGTTTCCTCATTAAATGCATAAACAGCGGTACAAATCATGCTGAGACCACTAGTATTATGAAGGATGCAGGTGATGTATTGATCATTCGTGTGACATATAATGTTAGACCACTGTGTCGAATCCCAGAAATTAAGAATGCGACTTTTTTGATCATCTAAAATGTTATGAGAGAAATACCATTTAGGTTGAATTTTATTCGTAAATTTATCAATACTATCTAAGGATAGTTTATTCTCAAGAATGCTAATAAAAGAAAATCTGTTACTGTTCAAAAGCCTAATAATTTCCAACTGTTTGACAGGGGCATTCATACCCCTAATGTTCCAGAAGAGGAACTCCATCTACTAATGGTTTTCGGTTTTGCTACTGTTTTCTGGGGGAGTAGCATTCCCCAATAATTTAGCTTTCTTCGAGTTTTTATTCTTGCCTTTTAGTTGACTAACAATGGAAATCCATGCAGGGTTATCTACCACGTCAAGTTGTGGTGTAGCTTTAAATTCAAATGGGGCTTCGTCTGTCTTGATTTTTCGCGTGTTGAAGAGTTTTGAGTTGCTTAGGGAGGTGGAGTTTTTGTCAAGAGACTCAGTCCTTGTATCCATATTAGAGCAATCTACAATAATGTTATTAGAGACACCATTATTATTTTCTGAATTTGTGTACCTTTTCTATAGTAATTTATGTTTTTCTTTGTTCAATTCTGTTGGATTAGCATTTGTAATAACATTCGAACTGACTACACTTGGTTGGATAACTTGTCCATTTATTGAAATGTTCTGAGATGCTTTACTCTTATCTGTCTGAAAAAGCTTCTGTTCGATGACTTTTTCAAGTTCTGTATCATCTGTTGTCATATTATTAAAGGATTGAGAATCTTGGAGAACTTGCTTGTTGCTATCTTCTTTTGCCAAATAGTTCCCATCAATGTCAATAATCATGTCAGAATTTCCTTCGGTTGTGGGTTTATCATTTATTTTTGGTTTCCAAACTTTATTAAATTGACAGTTGATCTCAGCGTGACCAAAACTTGAGCAATTTGTACATATCGATGGTTTCCATTCATAGACCACTTCTTGCCAAATCATTTTGTCATTTTCAGTTATAATAGGAATTTTACTAGGGAAATTGAAGGAGTTTTTAATTTCAATTAGCACTCTAGCATAAGAAATTTTGATGATACCTTCAGTGTATTTATCCAATCTAATTGGGGAGCCTAGCACCGATGCAATCCGGCTAATCCCTTCTTCTGTCCAATAGTCTAGGGGAAGATTAGGAAGACGAATCCAAATTGAGATTGAGTGAAGAAGCTCTTTGTTGAGTTGCATTCCCAGAGACCGCCTTTTCATCATCATTAATTTTTTGTTGTAGTAGTATGGTCCTCCTTCCAGAATTTTATCACAATCTTGTTTGTTGTTGAATTTTATTACGTAGAATCCATTTTCTTTTGAGTAAATCGAGAATTCATCTTCTGGTTTCCAAACTCTAATAATATAATCTTTGAAAAATGGATTATACGGTTTAGGACCAACTACGTATACTACTATTGCATTGTCCCATTGTTTTTTCGCTTTTACCACAACCTCATCCGACATTTTGGCACATTGAACGGAATTGAATTCGCGTGGTTGATAGAACTTTAGTGGAATAGAAGTAGGTATGTTATTGCCTTTAACCACTTCACTCCACGCTCGACTAGCTGTGGTAGAGAAATTCCATCTATTAGGAGCAGATTTGATACGGTTTTGTGATATGTGATTGTCGGTATTAATAGGGGAATTAGGATTGCGATTATTTTGTCGATCAGGGTTGATTACTTTCTGTTGGGGGTTTCCGCTATTCTTAGTTCCAGATTTCGCTTGAAATTAATTAGTAGCAACACGTTTCCATTTTCGAGATACCACTGTAGTAAATCCTTCATCATCAATTGGATATGGATCTGATGGGGATAAAGGAGGAAAACCAGGCGGAGTAACCGTGATAGGGGGCGGCGGATCAGGAGGACGGCTGGACTGTGGATCAGTCGACAAGGGGGAGGACATCTAAGGCAGAGAAGGAATGACGAAGGAGAAGGAATCGGCGGCTAGGGTTTCCATAACGAAGCAGTTACTAAAATCATATCTGATTTAGATTTGATATGAAACATACTTTCAAAAATGGAATTAATAACTGAATTTTTTACAGTGTAGGCATATTTGGTTGATAAAAATAATATGTGATAATAAATTTGTCCATGGCTTATTGGAGGTTAAAGCTGCAATATTTAGGGCCATGAAACCGCTTTTTGGTTCAATGCAAGGAAAAATCCAATACTTCCTCATTAGATGGACGTAGATCTTTATCAAAATATAAGGGGCGAAATTTCATTAATCTTAGCTTTACCTTTCAACGATCAAGCTGAAATTTTGAATGAATGGCCGAGCTAAAATTTCAAATGAATGTTTGAAGTCACATAGTTTGAAGGTTAGAAAATAATTGAATAGGTAGATTAGGACAAGCGTAATGCGTATGTTAACAACGAGGAGAATCGAAGGTGATATAGCATTGAACAAGTTCTTTAATGGCATTTAGATGAAAAAAATAATATGAGCAAATTAGTTTATGAATAAAATGGCACAATCATCTTCACCTAATGGAATGGAGCTGAAGAAATGGTAGTCTGAACGCTATCAATGTGTTTCTTAATGATATTTTGTTTCATAATGAAAGTTGTGTAACAATCCTTTCATGTTCTATTCGATATACTTTTTTAATATGTATTTTAAATATATAATAAGAGTTGTGGTCAAGGGTCAAAAAATTATGTCATTTCGATTTGATTTATACAAGAGGCTACTAGACCCATCGAAGTTTATATTGACGTCCTTGGTGATCAGGAACATTAAGTAGTTTCTATTCAGACTTACGACTTTGCATTCTATATGGTTATTCGAAAAAACATTCTTTAATTTTGTACATAAAAAGAACAGTAAGTGAAATCTTTGAGTTGATTACATTATATTGTGAATGTATATGGTTAAGAAACCATTTTTTGTTATGACTACTATAAACAAACATTTGGATGCATTGCATTATGAATAAACAATATAAATATAGCTGCAATGATAGTTATATGAGTGTGTGGAGCAATAGCTATTTCTCCTGTAGTATTTGATTGTTTCCAATACGTTTTATTCATTGGAATCACAATTATTTTCTCACTGTACAACAACACAAAAAATACCATAGTGATAAAATGCACGCTCGTCTGTTGGGCTGAACAAGACAGAGACACTCAAGTAAAAGACACTATTGCATTCCCACATTAGTTTTTTTTAGGCCTTCGTCCAGTTGATTGTAATTGTGGACTTTTTTCTTTGTCCATATTTAGCGTATTTGTATGCACTACAAATATTTGTTGATGATCGGCAAATACCGTGTGCTGAAGGCACACAGAAAACACAAGCCATGATACATAAGTTGTTTGTTACATAGTGACTTTAGTACTAAGCTAGCTTTCCAAACTTCAAAGTTCACCGTGTGACCAATTTTAGCTGTTTTTGTTGATTCTTTCCTCAAAACCTGTTTTGTCTAATTCAAAGCAAACATTATTTCTTACACGCTCTGTTCCGTACACCGATTGATTGGTTCACTGAATTGTGATCCATGTTTTTTCCATTGTAGCATTTTAATTACAAACAACATTTATTACAAGTGCTTAATCGGTAAAATTCTTTGATATGAACATGAACTCATTTTCCTCTGCTTAATGGCTATAGTAGTTTTCTTTTGTATGAACATATTTACTGTAACTAAAAGCTAAGTAAACTGTTGATTTTAGGGGAATATGGTGGCCAAAGGATCAACATTTCCTTCAGGCATAAAATCCCTTGCTGATTACGTGCATAGCAAAGGACTAAAGCTTGGGAAATACAGTGATGCTGGGTAAACTATATTATTCCTAAAAAATAGAAAAAAATAATAATACAGTTGTATACTTCTAGCAGTATCACCTATCTTTTCCACTTAATCAGTTTCTTTCCTCTTTTTTCTATTTCAGGTCACAAACTTGCAGCAATACAATGCCTGGGTCACTAGATCATGAAGAACAAGATGCAAAGACCTTTGCTTCTTGGGTAAATAAGTCTGCAAATAATCAAATATATATACAGATTGCTTTATTTTCCAATTAAAGTAGGTATGTTAATCAACTTATACCATATACATTTGAAATGAAATAATAGAGTTCTAAGGTATATTCACCAAAATTTTATTATTTTTGTGCTTATAGCACATAAACACACACACACACACACACACACACAGATATATATATATATATATATCTACTATTAAACAAATATACATATACTTAACGCAGTAGTATGGCCGACCACCAAAATCCAAACAACATATTTTACTATAGCTGGATTGATCAGAGTTGCACTGCGGTGGATATATCAGTCAAGTTATGGTCACGCTATGAATACTAGAACAAGTTAGTGTTAATAATACTATTGGTAAAAGCTTGAGGGCTTCCACTGCAAGGACATGATAGTCTATGACTGCAAAGTAAACAAGGGATGAAGTATATTCCCTAACTGTAATTTTTACTGTAACTGGGTGAATTAGGACTATAGCTTAGAAAAGTTTGGATGTATGGATATGAAATCAGACTATACACAGGAGATGATGGGATGTAGTTTGGAGAAGTCGAATTATAGCTTGGAGAAGTTGGGCTGTAAGAAGGCAAAGTTGGACTATAAGACAGTGAAGTAGGACTGGGTGAGGTGGGACTGTAAGTAGGTGATATAAGACTATAGACTGAGCAATGTGGCTATAAACCGAAGATGTGGGTCTATAGCTTGGTGAGGTCAGATTGTAGGTTGGTGAAGTTGGGCAGTAGCCTAATGATGTCGGAATGTATCTTGGAGAACCTGGGGTGTTGCTGCTTGAAGAATTCTAGCGGTAGCTCGGAGAAATTAGGTTGTAGCTCGGAGAAATTGGTTTGTAGCTCGGAGATGTAGGAGAATAGGCTAGGTTGTTATTGTTGTGGTTGTCATTATTGTCATCGTTATCACGGTCATTGGAGTACCCAAAGTCAGACTTTAGAAAGTTTATCTTACCTATGTTCGTGTGCATACTAATAAGATTTTTAACAAACTATTTCTATTGAAGATATATTCTTATGAGATGAGATCCTATACAAGTTTTGAAGTATTAAGCAAGCAATTATTTGTTAGTGACTTATATTTTGTTTGTGTAAATGAATTTGAATGGGATAAATTATGCAATTATTACATGTTATAAGGAAAATATTTGATGAAGCATTGATTATTAACGGTGGGATTATTAAAAATAATGTAATCAGTGAAAAAGATGACATGGGTCTTTTAAGACCTGATGAGTTGTGTTGTTTTCGATTTGTCGTTAGTGATAAATATGAAATGCATGAGAATTCTAAATATTTATGCATGTTTTCTGGCTGCTTCGTAATATTTTGATTTTTGGAATTTGTTGGTTTGCTTTTTATCTCTACTTCTTATTTGTTTACAAAGAGTTTTCTTTTCTTTCTTTTGGAACCACGGATATTTTCTAAATGCAACACGTGGATGTTTTATAAAGTCAACTTCATACTAGAGGATATGATTGTCTACAACAATGTTGGACATTTGCCGACATTTATATTCATTCATTCATTCATTTCTAGAATATGAGCAGAGTTTATATAGTTCAGATCTATAAGGGTGGAGAATACAATCACATTGTTGAGTGAGTGGCCCATAAAATTACATCAAAATTTGGTTTTGAAATATCATCTTTTTATTCTTGAGAGCGTGGTATTTATATACAAATGTAGAAGGTATTAGAAATCATGCCACCTGCTTTTTAATTTTGATGACTAAATTTTTAAATTTGTAGATGCAACAAGTGATGAGTTCATGTATGAAATATGGAGCTTTTCCAACAGGGTTTCAGGTTCTCTTTGGCTTAAAGTGGGAAAAGCCGAGTTGTATAATATATGTGCAGGTTGTGTTATGTTGTATTTGAAAAATTAGCAGTTGAAATGAAAATTTTCATTATAAGGTTGCATAGTTGTTTTGTTGTAAAATTGCAGACAACCCACGCGTAGATAATTATTGAATAGAAATTAAGAATTTTGTGTGCTATAAACCCAATATTTTTGTTTTGTAACTATGAATTCTTCAGTAATGTTAATGTTCATTCAATGTAATTGCATGGGTTGTAATTAATCTTTCCAGCCATTTCAGGAACTATGGAATGGTATTTAATTTGTTGAATTTCAAGTTGGGGTTTGATATAGTTCAATTCTTCATCCACAAATTTATGTAATTCGCTGAAGTTGCAATATCAAATCTTATGTCCTTTTAGCTTATATTTGATCATCAAGTCAGTAGACTGGGAAATGAACTACAAAAATTCATTAAACAATAGAAGGGACTGAGGGGAAAATGGGAAGAACAAATTTAATTAATAAACGGTTGATTTCTTCTTCTTCATTAATTTATTTTTGTTGAAAAATAGTCATATTGTTTGCACTGAACTTGAGGAATTTGGACCAATTCGGACCATTGAATCATAAAAAAGATGGTCCAGTCATTTTGGTGCATTTTATTTGTCCTCATTTTACTAGGTAATATAGATTCTGCAACTTAATGAATAGTTTAAAGACCTTTTATTTACTTGATAGTTCCATACTCCGATTTTGTTTGCCTAATCTAAAGACCCAATGCACGTAGTATTTTACTAAGACCTTTTATTTTATTTTTATTGACAAGAATGTAGTTTGACATAGTCATTGAATATTTTAAGCAATACAGGCAGCGAACCGAGACAAATATTTATACCAGTATATGCAAATCTGATACTTAGGGTGCGTTTGCGACGAATGAAAACGGGGTTTTTGAGCAGGGAATATGAGTGCGGTATTTGAGCGGGGAAGATTGGTGAATGGGAAATGGAATTGCGGCTACGAATGGGGTATTTAAGCGAAGTATTTGAGCGGGGCATTTAAATTGTGACTTTTAATTTAATTGATTTGTAGTTAATTAATCATTTGTTTTTAATTGTGTAATATGCGTTTAATAATTGCAAATGACACGAAATAAATTGCTGAATTTCATTAAAATAAACAAATATATTTTTTAATTCAAATAAATAGTTTAATCATCTACATAATGTAGAGCACTTCGATACGACTACAACGCAAAAAACCGTGGACCTTATATGCACAAGTTATTAATTTTAGAAAATCATAAAAATATAAATTTAATTAGTTTTAACATTATTAAATAATTTATAAAAGCGGAAAAATTGGCGTCAATACATTGCGCGTCCGACGCCACCGCTCCTTTCCCTAGCATTCACACAACGGTGCTGGGAATGGGGTATGTCGTTGCCGCGTCGGACATCAAGAACAGAAATGGGCCATTTTATTACTACGAACGCTATCTTACACTAATGATTCTACAAAATGATGATGTAGGTTTTTGAGATCAATTCACATTCATATCAAATGACTTTGCTGAAATAATCTTTAGAAAATTATCGGTTAGAGATGTTTAGTCCTCAATCATTTAATACTTTGATAATGGAAGTTGTTGTCGAAATTCAAAAAATTACCGTACTGCTAACATAGTTGTTAATTTTATGCTACAAATTGGTTCATAAATTGATGTGATAAATATATAAACTGATAATTTAAATTCACTTGATATTTTGTTCGAATATGCTCTTAAATTATGCACAAAAATAACGTGGATGTGGCAAGCTACAATGTTAAGGTCCTCGAGAAAATTAAAAATGGTGAAAAATGATCACTGCACTGATTTATTATCTTTTTTTTAATAGCTACACTGTAAAAATATGGTTCAGCAATCAAATGCAGGTCCACCTGGATGTGCATATATACTCGTTGTATATAATGGCACCTTTAGAACTTTACGATCAGACCAAAAGCTTGTTACTCTATTCCAACTTTTAATAAAGATTTTGTTTTGTAGTGACCCATTAAAATATTTTTGATTCTCACATTTCCTACGTTAATGTAGTGGAAATATAATTAACAATAATATAAAATACATTGCAAATATTGGGGATTTTGGACAATATGCCTTTGCTATTAACAGTAAATAAGTAGACCAGCTTTTGAAACAATTTATGAATGCTAGTAATTAAATTATAAGAAATATTAGGCACACATCCTTAAAATGGAACTTAATTAAAAGTGGGTCTCTGTCACAAAAAATATACTTTCTACATCCCTGTTTTTGTTTTCCACCTATTTTTTCCCCAAATTACCCCTGCGTTTCACTGTCGAGCTCCGATTCTTCTTCTTCTGATCAAATTGAAAACCGAGCCGAGTCTACAAAATATGAGAATCAAGAAATTAAATTGAAGACTTTACAAAATCGAAGGTTTATGTTTCGATTTAAATGGAAAACTACAATTAAATTGAAGACGAATCAAGCTTTTTTACAAAATATGAGATTCTTAATATTTGCAGTTATGAATAATTGCAACAAATTTCTTTTTATGGATTAAAATGATTTTACATGAATAATTGCATAATAATTGCTAATAGGAATGCAATTATTCTGAATATTTGCAGAATAAATGCAATTATTGAGAATAATTGCTGATAACTATGCAATTATTATGAATAATTGCAGAGAAAGATGAATTTAAAACTGAATAATTTTACATGAATAATTGCTGATAAAAATGTAATTAAGAAATATGAATTTAGGATTGAAATGATTTTACAAGAATAATTGCTGATAAGAATGCAATTATTCTGAATATTTTTAGAAATAAATGCAATTAAATAATTGCTGACAACTATGCAATTATTATGAATATTTGCAGAGAAAGATGAATTTAGGATTGAAATTATTTTACATGAATAATTTCTGATAAAAATGCAATTGTTCTGAATATTTGCATAAATAAATGCAATTATTGAGAATAATCGCTGATAACTATGCAATTATTATGAATAATTACAGAGAAAGATGAATTTAAGATTGAAATGACGATTTTACATAAATAATTGCTGATAAGAATGTAATTAAGAAAGATGAATTTAGGATTGAAATGATTTTACAAGAATAATCGCTGATAAGAATGCAATTATTTTGAATATTTTTGAAAATAAATGCAATTATTGAGAATAATTGCTAATAACTATGCAATTATTATGAATAGTTGCAGAGAAAGATTAATTTAGGATTGAAATGATTTTACATGAATAATTGTTAATAAGAATGTAATTAAGAAATATGAATTTAGGATTGAAATGATTTTATATAAATAATTGCTCATAAGAATGCAATTATTCTAAATATTTGCTTAAATAATGCAATTATTGAGAATAATTGCTGATAACTATGCAATTATTATGAATAATTGCAGAGAAAGATGAATTTATGATTGAAATGATTATGAATAATTGCTGATAGGAATGTAATTAAGAAAGTTGAATTTAGGATTAAAATGATTTGACATGAATAATTGCTGATAAGGATGCAATTATTTTGAATATTTGCAGAAATAAATGTAATTATTGAGAATAATTGCTGATAACTATGCAATTATTATGAATAATTGCAGAGAAAGATGAATTTTTGGATTGAAATGACTTTACATGAATAATTGCTGATAAGAATGTAATTAATCAGAATAATTGCAGAAATAAATGCAATTATTGAGAATAATTGCTGATAACTATGAAAATATTATGAATAATGGCAGAGAATGATGAATTTAATCTTCATAATTGAACTAAAATACTTTATTTTGTTATTTACAGTTATAAATGTCTAGTTTTGGGTTGAAATGCTTTTATATGAATGGTTGCTGATGAGCACGCAATTAATCAGAATATTTGTAGACATACATGCAATTATTGAAGATAATTGCAGATATACATGCAATTATTCATAATAGTTGCATACATCTCTTCAATTATTATGAATAATTGGAAGAAAGATGATATAAATGGTTTTAAGAGAATAATAAACTGCAGACGTTGTATGTGTGCTAAATGGATTGTAGTAGTTAAACTTGTAAATTATTACAGACTTGTCTGCAATTATTTTAAATATTTATGGACTTGGCTGTAATTATTGAAAATTTCTATTGAACAGTCGATAAACTCTAACAACATATCGAACCAATTGTAATAGAATAATAATCGATATTACAAAGAAATTTAATTGATAACGTTCGATTTTGTGGTTTCTATTGCTTTCATCTTCTGAATTTCAGTTTTCTTTTCAAGTGGATTCAATTTCATCTTCGATCAACTGCTTTGGAATAAATGGCGATTGATATTTCAGGAGATTATGGTTTTTTTTAGAATGACGGTTGATGAAATCTTGTTCGACGGCTCTGTGTTTTGTTTAGAGAAGACAAAAGGGTATTTCGAAAATAAAATTGCCATGTTCAAAAATAGGAATGTGAAACTTATAATTAAAACGGAGGAATGTTTTGTGTATTTGCAAACTTTATTAGAGATGTATGCCAAACGTTCTCTAAATTATAAGCTGTGTTAAATTTTAAATGCACCGAAGGATGAACTTCGTTTTACTCAATTAAATCACTACCAGTCAAAGATTGACTACAATGGCTATATCGTCAAAAAAGAAAAAAAATCCAAAGTGCTCATGAGTACCCTATATATTCAAATCATGCTTAAATCAAAGTATTAAATACATTGTATGTAGCATAACTCTAAATTATTTGTGAAAATAGGTCAAGTTCTATGAACTTAGCATTAACCCGACAACGTTTTGAAAAATATTAAAATAAAGATCCAATTGTGAATTACATTCGTCATAATTTCAAATCTTGAATTTGATCATCTCATTTAAAAAATTTCACACACACACACACACACACACACACACACACACACACACATATATATATATATATATATATATATATATATTTATCTACTAATAATAAGAATTCATTGAATAGACTTCAACCGTGTATTTTTGAAATACCAAATATGCCCTTGCTCTCGCCGTCTGCCCTTCTCTCGCCGTGTGTCTGCATTTTTTCACGCTTCTCCCTAAAGCTTCTCCTGAAAGTTAAAAGCCCTAATTCCCTTTCACATTCCCAGCGATTCGAAATTTGAAAATTGCAAACGATCTCCACACCTTGCGTAGCAGCAACGACGATATCAACGTACGATCAACAATTAACGACGATTACTCCTTACCGACGACTATGCTCAACCAACATCGACCCCAGGTCTACCAGACTTCGAACACAGGTACCATTCTAATTTTCTTTTCCTTTCCTCCATCGAATTTAAATTCTGATCCGTTGAACTGTTGACTTGATGTGCGCAAGGAGGTGAGGTCAGGTCTGATTCCTCGATCAAAACAGTTTCTGAGTGGAGTAAAAGAACTTGGGATCATCAATCTCTTCCTTAAAGATTGAGATGAATCGATGTCGGTCGATGGTGTGAAAACACTTCCTGATGTCGAATTCCAAAAACCGGCGAGAGGTTCCCCACTCTTCTTTGATCCGTCTTAGGGCCGAGTGGAAGCCTCGACCCGAGCGGAGGTGTGATGTGTCTGGAAACTCGGGATCGTAAATGGATTCGGGTACCATTCTGATCGCCTCTTTCATGATCTTTTCTATGGGTAGAACTACAGTGAGCGGTCTAAACTTCGACCCTTCTTTCTTCATTTTGGGGAGCAAAGCCTGTTTTTTGCTCCCTCTATTGATAGATCAGGGGCGACGGTTGATCTTCTATCGTTGCTGTTGACTTGGCTGGCTTTGACGAGAGCCATTGCTGAAAGTTCTGACTTAAAGAGTAGGTGTTCCATTTCTGATTTTGGTTGTTGTTGAATTTGCTATACAAATATTTTATTTTATTTTATTTTCATCTATTGTTTCTTTTGAATTTGAGTTGGTTTACAATGATTTTCTGTCTTGCACTTGATTATATATTGTTTACTGACATTCCTTTGTCTATTATGTGCACTTTTTTACTAACATCAAAACATTTTTATGAGGATTGAGTTCCTTCTATATTCAATTTTGTTTTGTTAACATGATCTTCGTATATTAGGCTGTTGTATTCATTTTTCTTAGCTTAGACTGTTGGTTCTTATAATAGTGTTGAGTAATGCTTTGTAGAAAAAAACTAATGCTACGTGATTTTGTAAAAAAAAACTGTAATGATAACAAGACTGTTAAAGAAACATTTACCTTGGACGTTCTAAGGTAAATGTTGTCAAAACATATTTTCTTATATGGAACGATACAATTCCCTTCATCATCGAATTGAGTGAATACACATTATTTTAATTGTTTTAGATACTGGAGTTCATGCTATGCTAGTATATATTATAGGAAGAGATTTCAGATAATATTAGTGCATATACGTGTATATCTTACAATAACATCTCCAATCTTACAATGTATCTTGGTAAAATTTCAACATAATTTCTATGTTTAAACCTTACATTCTATAATTCTCATTATTGAATATCAATAATGATGTGGTCGTCACTTGAATCTTTTTCAAATGATAAATGAAATCTGTCTATATTCAACAACTACGTAAGTGAAACAACTAAAAATAAATTACACTACTTAATAGTTTCTCATCGTTACAACGTAGGGGCAAAAACAGTTAGTACGTGGATAATAACGAAATGAGTGACATATGGTGATGCTCCTATGTCTTGGTGTCTATGGAGTTATTTCAAGCTAATTATAAATTTGGACTTCACACCGCATATCGGAGGAAATAAAACAACTTCAAAATAGTTAATTATGCCTCTTGCATCGCCATTTTCAAAAGAAAACTTAATATTCACTCATAAACTTAGTCTACTCAAACAAGCATATGACTATATGAGTGTGGGAAACATAAATAAACAAAGGTAAGAAATAAGGGAATGAAATTACTTCAGTAACACATTTATAGACCATACCACTGCATGGAACGGGCCCCTATTAGTTTCATAAAGCATCACATCATATATATGACTAAAGCATAATATTGCTATAACACATCTAATATCGCCTTTGTTCCTTTATGAGGTGTCATTTGCAGTCATTTTATCTACTAAATAAATGGTTGCTTATCAGGCTCTAATGCAAGGCCTTATTGTCACCTATCTCATTCTCAATTAAAAAGTCCACTACCTTCTCGACTTACTGGTTTTATTTACTTCTACCATGTAGTTCTCAAATCTGAAATAATTCGAACTTCAGAAATCGACACTGATACATTCACGGTATTCACGTGCCGAACAACGAAGTGTCGAAAAGACAGACGGTTAGAAGAAAGAAAAGAGATAGAAGATAAAAAGAAACTAAACAATAACAGAATCTCATAGCGCAACGGAATAACATATATTAATTAACATAATAGTTTACAAAGTCATTTCAAAAATGATATATCAGTCATACTAATACAATTCTATCATTGGACAGTTATAACAGTATGTCCATACCTAACAGATACAAGATACGTTTGATAAGATAACAACTAATTATCGATGAAGCCACATGCTCCAAGCTTCTTCAAGATGCATTCAAAGAAAACCTGAACTACTTGGCTGTTCATAAAATTTTGAACACCCAAGAGTTTTAGGACGAGTTAGAGATTTTGAGGATGGACCAAACAACTTCTGTTTAAAATTCGGATACATGTTTTATCGTTATTAACATTAGACGAAATCAGACCCCGCAGAAGCTGTTCCATCTCATATCTTGCGATCTTAAGCTCCCTGCTTTCTTAAGAAACGAACTTCATAATTTTTATAACCATCAACAAACATACATAACGTGTAAAAATATAGGATTAATGAAGGATATGTTGGATATTCAGCCTTTTATGCGAACACATTATAACAATAGTTGGCGATACATTCCTGATCCCATCTGTAAAGTTTGCAAGGAAGTACACGTTTATTCCATATACAAATCATTTTCTATATATAAACATGCCACAACCCATGTATGCATATCTCAATAAACTGATGGTTCAAAAAGCTTAGACAAATATACAGTTGATACATACATAAATTTCATTTACAAGAATACCCATCTAGCTACCACGCTTAAAACAACCAAGACAGCAATCGGGCAACTTAGGAGTCATACTCGTCCTTCCACCCTTCCCACCATCACCCCAGATCGCGTAGGCCTCCTCCCCATGCACCGCGTCGTCCCCCACGTTCAGATCGTCATCGTCCATCCTCAGAGGCACCACCCTGCTTATCGCCACACATATAAAACTCGTGGCCAGCACGTTCCACGCTGTGATGAACACGGCACCCAACAGCTGCACCCCCACCTGCCGTAAGCCCTTGTGCAGGAACCGGTCTGGGTTCCATATGCTGTATGCTAGGCCGTATTGGGTGTGTGATTTGTTGTATATGTACAGCAAGTCGACCAGTTTGGGGTTGGCGAGAAACCCAGCGAGGAGGCCGCCTAGTGCACCGGCAACTGCATGGGTGTGGAAGACGCCGAGGGTGTCGTCCACTCTTTGGAAGAAAGACGTGCGCTTGTGGAGGACCATCATTGTGTACCATGGTATGGACCCCGATAGGCACCCCATCACCATGGCTGCCACTGGCTCCACCAGGCCTGTGTTTCGATGACATTGGATTATCCTCTATCATTTTGATGATGATGATGAAGACAAAGCAAAATTTAATGCATAAATGCTACTTTTATTATATGAAAAAAATTGTAACTTTTCTCACTTTCTAGATATTACATGACCTAAATGTTCAAATTGGACAAATTTTGAGAATAAACTTGCTAAGAAACTTAGTTCAGTAATAGGTTTCACTTGAAACTTATTACAAATATAGATCATGTGCACTTTAGTACACACATATAACCTGAAAAGAAAACTATTTTTATAATAATTAAGTTTTGGTTGGAATCTGTTCTTGGAATAAGTTTTTTCTACGGATTTATTTTTAAAATTTATCCGTTCCAACCTTGTACTGGTTGCATTGAAAATGAAATAATATTGTCTAGATGGTTATTAGTAGATCTTAAAAATTAGAGAAAAGAAATGTACATGAAACTTAGAATCCACAACACATGTGAATATCGCATGTCATATACACTTTTATAAGCAGAATTTTTGTTCCAATTTAACCAACTTTTCAGGAATTATTTCACTTTCAAAACAAATTACACATATACACCTATTTCTGTCATGTCAACATTGATTTAGCATTTTGTATTGGAGTGATTTGAAATCAATGCAATTTATTCAACTTTTTTTTACACTAATACAATTTGGGAAGATATCAATGCAAATCCTAAAAAAATAAGTTGGTTTTATTTGAAACTGGACCAACGTAAAATACTGACTCAACACTAGCATGATAGAAATACACTTATATCTGTAGTATATATTGCAGGGGATTTGGCTTTATGATAACTTAAGAAAATATAGCTAAATTGGAAACAATCCTTGTTAGTAAGATCTGCTAGCAACATTTGTAAATTTCAAATTAACAGTATCTTCTATCTTCAAAAGTCAAGTGCCTCCCCATTTTATATAAATCTGTTAATTAGTTTGAGTTTCTACAAAAACGATTTGCAAATATCAGAGGAGACATGAGATACATAACATTTGGGAATATAATATCTCATTTGAGTAAATGTAGCAAAGTTCAAACATACAATAGACGTACCAGCAGCTGGGGTGATGCAGACAAGACCAGTGATCATGCCCTGAACAGCTCCAATAACAGAACTCTTCTTATAAACAACCATATCAAGAGACTGCCAAACAAAAAGGCTTGTTGCAGTGCACAGGTGAGTGTTGAGCACTGCCAGAGACGTGGTCAGGTTTGCTGAACCAGCTGCTCCACCATTGAACCCTGACCAACCCAACCATAGGAATCCAGCACCTCCAAGCATGTGTATTATATTATTTGGCGGAAACTTTTGTCTATCTTGAGCCACTCTTGGACCCACCTATTCATTCACATACAACAAAATTTTATCAATATATACACGTATATGTATATGATCACCTGGTTTGGTTTTTGGTTTTAATCAGAATAGAGAGGTGCACATCTAGCGAATTTTTGTTTGTAAACTGTGTATAAGTATGCATTACTCACAAATTTTAGTTATATTCACATGACTAGTGTGTAACAAGTTCATGTATCATACCCAATAAGCGGCGGTGAATCCAGCAACCCCAGACGACAAATGAATAACATAACCTCCTGCAAAATCCATGAGCCCCATCTGTTTCAACCACCCACTCTCCCCCCAAATGCTATAGGCACCCACCGTATAACTCATTATCACCCACAAAGGCACAAACATCATCCATGCTAAGAAGTTCATCCTCCCAAGAACTGAACCAGCCAGCAAAATGACCGTTATAGCCGCAAACATAAACTGGAAAAACACATACGTGGCATTCGAGAACATCCCATAATCACTCTTGCCTAACAAGTACCCTACACTTAGGGTGGTACCAGGACAAGAGACTATTGGAAACCTTTCAAACCAGGCTGTCCCGAAGGACAGCTGGTGTGCTAAGAGTACCCACGTGAGCAACGCTGCTGCAAAGGCGTAGAGGGCCATGAAGGCAGAGTTTATGGCCCATTTTTTCTTGACCATGCATCCATAGAGGATTATAAGGCCAGGTACACTTTGTAGGCCTACTAAGGTAGAGGCAGTTAACTGCCATGATGTGTCACCAGTGTTCAGCCACTCTGGGCTGGCATTGGAAGTGGCGGTGTTGCTAGGTAAAGTGTAGGACATGCTTATTTTGATTTAAAAACTTTGTTTTAAGAGTGTCCTTTAAAGAAAAAGAGAAGAATGATGGGATGTGTGTATATATGAAGGTTATGATACTTAGGTAGTGCATTGTTTGTATCTGTTTGAAACATTGTTTATGGTGAAGGGGTGTGAAAATTTTAGATGGAATGAGTTAAATATGCTATTGTTGTTAGCTGTTGATAAGGAAGTTTTGTCCATGTAAAGCAGAAGTCTTTTGGTGTGCGATTAGAACAAAATAAACAAATTGTAGAGATTATTATGAGATGGCAAGTTTTGGAAGTATGGTTTTCACTATTCAGTTCAAATAACTTGTGTGCCTACCAATGTGTTGCTGGTTTGCAACTTGGATCCATTCTTTTACCATCCACCCATCAACGGAATTTCATTGACAATTTGCTTGAAATAAAAGTGTTCTGACTATCAAAGCTTTTGTATTTATAACATGCATCCGTCCATAAATTTCTTTATTAAATAAAAAGTAGATATATCTAGCTATCAGATTAATGTACGTGTGATTTATATTGGTGGTAATAATAATAATAATAATAATAATAATAATAACAACTAAAAATGTTTTTATGCTCTACCTAAAGTAGCGTCATTGGGTATGCGATTTCAATATATTTGTATGGTTGCAACACCAAAATGCGTAACAAATTCTGATTTCAATAATATTTGGATTGTAATCAGAATCCTAATACTGATAAATACAACCGTCGCCGACGATACAAATTTTAAAACAAATTTACATCCATGATAAAAATATACCACTGCGAAGGAAAATGATACTGATAGTACTTGAACAACGACCGCAAAGAGCAATAAATTGAAACAAACCTACTAATGCAAACCACGAAAATCAAAGACAAAGACGTTTAACTACATCAAGCAGAAGTTCATTCCCAACCACAGCATCAACAAAGGTCATATACTTCTGCGATGTTGTTGGATTAGAGGTTTTTCCCCAATTTTACTTTTAACCTCCGCCATGTTTAAAAAATCAAATAAAAAAAGAACGGGTTAGATCATAGATGCACCTCGGCGGCATTGTTATCTAAGATTTGGATAGGGATCATTTTCTTTGAAATTTTTTATTTTTTTTATTTTTATATAAGGGTACTAATCAAGATAGCCCATAAAATTACAATTAAATTAACCAAATTGTGTTGTAAACAAATAAGAATATATTATAAAGGTAATAAAAGCAGAAGCCATTAGAGAAGGAGGCATGATATATTTTATTAATTTTAAAGATAAGTAATATATTTACATTACATAGCTTTCTTTATATAAAGACTTCAGAGTTTGGAATTGAACTTATCCCACGATGTGGGACTAAACAAAACAATATAAAAACATATTCACTTTATTATTTACATATATTGTAACACTCCCTCTTGAATATGCGTCTTCAAAATCTTGAATGCATGCTCTGATAACTTGAAATTGTCTCTTTTGAAACGTGTATGATGATTGCTCTCTCTCATTGTTATCTTGCTTGCATTTATCCATTCAGTCGATATAGATATTGTCCGTTGCCTCATTAAAAACCTTTGTTAGAAAAACCCGGTGGGAAAACCTTGAACGAGGAAAAAAGTGCAACTTGTAAATTCATATTAAAAATGATACTCTTTCTAAAGGATTTGATACTTCGGAATCAAAACAATGCATCATTAAAACCTTACTAAGAAAAACCCTATGGGAAAAATCTTAGTAAAGGAAAAAGAGTACAATATAGTATGTCATATTTCAATAATTTACCGCATCAGATAAAGTTTGATACTTTTGGATTAATTTAATACTTCATTAAAAACCTTACAAAGGAAAACCCGATGGGAAAAAGTTAGTCAAGGATAAAAATACGATTTAACTTAAATAACATATTTGAGATGTTATTTCTTGATAAGACGTTTGATTCTTCTAGATCAAGATAATGCCTCGTTAAAACCTTAGCAAGAAAAATCCAGTGGCAAAAACCTTAAATAAGGAAAAAGATTACATTATAACTTATTTTCAAACGTTACTAGAGAGTTGATACTTCTGGATCAAGATAATGCCTCATTAAAACCTTACTAAGAAAAACCCAGTGGGAAAAATTTTAGTTAAGGAAAAAGAGTGCATTATAACATATTTATGGATGCTTCTGATTTAAAAGTTTCCTCTGAATTCGTATTCGTCTTTCGATAACTCAAATTGGTTATAGATACTTCTGGATCCATAAATATGTATCTCATCAATAATACAATTTATTAATAGTTTCCTTCGATACAATCAAAATTTTCAAGATTGTTTCTTTCAAATATGATTTGCATTTTATGCATTTTGTTTGCTACCTTTATGATAAACACATCACGCGCTTTCATTTTTGTGCTTCAAATCAGTTTTGCATATTGCAACTACATCTTTGATGAATATTAAAAGTTTCATTACAATAATCCTTAAAAGCAAGAAGTAAACTACTCATCTTGAAGTGCATCAAGATTTTCATTACAACAATACTTAGAAGAAGGTTGTAATCTACATTCCATGTTCTTTGCATTCTTTATAATCATCAAAGTTATTTATATTCTTCAGGAACTTATATATTTTAATAAGTTTTGCATATCGCAACTAACACTTCAGTGGATATTAAGAGTTTCATTACAACAATACCTAAAAATAGGAAGTAATCTACTAATCATGAATTATATCAAAATTTTCATTACAACAATACTAGAAAGTAAGTTGTAATATACGCTCCTTGTTTTTTGCATTCTTTATAACCACGAAATTATTTATATTCTTCAGGAATTTGTATACTTTCATCATTTAATATGATTTAAACCATATTTATACCTTTGGGGGTATATTTAGCATTTCAAGCACTTTCGCTACTTTGCGGACTACATGTTCATATTTCTCTATTAGTAAAGGATTCATGATGGCCAATAATGTTTTCCGCTAATTCAAAATCTTTAATCTATTTATAAACATAAGAGCTTTATTATTTACAAATTCATCATCGATGATTATTTCTTGTCAGTTCTAGACATAATTTATTGAGATCTCTTTACTTATCATGTTTAGGTACCTAAACCACTTCTGAGGTAATTTGACAATCATATCATTGGTCTCTTCAAGAGCGCCCTTAAGTATTTCTTCAAGAACACTCACCTTCTTTATTTGGCATCTTTATTACTTACTCCAAAAATATTTCAAACTGACTTCTCTACCACACTTCAGATGTGATTTTTTTACCATTTTTGGTTCTTCTGGGATTTCAACTTATATTGGAGCAAGTATACAAGGGATATTATCAATAATTTATTCAAGTTACTTAATATTTTGCAACCAATATTTAATTCTGATAATCAAAATGAACTTGTATCCCTTTTTATCCTCCCCCTCAATGTTGAGGAACATTGAATAATTATCATCTTTGAATTCTCATTTTGATCCAATATGATATTGCTACTAGCAAATACATTATACATATTACATATAGGAGGATAATTCTTTTATCAAGTGATAAGACGCATTCAAGTGATATTGCTTATTTTTAGAATTTTTTTTCATTCATTGATCTAACCAATTGGAATAATTTACTTATTATGTAGATCACTTGAATACATGCACGACTTCAGGTCATTCAATATTTATGTTGATTGAATTTTAAATCACTGAATGATACCCATGCATAATCTATATGATAAGCTCATATCAATTTAGTCAAACAATCTTCAGGTTGTTAGTTAAATATCTACATATATGAATATATATGTGCGTCCACGTATTACATATGTATTATAGATTTGCACATTCTTTATCATTTGAGTTAGTGATTTTAGAACAAACTAATATAAGGATCCAGACTATTAATTTTTGTTTATCACTCGATGTAAATGTGAATCCTTAAAGATTAAATGATAGTTTCCAAAACATCTGGTTTGAAAATACATATGCATCAAGTTTGACTTATCAATAATATTTTTAGGTTATTTGGTATGTTACAACTTTTAGTTATAGAATATATTGTAACTTTTAGTCACTTTTGGCTATCGATAATAAGAATTTCAAGATTTAAATCTTAAAATTCGTCAGTGTTCTTGCTTTAGTATTGAAGTCAAACTTTTCTTAATAATAATTATCAAAGCCTCCGGTTTGATAATTAATAAAACTTGCAATATTTCATATAACCTCTTGTTTATTTCCATTCTCGGACTTTGAACTTTATGTTCATTTTTGTTCACTTAAATGTATGAATCCATATAGATACAATATAATTAAGACTTTCGACATTTTTTTTATATTCGAATATGCTAAAGAACAACGCTCGTTAAATCAATAATTCAAATGTAACTTAATGGTTTTCTATTCCAACCATGTTGAACTTCTGGTTCAAATAAATTATTTATACAACTTCGAGTTGTTAAAGTTTATTCTTCAATTATATTTCAAATATTTCTTTTGAACATTATTTACAATTATATATCAGAGAATAATACATATTTCGAATTATATGTTGACATCTCTTTAGGAGAGTTCAAAAAATAATAATAATATTTACAACAGAAATAAGAATATCTTTTGGACACTTGATATGTTATAGAAATATGCAATTATATTTGTTACACATAAAGATCTCTTCAAAACCATATTTTAATTATCATGGAAATTATGATATGACATATTGATTCACTTCTAGGGGATATCTAAAGATTTCTTCGAGAATTGTTATGCATACGATATTCAATTCATCGTAATATCTGAAAAGTAGAAGGTTACATATCACTATTTGCTTCTAAATTTGTCTAATGGAGCTACGGGTCCATGACAATTGAATTTTAGGTAATTGATCATCACATTACTTTTTGAAGTGTTATGTCATATTTGACAATATTTCATAGGCAATTCTTTTAAAGTGCTATATAGGGATATAATATCACTTCTGCGGATATTTTATAAACACCGCTTCTAGAGTGGTACATACCACTTCTAAAGATACTTTATATGCACTATTTTTGGAATATCATCAATACTCAATATCTTTTTCTACATAATTGACATAATTACTACTTTCAAAGTAGTATACAATATCCCTGCTAGAGATTTTTATCATAACTACTTTTAAAATGTCATGTCAAATTTTAAATATAGTAAAAAAAAATATTAGATGCGCTAAATAAATGTTAGATTGAGAGAAAAAAAACCCACTGCTTTTGGAGTGTAGTATTGGAATACATAACCTATTTTGAAGATAAATTATTATCATTGCTTCTGGAGTTTTATACAATGTTTCTTCAAGGGACATAGAGTTTTATTTATTTATTTAGGAATTGCAATATTTTTCATAAAAAATATTCTACAACATCTCTTCTAGGATGTTTGGATTTTGCAATATAAATATAAATAAAATCATAAAACATCTCTTCAAGAGTATGTCATATGGGTTATCTCTTCTGGAGAATATAAAAATGTACTTATTCAATTATATAGTTTGGCAAATACACCCAAAAATTATCAAAACTTGGGTTTTACCAACTTCAAACTGATTTATTAAATTGAAATAAATAAATAAAATCCACACAACAGACTTCAAGGTGCTTCTAGTTGATCAATTCAATCATATCATTTATCATTGCACTTAGATTTTCATCATTAATGAAATTTCCATCATCATGTTAGTATTATCAAACAATCCTTTCGCACAATTTTAGTTTAGAAGTGATTCTGAACATAAAGGAATTGTATTCCCTAACAGATTTAAAGTCTTGAAACTTCAGGTTCAACTACTTTTGTCCAGTGTTTGGAAGTGTGATCATCTTCTGGTGGTCATAACGCTCCCTTAAGGAGTTCCATTAGTGAAGAGAATCTTTTTTAGTTAAATGCTTTATTTTAAGATTATCATGGATATGGCATCTTAAAATTATAAGAGTCTTTGTTTTATCCTGCTGGGACATGTTATTACAATTTTTAGTGCAATTTTCTAAGCATTGAGATTGTAAGTATATGAATCATATCATAATCTAGCTTATATAAAATATTAGCCTAGATTCAAATGCACATCCATCAATAATCAAGTTCAGATCCAATAATCTAACTCAGAATATTAACTGCTTTACTTCTATAAACAACCTACGTGCATTCCAAAGTTTCCAAAATTCAGATCCAATGATTTAGAATGCCTATGTTAAAATAGTTTCCAGAATATTTATGGTAGAAAAGTGGTATTAAAAGGATGACATAAATTCAAAAATCATAGTAGATATGTAATCCATGGTTGATTAGGGTGAAAAAAAATGACTTTGAAGATGGATTAAAGTTATAAAAAAACTCCAACAATATAATTTTAATAAAATCATAAAACTTAAATATGTCAGCTAATGAAATATTGAACAACATGGATCAGAGACTAAAAGACCGAAAGGTGAAGAAAAAAAATGCACTAAAGCCTATAGACCTTTCACAGCAACGTGTAGATTTAGCAAACATGTACTGTGAAGTTTAAATGTAAAAGGTATAGTGAATTTCATAATGTTGATTCTCTCAGCATAAAGATTAGGTTGTAAGTTAAATTTTTGAACAATCGTTGATGAGTTAATTGATTACTCACATTGAACTAAACTACATATCAAAGTTATACAAATATTAGATTGAGCAAAATGAAATGATATAAAATTGTCAATTTGAGCATAAGAAAAAATATTAATGTAAATTTTTTCAAGAATAAATAAGTTACCGTTAACATGGTGCATCTGCTTTATTCCAAAATAATCCAACTTTATGGTTCTTTAGTTCCAGTAAAGAACTGAGAAGTGATGTGCCTAATAACCATTTGGATTCCCAGACTCCTCCCAGTATATTGTATGCAAATCAGAAACTTGTAAAAATCCAAAACTGTATGGCTAGATCTTGGGATATAAATCCCTACGTAACCCCTATCTTTCCTTCTCCGATTTCATAGAATGATCCTTAATTTGACAGCTTATTCTACTGCCTCCGGCGGTTAGACAGCAGGGTTTTTTGACTGATTTGCAATTGTAGAAACTATCAAAAAGTAGCTGGGAAATATCTTCATTTTTCTAACTGCCAATCATCCATCAGAAGTATATTTTTCCGTTAATAAATCATTTTGGAGATCGTGCTGTAAACAAATAAGAATATATTATAAAGGTAATAAAAGCAGAAGCCATTAGAGAAAGAGGCATGAGATATTTTATTCATTTTAAAGATAAGTAATATATTTACATTACATAGCTTTCTTTATATAAAGGCTTCAGAGTTTGGAATTGAACTTATCCCACGATGTGGGACTAAACAAAACAATATAAAAGCATATTCACTTTATTATTTACATATATTGTAACAAATTGTTCTTTTTTGTATTTATTTTATTTTCCTCTTAATCACCAATTAACGTTTAATCCAAAATCATTAATCAAACAATGGAGAATTCAAACTCGACACCAGAGAGGAATCACAAATGTAAAAGTGATAAGGTTATTTCTTACTCGAGAAAGCATCTAACACGGTAATTTTAAACCTTAATTTTTACTATTGTTAAAAAACGCATAATAAATTAGGTTAAGAAATTATCATTCCATCACTGTCTCATCAAAGTTTGGATCTGGTTGTGAAGATTGAGATAAATTTTTTATTTTCACCATTATTTTCTTTTTCAACAATGAAGAGGAAGAGAGAGAAAATGAAAGTGTTTAAATTTTTTTAACTAGAGGAAAAAGGAATAAAAATATATGTTTTATTAATAGGATGTGTATCAATCATAGCAATTTAATTTTGTATGGAGTGCTCATAAAATTTGGTTCCCTCATATCCAAAACTAGAATGTCAATAACAATACCCTTACTTTAAATTGCCCAGAGTTTTGATTAGCAATGTACCATCTATCAAAGTCGGGTAATTAGAGCTCATAGTGCGATTTATGCAAAACAAAAGTGGCACAGGAAAGTGACCAACATAATTAAATAATTAGCTAAATGAATTTGAATTATTTCTAAATTATGGAATACTAGAAAAATTGCAATAAAAAAGACAACTTCTAATAAATACTAATACTTCAGAATACAAAGACAAATACACAACTACATGTTTCTCTTAAAATTCCATACTGTATAGATCAACAACAGCCTATGTTCTTTGAGCATATCCAATCGTAAACGGACAAATACGTAGTTTAACCCCCGAATCAACAAAACGTAAGCGACTTCCCATTCGGAAAATAGGTCATTATTCTACCACACGGTCATACACCTTGCAATGTGTATGCCAACTCCGCTTCACACGAAAAACATGCACCCATAGCCGACTGGTGTCTCCTAGGCATAGAAGTGGTCGATCGATGTGGATGTGAATTGGTCTGGGGAGGGGCAAGGGTGCATAACTCAGTATCGTCGTGCAAAAGAAAGGCCATGTACATCTGTGTGTTTAAGTGGGCAGGTGGAGCTGGCAGCACAATGTACTTACATGATGCAGTTTTGAAACAACCATCAAACAACAATGTATTCAACTTTCTAAACTTTTAAGACTATTTGAATTTTTTACATTCCTTAACCACCGTATTCGACCCATCATCATCTTTGCCAACTGTGTCTTTATTCACATTCCACTATCCACCTTCAGTCTGCAATAAATAGTTCCAGGGGTTCCAACAGTGCTTCAGACTGTAACATTTGTTTTCATCTGGTTTAGCTATATATTTCATGTCCATCTTTGTGTTGAACTCGTTAGCAATATCCCCGTACCAATATCCTACATGTTTAGGGTGAGAACTGATGTTGGCGTAACATATATCTATGAACACAATGTCTGTTCGGGGTCCAATCCATAATGCTTCTGGTGTAAGAGCTGCACGATTCGTTGGGGAACATTTTGAAAAAATAGAAAAAGCAAAAAAAAATAAAGAATGAAAAAAAAATTAAAAGGGATGGATAGTAGTTATGATTAAGAAATTATTTACTTCTTTTAATGATGTTGTAGAAGCTAGGTGATAATGAATTTTGGTTGTTGTAACGACCATAAATTAATAAATAATTAATTAAGGAATTTTTCACAAAAATAAAAATTAATTAATTAATTTAATTAAGGAATTAAATAAGAGAACGAATGCAAATATTTAAGAGCATTTATTTATGTATTGTTTATAAGGGACTAATAATAGGAAATTATTAAATAAAGATTTAAGGAACTTAATTTAAATAAGATATAACTAAATTTAGATGTAAATATATAAGGAAAGATTTAATATTTAACCAAAGAGAACCTATATTAAACTTAATTAAATTCGGTCGTATGTAAATGAAGGATACCTTTGTTAAGGTGAATAATTTAGGTGAGGAAGGATTGGAAGTAGGAGATCTTATATTAAGGGAAATCGCATATAACTAAAAATTTAGTCGTATATAATAGAAATCAATTTACTTATGTGGATAAGGGAGATTTAACATTAATCAAAACCGTTGTTATGTATATGTCACTAAACCTATCATTTTCCTCACATGTTAATTCTCTCTTCAAATTAAAACAAAGTAAAAACCTTACCGATGGCTGTTGCTAAAAATAAAAGATGAAAGAAAAGGAAAAAAAGAAAGACAAAGAAAATCTAAGAAGATTAAAGATCAAGCAAAACCAAGGACTTATGTGAGTAATATCATTTCATTTTAGGCTATTTTCATTTACGTTGACTACGACCTTCACTTTCTATGATAAAGTTCATGTAATTTGTGTTTATAAAAGATAGATCTTGATTTAATGAACGTTTTTGGTTGAAATAGCTTTACTAGGTTATAGCTTAGATTCCATATTAAAATGATTTAGAAATGATGTGAAAATTCAATATGTTGTTGGAAATGAATTTTTAAAGATGGGTTTTAAATGCGAGAATTTCCCAACGTCAAATATTTAGGTATGAATTTTTTAGGGAATCCACGAACTTAATAAATAAGGGAAATTGGTTTAAAAATGGAAATGTTGGTAAAAATATGTCAAAGAATCTTAATTGTAAATTGTTGGAATATATAAGTATTTCCTATTCTTAAATAATCATTTTCGAAAGAAAAATATGAATGTCGAAACTAAATAATAAGGAGACCAAGATATAATTATATATGCAAATTTCTTGACTAAGTAATAAGGGGACAACATCCTATAAAGTTGTGGAAAATATAAAATAAAGGACGCCGCTACTAACTAAAACTGAAAGTAGAACGGATAAGGATGCCACATGTGGAAAGACATGCGCGTACATGCTCAAAATTACAGATGCAGACAGTTAGCTATGTAGGTTTTATTACGTGTACCGAAGTGCGAGGAGAGCCAAATATGCTATGCCAAGGGTATAACACTCGAAACCTAAATGAACTAAGAAATAAATAGAAAAGTTCTAAATGATGTACTAAGTAAGAACGTAACTGAAAGTGATTGCCGAAGGTGTTCTAAACGAGAGTGAATAATCTGGCCTTCCTTAAGACAAAACCTGAGGGTAGCGACTCGATGGTCGAGACCTGTTAACTTTCCAGAAAAGTCAATACTGTGACCAATAGTTTTGAGGCTTAAGATAGCCAAAGGTAACTAGGAATTTAACAAAACTAAAGAACAGCTAAAGCCGAAACCTAATAAATGAAAAATTAAGTGAAGTTTGGAAAGTTATAGGTAACTAAGAAGTAAATAGGTAAGAACCTACGAATAATGCAGATTCGGAAGGTGTGACAACCCACATCCCTTGACACACCGATCCAAAGTCTAGGGTGACTTCGGACTCGCGTCGGTGCCAAGAAGTACGAGCCAATGTGTTTCTATTACATTACATAGACTTAAAAAAATAAACAAATGTGATCTAAGATATATAACACTTTCAGAATTCGCAATGGCATAGAATGAAATATAAATATAGAAAATAACCATCTCAAAACACACTCTTAGAAGAACAATATGTAGTCAAATACAGAGTATTATAGAAATACCACTCATAGTCTAATAAATGAAATACTAAGTACTGATAAGATAGATAGTTACAAGGAGAGTAAATAAAGGATAAGAAACTCCTATGACGAGCTCGCCTCTCTACGTTTTGAAATGGGGCCAAATAAGGTGCTGCCCTGTCGTTCTATGGTGGGGAAATAAAGGAAAGTGGGTGGGTCAGACAGAAGCATGGTGAATGAAATATATGGTGATCGTGTGCAGTTGACTTTAATCCCACTCTATGTGACCTAGGGTGTCCTACAAGTGTTATTGTATTCCTAGGGTTCTTTACTTAAGGGTTTTTATTTAACCACATACCTACACAAAAAACTTATGCAGGCTCCTACAAGGATTGAACTAAGGATTGAACCTTAATAACTAACGATCGGTCGTCGCTACTAGAACTACTCAACATATGATCATCCAACAACTTTCCCACATGAGACTACATCTCACATTACGCCTATGCATAACTATCTCACATAGGTTTCCCTATAATTATCACATAGGAATAAATTTTCCACAACTACGACTACACGAACCCCAATTATGCATCTAGGAGGAGCTCGCAATGCCAACTCGCTGGCATGTTTCATCGTTTGCATTCGTGTCCATCTCTCGAATTGTAGTATACTCCTCTTATTGCACGTGCCGAGATCCATCAACAACAAAGTATCACGTTGCATCAACATCCATGAATACTAAGGAGTCTCATTATGTCGGGCTCACACACTTCATCAGGCATTAATCAGTACTATGCATCCACTATAGATTCTCCTGTGAATGTCATTTGCGATAGAATCGCCCCCAGTTAAATAATTGACCCATATTGGATAAAATACATTTACCCAACCAGCCAACATCCTAGCGCTGTCTCATAGGAAACTAGCTTCCATACTATTTCTAACATCCACACATATATATACAATATAGTATACATACAATTAATAATATTTATTTTAACCTGGGCCTCTGGTCGAGGTTCAGGTTATGTATCTAGGCTGTTATCTGGTCGACCGTTAAACCCTATTGGTCGACCGGCTTGCGGTCGACGGCTCAAGGTAAACAGTCGATCGGTCATAGTATAGATTTCGCGATTTTTCTATTTTCTTTATTCAATTTTAGTTAGTTATTAATTTGGTCAATTCATGACTTCCACGGTATACCATAAGCATCAATTTATAGTAACCATTCTTTGCAATAATTACAAGAAATCTGGAAATAATAATGAGACTCTCAACAACGTCAGATGCTACAATTGTGATGAGCCAGACCACTTAAAAAGAGATTGTTCGCATCCGGATAAGAAAAAATTTCCTTCAAGTAACGATTCATCAAAGAAAAGGAAGAGAGCGTATACTGCTACCCTAGATGATTCAGACTCATCCTCCAGTGATGAAGATCAGAAGATGGAAAATTCAAATATGTGCTTTACAGCTATTCACGAATCTAATGATATCGGGAATATGGATCTAAAATAGGTACACATTTAAATTATATTTGTTGAAATTGTTTGCTTGAATGTTAGATTTTTTGCATGTTTTGAAATTGCTTGCTGTTTGAATTTAAAATTTTGATTTTCAAAATAATATTATTTTCGTAATATTTTTAATATTAAAATATTAATATTAAAGTGTTGTTATATTTATATTATTTCAGATAAAATATAAATTAGGTTATAGGATATATATATATATAGATATTAAAAAAAATTAGTCACATGTATTATAGGACCCATATCGACATGGCCCTACCTCCTATGTCGACATCCCTACCAGAATTTTGAAATTCAAATTTGAATTCAAAACTTTGAATTTCCCTCCACCTTTTCACCAACTCCAAAGCTTTGAAAAGGTATCTCTTGACCAGAGAACATGACTATTGATCTATTTATCTCCTTAACTTTATTCTATCTTTTCACTTTCGTTTCAACTCTTTCAAACTCTCAAGCTCTCTACTCTCTTCAAAAATGGCTTCCTCAAGCACTTCCTCCACCATTAGGCTGTCCAAAGCCATCAAAGAATTCCTCTACAATGACCCAGATGTTATCAAAGCTTACATAAGCTATGTAAACTTTGGAAAAGTCCATACGGGAAAATTGCTATCTTTAGTGATTTTCCTTCATATGACTCGATGTTCTTTTCGAAGAGAATCAAATTCTCAGTTTAATTGATGATTCTCAAAATGATTTTGTTTGTTATTCAAATCTTGTTAAAATGTTTTATGCAAATTTGAATTGTGGTTTTTATGATGGTAATGAAGGGGAAGTTTGGAGTAGTGTTAAAGGAACATAAATTGTTTTAAATAGTGAGATTTTGAGAAATATTTTGGATTGTAAGTATACGAGAATGAATCTTTCGGATTTTCAAATTGATGAACATGATCGTGAGACATTTCATCACCTTTTTGAAGGAGATGATAACTTTAAATTTATCAATAGAAATTTCCATCCTATAGCAAGAATTGTTAACCTTCTCTTGCAACATACCATAACTCCAAGATCGGGAAATTTCAATCACCCGACCTTAAAAGTTTGTAAGGCACTTTTTGCTATTTATAGGCATTATGACATTAATTGGGCGCAAGTAATTTCGGATGAACTTCGTCCCAAAAATTTTACTTTAGGAGAAAACACTTTGTATCATGGAATTTATCTTACTTGGATTTTTAACTATTTTGGAGTTGATTATAAGAGAGAGGAGTTTGTTTCTCGAAAAGTGTTTAACCATGCAAATATCTCTCTTATGAAAATCCCACGTGTGTTTCAACCATATGAAACACATACCGAAAAAGATGAAATGTTGGCTCATGAAGAAATGAAAGAAGAAGAGGAGGAAGGGAAAAAGGGGAGGAGATGGAGATTGAAGAAGAAGGAGATGAGGAGGAAGAGACAACATTGGAAAGTATTGATTACCCTTTCACTCCTAACAATCCATCCAATAAGACACTTCTCAAAAACCAAAAGATAATAGTGGAAAACCAACGGATTCTCAAAATATCCGTTAGTAAAAAGTTGGACAAAATTTCCACCAAAATGAACAAGTTCTTTGGGAAAGTGAGTCGCAAACTTGGATTATCATCATCTTCATCATCCTCTATTGAATTATAGTTTTTCATTTCAAGTTGTATTAGTTTGTATCTTTCGATTAGTTAATGTTATGTATTGTTTATGTAATGTTAACTAAAATTTATCAATAAAAATCTTTTATTTCTGCTTATTAGCTTTAAAATATCTCTGGAATGCTTTCTTTTATATTATATAAGTTTATATATATGGACTTGTGCATAATATAAAGAAACAAAGCATATTGCCAAAATCAACAGGGGCATGTCGACACCCCCTACCCCCCATGTCGACATGTAATAGCCAGAAAGTTATTATTGTTTTGAATTTGAAATTGACATAACTACCTTGTGTCTTTTCATTTCAAACGACTTTCTAACCCTATAAATATCTGTCTCTTCCAGAAAAATGCATATTATAAATTCTCCTTATTTTCTATTGAATTTCTTTATATTTTATCAGATAATGGCCTCTCCTATTCATAATCTAAGTGAGAATCTTAAAGAAACTCTCAATTTCTTCAAGAACATACTGACTTTTATCCTTCGCAATCAACGTCACTTAGAATTAAGCCAAATGCAGATGATAAAGGAACAAGAAAGGCACTTCGATGCCATTCATGGACAATTTCAGCCCTCAACAAAGAAGAACTTGAAGCGAATCCAGAAGGAACTCTGAACAAGGATAATGAAGAATGGGATGCTATAAAGTTAGATCCTATCTTCGGTGAAGAAGGATGGGTTGAAGTTCCCAGAAATGTTTAATTTGACTTGTATGCTTTGATTTGCTTTGATTTGATTTGGTTTGAATTGTTTGGTTTGGTTTGACTTGATTTGAATTGTTTGAATTGATTTGAACATGGTATGTAATATATGATTGAAATGGTGTGGTTTGATAAATATACTGATTGGCTATGTTTGAAATTTTCATATCTCTCACATTTACCTTACTATATTTTACTCATATTATTATCCGTCCCATTCATATTCTACTATACTGTATTATTATCCTATATAGTGTTATAGTATTAGTTCAAAGGGGAGTTATGTAGTTTAGGATTAGTTTTTGTTGATGACAAAGGGGGAGAATTATAAAATAGGTTAGATAGTCTTAGATTAAGGGGGAGTTAGTAGATTAAAGGGGAGTTGTTGGAATAAGGGAGAGTCAGAGTAGAATCAATGTTAGGTGGAGTATATTTTATAAACATAGGTTTTCATGATCAAAAAGGGGGAGATTGTTAGTTCCTGAGATGATGGTTTTGATGAAAACAACCTTAGGACTTGTTATAAAATATAAATACTAATAATCTTGTCTAGATATATATGTATATGCAGAATATATATGAAGGTACTGAAGAATGAAGACTGTACAGTATAGAGATTCAAGACCGACGAATTCAAGATTGAAGAAACCAAGACTGAAGACTCATGAGTATCAAGAGTTCAAGATTTCAAGAGTTCAAGATAAGTAATAGAGTCTAGATTTATGTTAAAAAATCATAATAGCACTAAAATCTTTATACGGATTTTAATTGTGGAATGGAATCCACCTTCTCGCTTTAATAGTGGAATGGAACCCACGACCTCTTTAGTGGGATGGAACCCACGACCTTCTTTAGTAGAATGGAATCCACGAAATTTTCAAAATGATTTATTTTAAATAATTTTCAAAAACTTTTTAAAAGTCATCTCTCTCGGTTTAAATATTTTAGCCTTAAATTATTTTTATCATCTTTTATATTTTGATTTCAAAATCATCTCTTGTTTTTAAACTATCTCCTGGTTTTAATATTATAAGCTTTAAATCTTAAAAATACATTCTATACTTAGTTTTTAATATTACTTTTATATTATAGATTATATATTTTTAAGATTACTTTTTAAATCTCTTTTATAAGTTTAAACTATATTCAAAATGATTTAAAAACTTCAGAAATTGTTTTGACAAATTTTAGAAAAAAAATATCTTTTAAAAACAAAAATCAATTTTCAAAATTCACTAGGGCATGTCGACATACCCCATCCCCCATGCCGACATGGTAGCCGTAGACATTCAAATTTTAAATTTTCAAATGAAGTATCTATTCGTCATAACCTTTCACGAATGGACATGACTGTTGTTCTTCTATAAATACCAGTTGTTTTCAAGGAATTTTAAGTAAGTTTTTCTTCATTTCTTCACTCCTTCTCCATTCAAAAATTCTCTTATATTTTAACAAAACTCTGCCAAAATCCTAAGTGAATCAAACTCGATTTTCTCTAATTTGATTCTCTGTCACTCTCTCTCAAAGATCTCAATACTATTCAAAGTTATAAGATCATTTGTAATAAAAGATTGAAAGATCGAAGTGTATCGAGTCTCTCTCTATCAAAGTGTGATTGGAAACGATGTGGTTGTGGCCTGTAAATCAATTGAGTATGATTGTAGCCCGTAAATCAATTAGGTGATCTTGTAGCCTGGTTAAATCAAGAGAGTTTCCCCCGGACCTAAAGACAGGAGGGTGTATCTCGTGGCCTTGAAATCGAGGTTGTAATATCGACATTATATTTGAAAAGAAATCTGCATAAGAAATTGTGTGGGACTGGATGTAGGGTAACTCCGAATCAGTAGAAAATTCCGGTGTGTTCTTTCCTTTACTGCTTTTATTTACTATTTGCATCCGTGTCTGATTCTGCGATTATTTCTGTGTTTGTGAATTGCATATGTCTGTGTTTAATTTCAAAAGATTTCAAAAATTCCATAAAATCCATTAAACGCTATTCACCCACCTCTAGTGTTAATCCAGCCTTAAGATCTGTAATCCACATTTCCAACATTTGGTATCGGAGCATTGGTTTTCAAAGTTTTCATAATCTGATTTTTGAAAAGTTTTCAAATGGCTGCCAACACTGGTAATGTCAACACTATCACTAGTTCATTTGTAGAAGGTCATTCTACTACCAGGCCACCACTTTTTAATGGCAGTAACTATGCATATTGGGCATGTAGGATGAAAATCTATTTACAATCAAAAGGATTAGACACTTGGAATATCACACAAACTGAGTACATTGAACCCACAAAATATTTTGCACAGTGGACAGCTGAGCAAAAGACTGTTACACAAAACAATTCCAAAGCCATGATGTTCACTTGATAGGAATGAGTTTAATAGAGTGTCTGTTTGTAAGTCTGCATATGAAATCTGGAAAACTTTGCAAGTTACTCATGAAGGAACAAGCAAGGTTAAACAGACCAAAATATCTATCTTGACCAATCAGTTTCAATTATACAAGATGAATCCAAATGAGTCCATTTCAGACATGTACAGTAGGTTTCAAGGCACTGTGCACTCAATAATTGCATTAGGAAAGAACTTTTCCAAAGAAGATCAAGTTAGAAAAATTCTGAATTCACTAACTACGGAATGGGATCAGAAGACTCTAGCAATTGAATAGGCTAATGCTATTAGTACTCTAAAAATTGAAGAATTAATTAGGAATTTGATGTCGTTTGAAGTACAAATACAAGGGAGAATAGAAAGCAAGGTCTCAGAAAAGAAGTCAATAGCGTTCAATGCAATAACAGATGGTTCAGACTCAAACAGTGACGACGATGAAGAAATAGCCTTGATGACAAGAAATTTTAGAAAGTTTCTGAAATACAGAAAGATGAACAACTACAAGAGAAATAATTACAAGAATTCTGAAAATAATAATGAGACTCTCAACAACGTCAGATACTACAATTGTGATGAGCTAGGCTACTTAAAAAGAGAATTCCGCATCTAGATAAGCAAAAATTTCCTCCAAGTAATGATTCGTCAAAAAAAGGAAGAGAGCGTATACTGCTACACTAGACGATTCAGACTCATCCGCCAGTGATGAAGATCAGAAGACGGAAAACTCAAATATGTGCTTTACAGCTATTCACGAATCTAATGATATCGGGAATATGGATCTAAAATAGGTACGCATTTAAATTATATTGGTTGAAATTATTTACTTGAATGTTTGCTTGTTTGCATGTTTTGAAATTGCTTGCTGTTTGAATTTAAAATTTTGATTTTCAAAATAATAATATTTTTAATATTAAAATATTAATATTAATGTGTTGTTATATTTATATTATTTCAGATAAAATATAAATTAGATTATAGGATATATATAGATATTAAACAAAATAAAAAAAATTAGTCACATGTATTATAGGACCCATATCGACTTGGCCCTACCTCTATGTCGACAGCCCTACCAGAATTTTGGAATTCAAATTTGAATTCAAAACTTTGTATCTCCCTCCACCTTTTCACCAACTCCAAAGCTCTGAAATGGTATCTCTTGACCAGAGAACATGATTATTGATCTATTTATCTCCTTAACTTTATCCTATTATTTCACTTTCAATTCAACTCTTTCAAACTTTCAAGCTCTCCACTCTCTTCAAAAATGGCTTCCTCGAGCACTCCCTCCACCATTAGGCTATCCAAAGCCATCAAAGAATTCCTCTACAATGACCCAGAAGCTATCAAAACTCACATAAGCTATGTAAACTTTGGAAAAGTCCATACGGGAAAATTGCTATCTTTAGTGATTTTCCTTCATATGAACTCGATGTTCTTTTCGAAGAGAATCAAATTCTTAGTTTAATTGATGATTCTCAAAATGATTTTGTTTGTTATCCAAATCTTGTTAAAATGTTTTATGCAAATTTGAATCGTGGTTTTTATGATGGTAATGAAGGGGAAGTTTGGAGTAGTGTTAAAGGAACAAAAATTGTTTTAAATAGTGAGATTTTGGGAATTGGATTGTAAGTATACGAGAATGAATCTTTCGGATTTTCAAATTGATGAACATGATCATGAGACATTTCATTACCTTTTTGAAGGAGATGATAACTTTAAATTTATAAATAGAAATTTCCATCCTAAAGCAAGAATTGTTAACCTTCTTTTGCAATATACCATAACTCCAAGATCGAGAAATTACAATCACCCGACCTTAAAAGTTTGTAAGGCACTTTTTGCTATTTATGGGCATTATGACATTAATTGGGCGCAAGTAATTTTGGATGAACTTCGTCCCAAAAAGTTTACTTTAGGAGAAAACACTTTGTATCATGGAATTTATCTTACTCGGATTTTTAACTATTTTGGAGTTGATTATAAGAGAGAGGAGTTTGTTTCTCAAAAAGTGTTTAACCATGCAAATATCTCTCTTATGAAAATCCCACTTATGTTTCAACCATATGAAACACTTACCGAAAAAGATGAAATGTTGGCTCATAAAGAATTGAAACAAGAAGAGGAGGAGGAGGAAGAAGGGGAGGAGATGGAGATTGAAGAAGAAGGAGATGAGGAGGAAGAGACAACATTGGATAGTATTAAATACCCTATCACTCCTAACAATCCATCCAATAAGACACTTCTCAAAAACCAAAAGATAATAGTGGAAAACTAATGGATTCTCAAAAGATCCGTTAGTAAAAAGTTGGACAAAATTTCCACCAAAATGAACAAGTTCTTTGGGAAAGTGAGTCACAAACTTGGATTATCATCATCTTCATCATCCTCTATCGAATTCTAGTTTTCATTTCAAGTTGTATTAGTTTGTATCTTTCGATTAGTTAATGTTATGTATTGTTTATTTAATGTTAACTAAAATTTATCAATAAAAATCTTTTATTTCTGCTTATTAGCTTTAAAATATCTCTGGAATGCTTGCTTTTATATTTTATAAGTTTATATATATAGACTTGTGCATAATATAAAGAAACAAAGCATATTGCCAAAATCAACAAGGGCATGTCGACACCCCCCTACCCGCCAGGTCGACATGTAATAGCCAGAAAGTAATTATTATTTTGAATTTGAAATTGACATAACTACCTTGTGTCTTTTCATTTCAAATGACTTTCTAAGCCTATAAATACCTGTCTCTTCCATAAAAATGCATATTTTCAATTCTCCTTAATTTCTATCTTGACCAACCAGTTTCAATTATACAAGATGAATCCAAATGAGTCCATTTCAGACATGTACAGTAGGTTTCAAGGCACTGTGCACTCAATAATTCCATTAGGAAAGAACTTTTCCAAAGAAGATCAAGTTAGAAAAATTCTGAATTCACTAACTCCGGAATGGGATCAGAAAACTCTAGCAATTGAATAGGCTAATGCTATTAGTACTCTAAAAATTGAAGAATTAATTAGGAATTTGATGTCGTTTGAAGTACAAATGCAAGGGAGAATAGAAAGCAAGGCCTCAGAAAAGAAGTCAATAGCGTTCAATGCAATAACAGATGGTTCAGACTCAAACAGTGACGACGATGAAGAAATAGCCTTGATGACAAGAAATTTTAGAAAGTTTCTGAAATACAGAAAGATGAACAACTACAAGAGAAATAATTACAAGAATTCTGGAAATAATAATGAGACTCTCAACAACGTCAGATGCTACAATTGTGATGAGCCAGGCCACTTAAAAAGAGATTGTCCGCATCCAGATAAGCAAAAATTTCCTCCAAGTAATGATTCATCAAGGAAAAGGAAGAGAGCGTATACTGCTACACTAGATGATTCAGACTCATCCTCCAGTGATGAAGATCAGAAGATGGAAAATTCAAATATGTGCTTTACAGCTATTCACGAATCTAATGATATCGGGAATATGGATCTAAAATAGGTACACATTTAAATTATATTTGTTGAAATTTTTTGCTTGAGTGTTAGATTTTTTGCATGTTATGAAATTGCTTGCTGTTTGAATTTAAAATTTTGATTTTCAAAATAATATTATTTTTGTAATATTTTTAATATTAAAATATTAATATTAAAGTGTTGTTATATTTATATTATTTCAGATAAAATATAAATTAGGTTATAGGATATATATATAGATATTAAACAAAATAAAAAAAATTAGTCACATGTATTATAGGACCCATATCGACATGGCCCTACCTCCTATGTCGACATCCCTACCAGAATTTTGAAATTCAAATTTGAATTCAAAACTTTGAATTTCCCTCCACCTTTTCACCAACTCCAAAGCTTTGAAAAGGTATCTCTTGACCAGAGAACATGACTATTGATCTATTTATCTCCTTAACTTTATTCTGTCTTTTCACTTTCGTTTCAACTCTTTCAAACTCTCAAGTTCTCTACTCTCTTCAAAAATGGCTTCCTCAAGCACTTCCTCCACCATTAGGCTGTCCAAAGCCATCAAAGAATTCCTCTACAATGACCCAGAAGCTATCAAAGCTTACATAATCTATGTAAACTTTGGAAAAGTCCATATGGGAAAATTGCTATCTTTAGTGATTTTCCTTCATATGAACTCGATGTTCTTTTCGAAGAGAATCAAATTCTCAGTTTAATTGATGATTATCAAAATGATTTTGTTTGTTATTCAAATCTTGTTAAAATGTTTTATGCAAATTTGAATCGTGGTTTTTATGATGGTAATGAAGGGGAAGTTTGGAGTAGTGTTAAAGGAACACAAATTGTTTTAAATAGTGAGATTTTGAGAAATATTTTGGATTGTAAGTATACGAGAATGAATCTTTCGGATTTTCAAATTGATGAACATTATCGTGAGACATTTCATCACCTTTTTGAAGGAGATGATAACTTTAAATTTATAAATAGAAATTCCATCCTAAAGCAAGAATTGTTAACCTTCTTTTGCAACATACCATAACTCCAAGATCGGGAAATTTCAATCACCCGACCTTAAAAGTTGGTAAGTCGCTTTTTGCTATTTATGGGAATTATGACATTAATTGGGCGCAAGTAATTTCGGATGAACTTCGTCCCAAAAATTTTACTTTAGGAGAAAACACTTTGTATCATGGAATTTATCTTACTTGGATTTTTAACTATTTTGGAGTTGATTATAAGAGAGAGGAGTTTGTTTCTCGAAAAGTGTTTAACCTTGCAAATATCTCTCTTATGAAAATCCCACGTGTGTTTCAACCATATGAAACACATACCGAAAAAGATGAAATGTTGGCTCATGAAGAAATGAAAGAAGAAGAGGAGGAAGGGAAGAAGGGGAGGAGATGGAGATTGAAGAAGAAGGAGATGAGGAGGAAGAGATAACATTGGAAAGTATTGATTACCCTTTCACTCCTAACAATCCATCCAATAAGACACTTCTCAAAAACCAAAAGATAATAGTGGAAAACCAACGGATTCTCAAAAGATCTGTTAGTAAAAAGTTGGACAAAATTTCCACCAAAATGAACAAGTTCTTTGGGAAAGTGAGTCGCAAACTTGGATTATCATCATCTTCATCATCCTCTATTGAATTATAGTTTTTCATTTCAAGTTGTATTAGTTTGTATCTTTCGATAAGTTAATGTTATTTATTGTTTATGTAATGTTAACTAAAATTTATCAATAAAAATCTTTTATTTCTGCTTATTAGCTTTAAAATATCTCTGGAATGCATGCTTTTATATTATATAAGTTTATATATATGGACTTGTGCATAATATAAAGAAACAAAGCATATTGCCAAAATCAACAGGGGCATGTCGACACCCCCTACCCCCCATGTCGACATGTAATAGCCAGAAAGTTATTATTGTTTTGAATTTGAAATTGACATAACTACCTTGTGTCTTTTCATTTCAAACGACTTTCTAACCCTATAAATATCTGTCTCTTCCAGAAAAATGCATATTATAAATTCTCCTTATTTTCTATTGAATTTCTTTATATTTTATCAGATAATGGCCTCTCCTATTCATAATCTAAGTGAGAATCTTAAAGAAACTCTCAATTTCTTCAAGAACATACTTACTTTTATCCTTCTCAATCAACGTCACTTAGAATTAAGCCAAATGTAGATGATAAAGGAACAAGAAAGGCACTTCGATGCCATTCATGGACGATTTCAGCCCTCAACAAAGAAGAACTCGAAGCGAATCCAGAAGGAACTCTGAACAAGGATAATGAAGAATGGGATGCTATAAAGTTAGATCCTATCTTCGGTGAAGAAGGATGGGTTGAAGTTCCAAGAAATGTTTGATTTGACTTGTATGCTTTGATTTGCTTTGATTTGATTTGGTTTGAATTGTTTGGTTTGGTTTGACTTGATTTGAATTGATTTGAACATGGTATGTAATATATGATTGAAATGGTGTGGTTTGATAAATATACTGATTGGCTATGTTTGAAATTTTCATATCTCTCACATTTACCTTACTATATTTTACTCATATTATTATCCGTCCCATTCATATTCTACTATACTGTATTATTATCCTATATAGTGTTATAGTATTAGTTCAAAGGGGAGTTATGTAGTTTAGGATTAGTTTTTGTTGATGACATAGGGGGAGAATTATAAAATAGGTTAGATAGTCTTAGATTAAGGGGGAGTTAGTAGATTAAAGGGGAGTTGTTGGAATAAGGGAGAGTCAGAGTAGAATCAATGTTAGGTGGAGTATATTTTATAAACATAGGTTTTCATGATCAAAAAGGGGGAGATTGTTAGTTCCTGAGATGATGGTTTTGATGAAAACAACCTTAGGACTTGTTATAAAATATAAATACTAATAATCTTGTCTAGATATATATGTATATGCAGAATATATATGAAGGTACTGAAGAATGAAGACTGTACAGTATAGAGATTCAAGACCGACGAATTCAAGATTGAAGAAACCAAGACTGAAGACTCATGAGTATCAAGAGTTCAAGATTTCAAGAGTTCAAGAGTCAAGATAAATAATAGAGTCTAGATTTATGTTAAAAAAATCATAATAGCACTAAACTCTTTATACGGATTTTAATTGTGGAATGGAAACCACCTTCTCGCTTTAATAGTGGAATGGAACCCACGACCTCTTTAGTGGGATGGAACCCACGACCTTCTTTAGTAGAATGGAATCCACGAAATTTTCAAAATGATTTATTTTAAATAATTTTCAAAAACTTTTTAAAAGTCATCTCTCTCGGTTTAAATATTTTAGCCTTAAATTATTTTTATCATCTTTTATATTTTGATTTCAAAATCATCTCTTGTTTTTAAACTATCTCCTGGTTTTAATATTATAAGCTTTAAATCTTAGAAATACATTCTATACTTAGTTTTTAATATTACTTTTATATTATAGATTATATATTTTTAAGATTACTTTTTAAATCTCTTTTATAAGTTTAAACAATATTCAAAATGATTTAAAAACTTCAAAAATTGTTTAGACAAATTTTAGAAAGAAAATATCTTTTAAAAACAAAAATCAATTTTCAAAATTCCCTAGGGCATGTCGACACACCCCATCCCCCATGTCGACATGATAGCCGTAGACATTCAAATTTTAAATTTTCAAATGAAGTATCTATTCGTCATAACCTTTCACGAATGGACATGACTGTTGTTCTTCTATAAATACCAGTTGTTTTCAAGGAATTTTAAGTAAGTTTTTCTTCATTTCTTCACTCCTTCTTCTCCATTCAAATATTCTCTTATATTTTAACAAAACTCTGCCAAAATCCAAAGTGAATCAAACTCGATTTTCTCTAATTTGATTCTCTGTCACTTTCTCTCAAAGATCTCAATACTATTCAAAGTTATAGGATCATTTGTAATAAAAGATTGAAAGATCGAAGTTTATCGAGTCTCTCTCTATCAAAGTGTGATTGGAAACGGTGTGGTCGTGGCCTGTAAATCAATTAGGTATGATTGTAGCCCGTAAATCAATTAGGTGATCCTGTAGCCTGGTTAAATCAAGAGAGTTTCCCTCGGACCTAAAGATAGGAGGGTGTATCTCGTGGCCTTGAAATCGAGGTTGTAATATCGACATTATATTTGAAAAGAAATCTGCACAAGAAATTGTGTGGGACTGGATGTAGGGTAACTCCGAATCAGTATAAAATTCCAGTGTGTTCTTTCCTTTACTGCTTTTATTTACTATTTGCATCCGTGTCTGATTCTGCGATTATTTCTGTGTTTGTGAATTGCATATGTCTGTGTTTAATTTCAAAAGATTTCAAAAATTCCATAAAATCCATTAAACGCTATTCACCCCCCTCTAGTGTTAATCAAGCCTTAAGATCTGTAATCCACATTTCCAACATTTGGTATCGGAGCATTGGTTTTCAAAGTTTTCATTATCTGATTTTTGAAAAGTTTTCAAATGGCTGCCAACACTGGTAATGTCAACACTATCACTAGTTCATTTGTAGAAGGTCAGTCTACTGCCAGGCCACCACTTTTTAATGGCAGTAACTATGCATATTGGGCATGTAGGATGAAAATCTATTTACAATCAATAGGATTAGACACTTGGAATATCACACAAACTGAGTACATTGAACCCACAAAAGATTTTGCACAGTGGACAGCTGAGCAAAAGACTGTTACACAAAATAATTCCAAAGCCATGATGTTCACTTGATAGGAATGAGTTTAATAGAGTGTCTGTTTGTAAGTCTGCATATGAAATCTGGAAAACTTTGCAAGTTACTCATGAAGGAACAAGCAAGGTTAAACAGACCAAAATATCTATCTTGACCAATCAGTTTCAATTATACAAGATGAATCCAAATGAATCCATTTCAGACATGTACAGTAGATTTCAAGGCACTGTGCACTCAATAATTGCATTAGGAAAGAACTTTTCCGAAGAAGATCAAGTTAGAAAAATTCTGAATTCACTAACTCCGAAATGGGATCAGAAAACTCTAGCAATTGAATAGGCTAATGCTATTAGTACTCTAAAAATTGAAGAATTAATTAGGAATTTGATGTCGTTTGAAGTACAAATACAAGGGAGAATAGAAAGCAAGGCCTCAGAAAAGAAGTCAATAGCGTTCAATGCAATAACAGATGGTTCAGACTCAAACAGTGACGACGATGAAGAAATAGCCTTGATGACAAGAAATTTTAGAAAGTTTCTGAAATACAGAAAGATGAACAACTACAAGAGAAATAATTACAAGAATTCTGGAAATAATAATGAGACTCTCAACAACGTCAGATGCTACAATTGTGATGAGCCAGGCTACTTAAAAAGAGAATGTCTGCATCTGGATAAGCAAAAATTTCCTCCAAGTAATGATTCGTCAAAAAAAGGAAGAGAGCGTATACTGCTACACCAGACGATTCAGACTCATCTGCCAGTGATGAAGATCAGAAGACGGAAAATTCAAATATGTGCTTTACAGCTATTCACGAATCTAATGATATCGTGAATATGGATCTAAAACAGGTACGCATTTAAATTATATTGGTTGAAATTATTTACTTGAATGTTTGATTGTTTGCATGTTTTGAAATTGCTTGCTGTTTGAATTTAAAATTATGATTTTCAAAATAATAATATTTTTAATATTAAAATATTAATATTAAAGTGTTGTTATATTTATATTATTTCAGATAAAATATAAATTAGATTATAGGATATATATATAGATATTAAACAAAAAAAAAATAGTCACATGTATTATTGGACCCATATCGACATGGCCCTACCTCCTATGTCGAAATCCCTACCAGAATTTTGGAATTCAAATTTGAATTCAAAACTTTTAATTTCCCTACACCTTTTCACCAACTCCAAAGCTCTGAAATGGTATCTCTTGACCAGAGAACATGACTATTGATCTATTTATCTCCTTAACTTTATCCTATTATTTCACTTTCAATTCAACTCTTTCAAACTTTCAAGCTCTCCACTCTCTTCAAAAATGGCTTCCTCGAGCACTCCCTCCACCATTAGGCTATCCAAAGCCATCAAAGAATTCCTCTACAATGACCAAGAAGCTATCAAAACTCACATAAGCTATGTAAACTTTGGAAAAGTCCATACGGGAAAATTGCTATCTTTAGTGATTTTCCTTCATATGAACTCGATGTTCTTTTCGAAGAGAATCAAATTCTTAGTTTAATTGATGATTCTCAAAATGATTTTGTTTGTTATCCAAATCTTGTTAAAATGTTTTATGCAAATTTGAATCATGTTTTTTATGATGGTAATGAAGGGGGAGTTTGGAGTAGTGTTAAAGGAACACAAATTGTTTTAAATAGTGAGATTTTAGGAATTGGATTGTAAGTATACGAGAATGAATCTTTCGGATTTTCAAATTAATGAACATGATCATGAGACATTTCATTACCTTTTTGAAGGAGATGATAACTTTAAATTTATAAATAGAAATTTCCATCCTAAAGCAAGAATTGTTAACCTTCTTTTGCAATATACCATAACTCCAAGATCGAGAAATTACAATCACCCGACCTTAAAAGTTTGTAAGGCTCTTTTTGCTATTTATGGGCATTATGACATTAATTGGGCGCAAGTAATTTTGGATGAACTTCGTCCCAAAAAATTTACTTTAGGAGAAAACACTTTGTATCATGGAATTTATCTTACTCGGATTTTTAACTATTTTGGAGTTGATTATAAGAGAGAGGAGTTTGTTTCTCGAAAAGTGTTTAACCATGCAAATATCTCTCTTATGAAAATCCCACTTATGTTTCAACCATATGAAACACTTACCGAAAAAGATGAAATGTTGGCTCATAAAGAAATGAAACAAGAAGAGGAGGAGGAGGAAGAAGGGAAGGAGATGGAGATTGAAGAAGAAGGAGATGAGGAGGAAGAGACAATATTGGAAAGTATTAAATACCCTATCACTCCTAACAATCCATCCAATAAGACACTTCTCAAAAACCAAAAGATAATAGTGGAAAACTAATGGATTCTCAAAATATCCGTTAGTAAAAAGTTGGACAAAATTTCCACCAAAATGAACAAGTTCTTTGGGAAAGTGAGTCCCAAACTTGGATTATCATCATCTTCATCATCCTCTATCGAATTCTAGTTTTCATTCCAAGTTGTATTAGTTTGTATCTTTCGATTATTTAATGTTATGTATTGTTTATGTAATGTTAATTAAAATTTATCAATAAAAATCTTTTATTTCTGCTTATTAGCTTTAAAATATCTCTGGAATGCTTGCTTTTATATTATATAAGTTTATATATATAGACTTATGCATAATATAAAGAAACAAAGCATATTGCCAAAATGAACAGAGGCATGTCGACACCCCCCTACCTGCCATGTCGACATGTAACAGCCAGAAAGTAATTATTATTTTGAATTTGAAATTGACATAACTACCTTGTGTCTTTTCATTTCAAATGACTTTCTAAGCCTATAAATACCTGTCTCTTCCAGAAAAATGCATATTTTCAATTCTCCTTAATTTCTATTGAATTTCTTCATATTTTATCAAATAATGGCCTCTCCTATTCATAATCTAAGTGAGAATCTTGAAGAAACTCTCAATTTCTTCAAGAACATACTTACTTTTATCCTTCGCAATCAATGTCACTTAGAATTAAGCCAAATGTAGATGATAAAGGAACAAGAAAGACACTTCGATGCCATTCGATGGACGATTTCAGCCCTTAACTAAGAAGAACTTGAAACGAATCCAGAAGGAACTCTGAACAAGGATAATGAAGAATGGGATGCTATAAAGTTAGATCCTATCTTCGGTGAATAAGGATGGGTTGAAGTTCCAAGAAATGTTTGATTTGACTTGCATGCTTTGATTTGCTTTGATTTACTTTGATTTGATTTGGTTTGAATTGTTTGGTTTGGTTTGACTTGATTTGAATTGTTTGAATTGATTTGAACATGGTATGTAATATATGATTTAAATGGTGTGGTTTGATAAATATACTAATTGGCTATGTTTGAAATTTTCATATCTCTCACATTTACCTTACTATATTTTACTCATATTATTATCTGTCTCATTCATATTCTACTATACTGTATTATTATCCTATATATTGCTATAGTATTAGTTTTAGGGGCGTGTTATGTAGTTTAGGATTAGTTTTTGTTGATGAAAAAGGGGGAGAATTATAAAATAGGTTAGATAGTCTTAGATTAAGGGGGAGTTAGTAGATTAAAGGGGAGTTGTTAGAATAAGGGAGAGTCAGAGTAGAATCAAAGTTAGGTGGAGTATATTTTATAAACATATGTTGTCATCATCAAAAAGGGGGAGATTATTAGTTCCTGAGATGAAGGTTTTGATGAAAACAACCTTAGGACTTGTTATAAAATATAAATACTAATATTCTTGTCTAGATATATATGTATATGCAGAATATATATGTAGGTATTGAAGAATGAAGACTGTACAGTATAGAGATTCAAGACCGACGAATTCAAGATTGAAGAAACCAAGACAGAAGACTCATGAGTATCAAGAGTTCAAGATTTCAAGAGTTCAAGAGTTTAAGATATCAAGATAAGTAATAGAGTCTAGATTTATGTTAAAAATTCATAATAGCACTAAAATCTTTATTCGGATTTTAATTGTGGAATGGAATCCGCCTTCTCGCTTTAATAGTAGGATGGAACCCACGACCTCTTTAGTGGGATGGAACCCACGACCTTTTTAGTGGAATGGAATCCACGAAATTTTCAAAATGATTTATTTTAAATATTTTTCAAAAACTTTTTAAAAGTCATCTCTCTCAGTTTAAATATTTTAGCCTTAAACTATTTTTATCATCTTTTATATTTTGATTTCAAAATCATCTCTTGTTTTTAAACTATCTCCTGGTTTTAATATTATAAGCTTTAAATCTCAAAAATACATTCTATACTTAGTTTTTAATATTACTTTTATATTATAGATTATATATTTTTAAGATTACTTTTTAAATCTCTTTTATAAGTTTAAACTATATTCAAAATGGTTTAAAAACTTCAGAAATTGTTTTGACAAATTTTAGAAAGAAAATCTCTTTTAAGAACAAAAATCAATTTTCAAAATTCACTAGGGCATGTTGACATACCCCATCCCCCCATGTCGACATACTTCAAATTTTCAAATGAAGTGTCTATTCGTCATAACCTTTCATGAATGGACATGACTGTTGTTCTTCTATAAATACCAGTTGTTTTCAAGGAATTTTAAGTAAGTTTTTCTTCATTTCTTCACTCCTTCTTCTCCACTCAAATATTCTCTTATATTTTAACAAAACTCTACCCAAATCCTACGTGAATCAAACTCGATTATCTCTAGTTCGATTCTCTGTCACTCTCTTTCAAAGATCTCAGTGCTATTCAAAGTTATAGGATTATTTGTAATAAAAGATCGAAAGATCAAAGTGTATCGAGTCTCTCTCTATCAAAGTGTGATTGGAAACGGTGTGATTGTGGCATGTAAATCAATTGGGTATGATTGTAGCCTGTAAATCAATTAGGTGATCCTATAGCCTAGTTAAATTATGATAGTTTCCCCTGGACCTGAAGACAGGAGGGTGTATCTCGTGGTCTTGATATCGAGTTGTAATATCGACATTATATTTGAAAAGAAATCTGCATAAGAAATTGTGTGGGACTGGATGTAGGGTAACTCCGAACCAGTATAAAATTCCGGTGTGTTCTTTCCTTTACTGCTTTTATTTACTATTTGCATCTGTGTTTGATTCTGTGATTATTTCTGTGTTTGTGAATTGCATCTGTCTGTGTTTAATTTCAAAAGAATTCAAAAATTCCACAAAATCCATTAAACACTATTCACCACCCTCTAGTGTTAATCCAGCCTTAAGATCTATAATCCGCATTTCCAACAGAAGAGGGTATACGCTATTATATATAGCGTACTTGTATATTACTATATAGACATATACGTGAATATGTATATCTTCCATTATTGTTTCGCTCTCTTTGTTTCCATCTATGATAAAGACTTGCGTAACAGAAAAGAAAGATGGAAATGAGAATTAGATGAGTTATGGTAGGAGGAGTGCATGCAAGAAGGGAGACCGAAAAGACCCAAACTAATGGGATAAACGAAGGTGACCTATGAGTTGTTGAAAACGAATCTCCTCCAACTATTTAATGCGATGATGATAGATGTGAATGCATTTTTTTGGAAATTTATGGTGCTAATGATGATGGAAAATATGCCAGAGGCCATTGAGCCAAATCCTGTAGTAAGAGATGATTTCTCGATATGAACCAAGAATATTGAAACTTGGGAGGAAAGATATTCATGGGGAAGGAGCCTGCGGTTGAAATGTTAAATTGGCTAAGAGTTTGTGAGTGTATCCTTGGAGATCTGGGGTTGAATGATGTGCAAAGGAGAGGGTAGGCTTCGAGACAATTGCATGAAGATGCTTTGGACTGATAGGAAACGATGACCGCCAAGACCCCTAAAGAGAAGATAACTTGGAACCAACTTAAAGTGAGTTTTGAGACATAGTTCATATTTGAGTCTCAACAAAGTATGTTTTTGCAATAATTTATTGACTTGAAGCAATGAGACCTATCGGTGGAAGGGTACATCCAGAAGTTTAACTCTTTGTATAAGCATGACCGAGAGATAATTAATACCCTACTGGAAAAAATAAGAAGTTTATACGGGGTTTAAAGGAAGGTCTAGGTCATAAGGTGATGATGCACTTGGAATCTCCTTTTGATTTGTGGTTGACGTGACGTGAAGGTATGATGGATTATATCAGGAGAAGAGGAAGACCGAGATAATGCAGTACCAAAGAAGAAGTTTATCACTTATGCTAAGGGCAAGAATACTATGCCGAAAGGAAGGAGCATCAAAACTGCTATTGCGGAAGTTGCTTGTTTTTATTATGAAGGAACCGGACCAGCATGCATCGGATTACAAAAGAGAATTTCAAAATATTTCCATTTTTAGATCTTATAGGGCCTCTGAAGTCTAAATTAATTGAGTTCTAATCTAAATTATTTTAAATGAAAGCAATATTTTATTTAGATATAAAAGGTTTGATTATACACACACACATTTAATGTATATATGTATCAAATATATATATATATATATGTGTGTGTGTGTGTGTGTGTGTGTGTACAGTGCACATGCAACATATAGTTGTGTATAAGGTTTAATATGTCCATATATAAGTGCTGGGATTTACACACAATGGACACATTTATCCTTTCATTTATACATTTGTGGTCCAAAATATAATTTGAAATAATGTGTGTATAGATATGTATAAGATAAATATTTTTTTTATTTAAATATTTTTGACCAATTCTAAATAATTTGAATTAAAATTTGAAATGTCTTATGTTGATTAAAAATTTAAAAGAATGTTTAGATCTAGTACATATATATAATATGATACAATATTTATAATTATTTCATTTATTTATATAATAAGACTAAGTTAAAATAGTTTAAATTAAATTTTGAAAATATCAAAATGGATCTAGATTAAAGTCTATTTAAATCTCAAATCCAAAAGTGTATCGTATGTATATATATTTATATATATAATAAAAAACCGTTTTTCAAAAATACATATACATAAATTTTGTATTATATATTTAATATATATATATATATATAGATATGTATATATAATATACATTAATTAGTAAATACACGCACACATATATGTTTTAAAATTAAAAATCCTTTATTTATTTATTTTCAGGTGAAAGTTTTTCAACGATATTTTTCTTATATATCAAATTCATATGGATTTGACAATAGATTATTAAAAAAGCATACATTAATTTAATTATAAGTATTTAAAATGTATGTTTTATTTATTATTGTAACACAAAAATGTTTTTTTAATTTCGAAAACATATTTATACATGTAAATTAGATTAAAATTAAATTTAATACAAAACAAATATTTCATATTTATATTATATATATAGTTAATATAAAATTGTTAAAATAAATTAAATTGATACATTTTAAAATTTAAACTTATTTTAAGCTTGGCTGAAAATAAAACATATATATATATATATGCAATTTTTTTAAACAATTTGATATATGATTTTTCAATCACAAGATTGGATGACAACTATATATATGAGTTCGTTATATTGGGACACAAGTAATATGTATACTTTTCCCTTGTAAGGTACCCATTTAGGTTAAGGGCTTGTAAGTTTTTAATGAGGCATATTTTTGAAGTATATGGTTGGTGTTAATAAAGTTCCAATTTACAAAAAAAAATTAGTGTAGAATGGAGTGAGCTTGGGTATGGTTTCTAGGTTTTAGTGTTAAGTTAGTTTAGATTTTCTTTTTGTTGGTTATAAACGAGAAGAATGAAGTATTAGGAGGGGATATAGGCTGATGTAGGAGGTGGATATGGGTTATGCTTTGATTTGGTTTAGGGAAAATTAACTAAAAACTAGTTTTTCTTTCTTTTTAAAAGTCAAAACAAAGTCAATCCAAACTCTGATTCAAATGAAACAAGGTGCAATGATTTTTAATATCATTTTTTCAATTACAAAAATTCCAATCCTATAATAATATCACTATATGCCTATTTGCATAAATCCCACATATTTAATTTATTTACAAAAATAGATTTTAAATTCCCAATAAAACTTCAAAATCCATTTTCAATTTTATAAAAATAAATGTCTTGATAAAACAAATTTTTATGCATTAATAATAATATTTTTCATGATTTACAGTTTTATTTTGCAATTTAACGTATAAAAATTCAGATTTTAACTCTTCATTGATTAAATCAGATTTTGAATCATTATTATTTAAGAGTTTGAATTAAATTTATATTGTTAAATATTGAAGTTGTTGCAAACTTCCCCTTTATAAAAATTGCAGTCCACAATTCGTTATTGGAGATAATCGAAACAAAATCAGATTGGGTTATTCAAAGGTGTTAGTACGTTATATATTAACATAGCATAACCAAACTATTCCCTGGAGAACCGAATACATTCCTAAATATTTCTACAGTGCAACTGAGATCTTTGGTCTTTCCCATGCAGGACATTGAGTTATAGGCCATTGAATTTCACAAATGGAAAGATATTGCCAAGTCCTTACCGATAGAGTTAGGGTATGCCTTAAGAGCATTTATGTTATTTGTTACATATATATAACTCTATGACCAATCTTATTCAAAATAATAGGTGTTTTTCATTCTATTATATACTTAGTGATATAAATAGTTAAGTAAGTAATTTAATGTTTATTGATGGAAAATACTTAAATGGTACGTTATGTGATAGTAATTACAAAGTGCTATAATCATGAGAATTTTATTACATTGAAAATAAATATATTGTTTTAAATATTCCTAGTCAAGATGTTTTGAGGAAGGATATCGACTCTTCCATCGAGACTAGAGTATGTATGCTATTCAAATGCTGAGCAATGTATTTCTCGTGGCTGTTGGGGGGCACCAAGGGGTTATGTACTAATAGTTATTGGATAACTATGGAACGACACACTTAGGAGTTTTCTATTGGTTAATATAACTAAGGTCAAACAAAAAATCTTGAAACGACAATGTTACACAGTTCTCTCGACTTGAGAATACCGTTGAAATTCAATATGGACACTCTACTTTGATTATGGTTAAATCATGGCATGACGTCCATTGAATTACTATAATTATGTCTGAGTTGAAGCATTAGAAATGACACACTATTCAATAGAGAATCCGTCTTCTCAATTATATGGAGTTAGTATTACGGTCAACCGCATTCAACTCAAAGTTAAAATCTCTAGCCAAAGTAGTACGGTAAATAATAAATGTTATTATTAAACCAAAGACTTTGTCTCTGGACTTACAAAGTTGAATGTGGACGGTGTTGGAATTTTGACCAAAACCAAATTACATAAGTCCTATAGTTTTTACGAAGAGAATTGGTGTAAATAATCATTACTACCAAATACCACATAATTAAAATTGGATTTTACCAAAAAGATGGGTAACCGGTAAACTCAGCCAAAATGTTACACCACTAGCAAGGTGACGTGTGGACATTAATATTCAAATTGTTCGATACTAATCGCTGACTGAATTTACACCTTTGAGTCGTATAACCGTAATAATAATGAATATTCTAGATAAACCACATGATATAATTCATTTATAACCATTGTAAATTAATTAATAATTATGAAATATTGATTGCTAGATTTAGTCTGTTTGAATACCATTAGCATTTAATAAAGTGCATAAATATTTGTTATAAACATGCATATCGATATACGATATATCGATAAATTGTTTAAATTTGATTTAAACGAAATAAATGCTGAGTGGTTTGGGATCATTTGAGCAAATTACACATGTTTCTTATTTGAAATCATTTGGAACTTGATTATAAGTTTTGTATGGTTGTTGTTTTGATTATAGTTATTTTCATCATTGTATACTTTTATTTGAAAGATAAAAAATATCACAAGTGGACTTTTTTTGCAAAATGTTATATGCCTTTTTGATCCCTTTTTAGTTAAGGTTGGATTTTGTTTTATTAACCTTGTGTGAAATCTTTAATTTAGTTTCAAATTCTTATTAAATTAGGTCTTGTTGTAAGTTTTGATTTCAAAGTCTATAAAATAGTCAATCTTAATTTTAGTATATACATACACATACAAATACACACACACACACATATATATATATATGTATGTATGTACATATAATTATTATAGATCTACAAAAATATATTTTATTAGTAAAAAACATGGATAACAAAGGCATATGTAAATTAGTTATAAATGTCATTAAATATGTCAATTAATCTAATTAAAGAGAAATGAAAGATTTCTCTCTCTCTATATATAGCCTCATCTTCTCTTAATTAATTATATATATTATGAGAGAGAAACAAATGGTTTTCTTCTTTAAATTTTTTTTACATGTTTATTTACACGCTATACACTGCTTATTTGTTGCACTTACGCAATATTCACTAAAGTATATTTGGATATACTTATAATTTTATGCTATGCATATATTGCTCATTAACTTTATTTTATACATCATTCAATTCGATTAAAGAGAGAGATATAAAAGGTTTCTCTCTCTAAATAATGCAAAATCTTCCCTCAATTAATTGCATTAATTCTAGAGAGCAAAACGAATGGTTTCCTTCTCTATATTGATAAGTAATTGTTACACACATGTGTATATTTGATAAACTCATACATTTAAATTAAATTCTAACGCTATTTTAAACAATTTAAATAAAATTTGATTTTACTTAAAACTTTATTAAATTGGATCTAATATACCTTTAGATTTCATAGACCTAATAGATCCACAATAGGATTTTTTTTAAATCTACTTATTTCACCTGCTTTCGACTGGCCTGGTTCCTTTAATGGCATCAGAGCGGGGTTTGTTGAGGCGTTCACTCGGTACATTGAATGTCCCAGTTTTGATCCTTGCAATTAGCATGATATGGGTTTCTTACATTGTGATTTGTCGCAAAGCATCACCTCTTACCCTGCATTTCATGTGATGGTTGTGCTACACGAAGGATTGCACGTAAAACTCACTCATGAGGTACCTAAAAGGGTCACCCCAAAGGAGTTTAGGCTGGACCTTCAATGGTATCGATGCCAAAAAATCTATATGGTATATATTAGTCATGTAAGGACCAACTAATCGAGCTTACCATTTAGTAGGGTATCTAAAAGAGTAGTGTCTAGGTTAGGTTTGGTTAATCAAGCACCCTACCCTACCTGGCTACCAGCCTGGTCCGAAAGGTAAAGTGAGCCCAATGGTTATCCCTAATAGAAATGGCCTAATTTGAATTTAGGCTGCAGACTAATTTTCAAAATCTATTTGTAAATCTAAAAGATATTTTAAATTTAAAAGTTAAATTTAATATATGAAATAAAATTTCTAAAGTTATAAAATGCATTTTCAATTTTTTTTGAAAATAAATTAGTATTTTTAAATTATTTGAAATTTAATTAATTAGACTAATTAAATAAATAAATAATTAAAAGTTAATTAATTAAACTAAAACATATATATGTATATGTATAACTGTAAGTTTTATAGTATAACATGTATATATATTGATGTTAAATTGTTTAAGGTAAATTAAAATAATTTTCAATTTATTTAAATATTTAATTAAAATTATATTAATTAAATAAAATAATTATTTGATAAATAAATTAATTAAATGTTAACTAAAAAAATAAGATGTACATATATAATGATATATGCATGTAAAACTATAAGTGTTATAGTTAATATTAATCTTAGTTTGTTTAGGATGAATGTAATAAAAATTTGAATAATAAAAATAATTTAATTAATTAATTAATCAAATTAACAAACTAACATTAATTAAATATTATTTAAATAATAATATACATAAGAATATTATACAAGTTATTTAAATTATAAAAGGTTATAAATAAATTAAACTTGTATAATATAGGTGGAATTGAAAAGAAACCCAAATTAGGTTTAAGGAATAAATACATACGTATAGTATGTATACCATGGTTTCAGATGTGTCTGACACTTGAATCATGATGTTATTTTAATAGAAATACATTATTTCCTAAATTGATATCACTCAATTAAATATATTAAAGATATGAATCTATAATATAACAGTTTTTCTCTACCATTTATATAATAACAAATTACTTGCATGCTCTCTAGTTGTTGAGCAAACTCAAGCTAGGGATGTTATGTATAGTATTATTAAAATATTATTAGATGAGATAAGGTACTTGTACGTATTTGGTGAGCAAACTTAAGGTATGTACATCAATACTTAGGCCATCGTGAAATGATGGGTATGAGTGAATAATCTCCTTTTGATTTGTTGAGAAAACTCAAAGTCGAGATTTAGATCAGAACAAAGACTATGGGTTAGGAGTTGTATATGATACAATTGATAAAGTGCTATCCATCGCTTGCGGGCCTATGATTTGTTGAACAAACTCAAGGTTAGAATCCTAAGGCAAGTAAGTCCTAACACCCAATAGAGAAATCAAACTTTTCTATGTTTTTCTTAGGGTTTTGAGAAACATAAAAATCTAGTGGGAGCCTTATTAGAAAAATGAAATGGTAACATTAACTTTTCTAATATTGTAAGAACATTTGGTATATAAAGTTAAAATAATCTACACCGATAAATTTATGCAACTAATACAATTGATAAACTGTTTATCAGTTGGAATGTACAACTGAACTAAATTAAGCTAAACAAGAAACATAAAATGTACCCACCTTTAAATATTTTGGCATGTTTTCACTTCAAAACCCATGCAAGAGCCAATTTACAAAACAACTAAAACATTAATGCATCGGTCGCTTAAGGGTTTATTTTTTCGAGATAGTGTATTGTCCTTTATGAGTTTTGAACTCTTCAGAAATACAAGAATATGGATATTTGATATATATTCATTCACATATAAATGTTATATGGTGAATGGTCGTAGTTTGTAGTATACGAAACTTCAATTAAATCAGTTCATTGAAAATAAGCAAATAAACCATAATGCGAAATCGTGTATTCAATATGGTTGACTACAATTAGGATTTTTTTTCTTTTTGAATGGTTCGACCATTTAGAAAAGGAAAGTGAATGTACAAGAGTGGATGTAACTTAAGTATGGTTAGAATGAAGATAGTGAATAATCAACTTTGCTTCATGAAGTGTTACCGGAGATGAGAATTGTATAAAACACTAGTAGACACTTAATGTGGAATGATAAATGTAATTTTTGTTTCAATTATGTGTTTCATATAAAAAATTATTTAATATAAAAGTCATTGCTATGAGTTTAATATATCTGATTGAAAATTCTCGACTATAAACTGGTAAAAGAAATAAATAGCCCATAATAAGTAGCTGAATGGAGCTTCGTATTCCATACGCTATTTTAGTAATGGTGGAAATACTGGGAACATAACATATAATACTTATCGGTGGATGCATCAAGGTACAATAAATTATCTACATAAATATGCAAACTATTATTTATGAAATAATAATTAATTTCAATATTGACTAAATGTGAAGATGGTTTTATTTTATGATGAATGTTTAGAATATTCGTTATGAGATAAATCTATTAGAATAACGGTATTTGCTACATTAGCTACATAACACAGATGTATTTGAGAATTCGAAAATTATTGTTGGGGATTATGGACTAAGCCATATCTTTGAGATACAATTTTTAATCACATGATTACGAATCATACAATACTAGTGAATTGTATCTCAAACGATTAAAGGTAAAGCACCATTCGGTGGGAGCAATAAAAGAGTTGATGAACTCTTCGGATTGATGCATATAGATGTATGTAATTCAAAGTCCAACAGTACCAAAATGCTTCCATATATTTTATTAAAATCACTAATGAATTATTGTAGAAATGAATAGGGCTGTTATGGTAATGGTTACCGTTACCATTTCACAAATACCGTTACCGTACCATTTTTACTGGTAAGCGAAAATTGCTTACCGTTACCGTTACCGATAGGCTGGTATACCGAACACTGGTATACCGATAATATGGTAACCGTTACACTAGTAATGGTAAATTACCGTTTGTCTAAAAAAGGTTAGTAACATAACACGTATTCACACCATAACGGTGCTTCATTATAAATTTTATAGTGTTACTTAATAAAAGAAATAAATGAGAAAGAAGTGAAGTGTATTTAACATTATCTCACCTAGTTAATAAACTAAATTTAATCATTTGCTTGGTTTTAAATGCCTATAATAAAGCATGTTATATGAATATACATGTATTATAAATTGACTGGTAAAATTACCGTTACCGCTGGTATTGAAGAAATGTTACCGATGATTTACCGTAGAAAATGGTAAATTTACCGTTACCATACCGATTAAAATGGTATACCGATTTCACTCGAAAATGGTAACCGATTGACTGGTAATGGTATGGTAATGGTAAATTTACCGTTACCGTAACAGCCCTAGAAATGAACATGTGTATTTGATCCATAAGTAGCATATCTATGATAAGCTCATAAAATTCAATACAAAAGTAGAATACATAACATGCAAAAGTAATTCGATTTGATCGAATATATGAGAATGTTATAATAGGTTCCAAAGTACCTAAAAATGAATAAGATTCAATCTCAAAAGTCACTCCTTTCAATGATATATAATGATGCATCGATAAGGAATAACCTGACTTTTTGGACAAAGTACGATTAGCGATGAGTGAAGTTAAGTTAACTTCTTTCTGTAAGGTCATGAACTAGGATTAAGTACATAAGGTTAAAACTAATTTCACCTAAAGCGTAATTTATATGATCATGCAGGGTAAGAGTTTATAAGAAATGACCTGTACATATACTAGGTTAAGGAGTTGGCAGGTTATGTGAGTCAAGAGACTACACGTAATACTTGTTTCTAAGGGATCTTGTGTGAATGACCCTAAAGGAGTTTGGGACCGATCGATATTGATTAACCTATTTATGTTACAAACATAAGTGTCAAAAACAGATAGCTAAATCAGTCTTACACACGAATAAAAGGAAATTCATTAAATGTTTATAAAAACCTAATCCATTGAACTGAGAAACAATTGTTGTTTCAAGAAACGTCAACTACGTTACGAAGGAATTTCTTTTAGAAATTATTGGAAGTGAAATGGATGTGGATATGATCCAACAATAAAAATGATTTCGAAGGATGAACTAAAATTAACCAAACGAAATAGATATGACACATTAGAATGTATAATAATAAATCTCACACATTGAAGAGAAATTATTAATTTTACTGATGTCGAGAAAAGAATTTCCTTAGTTGTAAATAAGTTATTAAAAGTATTGACTCTACCATGTGACATGATGTGTAAGTTCAAAATGGATTCAAGTTAAAATCATATCTGTTTGGTTTTTTGATTCTCGATATAGGATTTGAAAAACAACTTTTATAATCAGTATAAAACAGTGTTGGGAATGTCCCAAAATAATTTACAAAGATACTATATTAAATTGTTTAATATGTAGCATGTAAGATGGGTTCCTTATGCATTGGCAATAAGAATTATCATACATGCTATATTGTCTTGAATATCACATTTTAATTTCTTATGTATGTGATACATAGAGCAAGTAAATCCTAACTTAGATCACTAAATGATAATTTGGAGTGTTTTTTAGTATTGCGAAATACTAGAGAATTGTTTATAGAAACAACATACTCCACGAACTCGAACTTCATAAGTGATATCGAGTATAATATGTCAATCCTTAATTCATGTGCAAACTTAAGTTAAGAACTTTAAGTTGGAAATTTTCTAAATAATAAGTAGTGGGTGATTCAACCAAAGGCTAGTGCAATGTAAGAAGCACAAATAAATGTACAAATTTATTACTGAGCTAAGGGTGATTTCGAATGTTGAGAATCCAATGACATTGTTATATGATAACAATGTTGCAATACAATTCATAAAAGAACCTAGAGCTCATTAGAAGTTGAGAGACATACCCCGAAAGTTTCACATGATAAATGCAGTTTATCAGTGTCGAGGAGAGTTGATTGACATAGTAGATAACTAAAACAAAGTGGCATGCCCATTCACTATGGGATTGGCCCGATTACTTTTTGAGAAAACTGATCGATGAAGTTGAAATAAGATTCCATAATTGATCCAAAGTGGAAGTGGGAGATTGATAGAATTATGAGTATGTCATAGTGGCAATTATGTAATTTGTTACATATGTATCTAACTCTGTGACCAATCTTATTCAAAAAATAAGGTGTTTTCCTTCCAATTATATACTTGTTATATAGTGATATAGATAATTGAGTAATTAATTTAAAGGTTATAGATGGAAAATCCTTAAATGGCACGTTATGTGATAGTAATTACAAAGTGTTGTAATTATGAGAATTTTATCACATTTAAAATAACATATTGTTTTAAATTAACCTTGTCAAGATGTTTCGAGAAGGGATATTGATTCATTCGTTGAGACTAGAGTAAGTAACACTACCCAAATATTAGGCAGTGTATTTCTCGTTGTTGCTGGGGGCACCAAGGAGTTACATACTGATAGTTATTGCATAACTACGAAATGACTCATTCAAGAGTCTTCTATTGGTTAATATAATTAAGGTCAAACGGAGAATTTTGAATCGACGATGTTGCATAGTTCTCTCGACTTGAGAATATTGTTGAACTTCAATGTAGACACTCCGCTGTTATATGAGGTTAGTATCAGGATAAACCGTAGTCAATTCAAAGTCAAAATCTCTTACCGGAGGCGTATGGTTATTAATAAATGTTAGTCTTGAACTAAAGACTTTGTTTTTGGACTTACAAAGTTCAATGGGGATGATGTTGGAATCTTAACCAAAACCGAATTCCATAAGTCTTAATATGATATAGTTTTGACGAAGAGAATTGGTATAAATAATCGTTACTACTAGGGACCACTTATAATAAGAAAATTGTATTTTACCAAACGAATGGGTAAGCGATAAATTTTGCGAACATAAACTAGCTAAGGTGATGTGTGAACGTTAATAATTGAATTATTCGATAGGAATTGCTAACTAAATTTACGCCTTTGAGTTGCACAACCAAATGACGAATGCTTCGAATAAACCACATGATTTAATTAATTTATAATTATTGTAAATTAATTAATATTTATCAAATATTGGTTACTATATTGATTTGTTTTAATACCATTAGCATTTAATAAAGTGTGTAAATAAAAGTTATAAATGTGTGTATTAATATACGATATTGATAGATTATTTAAACTAGAGTTAAATGAAATAAATGATGAGTGGGTTTGGGATCATTTGAGGCCCATAATGCCTCCATGTTTGGCCGACCACAATAGGGAAGGGAGGATAAGTTTTCAAAAGAATTAAAAAAGGGGAAATAATGATATAAGGAAGGAAAAGGCATCTCTTTAATTAGAATTCTTTATTATCATTCTTTTTCATAACTCGATGGCTCTCTCCTTCCTCTCCAATGACGAAAAATTTTAGAGCCTCTATGAATATTTTTCCCAAAAATAAATACAAATCAAATCTATTTTACAATGGTGGTTTTTTCCTCTTCATCTCAACAACATTTGGAGGTTGATTAGGAATCTAGGAGATATTGTTCATCGTTCAAGGTGCATTCTTTTTGGCAACATCTTAAGGTAAAATTTTGGATATTTGTTTATTCTTCTTGTTCATATGATTTAGATCTTTTCCATACCACATTTAAATTTATGCTTATCTATCTAACATGGATTAAACCCCCTTTTTTCCATTAATAATTTTTGTTCATGATGTTATTTTTTGATTTAGATCCAAATTTATGCTATACCCTTTCTAATCACATGTTCACCTTGTTAACATTAGATATATCACAAGTTACATTTTAGTTAATTAGTTATTCATATTGTTCATATAGTTTAGATTTGAACTTCATAACAAATTTATGTATGCCCAAGTTGTCCTTTTTGTTCTTGTTATTTGGAAATTGTTGTTTAAAAAAATTAACAATTTGATTGAAATCTAATGTAAAATAAATTAATATAATTTTTATTGTTTTCTACATATATATTCAAACTTGAACAAAATACACATGTTATTTATTTGAAATTATTTGGAACTTGAGTATAAGTTTTGTATGGTTGTTGTTTTGAACATAATTCTTTTCATCATTGTATACTTTTATTTGAAAGTTAAAAAAAATCATAAGTAGACTTTTATGCAAAATGTCATATGCCTTGTTGATCCCTTTTGAGTTAAGGTTGGATTTTATTTTATTAGCTTTAATTTTAAACATATGTATAATTATGTCTTTTTTAACTTAAAGTTTATAAAATAGATCCTTGCATGAAATCATTAATTTAATTTCAAAATCTTATTAAATTAGAAATTGTGTAACAACCCGCATATTTTACGAATATATATTTAAATGTTTTATTTAAATATAGCATCGTTAGTTGAATTAAAGTCCAAAATATGAATTTTTGTAAACAGTCGAATCCGGACTCGAGACCACTTTCATTGAGTTCAAAATGATGTTTACAATTTGTTTAAGTATAAACATCGATATGTTTGGAGTTGATTAGGATTTTGGTATTTTCATTTGGGCTTTGGGTTGCGTTCTAGCCCATTAACCCAATAATAAAACCCAAACTCTTCTACCAAATACCCTAACTCCTCCCCCTTCATTCATTCATTCCATTTTTAATTTCCTAACACTCAAGCTAAATGAAAAAGGAGGGAAAGAGAGGAGATTAGAAATTCCTAAGTCCTAGTTCTCTTAGGAAATTCAAATTCAAGTTCCAAAATCAAGGAAAAGCTTAGGTAAGCATCCACTTCATATTCTCCATCTCAATCCCTCTTCAATTCTTGATTTTTCCTATAACCTAACTTAGGAAAACTTTGCATTTGATAGTAGACTGAAGATTCTAGAGGTGTAGTGAAGAGGAATTGGTCTAAGCTTGTTTTAGAGCTTCTCAATTGTTGTTTTTTGAATTAAAAGATGAGTTCTTGAACTCACATCTATGTCTATAGCTTTCATTGTTGTTAGATATGAATTCCTATCATCTATTTCATGTTTAATTGCTTTTGATTTGAATTGGTTTGGTGAATTTTCCAATTTTGGTATTTTGAAGTCAAAATCTTTAAAGATCCTATCTTGGATGTTTGGACATGTTATTTGGGGTGTATCGAAGAGCCTATAGGGTTGGGTTGTCATTTGGCATAAATCCCTAACCTCCATCGCTCGTCCGGTCGCATCCGAATTGATTTGGCCATCAATGGCCTAGGCAAATTTCTGCCCAGCTCAGGCAACCAGACGTCTGGTAGGGGCTTCTGAGAAAAAAAATATAAACGAAATAAGAAAATTCCAAAGCCCAGAACCAAACGTCTGGTTGAAATTTCCAAACATCTGGGAGGCTTCAGAAAATAAAAAGAAAAAGGAGAAAAAGGGTAAAATTTCCTGAACTCCGGGTCATACGTCTGGCCAAACCAACCAGATGTTTGGTCCTGTGAAATTTTGCCTATTTGCCTATTTTTGAGTGGATTTCCATTTTTCTATCAATTTATGATGATCCGATTAGTTATTGTCATTCATCATCGACTTTGATGATTTCTTTTCTGGATTTAATATCAATTTTCATGGTTTTAATTCACATCGTCAAATGTGGATTTTTGGTGATAGATTGTTTTTACAATCATTTCTGTGATTTGTCAATTTAAAATACAAAGGTTTTTATACTAGTAGTAAATACTCAAACTCTTTTACTTTTAGTATAAAGCTCGTTTTTAAATCCGTTTTCCAATCTATTAGTATATACAAACATTTACCTCATTCGTATGAGAAATCCAATTAAACGACTTAGCAAAACAAGTGGTATGAAACGCTTGCGTTTACTTCGTCGGTTAATTCTTGGACTTGTTCGATTGAACTTTCGTGACAATTTTCGAGTGGAAATCTACAATTTGTTCGTAAATATTTAAGTTAAGCTAGTGGTTATGGGACATGAAGCTAAACTCATTTATTTACTAGCCTAGTGTAATTTACACTTATCAATCAATGATGATCATTTTGTGATTTAGACTAGTGATGTGCGATGTCTCTTTGTCTGCGTGGGGGGATTAAACCCCGTTTCAGGGGAGCTTCGGCTCAAATTGGTGGGGTAGCGACCCATGGTCTTCGGGCCATTTGTGGAGCTTCGGCTCAAATTTGATGGGTTAGCGACCATGGAATAGCGTTCCGTTTGTGATACACGTGTTGGTGAGTTTTCATGCTCCCGTTTGTGATAGGCCTCCCCCTTTGTGTTTTCTGGATTTCTAATTATTGATTTCTAGAATTTGTGTTTCACCAATTTTTGCGATTAGCATTGATATGTTTTGTCAATATTTGAGGTTTGGTGAAAAAGCTAAAGAATATGATATTCTTTTTGGATATTTGAGGAGATTTGAGATATTATATGATTTTCATTGTTATCAAATATATACTTTTCACAGTATGACATTATTGTTATCATATATTTTTGTCATATCTCTTATCCTATCTCATCTTGTATGATATTTATAGCTAGACTGATCCGTTTATTATTTTTCTTCTTAAATAATACTCGGGTCAGACCGAGGTGTTTCTAGTACTTCCACTTGACTTCTTAGCAGGGACTAGCTTCTGACTTTTGTCTAACTACTTTAGCTCAGTAGTTTTTGTTTTTATACATTTGAGATAGTGACTCCTTGAGTATGCTTATTCTTTTGTCTAGTATTTGTACATATTCTTTTGTGATGTAGTGGATCTTGTATGACCACTACTTTGATGTTCACTTCTATGTGTTATATTTATATCTGTTTCTGCCTTAGTGATATGAATATCTATGACTGATTTGTGTTATGCTTATTTTATATTTGTTTCCGAAGGTCTCATAGCCATTGTGTAGTAGGTTTGAGTTTGTATTGGATATGTCAAATTTCCTCTTGAAATGAAATGCATGTCACATTATCTGACATATCAGTACTCGCACAAAGCAATTACACAGATGGTCGCTCCTCAACAGCCTTATTCTTCATGCTAGTCGATGGCATTACCACGTAGTGTCCTTGGCTAGTGTGAGTATAGAGGTAGGGTGTCACAGCTTGGTATCAGAGCCAAACTTCGGAACAATGTAAAATAATCTAGGAAGGATCATTGTCCTAAGTCTCTCTTAGGACCCGTTCTATCCTATTTTCTTTTATGATGCCTTGTTTTATCAATCAAGTTTGTTTGATATTCATTCTGAGAATAACCTTTTTCCTCTTCTTTCTTTCTTTCTTAAAGAAGAGAAATGGTTAGACATGGCCGTCCTAGTGCCGGTCAATCCAATGCTACTCCTCAGGATGGCGTATTCATGTCTGCCCAACAGCTTTGGATCTTGTAAAGAATGCCCAAGCTGTCGGACCCATTCCTGAGCCTACTCATCCTAAATCCGAGTTTGCACGCTTGTGCGGTGATTATACCAATTTAGGTAGAAGGCCATTCAAAGGTTCCGAAAGATTTATAGAAGTCCAAGCTTGGCTTAGAACATGCGACCGCACCTTTTCTCGCATGAATCTTGTGGATCTACATCGAGTCCAAGTGGCTTCTAGCATGCTCCAGGAGAAAGCATTAGATTGGTATGAGCTTTTGATTTCGGAAATTATTGAAGCGGATCTTACTTGGGAGCAATTTCGGAAAAGGTTCGAGTTAAAGTTTGTGCCAGAGGCTGAAAAGGTAACTTTAGCCTGACACTTTATTGACCTTGTTCAAGGTGAATCTTCTATGACAGATTATGTCGCATCATTTGAATCCCTCTCTAAATATGGGGTCGGGTATATTAATACCCCATTGAAGAAAAATCAAAAGTTTATCTATGGGTTGAGTAAGAATCTCAAAAAGGCTTTACTTTTGAAACTAGAAGTTTCTTTCAATTAGCTTGTAGATATCGCTCTTCGACCTGAAGAGGGCGATAAAGAAAGTGATGTTGAGTTATGGGTGCCAAGAAGAACTTCAATAACAACAAGAAGAGGCATCCTGATAATAAGTTCAAACCTAATCCTAACAGGAAAGGGAAGCAAGCAACTTCGGTAGCAAAGACTCCTACCCTTAATCGTGGAGAATGCTACAATTATGGATCTAAGGACCACTATGCAAATAGGTGTCTGAAACCCCTTGCTTGTCGCTATTGCAAAAGTTCGGGTCATTATATATCTTCATGTCCCAAACTTCAAAGCAAGAAAGAGGGAAAGCTGAATGTGGTGCAAGCCTCTAGTAACACTTCTCTTGGTCAAGGTATTTCTCATTCTGTCCTTGATGGCATTATTATGTTCCGTGATCATCCTATTCGAGTTCTTTTTAATACGGGTGCATCTCACTCTTTTATATCAAAAGAACTTGTTGATACTTTTTCTTTAAATGTTATGGGCTTGATGACTTCATTAAGAATTGCGAACCCAGTTGGTGGATCCGCAACACTCGGTTTATTTTGTAAGGATGTTGAAATTATTTTATGTGATTATGTTTTTCATGCCGATTTGAATGTTATGTGTTACTTAGGTTTCGGAATGATTTTGGGAATGGATTGGCTTAATCGTTATGAAGCTCACATCCTATGTCCCGAGAGGACTATCCATATTTGACATCCCCAATCTGTTAAGCAGATTTCTATTGTTCTTAAAGATTCAGATTCCAATTCGGTGGCATCCCTATATTCTCTAAATCCACATGATGATGATAATGATGATGAGGAGAATGTCATTTCCCTCATTCATATTGTTCGTGAATTTCCTGAATATTTGGGCCCGTTTTAGGATTACCCCCTAAGCGAGCAATCGAGTTCGGAATTAATCTAATCCCTGGAGCTCTACCTATCACTCGTCCTCCTTATCGTATGTCTAATAAGGAAAATGAGGAGATGCGTAAACAATTATTCGAATTGGAAGCGAAATGGTTTATTCGATCTAGTTCCTCTCCTTGGGGAGCTTCAGCTATCTTTGTGAAGAAATCCGATGGTACACTTAGCCTTTGCGTTGACTACTGCAAGCTTAATGATCTCACCATCAAGAATAAATATCCCTTGCCTCGGACTGATGATCTATTTGATCAACTTAGCGGTGCTAGAGTCTTTTCATAGTTAGACTTAGCAACCGGTTTTCATCAGCTTCGTATTGCAGAGGATAGCATTCCTTTGACATCGTTCTTTACTCATTATGGATCTTATGAATGGCTTGTTATGCCATTTAGTTTAACGAATGCTCTAGCTTATTTCGTTGACCTTATGAATCGAGTTTTCAAAGACTTCATCGACCGATTTGTTCTCATCTTTATTGATGGTATTCTTGTTTATTATAAAACAGAGGAAGAGCATGAAAAACATCTTCGAATCGTGTTGGAAACCCTTAGAAGTAATCAATTGAATGCAAAATTTTCTAAGTGCCACTTTTGGCAATCCCGTGTGAAATTTTTAGGACATATAATTTCTGAATCTGGAATTTCCATGGATCCTTCAAAGATTGAGGCGATTCAAAATTGGAAGAGACCGGAGAGTGTGATGGAAATTCATAGCTTTCTTGGATTGGCGGGCTATTACCGTCGGTTCATAAAAGATTTTTCTAAAATTTTTGTACCTCTTACTAGTTTGACAAAGAAAGGAGTTAAGTACATTCGGCCAGACAAATGTGAAGCTGCTTTTCAGAAATTAAAAGAACTCCTTTCCGATGCTCCTATACTTGTGATTCCCGAAGGGAACTAAGACTTGATTGTTTATACCGATGCTAGTCATGTTGATTCGGGAGCCATTCTCATGCAAAGGGAATGTATTATCGCTTATGTTTCTAGGCAACTAAAGCCTGCCGAGACTAGATATGCCACTCATGATTTAGAGCTCGCGTCCATTGTTTTCGCCCTTAGAATTTGGCGTCATTATCTTTTGGGAGAGAAATTTGTTCTCTACACCGATCATAAATCTTTGAAGTATTTGTTCTCTCAAAAGGAACTTAATTTGCGTCGACAACCTTGGCTCGAATTCCTTGCATCTTATGATCTTGATATTCTTTATACTCCTGGAAAGGGAAATCGTGTTGCCGATGCCCTTAGTCGTAAGAAACAAGTGGTTGTTTCCATGATGATATCCGAATGGAATGATCTCGAGAATTTGTCCACTTGTGAGATTCGAGATCGTGAATCCGATTCATGTTCATTTCTTGTTTTATGTAGCCTTGAGGCTCACCCTTCTCTTTTAGACCGCATCCTTGAAGCTCAATAGCAAGTTCTCGAATTGGCTCTTTTTAGCCAAAGTAGTACGGATAGGAATATTGGTGGTTTGAAAGACTTTGAAATCGGTGCTCGTGGAGGCATTCGAAAATTTGGTAGACTTATTGTGCCAAATATTAGTGATCTTCGTAAAGACATATTAGAAGATTTTCATCGTTTTAAATTTACCATTAATCCCGGTAGTAGTAAAATATACGCGGACATGAAGCGACTTTATTATTGGGATGGAATGAAAACTGATATTGCTAACTTTATTAAGCATTGCATGACTTGCCAACTTGTAAAGGCCGAGCATCAAAGGCCCGGTGGGTTATTGCAACCTTTGGACATTCCAGTTTGGAAGTGGGATCAAATTTCCATGGACTTTATTGACGGTCTTCCCTGTTCTCGTTCGGGTTATGACAGTCTATGGGTGATAGTAGATAGACTTTCAAAATCCGCCCATTTTCTTCCCGTTCGGTCCAACCGGACCATACCTCTTTTGCCCAAATTATATGTTAAAGAAATTGTTAAATTGCATGAAGTTCCTACTTCTATTGTTAGCGATCGTGATCCATTATTTACTAGTGGATTTTGGAAGGGTCTTCAAAAAGCTTTGGGAACGAAGCTTAATTTTAGCACCGCTTATCATCCTCAATCCGATGGACAAACGGAGCGTGTGAATCAAACTCTTGAAGATCTCCTTCATGCTTGTGTTATTGATTTTGGTGGAAGTTGGGAAGACCATGTTTCTCTTGTTGATTTTTCTTATAATAATAGCTTCCAGTCTAGTATTGGTGGGGTAGCGACCCATGGTCTTCGGGCCGTTTGTGGAGCTTCGGCTCAAATTTGATGGGTTAGCGACCAAGGTGTTTCAGGTGTTTCAGGTAGACTGATCCGTTTATTATTTTTCTTCTTAAATAATTCTCGGGTCAGACCGAGGTGTTTCAGGTACTTCCACTTGACTTCTTAGCAGGGACTAGCTTCTGACTTTTGGCTAACTACTTTAGCTTAGTAGTTTTTGTTTTTATACATTCAAAATAGAGACTCCTTGATGTATACTTATTCTTTTGTCTAGTACTTGTACCTATTCTTTTGTGATGTAGTGGATCTTGTATGACCACTACTTTGATGTTCACTTCTATGTGTTATATTCATATCTGTTTCTGCCTTAGTGATATGAATATCTGTGACTGATTTGTGTTATGCTTATTTTATATTTGTTTCCGAAGGCCTCATAGCCACTGTGTAGTAGCTTTGAGTTTGTATTGGATATGTCAGATTTCCTCTTGAAATGAAATGCGTGTCATATTATCTGACATATCGGTACTCGTACAAAGCAATTACACAGATGGTCGCTCCTTAACAGCCTTATTCTTCGTGCTAGTCGACGGCATTACCCCGTAGTGTCATTGGCTAGTGTGAGTATAGAGGTGGGGCGTCATAAATTGTTTCAAGTTTGGATTTCAAAGTGTATAGAATGGTCAATCTTAACTTTAATATGCATATATACGTGTATGTATGTATATAATTATTATAGAGCTACATAAATAATTTTTTATTCGTAAAAAACTTGGACAACAAAGGCATGTGTAGTTTAGTTACAAATGTCATTTAATAGGTGAATTAACCTAATTAAAAAGAGAGAAATGAAAGGTTTTCTATATATATATATATAGCCTCATCTTTCCTTAATTAATTATATATGTTATAAGGGAGAAACAAAAGGTTTCTTTCTTTAAAAAAAATTCACATGTTTATTTACACACATATACACTGCTTAATTTTTGCATTTACATAATATTCACTAAAGTATATTTGGACATACTTACTATTTTATGCTATGCATATAATTCTCATTGATGATATTTAATACATCATTTAGTTCAATTAAATAGAGAGATATGAAAGGTTTCTCTCTCCAAATAATGCAAATCTTCCCTTAATTAATCGTAGTAATTTTAGAGAGAGAAACGAATGGTATCCTTCTCTATTTAGTAATTGTTACACATATTAGTGTTTTTGATACACTCATACATTTAAATTTAAATAAATTCAAACACCATTTTAAAAAATTTAGATAAAATATGATTTTATTTAAAACTTTATTAGATTGGATCTATTATACCTTTAGACTTTATAGGCCCAATAGATCCAAAATAGGAAATGTTTTTGAAATTTACCTCTTCCATCCGCTTCGGACTGGTTCGGTTCCTTCGCTTACATCATAGATGTTTCTATGGTTGATCTTGAATATAAAAGTCAAGCTAGGAGGATAAAGTTTTACAACCTCAAAGGTGTGATGTAACGACCCGTAATTTAACCTCTTTAAAATATGGATATTAATATATTTTTAAATAATTAATTGATTTATAACTAAAATAAAACACTTTAAAATAATGGTTAGTGATGGTTAAAGGGTTTTCAAAATTGTTTACAAAAATATTTAGTTCGTAGAAAAATAAAAAATATGACCAGAAATCGTTTCCGAATTTCCGACTTCACATCTTTTAAAAGTTGTCTGAAACGTTGTGAACATTTTAGAATACATAAAAAAAAATATTTATAAAACAAATTAGGATTTATAAATTATAATAAATATTTATTTCTAATTTAAGAAAAAAAAGGTGATGTGACAATTTCCTATGTTTAAAATTAAAACAAAAAGCAAATGTCACATCAAATGAAACATGTTTCAACATGATTTGATATTTTGGCAACTTGAGTTTTAAATGCATGTTGGGAAGGGGGAGCCAAGCATTGTCATGTGGCAACCAAGGATAGGAGGGTATAAGTGGAATTTTCCACTTTGCATGTGATTATAAATAGCAACTACATGCTCTCATTTTCATTTTCTTCCCAAAATTTTACCTTCTGTTCTCACGGGCATAACTCACTCAAAAATACAACAAATAAAGAAATTCTTTTCTTCAAATTCAAGAGAATCGAGTTGGGTACAATTTTCATTTACACCATTTCTTCAATTTCTGAGTGTTATTAGGCCAAAAATCCATTTTTTACAGAGGATTTTCGGACCCAGATTTTCAAGTCCGAAAATACCTCTTCTTCTTCTGACCATATATCCCTCAAAATAAATCCAAATTAAGTAATTCCTTTTTTTTAAATCGTAGAGAAAAGAAATTTCAAGAACTTCGATTTTGATGACTTCTCCAAATTCCAAGAGTGACATAGCCAAAAATTCATGAGAAGATGACTAAATTCTAGGTTGTTTGGTTAGCTTTTAGGTGAGTAAAGCTCGCCATTTTAACTAAATTTTTGGACTTTATTTCCTTCACATTATTGTAACTATTTAATTCACTTGATTATGCATGTTTGTTGTAATGTTTGTTACTTGTTTGCTTGTTAAAAATTCGACACCTTGAGTAGTTAGTAAGTAATCAAAAATATTTTTGTAGTTCAAAGTAAATTTGTATAAGTGATGCCTTCTTAATGTTCATAAATATTATTTACTTTCTTTATATGTCATGTTTATGTTATGCGATATGAGGCTTGGATGAAAATCATTATGACATGGAAGTAGTTCTCGAAGTGTCCGTGTAGCGACTATCGCTATATCGGCACTTTCGGAAAACACTATCTCTTCGACATCTTTTGTTTTACTTTCGAGCTTGGGTTTTACTTTACAAAGTTAATTAAGTTTTTGAATAAGGATTGATTTAAAATTAATTTACTAATTTAATAATGATTTTAAATTTAATTAATTATTTTAATTAATGAGGATTAAGGATAATTAATTATCTTAATAATGATGTGTTTAAAATTAATTAATTACTTTGTTAATGATGTTTAACATTAATTAACCATTTTATCTAATGATGGTTAAGTTTAATTAATCTCTCAGATTACTATTGATTAAAGTTAATTAATTATTTTAATTAATGGTGTTTAAAAATTAGTTAATCATTTTTAATTAATTACTTTTTTTAAGCAAGGCTAGCCAGTTTTATAGTGGGACGTCCACTTTTATTAATGAAATTTAAACAGGTGTTCTGCACATGCGCAGAACAACTAAAGAACACTACGCAGGGTGCTTACAACATCAAGCTGCACAAGGCAGTCACAACACCACGTAGGGTGAATACAACAAACAAGATGCACAAAGTCATTCACTCACACTAACTCACACAACGGCTACAACTATGGCAAAGCACAATAAAAGCTCACCAAACTATGACTAAAAGGAAGCAAAAAGCTTCACACAATGACAACAACATATGACTAACAAATTCAAAATCAAAAATACAAACATCACTCGTTGTCCAACCTAGAAACAACACCACAAAACCCACCCAAAGCACGACTGCAAGCAGCACAAACACAGCATGCGTAAGCATAATTGCACACCTAAGCAAGCTCGACCGAAACGAAACCAACCACCAACTTCAAGCAACACACAAAAAACCTCAAAGACAAGTTGAAACCTTCAACGCAGGAGCCAAATCCAAACCCAGAAGCTGCCGAAAGAACCTCCACATGAACCTTAATGTCATCCTTAAACCACCAAGCAATCGAGCAGAGCTCGATCCAAAAACCAAAAAACAAAACTCAAAGAAATATCTGCATCACAAGGAGAAGCATAAGGAGCGATTTGGGTTTGCTTTAAAGGGGATTAGGGGAAACGAAGAGGAAAAGGAAGAAGAACGAAGACAGAGCAAGGGAGGCAAGAGGCTCGGCATGAAAGAACAGGTGCGGAAGAGGAAATAGGCGAGGAAGGGAAGAAAAGAAAGCAGGCAATGATAGAATCGAAGGGAATAGGGGAAAACTGGGGCATAGGCGAATGACAGAAGTAAGGGACGGAGGACGAATTAAGTTACGAAGAGATACGAGATGAAATGATGAAAAATTTAGGATCTGGGGAGAAAGAGGATGGCGGCAAAAAAACCTAGTCCCCATTAAAATCTACATTTCTTTAACTTGGGCGGAAAAATTTATATGTTATAAAGGTTAATTGTAGTGAAATAATTACTTTTAAAGTTAATTAATTAGTTTAAATTTAATTAATCTTTTCCATTAATGATATTTTAAATTAGTTAATCCTTTTTAGTAAATAAGATTTAAAATTAATCAATTAATTCAATTAATGATGTTTTAAAAAGATTAACCCTTATTAATTATGGGTATTTAAAGTTAATTAATCAAATTAATTAACGAAGTTTAAAGATAATTAATCATTCTTATTAATGTTAATTAAAGATAATTAACCTATTTAATAAGGATGTTTTAAACGATTAATTTTTTTTGATAATGGTATTTTAAAGTTAATGAATCATTTTTACAAAGTTGTTTAAAGTTAAAAACTTGTAATGAGAAGCCCAACCACGAGTTTGGTTTAAAAAAGGTAAAAAATTGATTTGGTTATGGAAAAGGAATTTCCATAAATGATATCCCTTATATGGAAAGAATTTAGTCATACTCTTGGAACTAAACGTCGAGGTATGGAAACTTGTCACTATCTCAAAAGTTAAAATTGTCGTCATGGCAATGCCTAGAGGTAACAGTACCTTCACTTGCCCCCACTTTATTTTTAACCAAGAAATAGTACAAGTTTGAAACCGACGAGTAGTGGTAGGAATATGAGGTTTACTTTCCATATACGATCATTTTTTATCTTCGATAGTTGTTTTGTTGACTATCGATTACCTTATCCTTCTTTATATTTCGTTATTCTAAGACGATGTGTTGCTCACTTGAGCTTTGTTATCCTTTTCCGGAAATGACTAAACCCAGAGTGGAAGCCAAGCTATGTGGGGTTGCTTCCATTAGGGTATTATCACATCTACTCTAGATTTTGTTTGGATATTTGTGCACCAAGGTGTGAATTACTCGGATTTTCGGTAACCGTTGGGCGGGGTCCGACTTGGACGTGTCTAAGAGCCATCAGAGTTATCAAGTATATATTCTAGAGGTATACTCTCGGTAAGGGGGTGCACCCTCCTAGTCATTGTTGGTAAATTTTCCTTCCCTTATTGATTCGAACCTTTGAATTTGCTTTACTTAATTGCAACGGGAAGAGTATAGCACTCTTTGCGATGTTAATTATTTGTATCCATTCTTTACATTTGGATGTTATTCTTGTGAGAGGAAACCCATTCCGCATTTGGCGGCGTGGTCTCACATGTTGTTGTTTAATTACATTTATTATTTAGAGTTTTACTCATACCAGACATATTGTCTGACCCGAGTTGTTTGTTCTCACTAAACTCTCGGATACTCAATTATATTTGGGTAGTCCGAGAGTAGCAGGTCTTTTATGGGCCCTTTTGAAGATGGCGTTCAAGTAGGAGGCCTTTATTTATTTATTCGTATGTTTCTGCTGTTTGTTTAGTTCTTGTAAGTGTATTTTGTTTCAACATACGTAAAGGCAGGTTGTTATAACTGCCTAAGCTGATTGTAGTACTTTTGTGTCACTCTGATAACTCCAAGTTAGGGAGTAGCCTTATGTACTATATTACTGTTATGTTCTATTTAACAGTTTCGTTGTGAGATTTTTTGTTCTATTCTTTGTTTTACCCCACGACAATTCATCTTTGGGATGCTTGGGCAACGACACATGAATACCATGGATGTATTAAGTGTCGTTCCCAGTGCTCAGAAAGCTGTGTCATCACGGTTGGTGTCAGAGCTTCGGTTGAGCGAACACCTTAGCCTGATTAGAGTACAACTCATTAGAGATAGGGTGAGAAAAGCCCCAGAATGAGTTAATCTTGAGAGAGCGTTTTTTTATCATCCATCCTTATGATTTGTTTTAGATCCTTTGGTGTTGTTTCCCTTAAACCATTTTGGTCCTATCTTTGTATTCTAATAGTACCTGTCATTATTCAGGTAATTGAAAATGAGTACAAGAGAAAGAAGAGGGAGAGGATCTGGAACCAGCACGGCTACAAATGGCATAGCTGCTAGAAATAGGCCAGTTGTAGAGCCGGTAAAAGAAGTAGTAGTACTAGTTCAACCACCTCAGAACTTTGCTGCTCTTTACAAAAATTATACTACTTTGGGTGGTAAACAATTCTTTGGAACTGAAGATATTCTTGAAGTTCAGACATGGCTCCTCTCTTGTGAAAGGATATTCGGGGATCTTCGGTTGGAGGATGCAAGGAAGCGATTATTGGCATCGCGGCAGCTCCAAAAGTCAGCAATGGATTAGTGGGATTCAGTGACAGTTAATACCCTAGAGGAATATTTTACTTGGGCTCAATTTAAGGAAGTCTCGAAGGTCGGTTTATTCCGGAGGTGGGGAGGACTCAATTGTTTAGGATTTTCATGGATTTGAAGCAAGGAGATATGACAATAGCGTAGTATGAACATCGATTCAATGCATTGTCTCGCTTTGGACCAGGAATAATAGACACACCACTTAAAAAGAATGAGATGTTCGTGGAAGGACTGAGGCCAGAATTCCATCGTGAGATGACCAATCATGTTAATGGTACCTTTACCAATTTGATCAGCATGGCCTTGAGGTTTGAAGCTTTGGATATTAAGCAAGGAGTTCAAAAAGGTGTAGTGCCAGTAGTTAGTGCCCAACCTTTATCAGTTATCCCTATTGCAAACAAGCCGAATTTTAAACACAAAGGAAAGAAGCAATAGGTCAGGAAAGAAAACCCGGAGGTGGAACTCCTAATCAAAAGAACCAACCCAACTTGGCCAATGTTCTTTGTTTCAAGTGCAACAAGATGGGCCACTTTGCAAATCAGTGTCCAAGTGTCTCCTGTTACAACTACAGCCAACTGGGACGCATAAAGAATGAGTGTCATTTCCCAAAGAAGAGGGTGCAAGGACAATCTTTTGCTATTAAGGAAATACCATCTACTTCTACGGATCAAAAGGGAAAGCAGGTGTTGCAAGGTACATTACCCATTTATGATATTCTCATTAGAGTATTATTCAACAAAAGTGCTTCCTATAGTTTATTTCAGTTGACCTTGTTGATAAACTTAACCTTAAACCCATCTTTCTAAATAATCCTCTGTGTGTGTCGAATCCAGTTGGGGGTCCTACAGACCTTAACACTATGTGTTTGAATGTGCATATTTCTTATCGAGATCGGCACTTCTTTTCCGACTTGTTCGTCCTCGGGTTCATGGATTTTGGGGTATTGTTGGGTATGGATTGGTTATGTAAGTTTGAAGCCATCTTAGATAGTGTTAATAGAGTGGTCGTAGTAAAGGATGCAGTAGGTAGAAGCATTGATATCTGTTGTGAGGAGCCTAATGAACTTTTGAGTAGTTTTCTCTATTCACTTTAAGTGGCTAAAGAGGAGGTAAAAGATATACCGATTATTTGGGACTTTAAGGATATTTTCGATAAAGTGCAAGGTTTACCTCCTCATCGTGAAGTGGAGTTTCGTATTGACTTGATTTCAAGAATGGCACCGATTGTACAACCTCCTCGATGGTTGGCCCCGAAAGAAAGAAGGGAATTAGAGAAGCAGACATTTGAATTATTGCAGAAAGGTTTGATCTGGCATAGCATATCAAGTTGGGGATCGCCAATAGATTTCGTTACAAAGGAGGATGGTTCTCTTAGGTTATGTGTAGATTACCAGGAGTTTAATAAGAGGACTATCAAACATAAGTATCATTTACCAAGGATCGATGACATGTTTGATCATCTCCATGGAGCTCGGGTACTTTCTCAACTAGATCTTGCCACTGGTTTTCACCAATTAAGTGTAGCAGAGGAGAGTGTACCCTTAACAGCTTTTCGTAGTCCTGATAGTTTTTACGAGTGGTTAGTCATACCATTCGGACTGACTAACACACCCGCTTATTTTGTGGACTTAATGAATCGAGTGTTTCGATATTTTCTTAATAAGTTTGTTCTCGTCTTTAATGATGATATACTTGTTTATTCAAAGACAGAGGAAGAGCACAAGTATCACCTCTGAGTCATTATAAATACTTTAAGAAGTCATGTATTGAAAGCAACATTTTCTAAGTGACATTTTTGGAAATCCGAAGTTAGGTTTCTAGGGCACATAGTTTCGGGAGAAGGCATATTAGTGGATCCAGCTAAAGTAGTTGTGGTACAAGACCGGAAGAAGCCCGAAAATGCGACAGAGGTCAGAAGTTTTTTGGGATTGGATGGTTTTTATAGAAGATTCATCAAAGATTTCTTCTCATCCGACAAAGTTGACGAAGAAAGATGCTAAATTTGTGTGGAAACCCAAGTGCGATTAAGCATTCAATGAAATGAAGGAGAAATTGACCAGTGCTCCTGTTTTGACTATTCCAAATGGGAATGAAGGTTTAACTATATATATGGATGCTTGCGGAACCAGATTGGGAGCATTTTTGAAGCAACATGGAAAAGTTATTGTGTATGCAAGTCGACAGTTGAAACCACATGAGAAGAATTATGATATGCACGATTTGGTGCTCTTGGCAGTTGTCTTCACATTAAAGATGTGGAGGCATTATCTTTTGGGTGAGAAGTTCGAGTTATATACGGATCACAAATCTTTAAAGTATCTCTTTACTCAGAAGGACTTGAACTTAAGGCAACAACGTTGGCTAGAGTTTCTAGCGGCTTATGATTGAGATTTTGTATACATCAGGAAAAGCTAATGTTGTAGCTGATGCGCTGAGCAGGAATTATGCAGTTTTGGCTAATATGGAAGTTCGTCTGACTCTTATCCAACGCATTGAAAATAATCAGCAGAGGGACGTTCATCTTTCTCAGATAGCTATAACTGTTAGTGAAAATGTTTTGCCAGAGAAGTGGTCAGGATTCATGGTAGATGACCGTGGCGTTCTAAGGATGAATGGTCGGTTGTGTGTTCCGGATGTGGATGGGATTAGACAGGAAGTTCTGATAGAGTCTCATCATTCTAAACTAACGATACATCCAGGGGTCACTAAGATGTATCAGGACATGAAGCGTACTTACTGGTGGGATGGGATGAAAAGAGACGTTGTTATATTTGTAAGTAGATGTGCTAACTGCCAGCAGGTAAGGGGAACTCACCAGAAGACAGTCGGACTACTTCAGCCACTTGAGATTTCGAAGTGGAAGTGGGAGAAAATTTATATGGATTTCATCGATGGATTACCTAAATCAAGGATAGGTAATGAAGGAATTTTGGTCATCGTTGATAGGTTAACCAAGAGCGCTCACTTCTTACCAGTCAAGGCAACAAGGACGGCTGCTAGTTTGGCTCAGTTATATGTTAAAGAGATTGTTAGGCTTCATGGCATTCCATGTGAAATTGTGAGTGATCGGGATCCGATCTTCACAAGTCAATTCTGAAAAGGTCTGCATGATGCACTTGGGACAGAGCCGAGTTTGAGCACAGCTTATCACCCTCGGATAGATGGGCAGACCGAAAGGGTGAATCGTGTTCTGGAAGATTTACTTCGAGCTTTTGTGCTAGACTTTGGGGGTTCATGGGAGGACCACTTGACATTGGTTGAGTTTGCTTATAATAATAGTTTTCAGGCAAGTATTGGGATGGCGCCTTTTGAGGGGTTATATGGAAGGCCTTGTAGGTCTCCATCTTGTTGGGTGGAACCAGGATACCACTTAGTACTTGGACCAGATATAATTTGTGATGCCACAAATAAGGTAGATTGGATTAGGAAGCATTTAAAGACAGCTCATAGTCGGTAGAAGAACTATGCAAATGTGAGACGTCGATATTTGGAGTTCGCAGTTGGGGACTATGTATTCATCAACGTTTCTCCAATAAGAGGGGTGATTTGGTTCGGGAAAGGAGGAAAGCTAGTTCCTCGTTTTATTGGACCTTTTAATATACTCAAGAGGATATGAACTCTCGCATATAAAGTGGAGTTTCCGACTAGATGGTCAGGCGTACATGATGTCTTTCACGTATCCCATCTACGTAAGTATGTACATGATCCTACTTTGATTATTCCGTCATCTCAGTAGGAGGATGTGGAAGTTGAGCCTGACTTGACCATTGTAAGATAGCCTCTTCGAATTATCGATCGAGACAAGAAACAATTAAGGACTAAGGTTGTGGACTTGGTCAAAGTACAGTGGAGTGCAGATCCCAGAGATTGCACTTAGGAGACTGCATATAGTATGAGGGAAGCATAGCCGGAGTTGACGTTAGGACAGTGTTGTTTGTTTGTATGGATTATGTATGCACTGTTTGAGATATAATTATTTAGTGTGTATTTTTTGTATGGGTTTCAGGATATATATATATATATATATATATGCCCTTTTTGAGTTATCTCCTTAAGTGTTAATTTTGTGGACGAAATTCTTTTAAGGGGGGAGAGTGTAACGACCCGTAATTTAACCTCTTTAAAATATGGATATTTAATATATTTTTAAATAATTAATTAATTGATTTATAACTAAAATAAAACACTTTAAGATAATGGTTAGTGATGGTTAAAGGGTTTTCAAAATTTGTTTACAAAAATATTTAGTTCGAAGAAAAATCAAAAATATGACCGGAAATCATTTTCCGAATTTTCGACTTCACATCTTCTAAAAGTTGTCTGTAACATTGTGAACATTTTAATATACATAAAAACAAACATTTATAAAAAAATTAGGATTCAGAAATTATAATAAATATTTATATATAATTTAAGAAAAAAAGATGATGTGACAATTTCCTAAGTTTAAAATTAAAACAAAAGGCAAATGTCACATCAAATGAAACATGTTTCAACATGATTTGATATTTTGGCAACTTGAGTTTTAAATGCATGTTGGGAAGGGGGAGACAAGCATTGTCATGTGGCAACCATGGATAGGAGGGTATAAGTGGAATTTTCCACTTTGCATGTGATTATAAATAGCAACTCCATGCTCTCATTTTCATTTTCTTCCCAAAATTTTACCTTCTGTTCTCATGGCCATCAGACACTCAAAAATACAACAAATAAAGAAATTCTTTTTTTTAAAATTTAAGAGAATCGAGTTGGCTACAATTTTCATTTACACCATTTCTTCAATTTCCAAGTTTTATTAGGCCAAAAATCCATTTCTTTGCAGAGCATTTTCGGACCCAGATTTTCAAGTCCGAAAATTCATCTTCTTCTTCTGACCATATCTCCCTTAAAATACATCCAAATTAAGTAATTCTCTTTTTTAAATCCTAGAGAAAAGAATTTCTAAGAACTCCCCTTTGATGACTTCTCCAGATTCCGAGAGTAACATAGCCAAAAATTCATGACAAGATGACCATAGCTCGCCTTTTTAACTAAAGTTTTGGACTTTATCTCCTTCACATTATTGTACTATTTAAGTCATTTGATTATGCATGTTTGTTTTAATGTTTATTACTTGGTTGCTTGTTAAAAGTCGACACCTTGAGTAGTTAGTAAGTAATCAAAAATAGTTTTGTGGTTCGAAGTGAATTTGTATAAGTGATGCCTTCTTTATGTTCATAAATATTATTTTATATGCCATGTTTATGTTATGTGATGTCAGGCTTGGATGAAAATCATTATGACATGGAAGTACTTCTCGAAGTGTCCGTGCACCGACTATCGCTATATCGGCACTTTCAAAAAACACTATCTCTTCGACATCTTTTATTTTACTTTTGAGCTTGGGTTTTACTTTACAAAGTTAATTAAGTTTTTGAATAAGGATGGATTTAAAATTAATTTACTAATTTAACAATGATTTTAAATTTAATTAATTATTTTAATTAATGCAGGTTAAGGATAATTAATTATCTTAATAATGATGTGTTTAAAATTAATTAATTACTTTGTTAATGATGTTTAAAATTAATTAACCATTTTATCTAATGATGGTTAAGTTTAATTAATCTCTCAGATAACTATTAATTAAAGTTAATTAATTATTTTAATTAATGGAGTTTAAAAATTAATTAATCATTTTTAATTAATTACTTTTAAAGTTAATTAATTAGTTTAAATTTAATTAATCTTTTCCATTAATGATATTTTAAATTAGTTAATCCTTTTTAGTAAATGATGTTTTAAAATTAATTAATCGACTTAATTAATGAGATTTAAAATTAATCAATTAATTTAATTAATGATGTTTTAAAATGATTAACCCTTTTTAATCATGGGTATTTAAATTAATTAATCAATTTAATTAACGAAGTTTAAAGATAATTAATCATTCTTATTAATGTTAATTAAAGATAATTAACCTATTTAATAAGGATGTTTTAAATGATTAAATCTTTTTGATAATGGTATTTTAAAGTTAATGAATCATTTTTACAAGGTTGATTAAAGTTAAAAACTTGTAATGAGAAGCCCAAGCACGAGTTTTGTTTTAAAAAGGTAAAAGTTTGATTCGGTTATGGAAAAGAAATTTCCTTAAACGATATCACTTATATGGAAATAATTTAGTCATACTCTTGGCACTAAACGTCGAGGTATGGAAACTTGTCACTATCTCGAAAGTTAAAATTGTCGTCAAGGCAATGCCTAGAGGTAACACTACCTTCACTTGCCCCATTTCATTTTTAACCAAGAAATAGTACAAGTTTGAAATCAACGAGTAGTGGCAGGAATATGAGGTTTACTGTCCATATACGATCATTTTTTATCTTCAATAGTCGGTTTGTCGACTATCGATTACCTCAGCCTTCTTTGTATTTCGTCATTCTAAGACGACGTGTTGCGCACTTGAGTTTTGTTATCCTTTTTCGAAAATGACTAAACCCAAGGAGCGAGTGGAAGCCAAGCTATGTGGGGTTGCTCCCATTAGGGTATTATCACATCTACTCTAGATTTGGTTCGGATATTTGTTCACCTGGTTGTGAATTACTCGGATTCTCGGTAACCGTTGGCGGGGTCCGGCTTGGACGTGTTCGAGAGCCATCAGAGTTCTCAAGTATATATTCTAGAGGTATACTTTCGGTAAGGGGGGTGCACCCTCCTAGTCATTGTTGGTAAATTTCCCATCCCTTGTTGATTTGAACCTTCGAATTTGTTTTACTTAATTGCATCAGGAAGAGTATAGCACTCTTTGAGATGTTAATTATTTGTATCCATTCTTTACATTTCGATGTTGTTCTTGTGAGAGGAAACCCGTTCTGCATTTGGCGGCGTGGTCTCACATGGCGTTGTTTAATTACACTTATTATTTAGAGTTTTACTCATACTAGACATATTGTCTGACCTGAGTTGTTTGTTCTCACTAAACACTCGGGTATTCAATTATATTTGAGTAGTCCGAGAGTAGCAGGTCTTTTATGGGCTCTTTTGAAGATGGCGTTCAACGCAGGAGGCCTTTATCTATTTAGTCGTATGTTTCCGCTGTTTGTTTAGTTCTTGTAAGTGTATTTTGTTTCAGCATATGTAAAGGCAGGTTGTTGCCTAAGCTGATTATAGTACTTTTGTGTAACTCTGATAACTCTAAGTTAGGGAGTAGCCTTATGTACTATATTACTGTTATGTTATATTTAACAGTTTCATTGTGAGATTTTCTGTTCTATTCTTTATTTTACCCCACGACAATTCATCTTTCGGATGCTTGGGCAATGGCACACGATTACCGTGGATGTATTAAGTGTCGTCCCCAGTGGTCAGAAAGCTGGGTTGTCACATGTGATATCCAAATTGAAATTGCATGGGTATTACCTCTATTGTGACACGTCTATAGCATATAACTATTATGTAAATTTGGTTATTCCATGTCATAAGCAAGGTTTTCCAGAGCGATTCAGAAAAAAAGAATGGACTGAAATAACTGCAATATCAGCTTACCCATACAAATGAAATGCAAAAATAGCCTCGCACCAAAGTCTCAAGATATCTAATGAAATCACAATCAATATTGAGTTCCAATGAAATGACCATTTCGAGTGGAAAGAACAAAATCCCACTCAGGCCATCAGTCAATCCATACGGTGTGTCAGTAACTTATGGATACTATTGTATCAAACTTTGATGCGTGCTTCTGGTGTGATGACAACCAAAAAATAGCTAATGCAACAACAATTAACCATAATATGGGCGTAACAATAACCATAGATAATCAGCGAAACAACAATTGATAAACGAACGGTGTAACAACAATTGTTAGAGAATATTGGAGTAACCACATCCAACTAATAATCAATGTAAAAACAATTAATAAACGATATGTATAACAACAATTGTTAGCGAATTTCGAAGTAACAACGTCTGACAAATAATAAATGTAACAACAATTGATAAACGATCACTGTAACAGCAACTGTTTACGAATATCAGACTAATAACACCGACAGATAATCAATATAACGACAATTGATAAACGGTCAGTGTAACAAAAACTATTAGCAAATATCATAGTAAACATCAACAAATAATCATTGTAACAACAATTAATAAATGATCGGTGTAACAACGACTATTAGCAAATATTGGAGTAACAACGACCGATAAATAATCGACGTAACAACAATTGATAAACAATCAACATAACAACAACCATTAGTGAATATTGGAGTAACAAATGTCCGACAAATAATCAATGTAACAACAATTGATAAATGATTAATGTAACAACAATCGTTAGCAAATATAATAGTAACAACACCTATTAGGTAATCAACGTATAAACGATCAATATAACAACAACTGTTGGTGAATGTTAAAGTACCAACGTCGGATAAATAATCAACGTGACAACAATTGATATTGGATATTAATACGACAACAATCCACTTCTGTCTGAACTAATGACATACTAAGAGATACCATCTAATTCAGCTTCAGCAAATTCATAGCCCCAAGATATTTGTGAATTATTGTTCGATACCATTTATTGACAAATGAAATGTGGGTTATGAATGAAAAGTATGGAAATCCCATGAGTATAGGAGATACCACAAATACTACCTTTACTGGTAAAATAAAATAAAATTCCTACTCCTTTTATCCACTTGAGATTTTAATCATCTTGGGACTCGTAGGTTTATATCTTCATATTTTTTCCAAATCCAATTCCATTCTCAATCTTTCACTAGTAAACATGAACCACTTACAAAGGAATGATTTTCAAGGTTACTTTTATTTTGAAGTTTTCCAATTTAAAGGTTTCCATTATCCTTAAATTCAATTTAACGTTTCCAAATTGTGCAATATTAAAATTTCAAAAATATTTCAGAAAAGTAAACTTTCTTTATTTAAAAACATTTTCTAAAATAAGGTTTATTTGTTTTGCATTGAAACGTCCCCATTCAAGTAACTCAAATTTTCATGTTGGCCGCACATACTGGCTTCCATTTAAATCACCCAATCGGGTTTGATATCAACAAGAAAGCAAACATAATATATTTTTTCTAGAAGAAAGGTTTTTTAAAACACAATTCATGTTAACATTTTATTAACAAGAATGAAATATTTTTATTCCTCAATTTCCTCTTGTAGAAAATACTTGGAGAATTCATGGTTCGCATCAGGGATGAACCATTTATTCGATAAGTCAATCTCCGTGTTCTCTTTACTATACTTAAATAACTAATGTGAATCCGTGCTTCCCACACGATTATGGCAAAAATATTCTACTTGCAGAGGCCATAACCAAATATATAAGTATTTTAATATCGCGCCAATGAGAAAATATTGCAAAATAGTTTATCTTGATTTAACTTCAACTAATGAATAAAGTAAACTGAAAATCCACATGAAGGCAAAGAGTCTCCTGCACACAGGACCGGCCCCAGGGTAAGGCGAGCAAGACGGCCGCCTAGAGCACCCGATCCGGCAGGGGCAACAATTTCGGCGGTGGCTTGGTTATGTATTATGATTACTAAAATATGTTTGTATGTGAACTTTTACAATTCAAGCTGTAGCCTAGTGGTTGTGTCTCCTTTCCTTGTTTGGGGCAATCCAGGTTCGATCCTGGCAAGATGCCTTTAATTTTTGTCTGGAGCAACAGTTGTATTTGGGCCGGCACTGCCTGCACATGCATATGAATTACATCCGGTAACTTGTATTTGGATAAACAACTACCAATCTATTTTTTTAGAAAGTAAAACTACAGTGCTTCATCCGTAACAACAACATGCAAGGATAAAGAAGTTGGTGTTTGGCAACTTGTATACTATAGAACCAAGGCCTATTAAGAATTTGAAGTTCAAGTAAAAGGAGATAAGAAGCTTTAAATTATGCAGCAATTCAGGAAAAAAAACATAAGAAGAGTACATAGTATTTGGAGCTATTTTCATTTTACTATTTTTTTTAAAGAGGTCCAAAAAATTGCACTTAGAAATAATAATATTTACAGAATAATCTGAATATTCACAGGAAGTCATGTGAAACATTATTACAGAACAAATGTAAATATTCTCTCACTGTGAACTTCAGAAAAAAAATACATATTCCATATTGATTCAATGTATTAATAGCACCAAAAGCTCTCAGACATATTCGTACGTGAAAGTTTAAAATAGTCGAAATGTACTTATCAACATACTAAAAAAGGAAAAAGCAGCAGAAGTAGCGCAGTGCAGCTTGCAAGTAGTAAAACGTCTGATTCATTTGAAATAGGACTGAAGATCTATTATGAAATAATACGGTTTCCATTACAGAATAGCATTGTTCATTGAATAGGATTCTATGTCAATGCAGCGAACAAAATATGACAGATATTTGGCTGCATTAACCTTTATTTTTAAATGCTTAAAACATAGACAAAACAAACCATATATGATAAGTCTGATTTAATATTCAGCTTGAGAAAAAACCGCCAGCAGCGTGTGTATAAAAGTGGTCTTGAGTGGAAGTAGCAGCTGTTATCTTGCTCTTAACTGATGCATTACAGCGGGTTAAACATTTTCAGCACTGAAGGCTTTTGTACCTGCAGACAAAAAGGAAAAAATATTAAGCTGTGTAATAATCTATTATACACCTTTGTATCAGCAATATATGTTGAATTATCAAACAACAATGTAGTTAAACACCTTCTGAAACTCCATGGTTAAGCTGACTATATAGATTAAAGGAGATAGCAAATGAAAAACAATTTATTTATGAAGAATGGTTAGGGAAAACATAGTTTTTTAATTACATTGTGAAAATTTCCTAAAAACACAAATCTGTTGAGTTTATGTTACAACTCAGTGGTATTGGTTAATGCGAACCCATGCTACGCATACGGATTGGGTTAGATTTTTTTGAAGGCACTTATCGCTCATTCTATCTTTACTTGTCTTGCATATACTTGATTTCGAATGAAATTGACTTACTTGTTTGATCGAATTAATATTATATTAATTTCTCTTACATTTGGAACTAATCCTATGACATTTAGCATTATGCTTAAGCCCATTAGCATTATGCTTAAGCCCATAGTGAAAATTTGATGAACGGCTAATTAAATAAATAGAGTAATGAAATAAGCATGAAAGTCATCACATGGTTTATATTATTATTCAAAGTAACTTAAAAGCATACTCTTACATGTCGATGCTATTAAGCATTCCAGTATTAAAATTACACACAAACATTTGTAATGCAAAGAAATCCGCAAATTATGCTACAAATTTAATCAGCTAATTATTTACACTAATCATCCAAAATTACCGGCAGCATGATTATTGCATCACTTCCTTCTTCTTAGTTGTGGTATCTCTATTTCCTTCGTGTTTTTCATCTTATAACTACAAAAGGTGCTTGAGAGTTCTTTCCAAAGTGAATTTGAACAACTTAATATGCACTGTACATCCAAAAATATATTGAACGGTTGGAAAATAAATAAATTTGTTGAGAATTTGTATAAACACTTTGTCAAGTTAATGCCAAAGCTAAATACTAGTTACAATTTCTTTATCTTTATTAATAATTGGGATATGTTCATAATTTTTGGATCTACTTATGTCCATTTGTAGGACCTAATAACGTAATATATAATAGATGCGAGGAGGGTTTTCATAAACATATTCCAGTCATGTCATGTCTACTTACGTCCATCTGTAAGAACCATATGACATACACTTATATAACGTAATTACAAATGCAAGGGGTGAAAATGTGTGGAAGATTCCAGTTAGCACCTTTTACTAAGAGTAACACTATTCTTTTCCCTTGATTTGTAATTACCGACTTGTAAAAAATAGATTACCATGCAGAAGAAATTTACCGACGCCATATATGTAGTATCAAATTTTTAGTTCGTACATAAGTCAATAGAGTTCAAATCTGCTTTAAAGGTAGAAAGTATTTTAAGCTCGTAAAACAGAAGGTATTGTGGCATAATTACTTCAAAGGTGGAGACATGTTATTTAACATAATGGAATTACTACTGGTGGTAACTTGAAGTTTAAATATTTGATGAGTTATATATATATATATATATATATATATATCAAGGACTACCTAACAAAAAAGAGGAGCTTTATTTCATGAAAAAAATAGACAATGCCATTTAGGTGTGATTAGATAAAACCCACAAACTCATACCAAGCCATGTATCACTTTTTTTAAAGAGTATGCAAGTGGTTTAATCATTTTCTACTTGCTGTTAACCATCTCCATTGAAACTGCTTCCTTCATTTCATCTCAAGATAAATGTTTACTGGAAAATTTAACAAACTGGACCTAACTATTACATTTAGTCTAAAGCAGTCTTATTTACCGTTCCCAATGGTTCAAATTTGAGGAAGGATGATGAAAATAAACCTTTATACATGTTAAATGACATATGCAATATTGAATCTAAGTATGAAGTATATCGACCTTTAGCACATGGACTACATAAATGAAATACAATGGGCCTTATCAAGGTTCATAACGTAATTAAATAGGAAATTTTGAGCCTATCTACAACTGTGTTTAAATTGCTCCATTATTCATAAACCATGCATGTGATTGATAGAAAAAGTAGAGCAGGCATATTATATAATAGGAAGATTATTTGGTACATCATAGAGTACGAAGTAGGATAGAAAACAAATTTGTGCAAGCAGGAAGAGTATGATAGCAATAACTCACAGTTAAGGAGTAGCCATTTAAGTCGAAGATCTTATTTGTATCGATATTAGCAGAATCCAATACTCCTACTACTCTTACGGTATGTATAAGAGACCAACAAATATTGGTTCTCCCAAGAATGAGGGTGATAGTTTAGCATTATGATTTAGAGGTACCTCATCTGGAACATATATAGACGAAGCACATACGTTGTGGCTGAAGTTTGTTAATGATCCAACATTACACTTTTCATCAGGCTCTTTCTTTTCATAATCTCATGAAATTTAAAGTCGCATTAACATATTCAGATGTATATGCAAATAATAAGGCATGTTTAAGCAATAAAGGTGGGTATTTATAAAATCAGGTCATTTCTGATTAATTTACTTGTTTATTTGCTTATTTATTTTTATTTTATTATTACTAACCATTTAATGCCCCAATTATGAAACGAATTATATTGTCAAGGTATAAAGAAATTGGAAGTCATTTATTTTTGTAAAACACATAATTTTTTCTACATTCTACACTTGAATGTTTTTAGTATAAAAACCAGAAACGTTATATGCATAAAACTTATGCTGAAATCTGATTCACATCTGAAATTTCGAAGCATGAGAGATGGTTGTGGAATAAGTTCTTATTCTAAAAAAAATTTGGAAGACATTTTCCACTACCAAAACAGTTAAGGTTATAAATTGGAGACAAAAATATGGATTAGTCAGTTGTTTATTGAGAAATAGGTCATGGCCATAATGGATAAAAGAAGATTTGGTAACTTGACACTATAGTAGAAATCTTACTCCAGTAAAACTACCTCAAAGGTTCGGTCATGATTCTCGCAGCATGCTTCCCACTTACAGTTGAAGCAGCAGTTATTCATTTGCAGCTCCTCATCCTCAGCTTAGTTACACTCAGTGAGCTCCAACTATATAGATTAGCCAATTTATTTACTTCACTTCCTATTTTATCCTTTGCCGGAATGATGCACTATTGCACTCAAGTGGCATCTTATTTCTATTATGCCACTCAGACATTCTTCTTCCTACTTTAAGTTCTCTCATTAGGTATGCTACTCACTCATGCAGTCATGTTGTCCTCAGTTTTTGCTATGTTAATTATTTTACCCACTCATGCTGTCATCAACCTCTACACTCTATTTGCATGGATTCAGTGCCAACATGTTGTTCATCAATTTCTGCTGGATCGGTTTTAAAATGCTTGCATACCTTTAGTGCCTTCATGATGCCACTCGAGTATTGCCGTGTCAGTTTGAATGCTCTATGCCACTTCAGATCGTAAGGCATATCAGTTTTGAAATGCTCTCAATTTTTCCTTTTCTTCAATATTGCATTTCACATTGCCGCTTCAGACCTGAACTACCCTCTGTCTCTTTAAAACAGCAGTAGTCACACCCTACTGCACCTACACAGCTGATACTCGGGTGAATATATACTGGATACGCAGTAATTTCTAGCTTAAAAGATAGTGTGCATACCATTTCCTTTGTTCTGTGCATTTTGTTTCATTTCTAAGGCATCTACCTTTTTGTCTACCAACTGCAGTTATGGTCCACTGCTTGCATCTACCCTTCTTACCAGGCGAAGTTGTCACGCAATTCACAACTCATTCATTATCTAACCGCGTACTTCAGGCTTCTTGCACTGCCTCATATCACAACTCAGTCGGCCAGTCCACATGATACATACTACAACTCATCCACTGTTATATATCGCCTAGGCCACACTCCATAATTTGATCTAGCATTTTATCGATCCTTTGCATTGCATTGCATTGCAATCAGGCTCTACCATGTGTATTTGTATGATCCACCTTATCCCTGTCTCAGCAGCATCACCACCAGTGTATTTGTGTTGCAGTCGAGAGAGGGTTCAACCTATATCTACTTTACTCGGTTTTTTCCAGTTTTTCAGTAAAAGCATGGTTCAGTCTACATCTCAATTCCACTCCCTCATTCTTTGTTTTACAGTTAAGCCATCTTAGTTGCAGTCTATCTTTGGTAAACTCATCATTGAAAGCCAATATGATGCTACATGCACTTGCATTTTTTGTTCAGTTCTGTTTTGTAATATCTCTTTTTATTCAGTTACTTCCTGTTTTGCATTGAAAGCCAACATGAAAGCCATCCTGGTTCTCTGTAATGGTTGTAGTCTATCCATATTTATTCAAATATGCCAAATTAGAAAATAAAAGTGAAAGTATACTTTGATTATGGTAGGAAAAAATTCATTGATATTACCAAAAAGAAAATAATATTGATACAGCAGTGTTAGTATGGAGTATGGTGATGATAGTGCATCGCGAAAGAATTGTAAGGATTTGTGGACCTTTAAAAAGATAAAACTGAACATTGAAGGTATATAGCAAAGACTAATAGTCTAATAGGCCACTTGCTCAGAAGTTGATCATTTTGTCAATTCAATTCGTTATTATCGTGTTCGATGGGATAAAGGAGCCAAGATTATTCGAACGAAATGGTGGAACCTCAAAAGAGATGCCTCACGGGTGTTTAAGGATAGAGTGATGCGAGAACGGGCATGGAATATGGAAGGAGAAGCAAATGACATGTGGGATGAGATGGCAACGCACATTCGGAAAGTGACTATTGAGGTGTTTGGCATAACAAAAGGAAATAAATGCAAACTTAAAGATTCGTGTTGGTGGAACAGTGATGTGCAAAAGGCTATCAAAAAGAAGGAATGCTATAAGTGCTTACATCATCACAGGAGCAAGACAATATGCAAAAGTACAAAGTGGCAAAGAAGAACGTAAAAAGAGCGGTAAGTGAAGCAAGGGGTCGGGCGTACGAAGATCTATATCAAAAGCTAAGTACAAGGAAGGTGAAAAAAAACGTCTATAGGATAGCTAAGCTCCGCGAGAGGAAGATGAGAGACTTCAACCAAGTAAAATACATCAAGGATGACAATAATACACTTTTTGTGAAAGGCGAATAAAAAATAGATAGAGAGATTACTTTGACAAGCTATTCAAAAAAGAAGGTGATAACACTACGATCGAGCTGGACGACTCTTTTGATGACACCAGTAGACATTTTGTTCGAAGAATTCAAGAGCCCAAGGTAAAGGATGCACTAAAATGGATGAAAGCGGGCAAGGAATTGGAGCCTGATGACATCCCCATTGAGGTGTGGAGATGCAGGGATGAAGGGATAGCCTGGCTAACTAAATTGTTCAATAATATTTTCAAATCAAACAAGATGTCAGATGAGTGGAGGAGAAGCGCATTAGTTCCAATTATTAATAATAAAGGACATACTCAAATTTTTACAAACTACAGAAGAATTAAGCATCATAGAATGAAGCCTTGGGAGAAAGTCATTGACATCGATTATGAAGGATAACAAGCGTTTCAAAAAACTAATTTGGTTTCATGCCTGGGAGGTCGACCACAGAAGCGATTCTCTTGATAAGACAACTTATGGAAAGGTTTAGGGAGCAAAAGAAGGATCTACACATGGTATTTACCAATTTGGAGAAAGCTTATGACAAAGTACCGAGAAAGGCTATATGGTGGGCTCTGGAAAAGAAGAGAGTTCCAACAAAGTACATTACCCTTATCAACGATATGTACGATGATGTTGTAACTAGTGTCAGAGCATGCGAGGGTGAAACCAGTGACTTTTCCATTAACATAGGATTACATCAAAGGTCAGCTTTGAGCCCCTACATTTTTGCCCTAGTGATGGATGAGGTTACGAAGGGTATACAATGTGAGATTCCATGGTGTATGCTCTTTGCTGATGATGTTGTGCTAATTGACAAAAGTAGAATTGGGGTTCATAGACAGCTGGAGCTGTGGAGACAGACTTTAGAATCAAAGGGTTTTAGGCTTAGCAGAACTAAAACAAAATATATGAAGTGCGAGTTCAGTGGTGTCCGGTCAGAGGATGGAGATGTCTCTCTGGCCGGACAAGTAGTGCCCAAGAAGAAATCCTTTCGATATTTAGGATCAATGTTGCAGTATGATGGTGAGATTGATGAAGATATTAGTTTTAGAATTCGAGTGGGATAGGTGAAATGGCGACAAGCGTCTGACATTCTCTGTGACAGGAAAGTCACATAGAAGCTTAAAGGAAAGTTCTACAGAACGGCAATCAGGCCTGTGATATTGTATGGTGCAGTATGTTGGCCTACTAAAAGCCAACATGTCTAAAAGATAAGTGTAGCAGAGATGCGTATGCTGCGATGGAGTTGTGGTCATACAAGAAGAGACCAAATTAGAAATGATGATATACGTGATAAATTTGGAGTAGCACCAATTGAGGTGAAGCTAGTCCAACACCGCTTAAGATGGTTTGGACATCTCCAATGAAGGCCTCCCAAGGCACCTGTGTGCATTATAATTATATGCCACATTGAATGCTCAAATAGAGGTAGAGGTCAACTAAGGTTGACACAGGAGGAAGTAGAAAAAAGGGACTTGAAGGATTGGAATATATCCGACGAGCGGGTATCGGACAGGAGCGCGTGGAAGTTAACGATCCACATACCATAACCGTGAGCTAGAAGTTTTTTTGCTTAGGGTTGGTTTAGGGGTAGTATTATAAATTTTAGATTATAAGACTAGTGAACAGGAGCCTAAGATGTAGTGTTTGGTCTACGGTCAATAGTACTATTAGTACCATTATTACTATTAGTATTATTATTATTATTATCATCATGGTTTATACATGTATATTATTTTTATTTTACTTAGTTGTTGTTGTTGTTATTTGTTTACTTAGTTGACTTTATTTTATTATTATTTTCATGGTTATTATTGTTGTTGTTATGACTTTTAAATTGACTTTGGCATTTAGTATTGGATTCCATCTCTAGTCGACCCCAACTTGTTTGGGAATAATGGCTTAGTTGTTGTTGTTGTATAGCATGATAAAATGTGCTTCATTTTGAAGCTAACTAATTTCAAATTTTTAATTGCTTATAAGCTATTGGTTACAAATATTCAGTTGTTAAAATTTTGTATATAGTGGGGATTTCATCCGTTTGGAAGGTCGTTGATCAAATCATATATTCACATACCTCAAGGAGTTGTAATTAATCAGGTTAGCATTTAAAGTTTTGAGTTCTTATTATAAGCTATTGTTTCATATGCAGACCATTTCATTGCAATTGGTAACAACTGACTCATGCAAGGACTTGTGAATATATAATACCAAATGCATATCTAATATCTCTTTGAACATTGATCTTCATTGTGAAAGTGATGATCCGATTAGAGGCCACATAAGCATGAGTTTCCATACATGTAAGAAAACAATCTTCATTGTGAAAGCTTTTGTAATTAGAAGCTCTAACTGGTAACATCACATATTATACCAAAGTTTTAAATTACATTGCGAAGATCCAAGTAGAAGCGAACCCTTTCCGACGCAGTAAAATAAACCAAATTGTATCACATTCAAATGCACTATGTTGCATGCACATCTTATCAATTAGTTATTGTTATATTATCAAGGCAATGACAGGACATTTTACTTCATAGTTTTCAGGTCAGTACTTTCTTATACCACTATAGTTGTCCACAAAACCAACATATAAATAACTCGATATAAATATATCAATATGTTTTATTATGACTGTAGTTTCTTGTTAACTTTATACTAAATATAATCATCATGAAGAGAAAAATGTACTTCTTCTGTGTGTACAATATTTAAACAGTTGAGCAAAAAGGAAAATTTTAAATAGCACTTGGTTAATATGAAGTAACTAATGGTGCAAAACACCTATGTACTATGTATTTATATCCGGAAAGCAAAAGGTTGTTGACTCCATTATAACACAAAATATACATTAACATATAATATAAGCCTGAACCCTGCCGTAGATTAAATCAATTGGATATCAGTATCATTCATTACTATAATAGCCAAATTCATGCAAGATGCTGATGCAAACAGAGTTTGGGAATAGAGTGCAAAGCGTATAAATATGGTGCCTAATCAAATTAATCCGCAAACACAAATTTAAAAACTTAAGGGTAAGTCAAAACTGTTGGTTAGGGTTCAGTAACAATCAAAATAGTTACCTTTCTAAATGACACCAAGATAAAATACATCTAACAATATTGTGATAATCATCCCGTTGACGGAGCAGGAAATGTAAACAGATATTATATTTAGTTATGCGATTTGGTAATGCATTTATTTATACCATCGACTTTAAAAAACTAACTATGCTAAAGAGCCCATGGCAATTTAAAAATGATGGTAATACAAGCAAAGCATTTTCGTGCAGTAAATAAGTGTAAAATAATGAAGGCTCCGTCTATTAACCCCCCGCCATTTTCTCTTCACACCCCGATTAAAATTTTAAATTTTTTATTCCAATTATACCCTTTAACAGTTATCTCGACGTACAATGGTCCACGCCGAATTGACACACCACGTTCCATATGAACGAGGTTGTTGAGTCAACCTCGTCCACCGCGAACGTGGTTGTTGTCACAATCTCGTTCGCGGCGGACGAGGTTGGTTCAACAACCTCGTTCGCGGGAACAACCACGAACATTTATTTTTTTCATTCGAGCACGGGAAGTTTTTTTTTTTACAAAAAGCGAAGGGTAGTTTAGGAATTAGACGGGGTGAGAAGAGCAAAAAATGGGGTGGATTTTTTTTTCTCAAAACGTCGGGGTGGGAAGAGCAAAACACGGGGTGAGAATAGACGGAGCCAATAATGAAACTTCATGCAGACTAAACATAGATCCAGTGTTAACTTTTACTTATGCACAAAGAAGATTAGTCGGAGAAGAGAAGAAGAAAAAATTTATAGCAAATATTCAGACATTAGATCGCAATCATAGGAAGAAGTACTTACAGTGGGAGAAAAACTGACACCTTTGAATACAACCCGTTGACGCTACGTTGCTGACCACTCATATGGCGGATGGAGAAGACGACCACTGCCAATAATGGGATGAGGAAATTCGAAAGGGATGGAGAGGTGAGGTGGTTGTCAGTCGATCTGGTGGAGATTTAGAGTTGAAGGGGATGGCGACGATGGTATAAGTAGAGGACAACGGTGATAGACTGGAAAAGGCATAAATTGGTGGGGCGTTATTATTTAGGGATTGGAGGATAAGGGAGGAAGGGGAGAGCTGTGCATGAGAAGAAATAAATAGTGCGGCGGTTTAGCTTAAAATCTGTTAAAAATTGAAGGGGACTTCTGCTCCACTTGAACCAAACTTAGTAGTAATAATAACATAGCATAGATAAGTGATTTTTTATGAAAATTTCAAATTTTCAATTACCCATTTACGAGAGAGATCAAACTCCAGATTCATATACTCGACAAGAAATAGGTGTTGGAACTGGGCCAGCCCATAGCAGAAAAAAAGAGTAAAGTTAAAAAAAATCCTTTATTGGATCTTTAATGGGCTAATGAACTCTAATCTATTTAGGACTTTTCTAAATTTTCTTTTAAATAAAATCAATATTTTATTCAATTTGAATAAAGTTTTACTTCATGTTATTTTGTATTATATTTTGAATATGCGTATCATATACACAAATGTGTGAACATGCACATGCAATAGAATGATGTGTACATTGTTTATCCTGCCCGTGTATAGGTGCAGACATATTGGCCCCTCTTGCATTCGATTTGTTGTCTGAATGTGTACATGTATTTGCATCAATATATATATATATATATATATATATCCGTGTGTGTGTTTGAGTGTGCGTAAGTGTGTGTAAACAAAATAAGTATACAAATACATATATTCATTTTTACATAAGTTAAAATAATAAGTGTAAACAATTTATCTAGAACATTTATAAAATATGTTTATACATATATTATATGTATATATAAATATATAACATAACATAAGTTATGAGGAGCACTTTGAAAATGAAAAATTAATATCTTATTAAGGAAGAAGAATAAACGTGTGATTAAAATCCTTGTAATTAAGACTGCCTTTTCAAGTCAAAGTAGCAAATGAATGTCGACATTAATGTGTGATTAATACCAGCATTTTATTTCAAAGCTAAAATAAATATAAATAATATCGGTGGTAAATTTTATATTTAAATATTTACTTACTTATGCTCTCGGCCCAAATAACAATATTTTTATATTTGGGTTTCTAAATTTAAGATATGTATTAATCATTTAATTCTAAATGAAATTAATAGTAAAATAAAAAAGGAATATTTTAAGTCCAGAAATGCATAATATAATTTAAACTTCAATTGATTATACAAATGAATATACGAATGTATGAATAATCAATTATATATTAATAATGATATATGTATGTATGTATGTATGTATGTATGTATGTATGTATATAATAAAGTAATTTCTATTGTTGAATGTATGTTTTACATCAATAAGTTTTATGAAATTTTAAAACATGTAGTATATGATTTATAACTCTTAGAAACAACTACTAGTTTACCAAAATCATTAATAATAATATTTTATTGCAAAAGGAAATAATAGTTTTTTTTCTTTTGCTAGTTGTGAGCATTAGCATAGCAAACATTCATAAAATGATTTTTCTATTTATTATAGATGCAAATGTATACACAACCAACCAATTTGTGACTGTATTTCGATATACAAGATTAGTAATATAATCAAACATCCTATAATATAACATATAAATGTGAAATAACAAAATTAAAACATAGATTTACCATTCACCAAAGCCTTTGCGTACACGTTGAAACATTGAATTCATCTCCTTGAATCAGTTCCCAAATCAGACGGTGCTAGCTCCCGAATTGTAGACACCGACTATCGAATAATGTTGAATTTTATGTAGTATGGACATGGGAATATTTTATGCTTTTTTGGGAAGCCATGACCGAAATTTTCTAATGTAAAGATGTTTTTTTGGAGAGAATGGTCAGGAAATGAAATGAAGAGGCAATGTTTTATTAAAGGAATGGAATTAATGTATGATTAATATAGTCATTAATCTTTTTTAACACTCGCTTTTTTATTTCAAATTCAAAATCAAAACTTCTCCTTTTTTCTTATGTCATGGCCGACAACACTAAGCCAATCAATGGCTGACTACATGTACTTACATATGGACATAAAAAACACTTAAGTCTGTAGACAATTCAATGCATTTAAATCCAATTTAAATGCGCATTGATATCATATATTATTAAGTATATTTATAACTATTATAAACACACTTTTTAACCATGTTCAATACATCAAATAAAATTTCATAATTGATATTTCATAAATATTAATTAATTTATAATGATTATAGATTAATTAAATCAGGTGATCAACATAATATTCAACATTTCGGTTGTGTGAGTCTTAGGTGTAAGTTTGGTCAGCGATTAATATCGAACAATTCGAATATTAACGTTCACACATCACTTAGCAGGTGGTGTGACATTTTGGCCAAATTTATCGCTTACTTGGTTTTAGTAAAATCTAATTTTACTTTGTTAAGCGTTACCCGATAGTGACGATTATTTACACCAATTCTCTTCATCAAAACTGTATTACTTTGGACTTATGGAATTTGGTAATAATCAAAATTCCAATATCATTCATATTCAACTTTATAATCCAAATAGAAAGTCCTTGGTTCAGTAATAACAATTATTATTAATCGAACTACTCTGGCCAGAGATTTTGACTTTGAGTTGTCTTCGATTTACCGTGATACTAACCCCATATAACTGAGAAGATGAATCATCTCTTGAATAGTATTTCACTTCCAATACTTCCACTCGACCAAACCATGGTTGTTCGATGGATGTCATGCTATTGTTTAACTATAATCAAAGTGGAGCTTTCATATTGAAGATCAACAGTATTCTTAAATCAAGAGAACTATGTAAGTTAGTCACTTTGATATTTTCTGTTTGACCTTAGTTATATTAACCAACAGAAAACTATCAAGTGAGTCATTACATAGTTATCCAATATCCATCAGTATGTAACCTCTTGGTGCCTCCAATAGCCATGAGTAATAATACATTACCAAATATTTCGAGAGCGTTACGTACTCTAGTCTCAACTGATGTATCGATGTCCAGTCTCGATATATCATGACTATGAATATTTAAAATGATGTGCTTATCATATTGTGATATAATACTCATAGATACAACTATTTGTAACTGCTATCACAAACACATCATTTATGGACTTTCTTACATATATACTTAAATTAACTAATTAATTATTTATAGTATTTATAGCAAGTATATAACAGAAAGGAAACACCTTTTATTTCAAACATGATTAGTTATCGAGTTAGATTTATGTAACAATTACATAATTGCCTCTACGGCATACCCTTAACTCTATCAATCTCCTACTTGCACTTGGAGTCAATTATGAAATCTTGTTCCAACTTCTCCAATCGGTTTCTTCAAAATCAATCGGGTCAGTCCTTTAATGAACGGGTATGTTATTATTTTTCAATTACCTACCATGTCAATCAACTCTCTCCGGCGTCGATAAAAGTTCTTTATCATGTGGAATAGTTTGGAGTATATCTCTCGACCTCTAGTGAGCTCTAAGTTATGTTATGAACTATATTACGACATTGTTATCATATAACAATGTTATGAAGTTTGAGTCAGAACACTCCTTCATGAGGAGTTCATCGTTTTTATAAACAATTCTAGTGTATTTCGTAAATACATGAGGACACTCTAAACTACCATTTAGTGACCTTAATTTGGATTTGATATTTGCTTCATGTATCAAATACATAAACAAATCATGATATTGTAGGCAACATAATATGTATGAAAATTCCTATTGCCAATGCACAAGGAATCCATCTTACATGTTTCTTATTAAACATTTTAATAAGGTGTTTTTGCATATTGTCTCGGACATTCCCAATGTCTTTTATACTCTATAAAAGACATCATTTGCAAATCCAGTGTCGAGTATTAAAATAGCTTAAAGCTGATTTTAACACAAGTACATCATTAACAATCGGTAGCGTTTTGTTTTCTTATGTTTAGGAATATCAATGTTCTTACAACATTCTTTCTTATAGACACACACTTCCTTTGCACTTTGACTGAAATTAAACCATTTGATATTTCTATCCAAATATTTGTTCAATTTTGATGTTTGTTGCACGATACATTCATATCGGTTCTTGGATCATATCCAAAACCCATAAATTCAATTTTTCTCCCACCGACTTCAAGACATTTTGGTTATTATGTGCATATAGTCTAGTCTAAATTTTTATTTTGAATTTTCCATTTCAATACATATTCACCAAAACACAAAGTCATACAAGGTGATCATTTTTGTAGATAGAATTTGAATCAACCTGAGCACATTGAATTGAATGGAGAATTTGTTATGCTGATCTTAGCTATTGAAATTCATGATTTTATTCTTATCAATATGGCTCACCATATTCCAACTGCATTTGCCTTTCTCATAAAAACAGATTTGCGACCGATAATCATATCCCTTCAAGTCCAACTATCAAAATGATATTTTGATAATGTACTTAGAATCTATTTTGGATTTGCGCATCTTACCATATTGTGACGGCTGCCTCCTCGACCCTTAGAAATCGACATTAATGCATCCTCGACATTCATGTGCATGAAAGGCAGATTATCATGGGGTAAAAGAAAATAAGACAGAACATAATCTTACACGAATGGAATAACATATTATATATATATATATAGTTATATCATTACAGCGGAAATTTTAAATACATTTATCAGAGTCTATCTTATAAATTAGCCTGGACAGTAATGAATCTCTATCCTTATAAATATTGAATACAGTCAATAAACTAATGCAGCAGAGATGGAAATGGAGAACTATCTATAGGAACATTTTCAACTCTAGACTTCAAGCTCTATCGCACTGCTCCAAGTTAAACCTAACTACTTGGCTGCCCGTAAAAATAGGGCACCAAGAGTTTAAAGGAAAATAAAATAAGCTTCGGGTCTGTCATAGGACTAGTGTGAGAAACTCAAAATATAGATATTTGAAAACAAAGGGTATCTCATAAGACCATGCTACACATAAACACGAAACGGGTTGTGACGCCCCACCTCTATACCCACGCTAGCCAAGAACACTATGGTGTAATGTTGTCAACTAGCACGGAGAATAAGGCTGTTGAGGAGCGACCATCCATGTAATTGCTTTGTGCGTGCACCGATATGTTAGATAGTATAACATGCATTTTATTTCAGGAGGAAATCCGACATACCGATACAAACTCAAAGCTACTACACAGTGGCTATAATAGTTTAGGACAATATATATATAATAATAACACAGATATAAAAGATGCATAACACAGATAACAGGAGTCTCATATATATATATATATATATATAATTGATGTCAGTTACAATACATTTGACACGATACATATGATACAACTACAACTATCGACTCTGGAAGTTATATATACAAGTACATTATCGACTAATATACATGAATACATATCAACCTAAAACAGATACACTGTCTACTACAAAAAGACGAAGACCACTTCAAAAGATATGAAAAGTCTTCATAGCTCAAACAGCAACCCAAAGCAAGATATCTACAACCTGAAATAACTCGGGTCTGACCCGAGTATTAAATTCAAAAGAAAATAATACACGGGTCAGTCTAATTCAAACTCAGTTATTAATGCACAGAAGCAATAATAATCAAATATCAAATAGACGACAGTCACAGAAATCTCATATATCCAACTTCTCGATAAGAGAATCGGATAACGGCAGATATAACACTAAACAGTGTTAATCAACAAATCAGCAATCCAAATCATCAGCAAGATGAATAAAACGATTATCAATGAAGATAATATGAAAACTCCAAAATTGCCTAAACAGCAATTAACAACACTACACCAAAACAGGTGATTCCCAACGAGTATAACTGTCGCAAACACTTTCAGCAACGCTTATTAGCGTCGCTATAGGGGCGTCACAATTTATTGCCAACGCTTATAATCGTTGGGGAGTTTAGTGTCCCAACGCTAATAAGCGTTGGAAGGTTGTATTCGCCAACGCTTATAAATGTTGGTGTATATTATTTAGCAACGCTTATAAACGTTGGTGTATATTATTTAGCAACGCTTATAAACGTTGGTGTATATTATTTAGCAACGCTTATAAACGTTGGCAAATTAACCATCCAACATTGTTTAATTTTCTATGCTGACGCTTATAAGCGTTGGTAAATTTTAATTGCCAACGCTTATAACGCTGAAATATTTTCATTCTTAATATAGTCAATTATTTTTACATTAATAAACAATTAATAACTAACATGATATGCATTATTATACTACATGCAATAGGAACCCAAAATTTACAATATTCATAATCAAATAACAACATAAATTTCATAGTCAACTACTTCATAACAATGTCAACTACTTCATAACAAGTACAATACATAATTAACTAGGCATAAATTTCATAAAAGTTGAAGTAATTGAATTGATGGCATTATTAACATGATTAGCTATTTGCCTTTCTATCTCCAATTTTCAAATAGACAAATCCACGGCTTGCTTCTTTTCTGTTACAGCTTTTACAGCTCGAGCCATCTTCACTTGTTTTATAGAAGAAGTAGAAGTAATTGCTCGATAATAATTTTAATTTCTTCATGTCGGAACCAAAAACTTTCGCAATTGGATCATCTTCAAGATCTTCGACTCCACCCTTAGAACTATCATCCAACTTCCTCTTTTTTTCCGCTTCCTCTAGAAGTGCCTGCATTTAATATCACGTTAAATTGAATTTGCAGTTCCTTTATAAAAATTAAATTGAACATTAAATTAAGTTGATAATTAATAATGTAACTGGGCTCAAACTGCGCCCGGGCTCAACTAGTTCGAACTAAATTAGAAGTTGTATCTTGTTGCATGAACTATCTTGGCATTTTGAGATGGGTAAATGATTTCCAAAAGCCAGCATGAACAGTCCAATTTCCTAACATATCAACTAGTTACTTATATATCAACTAGAAAATAAGAGGTAAATTATACACTCAAACTTAATAAAAAAAATGGTTAGATTGGAATAGTTTACCTTTATATATGAAGAAACAGGAAAGTATGCAACAAAAATAAAAATGAAATTATAAAGTTTCAAGTTGCATATTAATAAGAGTGCATTTGATAAGCTAAAGTAGAGGTAAACTCATTTGATAAATTCACTTCTTATAAACCACTCACTCCTACAGCAACTGGAATCTAAAACAGAATTCAGAGACAGAACTGGAAACTTCATAAGTTGCCAGAGTAAAATACTGAAACCGTACCTTCATCAAATACTGAAACCATACCTTCATCAAAATTCAGAGACAGAATTCAGAGACAGAACTGGAAACTAAACGAGAGTTGGAAATCATAACTTGGACACGGCAGTGCCCTCGACAAATACTGAAACCATACCTTCATCAAAATTCACTTTATACTTGGCCAAAGTAAATTTTGGGAGGTGTGTGTTATATTTTACTAAGGATCTTTTTTATCCTTTCGGAATCTGAAAAACAAGATAAGGTGTTTCTATAGGATATTTTACAAATCCAAGAGGAATATCTTAGCCCTATAGGTGAGATACTGGAAAGATAATTGTGTGCTCTAGTATTCAATTCATGAAAAGTCGCTAATGGGTTAAACCCTGAAGGTATTAAAATCGAAGATATTATGATATTGAGTTAATATGCTATTAACATTATGTTTCAGCTGTAATGTAGTACAGACTCCAAGGGCCAAGAGTGGAAGCTAAGTACTATCGAAGGTATCATGATACCTAGTCAAATATCATAAACGATAACTAGCAAATCAACCTAGAAAAACATGCTCCAAGCATATTCAATTTCCATACTGTGTTACTATGATATCTCCACCGTACAAATAAGTCATGTGTTAGCTCCACATAAAGCAAGGGACAGATGAAGAGGCATCCATAAATGACCTAACTCCTTTCGAAACCCTCAATGTATCCAAGTACTTAGAATAAGTCACTACGTCATATCTGCATACAAATATAACTTGCACCCAATAAGTCAACAGTTACTGAAAATTTAGTGTCAACCCTAGAATTATTTATTTGTATACAGCTCATTTGCTGGTAGTGTAGGTCGATCAATGCATATAGATGTATATATTAACTTGTTTCCATGCAAATCATGTTAAATGCATGCAAAAGCCATTGCGATTCACCAAAGGTTCATGAACTTTTTCAGCTCATTCATATGATTTGGTATTCACTGTATTTACATACATCTACATAATATTGAATTCATATTACAAAAATTTATATAAGCATAAAACGAGAGTATAAAAACCACACTGCTTATACAATATTTAGCTATCCATTGTAGACATGTACTTAATAGTGTATAGATTATCACAAGGGACTTTTTGTTTACTGTGGAAAAAGACCTCTAGCTTTTATATTGTAAATCAAGTTCCTTTAATAATATTTCATACTTTAGATTTAATCCCGAACCTCAACCCTGTGCACAAACCTAGGTGGAATAAATGCATGTACATCAGGTGAGGGAGGTGCTCACCCAGTTCATTATTATTTATCAAAGCACCAGAAGTTTCAACCCAACGTGTATCAGAGTTAGCAGCATTAAGAAGAGGGGATAAGAGGTGCTCACCCCTGAAATTCTGGCAAGGCATCGGAACAAGCGAGTAGGCATCAATCTCGGAAAGCAGATCCAAGAGGGAGGAGTGGCTGCAACAATTTTAGATCCTCCAGATATTCTTATGCTCCAACGCAGGCTGCTCCATCTATTGTGACAAAACCAAGTACTTGGGTAGATATAGTTAAAGAAAATGGTACTATTGAGAATCTTTATGTTATGCTTTCTTTTATATTAAAAATTAATGACAAGTAGTTATTCTTAGAGAAGATGTAAATATCAAAACTACAAAGAAATGGGAAGGAACCATTCCAGCGTACATGTTCAGAGCCAAACCTACTACATGCATTACAAACCACACATTAATATAGTATGGAACATATGAGGGAACTTTGAAATTTCCTAGTAACCCTGCCTTGATTTTGTCTTTAAGTCCAGAATTCCCGAACTACAAACCAGTAGCTCAATCCTTGGTAAAATTAGAGTTTAAAAAAATATGAAAAACCATTTTATTTGATTCTCGAATTTCTTATTCTTTTTTCTTCACGTGCTCGGAATTAACAAATGATAAACTGTGCCACTTTTTTGTTCAATTCTCTTCTTCACAGAAAACACTGAAACTAATTTCTTCTTCTTCAAACAAAAATTCATGATGCCACTAAAAATGCTACTTTGTGATCTAGAGCGCCACCTCTATGGAAGTAATCATCGTGCTTGCAGAACTTGTGTCGCCTATATCCGGGGATGGAGCCGGAGTGAATCGTGTTGACAAAGAGAAGACCGAAGTTGCTTAGTCTAGATCTAGTTTGTTCGATAAGTCATGTCGGCCAGATCTGGTTCAATAAATTAAATGCAGCTGCGGTGCTCAATTGTCTCGCGTCGAAATATGATATTCACACCTGAATTGTTGTTAGACTTCGTCATCGTTAAGACTAGCAAGCTGACGCCCTTCACCTGAATTGAAAAGGTTGCCGACTTATTTTTAGGGATTTGATTTTTATTTGGGGATAGGAGAGAGTGATGAAAGGGGAGAGAGTGCGTGGCTAGGGTTAAGCGTGATATGTTATTCAATTACAATTTTGCCCTAGTATATTTCAATTAACTCCAATTAAACCAAGGTTTACAACGAAAATAAGTGTCGCCGTATTTAAAAGTGTAAATTTTTATTTTCAGTAACACTTATATTAGATAGCGACACTTATTAGCGAGACTAAAATGCAACCCATATAAGTGTCGCCAAATGAAAAAAAAAGTGTTGCCAAATGACTGTTTTGGTGTAGTGCAACCAAACCCAATTATTAAATAAATAATTAGAAAATCTCAAAGTGGTTAAATCAAACCAAACTCTGTGTGGCTGCAGTACACGCACGCGTGCACTGCCTCGCCACTACAGTACGTGAAATCATCACAACAGTGAATACTAACAGTAATCAAAACTGCAGAGGTCAAAGTGAAACCCAAGCCAACAAAACAGCGTAAGCAACAAAAATCTAATTATCAATACGATAAATAGAAAACATATAATCTAATTATCTAAAAGATAATTAGATATCAACAAAATCATCTGCTTAAACCAAATCAGAATACAACTCAAAATATTGAATTGAACCAACGAAACAATTCAACAATCGAAATATCAATTAAATCTGTCAATTCTGCTAGGGCTACAGTACACGCACGCGTGTACTACCTCGCCACTACAATAATGCAAGTGAAACACCTGAAGATTACACTGCAACAGGTCAGGAAACACACGCATGCACGTCAACAAGTGATGTACACATGAATGCAACTACCCTCGAGTACCAGTGAACAACCTAAATCAATACCAACAAAATCAGAGGCAACAAGTGAAACAAGTTCAACATGTCACAAAGCAAAGCACAGTGTAATAGCAAACTGCCGCACTACCCCAGGCAAGAGTAGTAAAAATACAAGTACACATAGGAGTGAATGCACCCGTGAAACAACTCAGCAATGAACCCAACCAGGAACAAGACAAAGTACACACTAGTGTTCAAAGTACAAACTGCAACTAAAACCAGTAAATGTCAACATGACTCGAAATGTATCAGAGAGCATATGCAAGGATCAGGTAAGTATTATATGCAAACTGAACAAATGGGTGCAACAGATGTATCTACTATGCAATGCACAACAACTAGTAAAAATGCACAGATATGCAAACCAGACATGCAGCTATGCCACAATGCAGACAAGCTACAATGGATAATCAAATTCAACAAAATCAGACTACAGAGTTCAATATGACCGAAGTCAGAAAGGATAGAAGTTCAAGTTAAAACCAGATACAGCAGTGATGAAGATGCAGTGATATGCAGCAGTGTAAACATCACATTGAGACAACTCGAGTGAATCATAGTGAACATTACAAATATAACACATACATAGATGTATGTATTCACACAGCAGTAAAGACATAATGGCCGAAAAACAAGTAAAATCGAACAAGGTCGAAAGTGCTACCAGAGATAGTGAATTGTATGGCAAAAGTCGAACAAGATCAACATCACAAAAATCAAGTTTGCAGTCGAAGACAACCGCAGGTCAAAGCCAACCAAAACAACAAACACATATACTCAATGAAAATATGGAAGTATGGTGGAGCAACAAAACAAGAAATGAACCAACTCATATTTCAGTGGAACCAGATAATTTCAACTCAAATTAACAACACAGTGGGTGCTGCAACTACATGCAGAAGCCTCAAGTTAAGGCCGAAGTCAAATACCATCATAAAAACCAAAGTGATCGGGGTCAACAGAAATACAAAGAGATCATTAAAGATCAAGGCATAGCCGAAATGAACAATCATAGTACAAACTCATGTTCAGGGCATATATACTCGAAACCAAAAACAAATACAAGTGCAGAAATCATAATATTTGAGCTACAGGTCAATGATACAATGACCGATGTCATAAAGCAGTAAGTAAACTCGAACAAAGACGAAAGTACTACCAGCAGAAAATGCATCAGAGGATCCATGGCACAATCCAAGTTTAATCAGAAACCAGACCTTATATATGAAATACACTGGTCAGAAAATCTAAAGCGCAAGGCAAAACAAGTCGATACATCATGATCAAACCCAATTCGCAACCAAAGATGGTAATTGCCGAAGTTATAGAAAAATTTATCAACATCGAGAAAAATCGAATCAAGTCAAAAAAATCACCAATCACCAAAACAAAAATCGAATTGCAAAAGTACCATTTTAGAGATGAATTAGATGTGAGTAACTAGAATTACTCACCTCTTTCGATTGAGAAACAGAAGTCAGTCACCTTCGAAAAGCCTAAGCCCTAATTTGAAAAGGGGGGACAAGGACGAACGGAGCCACCATTTTTTCTTTCGTTTTGATTTAGGGTTGAATGCAAATGAATTGAGAGGGTAAAGGGGACGGGTTGACTTAACTAGTTATCACGGCAAAACAATAAATCATGGGCCAGATTAAATTTCAAAATCCCATCAACATTTAACAAATTATAAAAGAGTTTCAATTCGATTTAAATTTGCACTAGCAATTAACAAACGATTTAATCGTCATTTTGACGATAAATAATTGTTGTAAAACTCCGGGTTGTTACACGGGTTTTTACCTTATGATAACCAAAATCTTTGCTATGCAAAATCTGGTAATATTTTTTTAATGACATCCTTTTGAAAACACTTTTCAAGTAAACTTATATAATCTTAGCCGAAATTGTTAGGTTGATTAAATTCCAGCATAATAGGTTCTACAATCAAGTCCCAAAGAACATATCGAAGAATGGATTTCTATACAATAGCAAGTAAGGAATTACCTTTCGTACAGTACATTTCTAGAGTGATGTACCGAGGATCAACACCTTTGAAATCACTGCACCAGGCAAGACCGACCTACCGGCAGACCCATCTAGTGGCGGATAAAACCGAATATGGCATCACCCCTGTCGCTCCCGACCTATCCGAGAGCTATCATAGCATACACAACATATCCGATAAAAAGAGGGTAATCTAGAAATATGATGACCATACCCTAATAGTTGTGAATCACATAGCCTTGTTGCATGCCCTATTTAAGCCATTTTCGAGTGATGAGGCCCGAGGTAATGATTACCTTTCATATAGCACATTCCACTTTGAATGCCACATTGCCAATTCCATCACACACTATTGATTTCCACAAATGTACAACCTCTGAGTTCGATGTATCAAAGAAGGGTTTTAAGTGTAAGAGAGTTACTTCCTACACCACCAAACAGATGTACGTTTGTAAAAGTCAATGTACGTGCATTTAGAAATGCAATATTGGACATTCGTACATACAAGTTGTCCAGGAACAGAACAAACCAAAGGAACTCTCCTACTTCATCCTATCAAGAATCATCCCTAGGATTAGTAGCGGCAATCCTTGCATCGAAGATAAAATGAAGATACTACTGCAACATATATGATGTGGGGAATTTCCCTTGAGGGTTAGTGACAAGCAGCCCATCATTCATTTACTATCATTCCATGTCTTCACCTTTGAATGCATAAATTAATTCGAAGTGGTTTTCGGATAGTAATCACCCAAATCTGATCTCGGTTCCTTCGAACCAATCGTCGATAAAAAGATGTTAAGTTTGAGGGTGATTATCATTTCATTTATTAATATCATTTATCAAACAAAATATCAGTTTTAGAGATATAAATCTTTAAATCATATTCTTTTCTAGTATATACGGAATCATTAAACCTCTCTTTAACTTTGGAAATACCAAATCAAAATTATTTCTCATAAACCACATTGTAAAACCTTATTGAGTAAAAAAGGTCGATAGAAATTATACTAATTCTACTCAATTTCAATTTCTGTATTCAACCCTTACTATCCATCAAATAACGGTGGAATCACCTTTTAAATTCACATGGATAGTACGGGCTTCCTCTTCGGAATTTAATACCAAGTATAAGAAGATTATTTCTATAAAATCCAAGTTGTGTTAAATTTGTAAATTTGAATCTTTTATACTTGCCTCGTTTTCGACATTTCGACCTTATCTATTCCTCGCCCAGGAAAGAGGCCAGGTGAGCCAGGGCACTGGTCGCTCCTGAGCATCTCCTTAGTTTAAGCACCTCACATCCAGATCTCATGAATAGAAAAATCCAGTCTACTCATCTTCTTTTGGAGCCAAGATTAAATCACTTGATTTTAACAGCTTTTCTTTAAGTCATTTATTTAAACTCTTTAAAATAATTTATAAAACCTCCACATTATCTTTAAAATACTCAATTATTTATTTGAAAACATTCATAAAATATTTGGGAAAGAATACTTAAGTTTAAAGCTGTATTTCAAAAGTTATTAAAAGTGCTGCAAAAAGTGCCGTGAATAGTGTTTTAAGGCTTATTTGATCAAAAAACGTCATTTCGATCATTTTAAAATCCATTTTTATAACTCATATCTCTTTTAAATATTTTAAAATATTTATAAAATTTATTCCATATTTTTAAAGAATTAAAACTATCACTTCTAAAGAATTTATCGCTTTGGTTTTCGAATTGCCAAACCGTGACTATTTTGTAAACTTGATTTGCTCATATTTTAAATCTGCTAAAAGAAATCTCGATATTTCTCTTTTGTTTGAAAGCTAAGATTATAAGAGTTAAAAAAATTATTCTAAAGAATCCCAACTCTGAATCCATCGTAGAAATGGATATAAACTTTTAAGGCGCAAAATCGCAAACTGCCGTTATGCGACACACATATATTTGACTCTATTTTTATAACCTGTCAAAACTTCATCGCATTGGGTTTTAGTGTTTATAAAACATTTACAAATCATTTTAAACCATTTTAAAGAGGTTTAACCATCTCATATACACCATTTCATTTATTAAGGGAAACTGATTTCCTTTGTGATATTCGACGTGTATTAAATGTGAATTGTTTACACATCCAAACAAACATATTATCATATCCAATCATGGTTCAAAATCATCACAACCAAGCATATCCAAACATATATATCATCTAAAATATCATAATATAAATAGAGTTTCTCACCTTCATTAGTTTTTAACTTTACGAAAATTCGTTGTAGCTTCGCTACGATCAAACCAAAGCTTATGGAATCAAGCCTTGGACCTTTGGATGGGCTCAGCCTAAGCTTGCAAGTAGAGATGGGCTCGGCCTTGGGTGGTAGGAGGTGTGGTCGTGGGTTTAGAGTGGAGGAAGGAGTGATTTGAGCTTGTTTTGAAGTGGATTGCTTATGTATATATACTTATATAAATTTATTTTCTTTTCTCTAATATTTCTTCATAATTTTCCTAAGTAGAGAAGCCATTAATGAGGAGCACAAAGAGGTGAAGAAGCTTAGGAATTTATGAACAAATGAATGAAGATGTAGGGTGGTATTTATAGGCAAAAATGTGAACTAAAATATCATGATATTTATGTGCATACACATCACCATTTCATCACCACCACACCCTCCTCCTCCATCACCATGCACGGCCGAAGTAACCCTCACATGTGTGTAGCCATGTGCTTGTACTTAGGGTGTAAGAGTGAAGCGAAGTTTTCTTTTTAAGTGTGAAAATATCATAGATATATTTTGTTATATATATAAGTATATATGTATATTTGTATGTATATATGTGTTCGTGTATATTTTAGGGTATGCATATGTATGTTATATATGTGCATAAGACATATAAACAAGGTTTGAACAACTTTCGTTCATTAAACCGTTGAAAATTGGAAAGCCGATTCTTGGTCATATTTTCACTTATAAATTAATTTACATATAAATGTAAACAAAATTTGAAAACTAATTTCCCATCACTATCAATTAATTAAAATGATATTATTTGAATTATAAAACCATATAAATTAATATTAAACAATTGTTTACAAAAGTGCAACTATATCAATAAAGCAATATCAATTTTACTTATAACTTCAAATCAAATATACATCTTTATAAAAACTATTATAAATGATTTATTATCACTTCATAGCTAATTAAAATGTGTTATTATCATTTAAAAAAATTATTTGAATAATTATAATAATTATTAAATCATTAAATCTCACTTTAAATTCATAAATCAATTATTAAATATGATGGCATTATTATGGTATTATAATTACATTTTATTTTCCAAAAATAAAATATATTTTTTATTTCATATTCTTCTTTAAATGGATAAATAAGTGTATGTATTCAGCTCCATGCATGACGTTTGATAATTATAGAGCTGTTTATTGATAAAACGATTTTCGACCATTTTATCGATATTCCTTCAAAGTTAATATTTTTGTAAATATGTATTCAAAATAAGATTACCATAATTCTTGTTCAGAACATCATAATCTATGTTTTCAAAAAGCTTATATTTGAATATTTAAAAATGAATATAATTTATCAAATCGATAAATTTGTGGGTCGTTACATATTTCACCCCTTAAAAGAATTTCATCCTCGAAATTACAATGCAAAACCCGAAGGTGTTTGACCAAAATATTTTTTAAAACTTACACTCGTACGATGTATATAGATCATCCGTACGCAATATCTGATTCGATCTACTATTTGAATCCACAACTTTACTTCCAAACTAGTATTGATCCTCCAATCCTCTAGTGTGGATTTCGATCAGGCTTTCCAATTAGAATTTTAGTTTTCCTTGCATAGTTCTCAACTATGATAGAAAACTCAAGTATCCAACCACAAACCCTCATCAATGTTCGTCATCAAGAATTGAGTGATAAATCCATTTCCAGACCGGTGTACATACCTCAAAGTTCCGCACTCGAATCTTAGATCAGAATCATGCAATGAAATGATCTACTTACAACATATATATATTTATTAATATTCAAACATCCTTATGAAAACAATCTATAAAACTTTCATCTTTTATTTTAACACTTTGATAATCATTTCAAAATATTTGCCCCAAAAATATTTCTATCTTCTTTTCAAAAGAAATTAATTATCCTTTACTTGGAACAATACTATTATAATTTTTATTTCAAACTTCTTTTGAAATTTCTTTGTCAATAAATCCCATTCTAATTTCCAAAATTTATTTCATAACTTTTTATCTTACAAAGAAAATTCTCCTTTTAAGCTTTGTTTCCTTTATCAAGAATTTTTATAAATTTTTTTAACTAACCTGTATAATTGCAAATGAATGAATTTAAAATGAAAGATCATTGTCCTATTATACATCCTTATATCTTACATCAATCATTTCTACAACACTTGGTCATCCTCAATTCATCCTAATCCTACTTAGGTACATAATCGAAGTTTTTAATACAAATACAATTACATGGCTAACCAAAACATTACCTCATCACAAGCCATGCTTATAAACTACTACTTAATACTAATATTAGATAGATATAACTAGTCTTCAACCACAATCTCAATCATCATTCTGAATATGTTGCTGATGGTGCACTATAATATCCAAACTTTAATGAAACTTCCCTAACATCCTTATCCTCAATCTCTTGTTCATTGTTAGCTTCATTTCCATCTTCATTTTCCCTATACGGTAGCCAAGGCTGATTCCATGGAACATGTTTAAGTTCGACTGGTACTTCCTGCAACGTTTCCCCTTCTTTTAATTCCTCCAATCCTTGTACTCCCATCACCCCGAGATTCTCGAATTCCTCCTCAGCTTCCACTTCATCATCTTCCATATTATCCCACTAAATGTATGAACTTGATGAGTCCTCATGCCAAATAACATGGTCTCCCTCCATCTCCCATATGATATTTCTTCCCCCACTACTGTGGTTCAATTCATTTGATATCATATCATTCAAGTCCTCCTCTAGTTCAGACACTTCCTCCATGGGTTCTTCTTCAGGTTCGACTTCTGAACTAGCAGAGTCAGTGATTCCCCTTCCTTCTAAGTCTAGAGCGGCCTCTGCGTCACTAGATATTATGACCAGTTCTGGGGTTAGGGGTGGTATAAGCATTCTCGCTATCGGGTAACCATACCTGTCTCTACGAGTATACGAATCATATTCCTCCTCTATGGGTTCTTCCTCATCACTTGAAAGAATGATTAGATCATCTTTTTCACCCCAATTTGCTCTTGAGTTTTCTCCCTTTGAATACTTCCCTCTGTATGGATTCTACAAATATAATCACAAGTACTTAGAAGCAGACACTAAGTATTTGTCCTAACTTAACAAGTATACTGCTTTTCAAATCAAGGTTCGATCAATACTTAGGAAGAAAATCGAGATCTTTATCAAAATGTTTTATCTCTTTCCAAAAATAATTTTGATTCTTTTTCCTCTTAATACCATTATTAAGCATCTTATAGTCAAATTGTGAAATTCTAATCGCAAGATGTTTATTCTTGATTTAACTAACTTGTTTCTTTAAATCATTTATCCAATTTATGACTTTAATATCATAACTAACTATGTTTTCCAAAATATATATTTTTATCAAACAAAATAAATACAGCAATTTTTCAAGTACCTCAGATGGATTCCTTTTTTTTTTCTTCGATAAAATAGAAGGGTCTTTTTCATTCCGTCGAAAATCGATTTTACGGTATAGACGCTTATTTATAATATGCCCTTAGGTAAAATTATTTCATTTACCATATTTCCAAAACAAATCATTTTTATATAACATTAACAAGTATGCGTTCTTATATAATACTCTCAACTCATTCTAAGGTGTCACTTACCCTATCTCTAATGAGTTACTCATCCTAGAGTATTACTAACCTTATCTCTGATGAGACTTTACCTCTATCAGGCTTAAGTATTCGCTCAACCTAAGCTTTGATATCTAGTGTGATGACCCGCCTCCTCGACCTTTAGAAATTGACACTAATACATCCTCGGTATTCACGTGTCGAAAATCCAAGTGCCAGAGAGGCAGACTATCATGGATTACAAAAAAAATAAAGACAGAACAGAATCTTACACGAATGGAATACCATATATTATTTCAATATATATATATATATATATCTTTACAATGAAAATTTTAAATCCATTTATCAAAGTCTATCTTATAAATCAACATGGATAGTTATAAATCTCTGTCCTTATAAATGCTGAACTCAACCAGTAAACTAATGCAGTGGAGACGGAAATAGAGAACTATCTATAGGAACATCTTTAGCTCCCAACTTCAAGCTCCATCGCCGTGCTCCAAGTTAAACATGGCTACTTGGCTGCTTCGAAAAATAGGGCACCTAAAGTTTAAGGGAAAAGAAAATAAACTTCCGGTCAGTCATGGTCAGTCATAGGACTGGTGTGAGAAACTCAAAATATGGATATTTGAAAACAAAGGGTATCTCATAAGACCACGCTGCACATAAACACGGAAAGAGTTTTTACCTTATAATACCCAAAATCTTTACTACGCAAAATCTGGTAATATTATTTTTAATGACATCCTTTTTAAAACACTTTTCAAGTAAACTTATATAATCTTAGTCGAAATTGTTACATTGATTAAATTCCAGCATAATAGGTTCTGTAATAAGTTCGAAAGCACTTATCGGAGAATGGATTTCCATACAATGGCAAGTAAAAAACTACCTTTCATACAGTACATCTCTAGAGGGATATACCGAGGATTAACACCTTTGTAACCACTGCACCTGGCAAGACCGGCAGACCCATCTGGTGGTGGATAGGACCGAATATGGCATCACCTCGGTCGCTCCTGACCTATCTGAAAGCTCTCATAGCAAACACAACATACCCAATATGTCGACATACATTACCTTGATTTAAATTTTAAAAAACTAACCAACGGGACATATGTCGACATACATTACCCCCATATGTCTACATACATGCATTTTCCAAAGAGAATCACCAATAAGCGTTGCAAATTTCAGAAAATGTTGCAAATTTCATATATCAAAAGTACTCTTATTTGTGAATTTTTGTGATTCGTTGAGGTTAATGGATGATGATCTTCAAGTATAATTAACATGGGGTCTTTAACAAGTGATTCTAAGGTTCAACTAGCTAACCATCACTTCAAATACTTCCGTCCTTTCGGCACTCTTCTTCAATTTATATGTATAATTTTACAATGTTTTAATCATAGACCTATGTTTTATACTTTCAAATAAAAGTGTAATTCTTTAGTTTTGAAAGTTTGTATGCTCATATTAATTGATTTGGTTTAATTCTGATACATCAAAACGATGATTTGTATATGATTAGTATAATGTTTTAATTGTAGATCTATGTTTTAAGCATTTAAATCAAAGTATATATTTTAGATTTGAAAGTTTGTATATTCTTGTTATTTGCATTTGTAATGTAATAGAAACTTACATATGATTAAAGAATGTTTTGATGACAAATTGTTTACAATCATTTTCTAAATTGATTACCCTATTTGATATCTCAAATACCCTTCTTTAAATATTTAAAAGATTGTTAATATATTGTTTTGTTTAATATGCTTCACTTTTGTTTTATAAAAAAAGGAAAAGAAAATTTTATTCATATAGGTTGTATTTCTTGGTTGTACATATATGTATTTTTTTAATTATTTAAGTTTACATAAGTTCACAAATAAATATGAAAATTTTAATGTAATATGGAAGTTTATTTTGAATTAATTAAGAAGTTTTAGTTTAATCTTTAAACACACATAATTACATTTATATGTATATGTACATATAACATTTAGTGTTCATATTTCAAATTGTATAATATAATTGCTTTATTTTTAAAAAACCATTTAAAATGAGACAATAGTATATGCATATCAATTATTGTTGGCTGTTCTTATTCTTGCGTCATAATGATTCATTGATTATTAATTGAACGCTGCATATGTTAAGTTTGCCAAAGAGGAAAGATGAATCGATCATCTTTGTTATCTTTTATTTCTTTCATATTTGTCCCTTTTGTGATTGCCTTTAAATTGATTCTGATTCGTTCATATATACTCAATTATCAATTAACCATACTTGCCTATGTTTAACTATTATGTCATGCTATTGAGGAAAGAATATATTTGATATATTCAAACCTTTTTCATATCTTAGCACAATTTATATATTCACATAAATAGATGTATTTGATACATCCATTATAACACCACAATGTTGTACATTCATATTTCACACTGGAATATATTTAGACAAAGTTACATTTTATGCCATGTATTAATTTCTAATTAATGGCATTTAATGTATCAATTAATTCAATTAAAAGAGAGAGAAATGGAAGGTTTCTCTCTCCATATAAAGCATAGTATGTCTTTAATTAATTTTATAACTTTTAGAGAAAGAGGTAGAAGTTTCCTTCTCTAAATTACATAAGTTTCGGAGAAAGAAATGAATAGTTTCTTACTCTTAATTTACTCTTATAAAAAATTGTTCGGTGTATTTGATACACTATTTTTAAGTTTAAATTAATTAAAAACTTTTTTTAATCAATTTCAAATAAAATACGATTTTATTTAAAAACTTTATTAGATTGGATCGAATATATCTTTAGACTTCATAGGCCCAAAATATCCAAAAGTGGTAAATTTTTTGAAATCGACTTATTTCTTCCATTGCAGGTTGACCCAATTCCTTCAATGGTATGGGAGCCCAATAGCCTATGTGATCTAAATTAGTCATATTATGACTAACTAATTAAGCTTGCCCACTTAGTACAGTCTATAAAGGTAATGTCTAGGATTAGAATTGGATAATCAAGTACCCTGTCCTACTTGGTTACTAGCCTGGCCTGAAAGGTTTAGTGAGCCTAAAGGTTGACTCAGATAGAAAAGGCCCAACTTAAATTGCGCCTTGGGCTAATTTTCAAAATCGTTTTGATAATTAAAGTTAAAGATTTTAAATTTTATAGTTAAATTTAAAATAAAATATGTTTATTATAAAAGTTATAATATAACATATTTGTTTTAAATTTTTGAAAAACAATTTACATTAATTTCAAGTTTCAAATTTATTAATAATATTAATAAAATTAATTAATTAATAAAGTTAATTAATTAATAAACATGTGCATGCATTATATACTAAGATATACAAATTATGTTGTTTTTTAATTGTTTAAAATAACATAAGTATACATGTATGTGTGTGAATTGAATTTTGAAATTAATATAATTTAATTAAAATTGTTTAATTAAAAGGTTAGTTAATAAAAATACACATATATAAGATGTATATCCAATAAAAAAGTTATATTGGAATACAAATTTAAAATTGTTAAAGAGTTAATTAACTAAATGAATTAAATAAGGTTTAATTAATAAATATCATACACAAGACTATTATATAAGTAATATGAAATATAAAAGTTATATAATAATAAAACTTATATGATATGAATGTATAAACTAAAGGTGGAACATTAAAGAAACCCTAAATTGACTTAAGGAATAAATACATATGTAAATGTACGTATACCATGATTTTCGATGTATTCGACACTTGAATCATGAGAGTATTTAATAAGAAATACATTATTCATTAAGTTGATATCACTCGATATAATATATTAAAGATTATGGATCTTTAATATAAAGTTGTCCTCTATCATTTATATATTAATAGATTTCTTGCATACTCCTTAGTCGTTGAGCTTTCCTCAAGTTAGGGATGTTATGTGTAGTACTATTAATGTATTGAATAGACGAGGTAAGATAACTGCACGTATTTGTTGAGCTTTCCTCAAGGTACGTGCATTTTACTTAGGCCATCGCGAAATGATAGGTCTGAATGAATAGTCTAACTTTACTTGTTGAGCTTTCCTCAAGGTAAAGGCAGGATTAGGACAAGGTACCAAAGGTTAGGAGTTATATGTGATACAACCGATAAAAAGTTATCGATCATATGTAGGCCTATGATTTGTCGAGCTTTCCTCAAGGTCAGAATCCCAAGGCATACGAGTCCTAACACCCACTAGTAAAGTTGAAAGAATTCTATATTTCACTTAGGGTTTGGTGAAACATAAAATACTACTGGGAGCCTTATTAGAAAAATGAAATGGTAATATTTAACCTTTCTAATATTCTAAGAACATATGCTAAATAATGTTATAATTATCTACAATGATAAATTTGTGCATTTAATATGATTGATAAAATGTTTATCAATTGACATATACAAATGAACTAAACTGAAAGTTGACAAATGGAAATAGAATACCCACTATTAAATGCCTATTGCATGTTAATGTTTTCTATACCCATGCAAGTGCCCAATTTTTACAACTACTTAATACATTCAAAATGATCACTTACGTGTTTATTTGGTTTAGACTGTGTATTACATTTTATTAGTTTTGAACTCTAAAAGCAATACAAGACTATGGATGGATGTTTAATCCATATACTATCACATATAAATGTTATAGGGTGAACGGTCATAGTTCGTAATGTACAATACTTTAATGAATATAGTTCATTCAAAATAAGCCAATAACTGTACTATGAGATCGAGTATTCAATTTTATTGATTACATAAAAGATCATATTATGTTAATTGTAGCAAAAAACCAAAACTAGAAGATAGATCTAAGAACTCGATCGTTGAATGTCAGTTTAATTAGTTTATGCAAAGAGCAACATATTTGATGTCCTTAAATATTAAGGATAATCAAATGCGCTTTCGTAAAGAGTTCGTTATGATATTGTAGTAAGGGTTTTCTTTTGAATGGTTTGACCATTTAGAAAGAAAAATGAATGTATAAGAGTAAATGTGATTTAAGGTATAGTTGGGATGGAGAGAGTGAATAGTCATTTTTTCTTCATAAAGAAACAACGGAAACGAAAATTGTAATAATAGTGAATGGTACTTAACATTGGAGTGAGAAATATGATTTCTATTCCAAAATGTAATTTCATACAGAAATTTTTTTTATATGAGATTTGTTTCTTTGAGTTCAAGATACTTGATCAAAGAACTCTCCAACATAAACTAGTTACAGTATATAAAATAGACAAATATATATTAAGTGAATGATGGACCTCTGAATTTAGTACGCTATTATAGTAATTGCGGAAATAGTGGGAGCATGTTATATAACACTTATTGATTGCATCAAATTACAAAAATTGTTTTCGTAAAACGTACATAACATTATTTATGAACTAATGACTATTTTTGGTTATCGACTGAAAAAATAGACATAACTATATTTCTACGAATATTATGAATATTCGTTATTAAATTAAACTATAATGTGGTATTTTTTTCATAACAAAAGTGATGCATTGGAAAATACAGAAGTATCTAATATTATTTACAGTTATTCTCGAATTATAAACGAAAACGTAGTTTTGAGAAAATAATTTTATTATATGATTTTGAATCATATGATACTTGTTAATTATATCTCTAATAATAAAGGCTATGCACCCATTTAGTGGGTGCATCATAAGAGTTGATGAACTCTTCGAATTGATACATATAGATGTATGCAATCGTAATTCTATAAATACCAAAACGGTTCCACGTACTTCTTCATATTCAGTGAGGAGTCATCATCGATATGGACATTTGTATTTGATACACATGTATTATGTCCATGGTAAACTCATTGAATATAAGACATAAGTAAAAATAACATGCGATAGAAATGATTTGATTTGATTGAATGAGTGAGTATATTGGAAAAGGTTCCAAATGTACCTAAAATGAATAAAGATTTAATCTTAAAATAATTCCTTCATGTGATACATAATGATGCATTGATATGGAGTAATCGAACTTTGTTGGACAATGTACGATTAATTGTGAGTGAAGTTGAGCTAATTTCTTTCTATAAGGTAATGTACTTAAGAGTAGTACATAAGATTAGTATTATTTCATCTAAATAACAATTCACAAAATATTACAAGATAAGGGTTTATTAGAAATTCCAACATATCTTAGGCCAATGAGTTGGCAGGTTATGCGAGTCGAAAGATTGCACGTAATAATTGTTTATGAGGGATCTTGTATGATTCTCCCCAAAAGGATTTTGGAAAGGATTGTCATTGAATGAAAATTTATGTTTTCAACATAACTTTTGTAAACTAAAACCAAATCCGTTTTATAAATAAAGAAATTCCTATTCTATTTACACTGAGAAACAATTGTTGTTTTAAGATATACCAGCTTCATTGTGAAGAAATTTGTTTAAGGAATTATTGGTAGTTAAATGGAATTGGATGCGGTCCATAGATAGAACTGATTATATGAGAAGAAATGAAATTAACTAACCTAAATGAACACATAGCATTAGAATATCTAATAAGTATTCTCGTACATCGAAGAGAAACTATGAGTTTCTTATTAATGTCGAAATTATGTAATCCTCGGTTGTTTAATTAAACCATTAAGAGTGTTGACTCTATATGGTATGATGCGCAAATCCGAAAGAATTCCAAGTACGCTATCAGAATATGATTTTGGTGGTCATAACCGAAGGGATGTGATCCACCGACCGAGATTGTGTCTTTATGAGAAAGACTAATGCCATTGGAATTAAATAAGCAATGTTGATAAGAATAATATCGCAAAGTTCAATTGTGTAAATTAGCAGATTCGGTATTCAACATACTCAAGTTAATTCGGATTTATTCACAAAATTATCGCTTGATAAGACTTAGTGTTTTGGTACATATGTATTGAAACAGAAATTATAAATAACGATTTAGAGTAAGCTATTTACACATATTAACCAAAAATATCTCGAAGTCAGTGGGAGTAATATTGAGTTTGTGAGTCTTTGGATATGATCCAAGAAATGATACAAAAGTATCATTTTATAAACATCAAGATTGAATAAGTATTTTGATAGAAATCATATGGTTTGATTTTCAATCAAAGTACAGAGGAAGTGTGTGTTCATAAGAAAGAATGTTAGAAGGTACATTGATATTTCTAAACTGTAAGTAAACAACACATTGTTGATTTTAACATTGTACTTGTGTTGAAATCAACCTTAGTTGTTTTAATACTCAACTTTGGATTGTAAATGATGTCTTTTATAGTGAGTATAAAAGATATTGAGAATGTCCCAAATCGATATGTAAATACACCTTATTAAATTGTTTAATACAGAAGATGTGAGTTCCTTATGCATTGGCAATAGAAATTACCACTAATGTTATGTTAGTTACGATATCATGATTTGTTTATGTATTTGATACATAAAGCTAATATCAAATCCAAATTGATATCGCAAAATGGTTGTTTGAAGTGTTCTCGTGTATTTATGAAATACTAGGGAATTGTTTATAGAAACAAAAACTACTTATGAAGGAGTGTTGAACTCAAACATCATAAGCGATATTGAGTATAATATGTCAATAACAAATTCAAGTTAAGAATCTTTAGTTGGAAATGTTCCAAATGAAAGACTGTGACTGATTCAATGAAAAGGTTAAGTACATCGCCTTGAATATTGCCGCAATAAAAATAATGTATATAAAATTATAAGTGCACAAATTTATAACTGAGCAGATTTCAAATGTTGAGAATCTCATAACATTGTTATATCAAAACAATGTCGCAGTATGGTTCATAATGGAACTTAGGGCTCTCTAGAGGTCGAGAGACATACTTTGAATTGTTCCACATGACAAAGCAGTTTATTACCATCGGAGGGAGTTGATTGACAGAGTAGGTAATTGAAACATAATAGCATACCTGTTCACAAAGGGACTGACGCAATTGGTTTTGAGAAACCGATTGGAGAAGTTGGAATGAGATTCCATAATTGACCCCAAGTGCAAGTGGAGATTGATAGAGTTAGGGGTACGCCCTAGAGGCAATTATGTAATTTGTTACATATATCTAACTCGTTGACCGATCTTGTTCGCAATAAAGGTGTTTCTTTTTATCATATACTAATATAATGTGGTTATATCAATTAATTAATTTAATTAAAAGTATATTTAATAGAAAATCCATAAATGGTATATTTTGTGATGGTAGTTACAAAGTGTTGTAATAGTGAGTAATTTATCACAATGAAACAAATATACCATTTAAATGTTTCTAGTCAAGATGCATCGAAACTGGATATCGATGTATCCGTTGAGACTAGAGTATGTAATGCTCTCTAAATATTAGGTAATGTATTACTCATGACTGCTAAGGGAACATAGGGGTTACGTACTGATAGTTATTGGATAACTATGGAACGACTCACTCGATAGTTTTCTGTTGGTTAATATAACTAAGGTCAAACAGAAAATATCGATGTAAGTAATTTACACAGTTCTCTTGATTTGAGGATACTGTTGATCTTCAATGTGGAAGCTCCGCTTTGATTATAGTAAAATCATGGCATGGTGTCCATCGAACGACTATAGTTGGGTCGAGTGAAAGCATTGGAAGTGAAACACTATTCAAGAGAGGATTCGTCTTCTTAGTTATATGAGGTTAGTTCCACGGTCAACTGATGTTAACTTAAAGTCAAAGTCTCTGGCCAGAGCAGTTCAGTTAATAATAATCGTTATATTGAACCAAGGACTCTGTGCTTGGACTATAAAGTTGAATGCGGACAATATTGGAATTTTGACCATTACCAAATTCCAAAAGTCTTAATATGAAATAGTTTTGACGAAGAGAATTTGTGTGAGTAATTGTTACTATTAGGTACCGCTTATAATAAGTAAAACTGGATTTTACCAAAAGATGTGTAAGCGATGAATTCAGCCAAAATTTCACACCACCTGCTAAGTGACGTGTGAACGTTAATATTTGAAATGTTCAATATTAATCGCTGACTGAATTTACACCTTTGAGTCGCACAACCGTAATGATGAATTCTTCGAAAAAACACATGATTTAAATAATTTATAAGAAGTTGTAAATTAATTAAATTAATTAGTATTTGAGAAATATTAATTATTAATTATTTTATTTGATGCTTGGGAGTTATTTGTAATTATTTGAATGCATTTATAAAAGTTATATTTGCACGCATTGATATATGATATCAATATAAATAAATAAAAGATAATTACATGAATCTACTTATGGAATCTTATGTCATTTGAAGGCACGTAATTTTCAGCCATACCATGTAAGGAAATAGGAGTGAAAAGAGAAAGTTAATCAAGAGAATTAATTAGGGAAGTTTTAATTAAAGAATGGGAAAGGTTTCCTTCTTTCAAATAAAACATGTTATCTAATTCATTTTGTACGTACAATTAACTTCTCATTTTTCATTCTTCTTTCTGTAACTTTTTTGGTTCTCTCCTTCTCTAATGGCTGAAAATATGAGATCTTCCATGGCTTCAATTATTCCAAAACCAAATACAAATAAAATCAATTATGAAAAGAGGTTTATTCCTCTTAATCCTTGTGACATCTGGAGGCTGATTTTGAATCTAGGAGATTTGCTGGCTACATCTAATGATGAATTCATTGAGTTGTGATTCAAAGCTTTGGAATTAAGGTATGATCCTTTTATTCTAATGATTTTGATATAATTCTTCAATGAATAAAATTGAATATCATAATGTATACGCGTATAATATTGTCTCATTTGATTTGAAAATGGTTTATGTAGTTTGAGTTATTTATTATATGAATTGATTGGAGTTTTATTTAAATGAATCAAAACTAAAATTTGTATGTATTATTTTACAATATTTTAATCATAGACCTATATTTTAAACTTTTAAATCAAAGTATGATTTTTTAAATTTGAAAGTTTGTATGCTCGTATTAATTAATTTGATTTCATTTTGATAAATCCAAACCGATGATTTGTATATAATTAGTATAATGTTTTAATTGTAGATCTATGTTTTAAGCACCTAAATCAAAGCATATATTTTAGATTTGGATGTTTGTATATTCTTATTATTTGCATTTGTAATGTAATAGAAACTTACATATGATTAAAGAATGTTTTGATGACAAATTGATTACAACCATTTTCTAAATTGCTTACCCTATTTGATATCTCAAATATCATTCTTTAAATATTTGAAGGATTGTTAATATATTGTTTAGTTTAATATGTTTCACTTTTGTTTTATAAAAAAAGAGGAATATTTTTATTTATATTGGTCGTCTCTCTTGATTTAATGAAATGACCCACTTAAATTATTTTTTTTAAATATTCAGTGGCCATTTAATCAAGAAAATGTTTCATTCTAATTTTCTTTTATCCAGGATCTTTATGCCAATAAGAATATTGGTTTGTCTAAATCATTTTAAACTTATATATATGAAGATATATAAGCTACTTCCTACTTGAATCAGAGTACACAAGTTTGGAAGAACTAATTTGTTTGGGAATCATTTTAAAGAATGAATCCCTACATAGCAACTATGTTTCAAAAACCAGGTCTTCTAAATATACATGGATTATTGCATGACTATTGATTTCAGCTCTAAAGACATGGCATTTTACATGTATTTCCATAATTTTGTTACTGTATCAACAGTGCTTTAGCTTGTGCACGTGTGTGCATGTTTCTGTGCATGTGTGTGTTAGTGGGAAATTCAGGTACTTGATTTTTCTTTTCTTGTTAACAAATGTCTGAGTCTACCCTATACTTGTGTTATAAAACAGATTTAATAACTTGACTCAAAACTCTTTAATGCTGGCTTTGCCCAGGCTTAATAAGATGGCTATGTTAGCCCTATTCAGTTTACACTATATCTCAAAACACATCTTATTTTGGTTTCTTCTCTAAGGCAGCTCATAACCTTATTGCCAGATTTTTCCAACTTAAAACATGAATTTCTCTCACCAAGTATCTAGTTGTTCAATTAGTTTATGAATTCTCACAATTCCAGGTTTTCTATCATCATGAGTTAATTAACCAGGGAGCTCTAAAAACTTCATCACTTAGTAAAATATTTTCAAATAGAATCCATAAGTCTCAGTTGAAACACCTATTTAAGTCCAATGCTTACAAAACAGTAAATAACAATACATTGGATTTTCTAAGCAACTTAAACAACATAGCTTAACATAAATTTGGCATAAACATCTATTTAACTTCAGTAAATTTGTAACTATTGCATCCAATTCCTTAAGCAGCCAACCCATCCAAAGCTTGATCAAAGAAATGTCTATTTACCTGCATAATCACTATGGGCTGCCTCATTAAAAATGAGACACCCAATAGTGCATCAACACACATGGGTCAGACTTGGTCTGGTATGAGTAATCTAATTGGAAACATAATTTTCATATAGTTTTTTTTTCATGTTCCAATAACTTTAAGATAAATAAAGGAATGCAATATTACACTTGTACTCATTTCTGTGCAACCTGGGCATGCACAACAAAATGATAATAATTCCATGATTTATTGCAGAGAAAACAAACATAGAATTCATCCATAGAAGATCCTAAAACAGTCAACACAATCATCAATTAAATCATCATTCCTCATTCATAGATTTTTCTGGCCTTCAGTGATTTTTCCCAAGCCTTCATATGAACCTATTTCTAATGTTCAATATCAAATGTGTCATGGACTTTAGCTACTTTCTCTTTTTAAACACACACTGCCTGGGACATTTCTCTGTTAACCCAGCACACTCAGGCCCCTGGGTATAAACATACCATGTGTGAGCTTGCAATATTCCCCTTGCCAAGCTATATCTTGTAGCCCTAAGATCCAAAATCCTTAGTTGAATTACTAAGTGTCACTACCTTTTAGTGTTAATTTCCTCTCTACATATCATGTTTCAAGCAGTGAATAAAACATACATTCAGTCACAGGCGCACATCCAAAGATTAACAAGACATTTTTCATGAACAAGCACTTCATCATAACTATAGAGGTGATTTCTTATTTTTCTATGGGCTCCAATAGATCCAATACAAACATATGGTCATAGATAATTTTCTGTTTGTCTTTCTTTTCTTTTCTACCTCTGATTCAGTCAAATCCATATAAATTTTTAGATCTGACTAAATCACAAGTATAAGAATTACTGGATAGCTTATAAATGTAGAGGCTCAGCACATGTATACATTGCACCTCTATATTTTATTTTATTTTTCCTTTTTATATAAGTTCTTTTCTGTTAATATGGGACCTAAGCAAACTCACAAGGTTGCAGCCCTATATCCTTTCTCATTTTTAGACCATATATCCATATTAAGCATCCTGGGTTTTAAACTAATAAATGTATAAAGAAAACCCATATTACTGCTTTACCTCAAAGTTAAATCATAACACAGAAAACTTGTTTAAACATTAGATTCATGGCTCTGTCTTACTGAGTAAATCAATATAAAGAGGTTTTCATTAAAACAGATCATAAGACAAGTCAAAGTTACTAAATCATAAAAATGAATCTAGCTTGCAAACAAATGAAATATGAGTTTTAATTAGGCTGCCTCAATATTCAGGACTTATTGCCAATATTTCCAGTGAGATTACTCACTTTAATCCCCTTTTTTCCTAAGCTTTTCCTTCTTTTAATCTTCTGCCTTCTTCCTACTCTAATGACTGGTGTTCCCCATTTCTTTTCTAACTTCTGTTATCTATATATTTATTTTTCTTTTATGAGGCAGAGCCAAAATCTTACTACACCAGGTCTTCTTATATAACTCTGGCTACTACTAGGGTTTAAGGAAATTACCCAATGTCAATTTTACCCCACCCACTATGATCTACCTCTCATTCTACTTTTTAGAGAAAATGGGTAAGTAGTCCTGGCATTTATTTTCAGAAAATATACCTCATTGCCCCGGTCATGTTATTTGCATGATTTCTGTTTTCTGAAGCAAAAAGGAATTGCTAAAAATGTATAAAGTGTTTGTTCAAAAGCTCATACCATTTTCATGCAATGTAAATTTTCATTTCAGCAAGCATTTGTTTTTGTGCACATGTATAATACATGTATGCCTATCCTGGCCTAAGTCTTTTTTTTCAAGACTTGATCATGTCTGCCTACATATATATATTTGTAATTTATCTATCCCATCATTTTTATTAATTGTTGCCTATTATATCACACAGAAAACTGTGTGCATGTTTGTGCATTGTCTTGTGCACATGTACATGTTTTTAAACTATGCATCTGCAATCAGTTTCCTATCCCTATCTTTTCAATGCAATCTCAACAAATACAAACTAAATTAAATCATGAAATTTTTTCACAAAATCAGGGTTATCACATATACCCCTCCTTTTAGGAATTGTGCCCCACAATTCTTTCATACTTAACTTAAGTATCATTACTTCAGAAAATCAATTTCTGAACTCAAATCATTCTCAAATCAATCATTTGATTAAACTCTAGGCATATCAAAACAAAACAAAAATCACTATGCAATTCAGTCAAAACATTCATCAGTATATATATAAATTTACCTTTCATTCAATCAAACAGTTGTGGATAATCAACTCTGATTTTATCTTCCACCTCCCATGTGCAATCTCTTGGATCAAGACTCCATTGCACTTTTACTAATTTTATTTCTTTGCTCCTCAATTTCTTGATTTCTCTGGCAACTATGCCCACTGGCTCCTTTTCATACACCAATCTGGAGTCAATCTGTACATCCTTAGGAGATTTTAGAATTGCTTCCTTGTCATGAACCCATCTTCTTAACTGTGATACATGAAAAACATCATGCATTGCTCTCATTTCTTCTGGCAACTCTAACCTGTAGGCCACAGTTCCTATTCTTTCTAAAATTTTATATGGTCCTATATATCTAGGAATCAACTTTCCTTGTTTCCCAAACCTTAGAACCTTTTTCATGGGTGATATTTTAATAAATACATAATCCCCAACATCATAATGTACTTCCTTTCTCTTTTGATCTTCATATTTCTTCTGCCTATCTTGGGCAGAAGCAATTCTTTTTCTAATCAAAGCTATCTTTTCAGAAGTTTCTTTTACATTTTCTGGTCCTAAGACCACCTTTTTTTCCAGATTCATGCCAACTTGAGGGTGATAAACATGGCCTTTCATAGAGAGCTTCAAAGGGGGCCATGCCTATGCTACTGTGATGGGTGTTATTGTATGCAAATTCAGCTAGATATATATAATCCTCCCAGCTTCCTCCCCAATCCAATACACATGCTCTCAACATGTCTTCAAGCAATTTGTTCACAATTTCTGTTTGGCCATCAGATTGAGGATGGTATGCTGTACTCAAGCATAAATCAGTCCCCATTGCCTTGTGAAAACTTTGCCAAAATTTTGAAGTGAAGATGGTGTCTCTATCACTTACTATAGTCTTTGGTATTCCATGTAGTCTGATTATTTCCTTTGTAAATAACTGAGCTAATGTGCATGCATTTCTTTCTGACTTCACAGGTATGAAATGGGCTGATTTGGTTAGCCTATCAACTACAACCCAAATACTATCATTTCCCCTCCTAGTTCTAGGCAAACCATCAATGAAATCCATTGATATGTCTCACCATTTCCACTGTGGTATTGGTAAAGGTTGAAGCATTCCGGAGGGTTTTTGATATTCAGCCTTTATCTGTTGACAAACCATGCACTTAGACACAAAAGATGCCACTGCACTCTTCATACCACTCCACCAATAATCTCTTTTAAGGTTGTGATACATTCTTGTGCTTCCTGGGTGTATGGTATATTTGTTTTTGTGATAAGCATCTAAAATTTCTTGCTTCAGCTCATCAATAGCAGGGACACATATTCTTTTTCTTTTCTCCAAATGGCCTTGCTTAATCAACAGAAAGCCTTCCACTGCTTCTCCATTTAATATCTGAGTTTTCTTCTCAAATAAAAATGGGTCTTGATCTTGTAATTTTACAACTTTATTCTTTAATTCTGACCCCAAGGTGACAAAACTTAACTTTCCCATTTCTACATTTTCATTGCATATACTCATATTTTCTACACTTTCACCTTCTACCTCTGAGTCAATCAATAGTGATAAAGTGTTAAACTCTTCTATCATTAACCTAGCTACACTAGCATGTTGTCTACTTAAAGCATCTGCTACTTTATTAGCTTTGCCAGAGGTGTACAATATTTCAAAATCATATGAGGCTAGGAGTTCAATCCACCTTTGATGCCTCATGTTTAATTCTTTTTGTGAAAACAAATATTTAAGTGACTTATGGTCAGTGTATACTTCAAACCTTGCCCCCAACAAATAGTGTCTCCATAATTTAAGAGCATACACTATAGCATCCAATTCAAGGTCATGTGTAGCATACCTTACCTCGCTGGGTTTCAACTGTCTAGAGGCATAAGCTATCACTTGGTGTTGTTGCATCAATACTGCCCCAAGTCCTTGTCCACTTGCATCAGTATATATCACTAAATTTTCATTCCCCTCTGGTACTTTCAGTATTGGAGCTTGTATTAGTGCTTCTTTTAACCTCCCAAAAGCTTTCTCACATTCCTCAGTCCAAGCAAATACCTGATTCTTCCTAGTCAATCTGGTTAATGGGATTGAAATCTTTGAAAAATCTTTTATAAACCTTCTGTAGTACCCAGCCATTCCCATAAATGACCTAACCTCTATGACATTAGTAGGACTTTTCCAAGCTTGAACTGCAATTACTTTATTGGGATCTACATATATACCTTCTTCTGATACCACATGTCCTAAAAAATTTACTTCCTTTTGCCAAAAAGTGCACTTTGAAAATTTTGCCTTCAAATTTTCTTGCCTCAGTTTATGAAGTACTATATGCAAATGATTCTCATGCTCCTCAACTGACTTAGAATAGATTAGTATATCATCAATAAATATTAATACAAATTTATCCAGGTATTTTCTAAAAATTCTATTCATCAACTCAACAAAGTAAGAGGGAGCATTTGTCAAACCAAATGGCAGTACTAAAAATTCATAAAGTCCATATCTAGTGTTGAAAGCTGTGTATTTAATGCTTTCCTCTTCTACTTTCATTTGATGGAATCCTGAAGCTAAATCAAGTCTAGAGAATATTTTTGCACCACTCAATTGATCAAAGAGATCATCAATTCTTGGTAAGGGGTATTTGTTTTTAACTGTGATTTTATTTAACTCCCTATAATCAATACATAATCTGAGAGATCCATCTTTTTTCTTAACAAAAACCACTGGTGCTCCCCATGATGAGCTACTGGGTCTGATGAAGCCTTTTTCTTCTAGTTCAACCAGTTGCTTTTTCAGTTCTATCAATTCCTTAGGCCCCATTCTAGTTGGCCTCTTAACTACTGGACTAGCCTCTGGGATTAGTTTAATTGAAAACTCTACTAGCCTATGGTTTGGAACTCCCCTAACCTCACCAAACACATCAGTATATTGATTTACTATAGAGATTTCTTCTAATGTGGGCATGGGCTTCTCACTAGACAAAGTAACAAGAGTAGCTATATTTCTGCTTTTGTTTGCCTCACACAGAACAACTACCCTTTTTCCATCAGAAATTTTTAGTGATATGGTAGATGTTTCCATATTTATAATAGCCTTAAATTTCCTCAACCAATCAACTCCTAGAATAACTCCTATGCCCGGTTATTGCAACACATATAAGTCTGCACTAAACACACATCCCCCTATATTTAATCCCAGTTGCATACACATCATACCCAAAACACAGGAACTACCTAAAGGACTTCTAATAAGCAATGGCTTATCAACAATCATACAATTTAATTTTAGTTGTTGTACAATATCATGGGAAATCAAGGAGTGTGTAGCCCTACTATCATACATTACTACAAAAGGTATTGAGTGAATGAGCAAAGTACCTTCAACTTGGCCATGGTTCTCAACATTTGGTCCCTCAGTTGCTTTACCTTTTCCTTCCAAGGTTCCTACTTTTCCTTGCTTAAACTCTGGACAGTTCCTCCTTATGTGTCCCTCCTTTCCACACTGGTGACACTTGAAGGATGCTGGTCTAGGATTGGTGCACCTATTCTTCATATGCCCCTCTTGGCCACAGTTGTAACAAGTGATCTTCTTCTTAACTTCAGCAGTTTTGGCTTCTTCTGGCTTCTTGGTGGAAGCTACATCTGTTTTCTTTTTATCATAAGGATGAAACTTACCCTTCCCTTTCTTATTTTGATTATTCTTGAATGCTCTAAAATTTTCTCTGGCTTTATCATGCTGTTCAAAGCTCAGAGTCAGATCCAAAACTTGATCAAATGTCTTGTCCTTATATGGAAGCATAGCTCTACTAAGGCTGGCATTCAGTCCTTGAATGTATCTGCCATTTTTAGCTTCTTGAGTTGTGATAAGCACTGCACCATACTTGGATAGTGATTCAAACTTCTGTGTGTACTCAGTAACACTCATAGCCCCTTGCCTTAATTTAATAAATTCTTCTAGCAAAGGTTCCTTGGCTGATGCTGGGACAAATCTACCTTCTAGCATTGCCTTAAATTGATCCCATGTCACTTCTCCTTCAGGTCTTCCAGCTATGATAACCTCCCACCAGTCCAAAGTTGCTCCTCTCAATTGTCTGGATGCTATTTGCCTTTTCTTTTGATCTCCAACTTGCATATCTGTAAACATCCTATCCAAGATTCTGAGCCAATTTTGAACTCCCATGATTCCTTCTGTTCCATTAAAAGTTTTGCCTCCAAGATTGGTAAAGGTCTTGAGTAGTTTGGAAAGCTCCTCATGTGGATTTTCTTGCCTATTGCCTACCCCTTCCCTTATAGCTCTCATGAAATCTTGCATATTCACCATTGGTGGTTCACTTGATCCTACCTCTTATTGTCTGGGTCTTACCATGATTCTATGGATATGACACTTGGGTTAGTCCATTTTTGTTTATTTTCTATAAATTAACTCATTTAATTTATCTCTATCCAATCCTAGTAATTATTATTAGTATAAGCATTAATTAAAACAAGGCATCCAAAGCAGTCAACACACCATACATCCAATGCAAACAATGTTCATACAACATTTTGCTATGTTATTTAACAACATAGCTCTGATACCAAATGAAATGACCCACTTAATTATTATTTTTTAAATATTCAGTGGCCATTTAATCAAGAAAATGTTTCATTCTAATTTTCTTTTATCCAGGATCTTTATGCCAATAAGAATATTGGTTTGTCTAAATCATTTTAAACTTATATATATGAAGATATATAAGCTACTTCCTACTTGAATCAGAGTACACAAGTTTGGAAGAACTAATTTGTTTGGGAATCATTTTAAAGAATGAATCCCTACATAGCAACTATGTTTCAAAAACCAGGTCTTCTAAATATACATGGATTATTGCATGACTATTGATTTCAGCTCTAAAGACATGGCATTTTACATGTATTTCCATAATTTTGTTATTGTATCAACAGTGCTTTAGCTTGTGCACGTGTGTGCATGTTTCTGTGCATGTGTGTGTCAGTGGGAAATTCAGGTACCTGATTTTTCTTTTCTTGTTAACAAATGTCTGAGTCTACCCTATACTTGTGTTATAAAACAGATTTAATAACTTGACTCAAAACTCTTTAATGCTGGCTTTGCCCAGGCTTAAGAAGATGGCTATGTTAGCCCTATTCAGTTTACACTATATCTCAAAACACATCTTATTTTGGTTTCTTCTCTAAGGCAGCTCATAACCTTATTGCCAGATTTTTCCAACTTAAAACATGAATTTCTCTCACCAAGTATCTAGTTGTTCAATTAGTTTATGAATTCTCACAATTCCAGGTTTTCTATCATCATGAGTTAATTAACCAGGGAGCTCTAAAAACTTCATCACTTAGTAAAATATTTTCAAATAGAATCCATAAGTCTCAGTTGAAACACCTATTTAAGTCCAATGCTTACAAAATAGTAAATAACAATACATTGGATTTTCTAAGCAACTTAAACAACATAGCTTAACATAAATTTGGCATAAACATCTATTTAACTTCAGTAAATTTGTAACTATTGCATCCAATTCCTTAAGCAGCCAACCCATCCAAAGCTTGATCAAAGAAATGTCTATTTACCTGCATAATCACTATGGGCTGCCTCATTAAAAATGAGACACCCAATAGTGCATCAACACACATGGGCCAGACTTGGTCTGGTATGAGTAATCTAATTGGAAACATAATTTTCATATAGTTTTTTTTCATGTTCCAATAACTTTAAGATAAATAAAGGAATGCAATATTACACTTGTACTCATTTCTGTGCAACCTGGGCATGCACAACAAAATGATAATAATTCCATGATTTATTGCAGAGAAAACAAACATAGAATTCATCCATAGAAGATCCTAAAACAGTCAACACAATCATCAATTAAATCATCATTCCTCATTCATAGATTTTTCTGGCCTTCAGTGATTTTTCCCAAGCCTTCTATGAACCTATTTCTAATGTTCAATATCAAATGTGTCATGGACTTTAGCTACTTTCTCTTTTTAAACACACACTGCCTGGGACATTTCTCTGTTAACCCAGCACACTCAGGCCCCTGGGTATAAACATACCATGTGTGAGCTTGCAATATTCCCCTTGCCAAGCTATATCTTGTAGCCCTAAGATCCAAAATCCTTAGTTGAATTACTAAGTGTCACTACCTTTTAGTGTTAATTTCCTCTCTGCATATCATGTTTCAAGCAGTGAATAAAACATACATTCAGTCACAGGCACACATCCAAAGATTAACGACATTTTTCATGAACAAGCACTTCATCATAACTATAGAGGTGATTTCTTATTTTTCTATGGGCTCCAATAGATCCAATACAAACATATGGTCATAGATAATTTTCTGTTTGTCTTTCTTTTCTTTTCTACCTTTGATTCAGTCAAATCCATATAAATTTTTAGATCTGACTAAATCACAAGTATAAGAATTACTGGATAGTTCATAAATGTAGAGGCTCAGCACATGTATACATTGCACCTCTATATTTTATTTTATTTTTCCTTTTTATATAAGTTCTTTTCTGTTAATATGGGACCTAAGCAAACTCACAAGGTTGCAGCCCCATATCCTTTCTCATTTTTAGACCATATATCCATATTAAGCATCCTGGGTTTTAAACTAATAAATGTATAAAGAAAACCCATATTACTGCTTTACCTAAAAGTTAAATCATAACACAGAAAACTTGTTTAAACATTAGATTCATGGCTCTGTCATACTGAGTAAATCAATATAAAGAGGTTTTCATTAAAACAGATCATAAGACAAGTCAAAGTTACTAAATCATAAAAATGAATCTAGCTTGCAAACAAATGAAATATGAGTTTTAATTAGGCTGCCTCAATATTCAGGACTTATTGCCAATATTTCCAGTGAGATTACTCACTTTAATCCCCTTTTTTCCTAAGCTTTTCCTTCTTTTGATCTTCTGCCTTCTTCCTACTCTAATGACTGGTGTTCCCCATTTCTTTTCTAACTTCTGTTATTTATATATTTATTTTTCTTTTATGAGGCAGAGCCAAAATCTTACTACACCAGGTCTTCTTATATAACTCTGGCTGCTACTAGGGTTTAAGGAAATTACCCAATGTCAATTTTACCCCACCCACTATGATCTACCTCTCATTCTACTTTTTAGAGAAAATGGGTAAGTAGTCCTGGCATTTATTTTTAGAAAATATACCTCATTGCCCCGGTCATGTTATTTGCATGATTTCTGTTTTCTAAAGCAAAAAGTAATTGCTAAAAATGGATAAAGTGTTTGTTCAAAAGCTCATACCATTTTCATGCAATGTAAATTTTCATTTCAGCAAGCATTTGTTTTTGTGCACATGTATAATACATGTATGCCTATCCTGGCCTAAGCCTTTTTTTTCAAGACTTGATCATTTCGGCCTACATATATATATTTGTAATTTATCTATCCCATCGTTTTTATTAATTGTTGCCTATTCTATCACACTGAAAACTGTGTGCATGTTTGTGCACTGTCTTGTGCACATGTACATGTTTTTAAACTATGCATCTGCAATCAGTTTCCTATCCCTATCTTTTCAATGCAATCTCAACAAATACAAACTAAGTTAAATCCTGAAATTTCTTCACAAAATCAGGGTTATCACATTTAATTATACATATACGTATTTTGTTAATTCTTTAAGTTTACATAAGTTCACAAATACATCTGAAAATTTCAATGTAATATGGAAGTTTATTTTGAATTAATTAAGAAGTTTTGGTTTAATCTTTAAATACACATAATTACATTTATATGTACGTGTACATATAGCATTTAATGTTCATATTTCAAATTGTATAATTCAATTGCTTTATTTTTAAAATCGGTTTAAAATGAGATAATAGTATATGCATATCGATTATTGTTAGTTGTTCTTATTTTTGTGTCATAATGATTCATTGATTGTTAATTGAATGTTGCATATATTGAGTTTGCCAAAGAGGAAAGATGAATCAATCATCTTTGTCACCTTTTATATCTTTCCTCTTTGTCCCTTTTGTGATTGCCTTTAAATTGATTTGGATTCATTCATATATACCCAGTTATCAATTAACCATACTTGCCTATGTTCAACTATTATGTCACGCTATTGAGGAATGAATATATTTGATATATCCAAACATTTTTAATATCTTAGCATTGTTTATATATTCACACAAATGGATGTATTTGATACATCCATTATAACACCACAGTGTTGTACACTCATAATTTACACTGGAATATATTTGGACAAACTTACATTTTATGCCATGTATTAATTTCTAATTAATGGCATTTAATGTACAATTAATTCAATTAAAAGAGAGAGAAATGAAAGGTTTCTCTCTCCACATAAAGCATACTAGGTCTTTCATTAATTTTATAAATTTTATAGAAAGAGGTAGAAGTTTCCTTCTCTAAATTACATAAGTTTTGGAGAAAGAAACGAATAGTTTCTCACTCTTAATTTACTCTTATGAGCAATTGTTCGGTGTATTTGATACACTTTTTTTAAGTTTAAATTAATTAAAATTAAAACTTCTTTTAATCAATTTCAAATAAAATATGATTTTATTTAAAAACTTTATTATATTGGGTCTAGTATATCTTTAGACTTCATAAGCCCAAAAGATCCAAAAGTGGTAAATTTTTTGAAATTCGCCCATTATTCCACTACGGGCTGGCCCGGTTCCTTCAGTCTTGGGGATAGGTCTTAAATGATGGGGACTGCCTTAGTTAAGGTCTTAAATGACCAGAGTCTGCCTATTTTCTAATAAAAAGGTATTAAGTGACTTGAGTACTATTTATTACATGACTATGGTTTTATCGGCCATAGACGCGGTAATAGTCGGACATTAAATGTCAGATGCCTTAAAAGTGGTTAGAAGTCTTGTAGCTAGGACCCACTGACCATTGACAACATTGTTAGGAAACCACCTTGGGAATAGATCTTAAATGACGGGGTCTAACTCAATTAAGGTCGTAAATGACAAAGTCTGCCTATTTCTCTTTTAAAAGTATTATTGAAGCCCGCTTCATATTTAGAAGTACTAAGTGGCTAATGGGTTTGGAAGTATTGAGTGGTTGTTATGCCTTCGTTAGTATTTCGTACCTTGGGAAGGGGTGAGTAAGTAATCGTGTGTGCAATGCAAGGTTAGATTAGAATTGTTAACCTTATTGGACATAACAATTAAATGGAAACCTACCAGTATAAGTTTATGTTATGGACAGTTTATATTTTTCCAGTTACTGGGACGTTGTTCTGAACCCCTCCTCATTACAACCCACGGGATAGAATTTAGAGGAACAGGTCGCTGGAGCTGGATGTGCTTTGTTATTGGAGAGTCTTCTTTTCTCTCATGCTCGATGCTGATGTGGTAATCTGCCATCCAAGGAATACCATTAGTTCCAAGGTGGTAGTCATAGTCAGTATTCTTATCCGATTATTGTTTCTGTTGTGAGTTTAGATTTCTATCTATCTTTGATAAATCTCATGCTTATTTGCAGGTACTAAATCCAATTATATGTGCTTTGATGGACTTGGGTTTCAGTTTTTGTCGAAATTTAGGCCCATTAAGGTATGGGTTGTTATATTTGGTATCAGAGCATTAGATTAGTACATTAGATGGATTAGGATAAATTGAGAGAGTGTATTCTTACTTTCCTATGTAGTAATATTATATTTTTGCGCTATATTCTAAGAGTTCTGACTAAAGAAGTAGTTGTAGTTTCACTCTAAAGGAATGGACAAAGCAACTATGAGTTGAAAATATCTTAGAGCTAAGATTTTTACACCGATTTTAAAGTACCCCATGAAGTGATGCCGATGCGTAAAGCGCTGTTGATGAAGAGAATGAGTACGATATATGGTTGAATCCTGGAGACTAGACGTGTTTGACTTGGCGGTTGAGATTCTAGCTACCTTGTGATTTGGGATTTTGATTTCCAGCCGGAGACACACAATTCTTCCAGATGGATGGGAAATTAGATTTGTATGTCATAATTATCCGAAAGCAAGTTTTGCTAGGGTGCATTCATTGATCACCTCTTTGATGGCAAATTGGATTTTTATTTGAATAATTAATGTCAATTCCTTAGTCTAAAACCTGTGAGAGAATTTAGAAAAAAAAGTAAGTATATTTTGGAAATGCCTTAGATTTTTGATAAAGGGATTTTCAAAGGTTTTCTTATCCCAAAGATTTATTTGGAAAATTTTGTTTTGGGGAAGTTTTGAAATTTTAATTTTCAAAGAAACATGTATACCACTAAGTTGGTCGTGTTAAGAGATTTTTGGTTTACAAAAGATTAATTCTTTAAATCCTTAAATAGTTATATGTATATATATCAATAAAGTCTTGATATTGATTTTTGCTAAGAAAATAGTTTTCCAATTTGTGTTTTAAAAAGGATTTTGGAAACCCTGAAATATTTTTATATATATATATATATAAGTTTGACTTTTAAGGGAAGTTTTAGTATGAAATGGTTTTAGTTATTTAGAAACAAGTACAAAGGTGCATATACTTAGCTCGGTGATTTTCGATTTATAAAATCGATAGTTTTCATATTTTCTCTCTTTAAGGTACGGAAAAAATAAGAATGACATTCTACTTTATCGGGATATGTAGTTTGAAGTGTTGTTAAACCCACTAGCTACTGGAAGAAATATTTCTGTGCAAAGTAGGCAGGGAATAGCAGTTGGAATATTTTTGGGTTTTTGGATGTGTTGTTGGTCACAACAGTTTTGCTAAGGCTATTGCAATCTTGCCAAGGAAGGGTCTACATGGTAGGGTGGACACCGTCGTGAGGAAGGCAGAATTTTTTTGGACGGGTTAAGCTGAAGATGGTGTACGAAACGACCATTAGAATATTAATTAATTTACCCGGACCTATTGGGTTTAGGTTCAGGCCGCACCCAAATATGGTCTAGCGGTCGACCGGTTTACCTAATAGCGGATGACCGCTAGGTGGATTCGGGATGAACCCAAACCTGGAACACGATTATTAGTCGCATCCAAAACTTCAACTGTCGCACCCCCTCACTCTCTTCCTCTTCTTGAATTTTTTTTAGCCGAACCCAGTTCCACCACCCACTTCCTCCACTTAACCAAGGCCTCTCTCCTCCATTCCTCCACCAACCGACGCCAAAATCCTTACACGTCAGATTTTGCTCCACCACTACTCAGGGTCTAAACCCTTTTCTCCCTTTTCCAACCGCCTCTCAGTCCATGGCACCGCCACGCGTCGGCGGCTCTTCCTCTCATAATCCCGGTCCCACTCTACAAGAAGCCGCTTAGCTTGGTTGGAGCGTGTGGAAGATCGCTACTATCTTAGAATGGCATACTTTGATTTCCTACACGGATGACTAGTGAAGTTCAGAGATTTTGCCGCTCTTAAGCTTGAAGAGCTTTTCATCATGGTGGGACTTGCACTGATCCTTCGCTTTGAGACTTATGAGCGGAAATATTACCCATGCTGCATCCGTCTGTTCGATGCACAGATGGCGCAGAATTTTGATGATGGCAACAACTACATTGAGTTCGAGGTGAAGGGAGCCTAGATTGAGATGTCAGATGATGATCATGCTGGGATTTTAGAGATATCTGCAGTTGGCGCAGATTTGGACGACATAGAGATGGCCGACCCTGAGATTCTACAGCAGATCTTTTCTGAACATGTCAATGATTGGAGGACCGACAATTTGTAACCGGTTGCTCCTCTCGTCATGCGCATGATTTAGTATAACATCATTCCGAAGATGGGGAGCCTTGACCAGATCTATACCTTAGTGCGGAAGGCCGCCTTTGCTATAATTGGTGGTGTAGCCGTCAATTGGGCTCGTGTCTTGATGCTTCATGTGGTCGATCAGGGAGTTGGTACCCCGAGGACACACTTCCCATATTGCCACTTGCTCACTCAAGTGTTTAGGCATTACGAGGTAAATTTGAGCGGAGAGCTAGTAGTAAGGATGGTCCCTCCCACCAACGATCGGACCACCATGAAGAGGATGGATATTCCTTTGCCGCCTACCGCACCACCTGTACCGCCACCAGAGCAGCAGTACCAGCAGTAGGGGATAGCGCAGAGCGCCGAGGGATACATGAGTCCTAAGCTTGCTGCTATCTGTCATGTTCAGGCAGAGCTTCGAGAGATTAAGATGGAGCAGCAGCACCACGGGCATGAGATTGGGTGCATAGGTGCCATGCTACGACCATTCCATGGTCGCGGCAATGGCTCGAGCTCTAGCTGTGGAGCGAGACCTTCTCACAGTTCTTAGGTGGTGTTTTCTTCATGATTGTTGCATCTTTTTATTTCCAACATTTGTTCTTTTCTTTTGAGTTGTTGGACTATAAAATTATTAGTTGTCTCTTATAAAAGGCACGCACGATATTATGAGTTTCTATTCATTTTCTATGTTATTATTTCTAGACATGCAAACCGCTCCGATATATGTTTGCATAGTAGAGAAATAATATAAATATGGGAACCTCATAAAGATATTTAACTAACAGTAAAGGCAATATAAGATTGGAAGTTTAGAATAGTTGAAAATTTTAGCGAAGGACATGATAAACTTGTTTCGATGGCATGGGTCATTGCTCATGTTCCTTAAAAGCTAAATTTTTGTATAATAGACGTGTTGAGATTTTTAAATAAAATGTCAGATTTTTGGATATAGGTTACTTATAGAATTTTGAAATTTGGTTTGTGCATTTAGCACACAACCAACTTCCGACTATGTTGAAATTGCAGCTTGATTAATCAAAATTTTTGAGAAGGAAAATATTTTGAAAAGTTCCCTTTAAAAAGAAAGAAAGTAAGAAAATGTTTTGTGTTTTAGTCACTTTTGACTCTTAAATTAATTTTAGAGTTTTTGTTCAAAATTTTATTTCAAGGGAAAATGTGCGTCTAAATATTTGGGATTTTATTTTCCAAATGACGTACAAACTTGAAAAGTGAGAAAGATTTTTGTGAAAACTTTGATTTTGAAGGCCACACTTAGGCGTAGGGAAGACAAATAAAGTTAGAATTTGCGAATTTAGCGGTTCATTAGGGTCGACGATGCGATAAATGCAAGCGATAACAAGGGAAAAACTGTTTTAGCCTTGGAATTTCTATTTTCATACATTGTCGACGACGGCACAAGTCTATTTTTAGACTTAATTCCATTTTAGAGCTTGATAATAAGCCTCCTTATGCATTTAGTATGTGGAAAATTTGAAGTGAATCCGGGGCAGTGAAGAAATGTCCACTTTACTATGGAAATAGGAAGATTATAGTGTGGTAAGAATGTTAAATTCTCCACCTAAATTCCTTTTTCCAGCATATGAGTAAAGTTTAGGAAGCGATTTTTTGATACTTTAGATTATTGGATGATAGGAAGTGGATACAAAATGGTTGCTTCATACTTCTATTTGTAGGAGTATGAAGGTTTTGGTTGAAAAAAAATTTCAAAAAAAAGCTGCATATATTAGAACTGCCAAATTAAATGTAGGTTGTTTGCATCATATTTTTCAAAAATGTTTTCGAAAGAAATTGATTCATATAGGAGGATTCGATTTAGAATCATTCTGCATACATATTTCTGTGTGGTGATACAGTATACACTATGCACTTATGCACATTTAGTTGCAAATTTATTGTACACTCATTGGTTGTATAGTTTAGGATAATTAGGAGCCAAAACCATGACCTAGTCATCGGTAAAATTTTGGGGACGAAATTCTTTTTAGGTGAGAAAGAATGCAACACCGCGTAATTTGGCGTTAGAATTATTTAATTAGTTAGTTAATTAATTAGGCTCTGAAAATGGAATTTGTGCAAATGATGGAATTTGACCATAAAACCTGCACCACTGCGTTCGTGGCGAAATCTTGAGCAACTTTCATATTTGGAGTTTTGTAATCGGAGTCCAAACAAAAAAGTTACAGACGAAAAATGAATTCAGAACGAAAATAATTAAATAAAAGGAAATTATTTTTATATTAATTAACTGAGCCCACAGGCCGACCTGTTATTGGGGAAAGTCGACCCCTACCGGTCAACCGGTCGCCCAAGGGCGTTTGACTGGTGGCGACCTCGCGGTTCCAATAATCCTAGATCGCAATGGCCCGGATTTAATATATTTCGATCGAACAGTTCTGCTTAATTCTAGTGCCTGTAAATTCAGGCCAAACCATCCCTTCTCTTCTCATATTTTTATAGAGGCAGTAGCGAAGCTCTGCCATTTTTCTTCTCCGCTTTCTTTCGAAATTATAAAAGATAAGATATTTATATCTATATTAATACAAATCGGAGAAGAGTGGAAATCTAATAAAAAGGAGAAGAGAATCAACTATATGCATATTTGAGGTAATTTATTTATTTGTATATATTTTCTCTTCCAATCCCAACTCATCTCAGATCTGTAATTCTAATATATATTTATATACACACACACACACACCCTTTTACATATCTCTTGGATTAAAAAGGATTTGGAGATGAATCAAAGGTTCTACTTTGGATTTGGAGATTTGGATCGCTTTTAAAAGGTGGGCGGGAAATTTTATACATTGTTATAATATGAAAATTATCCCGTTGGTGTTTATTTGATTTATATGCCTAATTTTATAATTGTATATGAGTTGTAGGCAACGAATTGAATATAATCTGAATATAATAAATATTGCCTACATATTCTTGTTTATGAATTGATTTAGCATTGTATACAACCTGATTTGGAAATTAGTCCCAAAAGTATGAATTTGGAATATTGATTCAAATGAAATTTATGCCAGATCTGAAAAAGATTGTATAATAATGTTATAAATTTGGATCAATACCCTAATCTTGTTATAATATAAACTTTTCTATATTTGGAATTGTTGGAATTTAGATCCGTTAAATATTTGTAAATTAGTTTGATTTCTTTCCCTTTTAGAAAGATATAGCGTTTGATCTAACAAGGAATAGATGCAAACAGAAAAAGAAAGAGATGTGTAAAGTATGAATTTATTGTAGTTTACACTTTCTATTTCAATAATAAAAAGAAATGAATAATCCTTGTAATTTCAAACGATGGAATCTTTTATATCTTAAAGTTAAATCTTTTGTTTTGGACTAATTTATGGGAATTCTAGCGAATAATCTTTTTAGATATGATTCCAACAATTTAACATGGAAAAGTATATTTTAGTAAAGGTATATACTAGAACATATTTAATAAACGTAAATATTTGTACGTAATTACTACGCTTATAATAATTAAATAAAAAGCTAATAATGACGCTTGCACGTAATATTCGTGTTTAGGATAATTAACTAATGAGAAAAGAATTCAAAAGGTTGTAACTCCAATAACTGGTAATAAATGTGGGAGTTGCAATAAATTAATAGGGTAAATGGATTAACGGGATTGATAAAAATGGAATAGATATAAAAGGTTACTAATTTGAAATTAGTAATTATGCATAAATGTCTTAAGAAATGTCCGTTATGATTTTATGGACAAACTGACATTTATGAGCATTAAGCGGGGATTTATGGGTAGATAAATATTTAAGGTAAATCTTGTTGCCTTAAATAAAAAGGGAATTAGTAAGCTAAGTCCAATGTCTACCTAAGATAATATAAATAAAGACTTAGGATGGTTAATTGGACTTAGTGGGTTAGTGATGCGAGGTTAGTAGAGTCACTCGATGGAAAACTGCCCCTCACTTTGAGGCTACCAGCAGTCAGGTGTACATACTTCCGATGTGAGATATCACTAATCCAACGACCTGTGACGACATGAGAGATTGGGCTTGCTTTCTTAATTGGAAAGTATTAAATGGTCCAAATTTGGAATTAGGAGCGGTGAAGGATATCTGCATAGGGGTTCGCCTCCCTACCGAAAGAAGTAACCTAATGAGATGTCATATTTATAATTAAAGAGTGGAAGGGATATCTCGGGAAGGGTTCGCTTCAGGTTTGGGGTCTTATGTGACTATAAAGTCCTCATCTTTCCTATAAAAGAAGTACTAAGTAACCCAATGAGATTTTCAAGCAATGACAGCTAGATAGTATAATTAAGGAGCACGCTTCTGGAAGTAGGTCTTAAATGATGGGGTCTACCTATTTTCCACTGGGAAGTATTAAGTGGCTTGGGTACAGTCTATTACATTGCTAAAGCCAAAATAATAATAGTACCATTTAGGAGCATGCCTTGGGGGCAGGTCTTAAATGATGGGGTCTGCCTTAGTTAAGGTCTTAAATGACCAGAGCCTGCCTATTTTCTAATAAAAATGTATTAAGTGGCCTGGGTACTGTTTAATATATGACTATGATTTTACTGACGATAGACGCGGTAATAGTCGGACATTAAATGTCGAAAGCCTTAAATAGTGGTTAGAGGTCTTGCAGCTAGGACCTACTGACCATTGACGACTTTGTTAGGAAAACATCTTGGGAATAGGTCTTAAATGACGGGGTCTACCTCAATTAAGGTCGTAAACGACAGAGTTTACTTATTTCTCTTTTAAAAGTATTATAGAAGCCCGCTTCATATATAGAATTACTAAGTGGCTAATGAGTTTGGAAGTATTAGGTGGTTGACATGGCTTCATTAGTATTTTGTATCTTGGGAAGGGGTAAGTAAGTAATCGTGTGTGCAATGTAAGGTTTGATTAGAATTGCTAACCTTAATGGACATAACAATTAAATAGAACCTATCAGTATAAGTTTATGTTATGGACAGATTATATTTTTCCAATCACAAGAAATTTGTTCTGACCCCCTCCTCATTACAACCCACATGATAGAATTTAGAGGAACAGGTCACTGGAGCTGGATGTGCTTTGTTGTTGGAGAGTCTTCTTTTCTCTCATGCTCGATGTTGATGTGACAATCTACTATCCAAGAAATACCACTAGTTCCAAGGTGGTAGTCATTGTAGGTATTCTTATCCTATTATTATTATTTTCGATGTGAGTTTAGATTTCTATCAATCTATGATAATGCTCATGCTTATTTGCAGGTATGAAATCCAATTATCTATGCTTTGATGGACTTGGGTTTTGATTTTTGTCGAAATTTAGGCCCATTAAGGTATGGGTTGTTACAAGTATAGTTAAATGGGTCAAAACAAATGTTGCACAAAAAATCTTTACTATGAACCCAAAATCATTTTTATACTTGCTATTTACTTTAAAATATCCTTTTAAAGTTCTAAGTACTTCTCCATTTTATTAAACAAGGTTATATACCTTTCTAATCAATTTTACAAAACAGTCCATTATAACATAAGTGTTATAATACCGAAACTCTGTTTTATTCTTTTACAAATACCAAACTTACTTTTTAAAATTTCTAAATGTACTAAAATACTTTTAAAAAGATAGATATTAACATGTACTAATTTATATATAAAACAAATATATTTAGTAAAATACTATAAACCATTTAAAAAATATTATAATATTAAATCCTTTTATTTATTAAATAAATTTTTAATAGCTTTCTAAAACCATATATATACTAAAAATATACTTTTAAAATACTTATACTATATTTTAAACCATTTATTTAAAAACCATTTAGAACCTGTTTTATAATTTAAAACCATCACTTTATAAATCCATAAATGATTTTCAAAAATATATTTAAACCTTGTTATTTTCCCATAACAAGTACGCTAACAGTAGTTGTTAATTAATACGAAGAAGTCCTAGGATGTCTTTCAAAGTTAATTTTAAAATCGTAGATCACAGGGATTTCAAAGTGCATCCATCGCGACCTTTTCGCTCTTAACATTTATAACTTCCATTTCCAAATTCCACAAATGTCCAAACCAATTCCATTTATGCCAAACACACCAAAATGTCTATAGAACAACGCAATATATATGTACATATATATTCCCATAATTTATCCAATCTATCCAATTTAACATATGTCAGTTATCAGGGATTTTAAAGCATGTTTCTAACGGCTATATCATTTCTAACATATATATTGCACTATCACTTTTCACAAAGCAATATCAAACAAGAAAATAAGTAGTCTGGGCCATGATACATGTTATAGATGATCGACGGAGTTATTACACTCAATAATAATGTTATTACTTGTTTTACAAAACAAGGCAGGACCCAAAAGTAATAACTTGCAGTCCGTTATACAGTTTATATTTTCAGTACAACAATAATTATATACAATAATTGTACAATCAACTGGTAAGTGAAAATCACCCAATCTCTAGTTAACGCTTTCGCATTTTTGAACTGTCAAAAATCGAAGGCCGTTCGATTTTGATTAAAATTCCAATAAGCTCGAAACTCGACGAATCTAACTCCATTACGTAGATAATCCCGATATGAACAAAACGGCGTCTCGATCGGACCTCGTGTGAACAAGATACGATCATTAGAGCATCACGATAATAATTAAATATTAATTAAGTAATTAGGTTAATCACCTCCTTCCCAAACCCAGGTCACACGAACCCATACCCTAATGCGACTTTATCCACACACCACCACCGCCACAAGCATCTAACCACTGCTGCACCTTTACAACCGAACGCCCCGGCCCACTTGCCCCCTATGCCACCGGTCTCGCCTCCAATGGCACCTCCGTTTATGAGAACAAACCCAAAAACTGTAGCTACTCAAACCAAGATCTGCACCACCTCGTGCCTCCTTACGTCGATCCACCACCAACAATGGACTTTCCTGTCCCACTGCTCCACTTTGATGTTGGACACTTCCTCTCTAGTTTGGCTTTGATTGTCGTGGATAATCCAGGCCATTAGATCGCGGTGGCTAGGTTAGGGTTTAAGGAAAGAGAGAGAGTTTAGATCCTTATATCGAAGATTTAAAACACTATTCACCCCCTAAAATCTCGAACTCCAAACGAGGCATGCTCATTGGCGTTCCTAGCTAATTACCCCTATTCCAAACACGATGGAACTAGTATCGGGACACAATTCCATCATATGCATAAGTTAGCTTTTAAAACCAAATTATAATATATTATAACTCCTGAAATTAATTGTTATGCGTTTCAAGCTTGCATGACCACACAGTACGTCCGATCGTCATGAAACTCGATGGCATATAATTATTTTAGATCCAATGACACTAGATTCATCAAAATCTGAGACAGTGCCCTGGAATGACAATTTCACCTGTTAATTAAAATGAATAATTATTAAAACCATTTTTAATCACTTAGTTCTAAATTAAAGTTACTATCGTTATTCTTATTTAAACAGAATTTAAATAAGCTTTCGAAATCATTTTTATTCGAATCAAATCCAAGATTCAATTATTAAATAATTCCAATATTTAGTTATAAACTTTTCAAAAATCCTGGTCGTTACATTCTTCCTCCCTTAAAAGAACTTCGCCCTCGAAATTCCAACACAAGCAACACGGCAACAATCACACATCGATACCAAATGGTATTGCAATCACTAGCAACTATAGAAGTAATCACATTACGATACTATATAGTACTGCGATTAATAGTAACCAAAACACATGGTTCGCCTAGGTTTAGAAACCATCTCATCGCACAAGGATGAGAAACAATCCACTAAGCGTTACCTTATGCTCGACGGCCTCAGGTATTACTTAGTCGATCACTCATGCTACCAAAAAAATTCGAAGAGTCATCCCCAAAACTCTCCATCAGCCATTAAACATAACATATAATTACACTATAGCCAGTACGATGTACATATACCATCCGTATGCAATATCAACTCTAATCACTAGCTCGATCACATAAATTTCACTTTCGAACTAGTATAGATCACTTGACCTCTCTAGTGCGGACTCTGATCCGGTTCCTTGGTTAGAAACCTCTGTTCTCCTTACATAGCCATATACTATGATAAAAAACTCCAGGATCATATCAAGAATCTGTACGATGTGTTCGCCATCTAGAATCAAGTGAAAAATCCTAACTCGGATCGGTGTGAATCATCTCGAAATCATGTACTCGAATCCTAGATCGGGAACTGTTAAACAAATAAAATGATCTACGTACAACTACGCATTTTATTCCAATTGGTTTCTTAACCATACCAATTACTTTCCATTTTAATTCGCATTCAATTATCACTTATAATATTCCTCATTTAATACTAAAATCAATTAAGAATTGTTCCATAAAATTTTTACTTCAAGTTACTAAGAATTATATAGCTTAAGTTGGTATTCGTCTAATACTCCACTACATCCTCAGAGTATATACTAAATCATTTAATTCATTTTACTTAACATGGATACTCAATCAATTTAAAACTTATTTAAATTGTACTATCTTCCAAGTTCAAGTGTTATATAAACTCATCTTTATATTTTTCACAAAACATTTAGCTTCAATACTTATACAAATTCTGAAGTTTCGACTATCCAAAATCGTCGAAAATTTCATTTCATTTTAACAAATGAAAATTATCACCCAAACATATCAATTGCGATGCACAGACCATCCAATCCTAATGCATAAGCTATATTTGTCCATAATATAACTTAACAAAAGTCCTGAGAATTAAACACCCGATCTTATTTCAAATCATTTTGAAAAACAAACAAACAAACAAACACACACTTATAACCATTGTATACCAAATCACACTTTCGGGATTTAAATCAAAATATATTTTACCAAAACAACTCTGTAGAAAATCGCTACTGTAGCATCCCCTACTTTGAAACTCGAAAATAAACGTTGATGATGTTGTAGTCATCATTAGAATTATTTTTCGACGACATAAGTGAGTTTAGTACATCCAAACCATGCCTTTCAGACTTAACCAAAATCTTTTTTCAAAACAATATCAAATACTTCGTAAACATTACTAAGTGCCATGATATCAATTTCATTAACCAATTCCTAAATATTTACTTTCAAATAATACTAGTATTATTTTCCAAATCCTTAGAAAACAATTTCTAAAACACCGGGATTTAAGTCCTCAAATTCTCAGTTTAAATCCTTTTCACATTTATAACTATATAAACCATACTTATATAAGTCACTTTCTTATACAAAACTTACTATACAAGTGTTTACCTTTAAAATATATTATAATAAACAACCTTTGTCAAAATCAAATTTTAACCCAACATTATCGCCGATCGCATTATCATCAAACTGTGAAACTAAATTCACAACATGATCGTTTCAATGTTCCCATTAGTTACTACCTACCCAACCCATGTAGTGAAAAGGTAAAACTGCTCATAAACTGGTCAAGCACAACAAATCAAACAACAAGTGATAATAATAGACTATTATCATTTCCTATTAAACAAACACATCATAAATAGACGAAAACTTTTCCTTTAAATATAAAATATAATCTTAGGTAAACTTATTTCATTTACCAATTTTAAAAACAATACTATGTCGGTTTGCCATGTCCAAGTGTTTAGAGACCCCAGTCAATAACGATAGCAACTCATATTGATCAGAATCCATAAGCCACTCTACAAACCAATCAACACAATACAAAACATATTTATAACAATAACAACCAAAGCCAAGGTTCTCGCTAGTATACACTCAACTCATAATAATGCATTCCATTAGCCTATCTCTCAATGAGTTATACCAACCAAAGCTAAGGTTCTCGCTAAACCTTCAACTCTGATACCACGTGTAACGACTTGCCTTTTCGGTCTACGAATGTCGACACTAATACATTCACGGTATTCATGTGCCGAGCACCCAAGTGCTGGAAAGACGAATTGTTAGGGTAAAATAAAAAGAAAATGAAATAGAACAAGAAAGAAGAGAACACAATATCAAAATCTCACATGCGGAACGATAAGATATAATACCTAAAAAGGTCTTTACCAAAAAGAAACTTTAATATGCATACATCAATCAGAGAAAAACTAACCTATCATTGGCCTGGACAGTTATAACATCATGTCCTCACAAATGCTGATAGAAACAAGTCATGTAATGCAGTGGAAATAAAGTACGATAAGAAATCATCCAGCTCCTCTCCAAAAGCTCTGATGAACCACAGCTAAATCTTAAAACATACTCGACCTGACCCGAGCATTAAGAAAATAACACCCGGATCAATCTGGTAAGCCAGCATGAGAAACTCAAATCATATGGATTTACTATATCTTAAAACCCTACAAAATAAGGGTATCTCGTAAGACCACGCTGCCAATAAACACGGAAGGGTTTTTACCTTACAGTAACCAAACATTTATAGAGAATTCAGTAATACTATAATAATATCTAGGGTGTAGAATATAAATATTAATCATAGCTGAAATGGTTACACTAATTACATTCCAGCATAATAGGAGTATAATCAAAACCAATAAAGAACATTCGCACAATGGATTTCCGTGGAGATCTCTTCAAGGAAGCTGAATCCGAACTTCATGCACAAGGATCAGAAAACACCTTTCGAACATCGTATATCTCTAGATAAAATATATTATAAGGTAAACATAGCTGGCCCATGTTCGAACGAGCGAACCCGCACAACTAAAACCAAGTACCATCAACTCCCACAAGCAATATATCGATAAGCATACTCTAGATAATGGAGTTGATATACCCCTTCATGGGTTTGCAAAATCTTAGGCTACGCATCCTACTTTGCCTTTAGCCATTTCCGATGTCGAGGTCACGTTCGGCATCTTTCACATGAGTCTTCATCACTCGAATAGAACTCGGAACTAAACATGGATTCCCAAATCTCAACAGATTTCGAAATCACATATGGATTCCCATACCTCAACAGGTCTCGGAATCACACATGGATTCCCACATCCTGAATAGATCACCAATAACTACATGTGGTCGAGCATCTTAAAACAGATCACGAATCTCCACATAGATTCAAGCATCTTGAACATATCCACTTCCAAAAGATAGAACACGTCTTAGCCTTGAAGTGGTTTTCGATAAGTAGAACACTTGCCGACCTTGGTCTCTCCAAGATAAAACCGATGAATTTGGTCATCCAATAATAATGAGAACAATCACATAAGGAAACTAAGTCCCATATAATATCCATAAGTAAGTAACACACAAAGCACGCAAAACACATAAGCACAATCATCATATAAACGACTTCTAATCCCCTTTTTAATTAATTTTCCTTTATTGATTAAAATCATCTTTTATTAGTAAAATTCATTTTTACTGAGCAATTCTTTATTAATGAAACTTCAATTGTAATTAAACTTCACTATTTAATTAAAACATCACTATTCATTTCCATATATTTTGATACTCTCAAAAATATTCATATACTTATCTCAAATGATATAAGTATATTCACAAAACATTAACAAGATTTATTACTTTAAAGCTTTGTTTTTTCTATCTTTTTCCAAAAGATTTCTTACCTATAATTTCTTCCAAAATATCCATTTTAGGTACCTAAGTTCTATCACAAATCCAGCTAAAGGTTTAAGACTAATGTCACTTAAAATATTGTCACTGCAACCCAAAACCATTTCGCTTTTGCTTATCTTTAAATCGTTCTTTTAAAGATCTATTTACATTCCCAAGAATAATCAAAAAGGGTTAAAGGCGAATGTTATTAATCTATTGCCACAACAACCCAAAACCAATCCCTGCTGGTTATCCTCTATAAAATTCCATTATTAAAGATCTAAGTATTTCCCAAAACTCATTTAACAATATTTATCACTTTAAAATATTATCCAAGGGTTTAAAAACAAATGTTACTAAAACATTGTTTACGAAAAACTCAAAATCAATTCACTATTCCATTATCTATAAAGCTCCATTTTAAAGATCCAATTACTTTTCAAAAGTATACTTAAATGGGTCAAAATAAATGTTGCACAAACATTGCTACTATGAACCCAAAATCACTTTTATACTTGCTATTTACTTTAAAATTTCCATTTAAAGTTCTAAGTACTTCTCCATTTTATTAAACAAGGTTATATACTTTTTCAATCAATTTTACAAAAAAGTCCATTATAACTTAAGTGTTATAATCCCAAAAACTCCTTTTTATTCTTTTACAGATACCAAACTTCCTTTTTAAAACTTCTAAATATACTAAAATACTTTAAAAGGACAGATATTTACGTTAGCTAATTTATTTATAAAACAAAGATATTTAATAAAACACTATAAACCATTTGTAAAATATTATAATATAAAACACTTTTATTTATTAAACAAATCTTTAATAACTTTCTAAAACCATATATATGCTAAAAATATACTTTTAAAATACATATACTATATTCTAAACTATTTATTTAAAACATCATTTAAAACCTGTTTTGCAATTTAAAACCACCACATTATAAATCCATAAATGATTTTCACTTATATATTTAAACGCTGTTATTTTCCCATAATAAGTACGCTAACCATAGTTGTTAATTAATACGAAGAAGCCCTAGGATATCTTCCAAAGTTAACTTTAAAATCTCATATTACAGTGATTTCAAAGTACATCAATCGCGACCTTTTCGCTTTTAACATTTGTAACTTCCATTTCTGTAACAACCCTGTATTTTACAAATATTTTTTAAATTGATTTTTCCAGATTCAAAAGCTTTATTTATGAAAAAGAATAAATTTTGTTATTTTAAGTATAAACTTTGATTTTGATGTGGATTAGAATTCCAAATGTGACTAAATTTAATATTTCCAGAAAATGTGAATTTTGGTCAATAGTCAAACTTTGACTTTTAAATTTAAATTTTAAATATTTTAAATTATAAATTTTATCTTTTATTATGAAAATATATTTAATAACATGAATACTGCTTTTCGTTTCGCTGGAAACGGAGTTAAAATGTAAAAGTTATGTACATTTCAATTTTTAGTATAATTTGTTTTATTGTGCAATTTTGCCTAATTTAAATTTTATAAATCATATTTTCTTTCTTATATTTTGTTTTAATATGTTTTAATATGTTATTTTATGTATATTTTTATCTTTTTATATTTTTAAATGATAATAGAATTTTTCCAAAATTTACTGTATTTATTTTTCATTTTTAAAGGCTGTTTTCTTATTTTCTGCTATTTTCTTCATTAAAATTATATTTAAATTAAATTTTATATATTTATTTTGTGAATGTATTTTTATTTTATGTTATTATTTATGTTTAAAAATATATTACAAGCTCATATGAATTTTCTAAAGTTTATACCATTTATTTTCAAATTTTCTAGCTTAGTTGACAATTTTTGCTATTTTCTTGATTTAATTATTTATAATTAATATTTATTTATTTATATATTTTTTATTTGTTACATTTTCGAATTTTAACTGAAATTATATGTATTTCCAGATATTTAAACTTATTAAAAATAAATAGAGGAAATTTGAAAAGTTTTAAACTCTTGAAACTCCTAAGGCTTTCCATCTCCCGACCTTTCATTTTCCCAACTATTCTCTTAATTGTTTTGGGCGTGCAATCTACTCATTTCAGCTGCATTTTTTTTTCACTTTCAGGAAATTAATTTCTCCTCCTCTCACAAAAAAATCACGGCTATTCTCCTTGTGAAGCTTAGGTAAAAAATTATATCTTCTTCTTGTCTTTTTATGATTTTCTACTTGAATTTGCACATGCTCTCCACCTTCATAGCTGTATTCCCCTTCCTCCAAGCTGTGGCTGACCACCACCACCACTTTTCTCTGACCATCACACAGCCTAACACCTCTTCTCCTCAGGCCAAGCCAAGCCATGATGAAGATCATCACAAAAATCCATCTAAACTTGCACAAAACTCCAAAATAATGCACTAGTCACCACTATTACTTCACCACCTTCATCCACCACCTTGGCCACCACTATAGGCCGCCACCACCACCTTTTCCAGACATCCCCACACCCCTCCATCTACTGTCCAGACCTGAACCATGCAAGGGCCGAGCCCCACTTTCCTTTGGATGAGCCAAAAATGCACCAAAACTCCACTGTCAAGCCTAGACCCCTTGTATTCTCATGCTTGTAACCTCCACCTTGCTCTTGCCCTGTAGCCATGCCTTTTTAGGCCAAACCAGACCCAAACCATGTCCAAACCTGAACCAAAATATTCCCTAAGTCATGCTAGCAAGTGTAGAAAGCAAGGCAAAAACATTCATTCCTTTGTTGTCTCTTATCTTCATTTTTTCAACATTGTTTGTGTTAAATATTTATGTATATATTATCTTGTTTTGGTTATTGTTTACAAGATAAATATCAAGGCTCTATATTCATTCAAATCAAAAGTCATGCTGTATCGTGTTTGTCGTGCTTTATGGAATCTATTCTGTGTGTTTTGATCGCTAACTCCAGCATAAAAAGGTGAGTAATTCTCACCAGACAATGTGTACTTATATAACTAGTAAACTGACACCATTTGAACCTGTAAAATTATATCATCCTGTTATAACTGTTATATATGCTTATATTATTATCATATGATGTTCACACCTGTTATTACACCTGTTATATCATATGTTACTGTTATATCATGCTATTTTATTATTTTTATCAGTTTGTCACACTGCAAGTTCCCTGTAGACTAGAATCACTATGGGTTGAAATGATACATACCCGAACGGACTTTAGAATAGGGAAAAATCATTATGGGCTGAAATGATAGGCCTGAATGGTTTTTATTTAATTTATTTTAACTTGGGATTGCGGGTTTGAAATGATAGAACCCGGATTTTTCTTTTTTTAACTGCGGATTGAAATGATACATATCCGTATCACTTGACCTAGGTTAGAAAATTATATACAGGCCCGTGGTTATTTTATAAAGTTTGGATATTTTTAAGTATTTTAAAAATTATAAATTTATGAAATTTGATTTAAATAGATTTTGAAATGTTTAAAATAAAGAAATTATGATTTTTTCTATGTGTTAAAAATGTAATTAATGAATGGTTTAACTGGATTTTTGAAATATAACTTAAGTTGGAAATTTGGAATTTTGGTTAAAAATGATATTTAAGTTATATAAATAAAATGGATATTAAATTTTATTTGGAAATGGTAAATATGATAATTTGATAAAATTTGAATTTAAGTGATTTATTAAAGTATTATTGATTTTTATATGAATTTAAGTGGTTAAATAAATGAATGTTTAAAAGTGATCTTTTAAAATATAACTTGACTAGGAAATGTGAAATTTGGTTTTAATTAAAGGTTTAAGTTAATCAAATAAAATTGGAAATTTTGTTAAATTGTGAAATGGTAATTTAAATTTGAAGTGTTAAGTCTATTTGTTGAAATGTGAAGAATTGGAACCTTTACAGTTAAACTTATTAAGTAAATTATTGAAATTTGGATTTAATTATAAGAAATTTATTGTGAAAAAGATATATGTTAAATGATATGTAAATGAACATTTTAAATGTTAAAATATGTTTTTTAAAATGTTTGTGTTTTAAATTAAAGTTATTTAATTGCTGGAAATACACTAACACCTGAAATCTACTTTTAATAGCATTCAGAAATGCTATAGATTCTGTTTTGAACTAAAATTGTGTAAAAAGAGCTATTACAGCATTTCTGAAATGCTGTAGTTGCTGTAATTGAACTTATAGGCTAATATTGAACTCAGGCATATTATAGCATTCTCTGGAAATGCTATAATGGTCTGCAGTCTTTGCTGAAACCAAATTTAACCCTTGTTTTGAAATCTGAACTACCGCAGCACTTCTGAAATGCTGTCTTTTCTGTTTTTGAACTATAATTCAACTAAAACTGAGTTTTAACAGCAGTTTTAAGTGCTGTCTTTGCTGAATTAAAAATGTTTTCAAATATAACTTATAGCAGTTGTTTTTAAATGCCGTGGAAAGCTGAAATTTTAATAATTATGGTTTTTAACTTAGTAAACGAACTCAGAATGGTTTGAAACTTTGGAAATTGAATACTTGAATTGAAAGAATAATAATTACACTTTTAAAGGGTTTAAATGAAGTAATTTAATGGAAATATGAATTAATTAAAAGGTGGTTTGAATTGAAAATGAATGAATGTTATCTTTGAATTTAAAGGGGTATTTAAGATAAGATATTTTGATATATTAGAATGATTTGAAATGAAGCTTTGGAAAGATAAGATAATTTGATATATTAAAATGATTTGAAATAACGCTTTGGAAAGATAAGATATTTTGATATATTAAAATGATTTGAAATGAAGTTTTGAAAAGATATGATATTTTGATATATTGAAATGATTTGAAATGAAGTTTTGGAAAGATATGATATTTTAATATATGGAAATGGTTTGGAATTGATTTAATCTTTATTTTGATAAAGATATGGTTTGAAATGATATTTTATTTTGAAGTAAAGTATTGTTTTTAAAAGTTATAACCACGGGTTATAATAACGATTGGTTGGCAAAGAGACCGGGATCGGATATGGACATACTCTCTGTCAATACCGAAAACCACTTTGACAACCGTGTACGCGGTGGAGATTCCAGAATGAAGTAGGATGGTGGCGACGTTCTTAAGGTATGTTACGTGGACCCAACTCCCGTGAGTTGGCATAAGGTGGCTAAAACAGGAGCGATCTCGGACCAGTGAGGTAGCACCTCTTCTCGGACACATTTCTTCGATATTATACTCTTACTTGTGATTGATTAGATGGCCATCCTCTGATTTGGGAGTGTTGTTCGAGGTGGAACGGTAGTGGCTGCTATGCGTATCCATCAGTCTGTGTGCGTAATTGGTATATCTACCCTGGCATTGCCTAGTTGTGCCGTGTCACCTACCATATCGAGCTTTACTACGATTATGATTTTAAGATCCGACCGCGTTAAGGTTCTCCATCCCCTTAACGCTATTTTCTATATGATTATACTTTACTTATTTAGACACTATTATAATATCGAATATTACTACATAGTAGATATTTTAACGGATCCTTAGAGGATGGGCGGTCCCAAGCATCTTCTAAGTTACTTGTACCCTTATTACAGTTCGCTTGAGTTGGTTTACATTATATAAGTATATATTGTCTTGACTCGAGTGTTTTGTGTTTTGCTTTACGCTCGGGTCAGCCTGAGTTATTCACAGATTTGGATTTCCACTCGCTTGGAGATTTGAATCGCTGGAGATTATCTGCTTGTCTTGTCCTATCTATTTCAGTTCCGTTGTTCTACTCAGCTTGTACTTGGTTATTTTATTGAGACTTTTGTTGTACTCTATTTCTTCTGTTGTATCTTATGTAACTCTGACATATTTAGATAGTAGCTTCATGAACTACTATTTCTTTTACTTCCGCTGCATTATTTTACTCTGTGTCTGTGATCTGTGATTATATTTATTTACTGTATATTCTGAGATTTGCCAAATTTTATTTACAACGCGATATTTTGGGCAATTCAACTCCGGCATGTGTGTCTGCCTATGCACTTATAATGGATGCGAATGGTTGAAAATATCGGGTTGTTACAGTTGGTATCAGAGCTTTGGCTTTGAGGCAAAACTTAGAATGTATGGTAAATTTATTTACAAATTCACTTTCGTTCGAGTTTAAATCTCTTCCTCTTGATTCGATTTCCTTTGAATTTTGGAACGTTCCCTGCGGTTCCAAAATCCATTATTGTCCCTCACTATTCATCTTCTTTTGATTCTGGAGTATCCCATAACCCCACTTCGAATGATCTTTATTAGCGAATTGGCGGTCTCGCCAATATTCTAATTTTCTTGTAAAGGGGTGAAACTCCTTTACGACTAGCATCGATTCACCAGAGATTTATATTTATCCTTGGTTTAGATGCTAATATCTTTTATTATTCCAAACTCTATCTCTTGAGATCGAAGGTAGATTTACCCCAGAAAATCCACATTTGATCTTATCCATTAAGTCACGGTTGACCCGGTTAAGGTTGTCCGCGATTTATCTAAGCTTACCCAACTCTCTACTCTGTTTAACCATCTTGTCTTTTGTTTCTAAACTATCTCCAAACATTTTAAATTGTACTTGTAAATCTATGTTTTGTTTTATAGATTGTGTTGTTTGAGTTGTTGATGTTGATTTGGGTTTCCGATCGATTCGTCTGATCAACGCTATCGATAGGATTTCTAAAACACTTTGACAGAACAGACTGACACCATATTATTTTAAAATTATTAATGAAATAAATTTTGATATATAAGTAAATTTATGGAACTTAATAAATTGATTTAAATTGATAATTTGAAGTGATAATACTTGATTTATCATTTGTTGTTCTACAAATGAATTTATAAATAGTTGGTTATAAATTTATTTGGGAACTGAAATGAATTTAAAACAAGAAATTTAAAGAATTTAATTTCCGATGGTTTCAAACCTTGTGTTTAAAATTTTTAAAAGGATATTATTTAAAGTATTTTGAATAAAAATTTGTCTCTAAAGGATTTTAAAGTTTAAAAATTTAGTGCTCTTCTCTTTGTCGCTGAAAAATAATTTCGGTGATGACTGCAGCATCATCGACATTCATTTTCGAGTTTTGAACTGAAGAGACCGTTATGTAGTCTTACTACAGCTTTGTTTTGAAAGATTTAATTTATTTGAATTTCTAAATATGATTTGATTTATAATATATATAGATATATGATTTAAATTGATTTGACATATTATGTACATATATTTATTTATCTCTAACTGGTTTGAAGGAAACCGGAAAATTAATTATTAAATTTCATCTTAAAGAATAATTTCAGTTATAAAAAGAAAAATTAAATTTTTTGAATAAATGATTCAAACTTGAGATAATTGAATTGGAAAGTTTTATTTGTATAATACAATTGCATTCAAATATAACTTACCTTAAATTTTTTTAGAAGTTAACAATGTAATTGGATAATATACAATATAAAAAGGATTTTATAAATAAAATTTGAGTGGTTATAATAAATTTTATACACTTAAATTTTAGTTATAAAAGATTAACAGAGGTAAATAGTGAAAAAGGAATTTAAAGAGATTTTTTTTAAATAACTTAATAATCAAATTTGATTTAATATGGAACCTTAAATCTAACCTAGGAATTTTAATAAAGGTTATTTCCTAAAATGAGTATGTTGTATAATAAATAATGGTCTTTGAATAGATAAAATAAAATACATTTGAAATAGACATTTTGTAATAAAGTTTATTTAACTTGAATTCATAGTTTAATTGATGTCTAAATGAATAAATGTGTAAAGAAATTTGATTGTTATATTTGCTATATAAATATTTTATTTATGAAATAGATATGTCTTGAAAAATGAATGATTATAATTTAAATAGTTAAAATGTATTTTAACATCACTAAAAATTGATAATTGAGAATTTGGTTTTCAAATGGAATTTTAAGTGTAACTTATTAAAGGAATATCTATTTGGGAAATGGGTATTTTAAATAAAGTGTTAGGGTATGTGTTAAATTAAGAGCTAAGTAAAATAGTGAGCTTTTGACTTAATAAACGAAGTATAGTTTAAATTGGATATTCCATTCATAAAAGTTTGTTTTAATATGTCATAAGTTAAATGATATCTAAATGAATATTTTTGAAATTAAACTGATTTGAAATATTAATATATCTACTGTAGCATTTTATAAGTGCTGCTGTTTTGAAAATACAATGTTTTGGAAATTTTTATAATTGAATGGACTTAGAAATGTTACAACTTTTAAATGAATTAAAATATTTTAAATAAAGATTATTTTTAAAAGGTGTTATGATTTTCTAAGTATTTTTTTTTTTTAAAGAATAACATTTCCAAAGTGTTATGATTTTAGTAGTGTGATTTCCAAATGATAAACATCCCTAAATTATTATGATTTCAAAGCATTATGGTTTCAAATTTATTATCTTATTTTGTTTTTCAAACTACCTTTTGGTTGTCCTTATTTTCCCTCATCTTGCTATAGACTGGTATAAGCATCTTTCTATAATCTTTCTATTTAGAAATCTTTCTGTAATCTTTGATAATCTTTGTTACTCATCTGGATCTGAACACTGTTTTTCCATTCATAGACCGTCGGTCAAGTGAAAGGGGTGATTCAGACTCTAGAGGATCTTGTTCGTGCTTGTATTCTTGATTTGATCACCTCCATCTTGTTAAACTTACCTATAACAATAATTATCAGGTGTAATTCCAATCTTCTTATCATCTTGTCTTAATTCTATGTCATTCTATCTTTTTCTGTGCTTTCCCGTACCTCGTTCCTTTTCGGGGACGAAAAGTTTTGAGTGGGAGAGAGTGTAACAACCCTGTATTTTACAAATATTTTTTAAATTGATTTTTCCAGATTCAAAAGCTTTATTTATGAAAAAGAATAAATTTTGTTATTTTAAGTATAAACTTTGATTTTGATGTGGATTAGAATTCCAAATGTGACTAAATTTAATATTTCCAGAAAATGTGAATTTTGGTCAATAGTCAAACTTTGACTTTTAAATTTAAATTTTAAATATTTTAAATTATAAATTTTATCTTTTATTATGAAAATATATTTAATAACATGAATACTGCTTTTCGTTTCGCTGGAAACGGAGTTAAAATGTAAAAGTTATGTACATTTCAATTTTTAGTATAATTTGTTTTATTGTGCAATTTTGCCTAATTTAAATTTTATAAATCATATTTTCTTTCTTATATTTTGTTTTAATATGTTTTAATATGTTATTTTATGTATATTTTTATCTTTTTATATTTTTAAATGATAATAGAATTTTTCCAAAATTTACTGTATTTATTTTTCATTTTTAAAGGCTGTTTTCTTATTTTCTGCTATTTTCTTCATTAAAATTATATTTAAATTAAATTTTATATATTTATTTTGTGAATGTATTTTTATTTTATGTTATTATTTATGTTTAAAAATATATTACAAGCTCATATGAATTTTCTAAAGTTTATACCATTTATTTTCAAATTTTCTAGCTTAGTTGACAATTTTTGCTATTTTCTTGATTTAATTATTTATAATTAATATTTATTTATTTATATATTTTTTATTTGTTACATTTTCGAATTTTAACTGAAATTATATGTATTTCCAGATATTTAAACTTATTAAAAATAAATAGAGGAAATTTGAAAAGTTTTAAACTCTTGAAACTCCTAAGGCTTTCCATCTCCCGACCTTTCATTTTCCCAACTATTCTCTTAATTGTTTTGGGCGTGCAATCTACTCATTTCAGCTGCATTTTTTTTTCACTTTCAGGAAATTAATTTCTCCTCCTCTCACAAAAAAATCACGGCTATTCTCCTTGTGAAGCTTAGGTAAAAAATTATATCTTCTTCTTGTCTTTTTATGATTTTCTACTTGAATTTGCACATGCTCTCCACCTTCATAGCTGTATTCCCCTTCCTCCAAGCTGTGGCTGACCACCACCACCACTTTTCTCTGACCATCACACAGCCTAACACCTCTTCTCCTCAGGCCAAGCCAAGCCATGATGAAGATCATCACAAAAATCCATCTAAACTTGCACAAAACTCCAAAATAATGCACTAGTCACCACTATTACTTCACCACCTTCATCCACCACCTTGGCCACCACTATAGGCCGCCACCACCACCTTTTCCAGACATCCCCACACCCCTCCATCTACTGTCCAGACCTGAACCATGCAAGGGCCGAGCCCCACTTTCCTTTGGATGAGCCAAAAATGCACCAAAACTCCACTGTCAAGCCTAGACCCCTTGTATTCTCATGCTTGTAACCTCCACCTTGCTCTTGCCCTGTAGCCATGCCTTTTTAGGCCAAACCAGACCCAAACCATGTCCAAACCTGAACCAAAATATTCCCTAAGTCATGCTAGCAAGTGTAGAAAGCAAGGCAAAAACATTCATTCCTTTGTTGTCTCTTATCTTCATTTTTTCAACATTGTTTGTGTTAAATATTTATGTATATATTATCTTGTTTTGGTTATTGTTTACAAGATAAATATCAAGGCTCTATATTCATTCAAATCAAAAGTCATGCTGTATCGTGTTTGTCGTGCTTTATGGAATCTATTCTGTGTGTTTTGATCGCTAACTCCAGCATAAAAAGGTGAGTAATTCTCACCAGACAATGTGTACTTATATAACTAGTAAACTGACACCATTTGAACCTGTAAAATTATATCATCCTGTTATAACTGTTATATATGCTTATATTATTATCATATGATGTTCACACCTGTTATTACACCTGTTATATCATATGTTACTGTTATATCATGCTATTTTATTATTTTTATCAGTTTGTCACACTGCAAGTTCCCTGTAGACTAGAATCACTATGGGTTGAAATGATACATACCCGAACGGACTTTAGAATAGGGAAAAATCATTATGGGCTGAAATGATAGGCCTGAATGGTTTTTATTTAATTTATTTTAACTTGGGATTGCGGGTTTGAAATGATAGAACCCGGATTTTTCTTTTTTTAACTGCGGATTGAAATGATACATATCCGTATCACTTGACCTAGGTTAGAAAATTATATACAGGCCCGTGGTTATTTTATAAAGTTTGGATATTTTTAAGTATTTTAAAAATTATAAATTTATGAAATTTGATTTAAATAGATTTTGAAATGTTTAAAATAAAGAAATTATGATTTTTTCTATGTGTTAAAAATGTAATTAATGAATGGTTTAACTGGATTTTTGAAATATAACTTAAGTTGGAAATTTGGAATTTTGGTTAAAAATGATATTTAAGTTATATAAATAAAATGGATATTAAATTTTATTTGGAAATGGTAAATATGATAATTTGATAAAATTTGAATTTAAGTGATTTATTAAAGTATTATTGATTTTTATATGAATTTAAGTGGTTAAATAAATGAATGTTTAAAAGTGATCTTTTAAAATATAACTTGACTAGGAAATGTGAAATTTGGTTTTAATTAAAGGTTTAAGTTAATCAAATAAAATTGGAAATTTTGTTAAATTGTGAAATGGTAATTTAAATTTGAAGTGTTAAGTCTATTTGTTGAAATGTGAAGAATTGGAACCTTTACAGTTAAACTTATTAAGTAAATTATTGAAATTTGGATTTAATTATAAGAAATTTATTGTGAAAAAGATATATGTTAAATGATATGTAAATGAACATTTTAAATGTTAAAATATGTTTTTTAAAATGTTTGTGTTTTAAATTAAAGTTATTTAATTGCTGGAAATACACTAACACCTGAAATCTACTTTTAATAGCATTCAGAAATGCTATAGATTCTGTTTTGAACTAAAATTGTGTAAAAAGAGCTATTACAGCATTTCTGAAATGCTGTAGTTGCTGTAATTGAACTTATAGGCTAATATTGAACTCAGGCATATTATAGCATTCTCTGGAAATGCTATAATGGTCTGCAGTCTTTGCTGAAACCAAATTTAACCCTTGTTTTGAAATCTGAACTACCGCAGCACTTCTGAAATGCTGTCTTTTCTGTTTTTGAACTATAATTCAACTAAAACTGAGTTTTAACAGCAGTTTTAAGTGCTGTCTTTGCTGAATTAAAAATGTTTTCAAATATAACTTATAGCAGTTGTTTTTAAATGCCGTGGAAAGCTGAAATTTTAATAATTATGGTTTTTAACTTAGTAAACGAACTCAGAATGGTTTGAAACTTTGGAAATTGAATACTTGAATTGAAAGAATAATAATTACACTTTTAAAGGGTTTAAATGAAGTAATTTAATGGAAATATGAATTAATTAAAAGGTGGTTTGAATTGAAAATGAATGAATGTTATCTTTGAATTTAAAGGGGTATTTAAGATAAGATATTTTGATATATTAGAATGATTTGAAATGAAGCTTTGGAAAGATAAGATAATTTGATATATTAAAATGATTTGAAATAACGCTTTGGAAAGATAAGATATTTTGATATATTAAAATGATTTGAAATGAAGTTTTGAAAAGATATGATATTTTGATATATTGAAATGATTTGAAATGAAGTTTTGGAAAGATATGATATTTTAATATATGGAAATGGTTTGGAATTGATTTAATCTTTATTTTGATAAAGATATGGTTTGAAATGATATTTTATTTTGAAGTAAAGTATTGTTTTTAAAAGTTATAACCACGGGTTATAATAACGATTGGTTGGCAAAGAGACCGGGATCGGATATGGACATACTCTCTGTCAATACCGAAAACCACTTTGACAACCGTGTACGCGGTGGAGATTCCAGAATGAAGTAGGATGGTGGCGACGTTCTTAAGGTATGTTACGTGGACCCAACTCCCGTGAGTTGGCATAAGGTGGCTAAAACAGGAGCGATCTCGGACCAGTGAGGTAGCACCTCTTCTCGGACACATTTCTTCGATATTATACTCTTACTTGTGATTGATTAGATGGCCATCCTCTGATTTGGGAGTGTTGTTCGAGGTGGAACGGTAGTGGCTGCTATGCGTATCCATCAGTCTGTGTGCGTAATTGGTATATCTACCCTGGCATTGCCTAGTTGTGCCGTGTCACCTACCATATCGAGCTTTACTACGATTATGATTTTAAGATCCGACCGCGTTAAGGTTCTCCATCCCCTTAACGCTATTTTCTATATGATTATACTTTACTTATTTAGACACTATTATAATATCGAATATTACTACATAGTAGATATTTTAACGGATCCTTAGAGGATGGGCGGTCCCAAGCATCTTCTAAGTTACTTGTACCCTTATTACAGTTCGCTTGAGTTGGTTTACATTATATAAGTATATATTGTCTTGACTCGAGTGTTTTGTGTTTTGCTTTACGCTCGGGTCAGCCTGAGTTATTCACAGATTTGGATTTCCACTCGCTTGGAGATTTGAATCGCTGGAGATTATCTGCTTGTCTTGTCCTATCTATTTCAGTTCCGTTGTTCTACTCAGCTTGTACTTGGTTATTTTATTGAGACTTTTGTTGTACTCTATTTCTTCTGTTGTATCTTATGTAACTCTGACATATTTAGATAGTAGCTTCATGAACTACTATTTCTTTTACTTCCGCTGCATTATTTTACTCTGTGTCTGTGATCTGTGATTATATTTATTTACTGTATATTCTGAGATTTGCCAAATTTTATTTACAACGCGATATTTTGGGCAATTCAACTCCGGCATGTGTGTCTGCCTATGCACTTATAATGGATGCGAATGGTTGAAAATATCGGGTTGTTACAATTTCCAAATTATACAAATGTCCAAACTAATCCCATTTATGCCTAACACACCAAAATGTGTATAGAACAAATGTACATATGTATTCCCATAGTTTTTCCATAATTTATCCAATCTATCCAATTTAACATATGTCGGTTATAAGGAATTTCAAAGAACGTTTATAACGACAATATTATTTCTAAGATATATAATGCACTATTACTTTTCACCAAGCAATATCAAATATGTAAACAAGTAGCCTAGGCCACGATGCATATTATAGATGATTAACTGAGATATTATACTCAATAATAATGCTATTATTTGTTTTACAAAATAAGGCGGGGTCCAAAAGTAATAACTTGTAGTTCGTTATACAATTTACACTTTTAATACAACAACAATTATATATACAATAATTGTACAATCGACTGGTAAGTAAAACTCACCAAAGCTCTAGTTAACGCTTTTGCGTTTCCTAATAGTCCAAAATCGAAGGCCGTTCGATTTTGACTAAAATTCCAATGAACTCTAACCGTAACGAATCCAACTCCATTAAGTAGATAATCCCGATACGAATGCAACGGCGAAAACGGCGCCTTGATCGGACCTCGTATGAATAAGATACGATCGTTAGCACATCACGAGATTAATTAAATATTAGTTAACATAATTAATTAAGTAATTAGGTCAATCACCTCCTTCCCAAACCAAGGCACATGAACCCATACCCTAACGCCACTTTATGCACATGCCGCCGCCGCCGCCACAAGCATTCGGCCGTCGCCGCACCTTAATAGCCGAACAACCCGACCCAATTGCCCCCACGCCATCGGTCTCGCCTCCAATAGTGCCTCCGTTCATGAGAACAAACCTAAAAACTGCCCCCACTTTGAACCAAGATCTGCACCGCCCCGTGCCTCCTTAAGTCGATCCATCACTGCCGATGGACTCCCCTTGGCCCGTCACTCCACTTTGATGTTGGACACTTCCTCTAATTTGGCTCCGATCACCACGGATAATCAAGGCCGTTAGATCGTGACGACTAGGTTAAGGTTTAAGGAAAGAGAGAGAGGTGAGGTCCTTATATAGAAGATTTAAAACACTATTAACCCCCCTAAAATTTTGGAACTCCAAATGAGGCGTGCTCACTGGCATTCCTAGCTAATTACTCTCATTACGAACACAATGAAACTAGTATTAGGACTTAATTCAATCATATGTAGAAGTTAGCTTTTAAAATCAAATTATATTATATTAAAATTCCTGAAATTAATTGTTATGTGTTTCAAGCTCACATGACCACAGAGTACGTCCGATCGTCATGAAACTCGACGGCGTATAATAATTCATTATTCCGGATTCAATGACACTAGTTTCGTCAAAATCCAAGATAGTGCCCCGAGATGACAATTTCACTCGTTAATTAAAACGAATAATTATTAAAACCATTTTTAATCACTTTTAACCCTAAATTAAAAGTTTACTTTCATCATTCTTATTTAAACAGAATTTAAATAAGCTTTCGAAATTATTTTATTCGAATTAAATCCAAGATTCAATTATTAAATAATTCCAATATTTAATTATGAACTGTTCAAAAGTACATGCCATTACATATAATTAACACAAAGTATATGATATCGAAATATTTATTTTGTTAAAAAATTTAATCGAGAGCCTTTTTTATTTCCTAAAACAAAATACCTTTATTTACTTGATATTTTCTTTAGGTAGATATACAGACATACATTTTAAACTTATAAACAATGTTTGAAATGAATTAAATAATGTGTTATATATATAGATTAATTTTTTTTAATTACTAGCCAAAAGAATATATATATACATATAAATTTTTTAAATAACAAGTCATAATGACGATACAATACATACAAATCAACTATTAAATTTAGTCCTAATATAAAGTTAACAAGCTGTAACATATAAGAAAAAGGTGATGTGTATATAATAGAGATGACATATAATTATCAATATATATATATATATTGTAACAACCCGCTTTTCTGTACAATTCAATCTGACAATAAATCACTTATGTCCAACCCAAATCGAATGGAAACATGGATAGTTAAGGGAAAGAAAGAAGAAGAGAAGAGAAGAAAGAAATTAAAACAACACAGAATCTCACAATCGCAGCGGAACAATATATAATATAATATCAATGATCTTTACAAAAGAGAATCTTTTATATACATACATCCATCAAAGTACAACAACAATCACAATTATCAGCCTGGACAGTTATAACATCCCATCCTTCCAATTTCTGATAATTTCCGTAACAAAGCAGCGGAAAATAAACATATATGAGAATACGACTTGAAGACCTCCAACTCGTCTCCTTAGCTCCAATGCATCCAAAGCAATCTGTAAATATGCTCGGTTTGGCCTGAGCATTATAATAAAATAACACCCAAGTCAATCTGGAAAACCGGTGTGGGAAAATACACCCAACTGGACTTTTAAAGTTATAAAAACCTTTCAAAAATCAAAAGTATCTCGTAAGACCACGCCGCACATAAACACGAATGAGTTTTTACCTTACGATAACCAAAACATTTCATATGAAATCCTTTGGTATTATAATAGTGTCTAATATACAATTACTTATTAATCATAGCCGAAATTGTTACATTAATTAAATTCCAGCATACTAGGTTCTACAACCAAAACCGAAGGCTTGTATTGGATAATGGATTCCAATTATGGAAGGGTAAAGGTATACCCACCGAATCCGTACACCTCTAGATTAAGTGTACAGGAGGCTACAACACGTTGCACCTCTGCTACTCGGGACCAGCACTACCCCCTTCTCTAGTAGCACCGAATATGATCACTCCTTGGTTGCAATCAACAACCACACAATGGGATCCCGAAGCATACATGAATATTGCTCTAGATTTGGGATGATCATACATTACTGGGGCGCGACCTACTTAGCCCTGCCGCATGTCCCTGCTCTATTCATTTTTCGGGTGTGAGGCTCGAAGTGGCCACGCTCTTACCATTTCCTCCTGGCAAACCATCTTGGAATGCCAATATTGGCCTCCAGGCAACCAATGCAATACCAGCAATCATCCATACAAGTTCGTTCTAGGACTGAACGAAATGCTTGAGAACTCCGTCTCCAATTCCATCATTTTCAAGATGTCTTTACTTCGAACGCTTGAGTTGGATCGAAATGGTTTTCGGATAACATATCCGATCTCGGTCACTTCGAAACAACATTCGACAATATCCAATAAACTCAACTCCGGTTCTTTAGGAAATAAACAGTCAAAGATAAAAACGGAGATCACCTCCTAACTGTTAGTGGACGGATTTCCTTATCATTGTCCTAGAAGAACGAAACAAGATTTACATGCATAGTACATCATCATCAGAGATGGCTATGCCACATAACTCGGTGCTTCTTCTAGATATTTTCGATGGTCGATTATTTTTATTGTTTTTGTTTGCCCAGGCTCAGAATTCTGTTTGAAATTCCTTACCATTTGATTTAGTTTTGTTAGGACTTAGTTTACAAACAAAAATTGTTTGTTTTAGCATAGACTAATGTAAAAAAAAATTTAATTAAGTCAAAATTTAAGCCTGAGTGTCTCTGAAAGATTAAAAACATCAATGCATGTTAAAAGAAAGTAAAACTCAAACTTTTTACTTTATAAATTCAGGTTTAGCTTTGACGAGTAATCTGGAGGAGCAATGGAGCAGGAGGCTTCGGCGTTGTAGATATAGATAGTAGTTTTCCGCTGTGTTGATCTTTGTATTGATCTGTATTGTGTTGGGATGTAATAACTAGACAGATGTTTATAACTGTCTAGTATGTGATGTGTAATCTGTGTAACTCTGATAGATGATGTATATGATACTATGTAATATTTATGTGATATATTATATTTCGTTTCGTTTCCGCTGTGAGTATCTGTTGTTGTTTTCTTTTCTCTTCTTCTCTTTTCTATTTCTCACCCCTTTCTTTCTTTCTGTCGATGCGATTTTCCGGGAGTGGAAAGCCGGGTCGTCACACGTGATAACAAACATTCAATCAGGGATTTAATTCCATAGGGAAAACCAACATTTAGTTAAGCATCAAGCAACACTAAGCCTTCTTAATTAATATTTTCATTAATTAAAACCATCTTGTAAATACTTGCATCAAAATACTTTTACAAAGATATATTCACAACCCTTATATTTTCAATACTTAGAAAATATCCATATACTTATTCAATGGTATAAGTATATTTGCCAAACACCGAGAAAGATCTCATTTTTACCAAATTCTATATAAACTCCATTATAAATTTCTAAAACCCTTTATAAATTATTTCTCATGTCATTTCCAACTCAAGTCATTTCCAAACCCTTATAAAACCACGCAATTATTTATAAATTCTTTTTATAAATTTGTAAACCCATTTCTAAAATTCGTTATAAATATCCATCTATTTATAAACCTCTTTATCTTGTAATTAATCTCCCTTTAAATCTTCAAACCATTTTATAAGCTCTTCTTACAAAAATCCAAGTCCGTTTACAAAACTCTATTTATGAATCTTGAAACCAACATAAATAAATAATAATTATTAACTTTTAACCTCTTAAAAATACAAACCATTATGGATAATACAATCGTTAATCTTTACCATATAAATAATAATAATAATAAACTACCAAGATATTATTAATAATCATTATTATTAATTCCAAAACTATATTAATAATTTAAATAATTAACCTTTCAAAATTATTTAAATATTTATAAACAACTTTAAGCAATATTAATATGAATAACCAACTTTAAAACAATATATATATATTTCTTTGGTAAAAATCGATTCTTAAATCTTCAACCTAGTCATTTCCATATTTATAAAACTATGTTTAAGAATATCTTTCCATTTTATAAAAACTTCCTTTCATAAAACCCATTTATTTATGAATTCCATTTATAACTTTATTTCCTTTATGAATCTCACTTATTCGTAAATCTCGTTTAAAAACATCAATCACCATCTGTTTTAATGTTACTTCCATATGGATAAATTCCTTTTATAACCCCTGTCTATTTATAAAAATATTGTTTAACATTCCAAATTTATCCTCGCCTTCAATTTCAAAATATAGTCAACTATTTCTAAAATATCATTCCGTATCTTATAATAAATCCACCTTTTGATTTATTTCTCAAATTTATTAAACAATAATAGTTTCTTTTAATTTATAAATCCCATTATAAATTCATACTTTTATTAACAAATTACGATTTTACAAATCTTCACTTCATTTGTAAAATATTACTTATCACATTTACAAAGTCTCACATTTGTAATCTTTCGTATATGTACACATATACATATACATACATACATACATATATATATATATATATATATATATATATATATATATATATATATATTGCTTTACATAAAATGGTTAATAAATATTAATATCAAAATATTTCTATTTTCCATTAAAACATAACCCCTTTATTATAAAAGACAGACTTATTTCAAGATTTTATGAAACTATTAACTTATGATATCAAAAAAATCATACCTTCGATTTTAAAATATATTACTTGTTCAAATAATTCAAGACTTATTATTTAAGCATATATAATTTTCAAAATCGCTTTGAAATCCCCTTTAAAATCAAATCGCTATTTTATAGTATTTTAAAATACCAAAAATGAGGCCCGGTGCTGCTAAAGCACAAATTAAGCAAATCATATCAATGTCATCAATATGGCATTCAATAAGTCATATATCACTATATATATGAAAAGTAAAATCAACAGTGTGAGGAATCAATTTGGATCCCTCCAACCTGTCCACATGCATCACACATAGTATATAATCATGAAAATAAGTCAACCTCTTAAAGACGGGATTCATATACAAAGGGTCATCCGCTCTTACTCATGAACGTAATAGGGTCTCATTTGCTCTAATAGGCAGGAATATATCTAATCCAACTAATAATAATTATTAAATTATCCAAACAGTCAATAACTATCAAGAATGAATATCCAAACATCCAATAAATAATTTTATTGAATATAATATTTTCTGATTTACCAAAAAGGTGAGATTAACTCACTGTGCTTTTTTTGTTTCGTCCAAATGTTCCGTTTTGGACTAAAACCGAATGGCCATTCAATTTTAGCCTAAATTTTTGTAACACCCCTAATTTTAATAATATTATTTAGGAGATTTAATTAGATAATTAAATAGAATAATGTGAATATTAGAGTGATAAGGGGATTGAGATTTGAGAACTTAATTAGATGTCGTGCTTAATTTAAAAAAATAAAGAATGGGTTTATCGAATTGATTTATTAGAGAATTAATAAGAAATTAAGACAAGGGCATTATGGGTAATAGCCGCACCCATAATCCCATTACCCTTAAAACCTTGTTCCCATTTCTCTACACGTTCATATTTCAAAATTTCAAAACATAAAACCAAAAAGCTCAAGACGGCCATAACCTGGGGAAAGAAAAGGGGAAAATCAGCTAAGAAAATCAAGCAAGGAGGATCAATCTAAATCAAATCTCAAGTCCTTATCCAAATCAAGGTGAATAATAATCAAAACCATCTCTATTTTTGTTTTTAAAGAGTATTTGATTTTGGGTTTTATGTTTAAAACCTTTATAATGATTTTAATGATGATATGCTTGGATTTCATAATATGTTTGATTTAAACAAGTATGATCTATGAATATTTACCTCGATTTTAAGTCTAAAATCGTGTGATTGTGTTTCAAATGCTACGAGGAATTAATATGTTACGTAAAACATTATTTTGGAGATGGGTTTTAATTTTCATAATTATCCAAGCTATGGATGATTTATTATGAATTTTCAAAGGAAAATACAAATAATTGGGTTTAGAAAATAATTTCAGTAATTATATAAACAAATTTGGGTCCAAAATTTATATATGTTAGATACATACTAAAAGTGTATTTCTATGGTTTTTGGGGATTTTTCCTAATAAATTTACTATGGAAATTAAATTAATTTAGTTGGAGGACTTATATGTTTTAATTGTTTTGATTAAGGGAAGGGCTTCTTTGCTAATTGTTTTTAATTAAATCTGAAATAAATTTGGTAGTAGTTTCGGAAAATATTTTTGTAAAGTTTATGGCAACCAATTGAAGTTCTACAAATAGGCAAGTTAGTTGAAAAGCATTTACCTAAAAAGGCAATAATACAGCTTTTGTTCAAAAGCATGGTTTCGCCACTTCCAGTGGTAACCTTTCGACCACGTACCTTCGCCCCCATCTAAGTCGAAACCAATACACATGGTACTGATACGTAGTGGATAGGAGAAAGGCAGAAGGTATGGAGTCGAAATGGTGCTTTCGAAGGGGTCGAGACCAATTTAAATAGCTTTCGAAGGTCCTTTGTTTTACTATACAAAGAAATGCTGCTTGCCTTGATTTGAAAGAATGCGTTCGAAAGGGTTTGCTTTAATATAGCTTTCGAAGGGGTTGCCGCCTTCTTGTTTCGAAGAGGTATCTTTCGAATGAGTTACCTTGTTTATATAATAAAGCTTTCGAAAGGGTAGATTGAACCCAATCGAAACCATTTTGCCATCTTTATACCTTTCGAAGGGGTTGATGTTATCAACAAGTTCGAAAGGTAGCTTTTATTTTATAAAAATACCAAGCCGCTTCCCAATGCTTTCGAAAGGGCTCTAGTAGCCACTTATACTAAAGGTTTCGAAGGCAATGGCTTCGAAAGTGATTTCGACGCTATCCTTCATGCTGGTTTACTTAAAGACTAATGCTTTCGAAGGGATGGTTCCGAAGCCATCTATTTTTTTCCCCAAACTCTTTTTAATGGTTTCGAAAGGGGGTACTTTCGTTTGTATTCACTTTGACCCAAAAGATATGTTTAAGATTAAACCCAATGGCTTCGAAAGGGGTACTTTCAATGATTTCGAAAGAGGTACTTTCAATTGGTTTCGAAGCTGTGCTTTTATAAATAAGCAAGTGATGCTTTAATACTTTCGAAAGGTATGTTTTGATAGTTTCGAAAGATATGTTTTAAAGTTTTCGAAAGGCATATGCTTAGTGTTTTGAAAAGAAGATTTGAATGCTTTCGAAAGAGGTTTTTAATGGTTTCGAAAGTAAAGGTCTAAGGTTTCGAAAGCTTTAGTTTTCAAAACAAAGAACCCAATTCCATTTTTAAAGGAAAAACCCGTGGCACTATAAAAGAGTTTTTAAATAGCTTTTAAATTTGGTGTTTTTGAAGAAGCTTTCCTTGACAAAATAATAGGTTAAAGGGATTAACCATGTTTCAAGTGAAAATGATTTCAAGGATATTAAACCATAAATGTTGGTATTATTTATGTGTATATGCTTCTTCTATAAATATATTCACCAAGAAATGGACCCATAACTGTATTTTGGTAAGGGCAGAATAACCAGGTAGGTTGACCCAGTGGTGAATATAAGTTAAGTAACTCCCGAATGAATAGAGTTGCATCCAGGAGGTCAGGTAGACCAGAATATAGGATGCCTAAAGACTAATTAAGAAGTTGTCAGTTTTGACAGGTTCATAGTGAACCCATGAAAACTATGTTTAAAGATAGTTATTGGCAGGGGCCAACAGGTTTGTAGTGAACTGATGAAAACTATATTCGGATTAAGTTATTAACAGAAGTAAATAGGTTCATAGTCAACCCATGAAAACTATGATATGAGAGAAGTTATTGGAGATACCAATAGGTTCTGGGAGAACCCATGAAATAATTAAATGAAGTTATTGGCAGGGGCTAATAGGTTCTTAGTGATCCCATGAAAACTATGAGACCAGACAGATAGTCCATAAACTTTAAATACGTTATTAGTCAGCCTATGAAAACTAATAGGTTAGTAGTGACCCTCGAACTATAACTGAGACAGATAGTCAAATGAATGGGGATGGGAAATCCAGCATAATTTACTTGTTTGCATATCATCATAATATTTTAAATTGCTATGTTTTAACTATTGTGGATGCAGGAGCATAATATATGGTTATTATAAATTTTTGGATAGGATATTAGTAAGGGGAAAACCCGTTCCGCTAAGCGGCGTGGTCTCTAGATATATAAATGGTTTGAGATGGGAGGTTATTATTCATATCAGGCTTTATGTCTGACTCGAAGTTTATGTTTTCTCCTTAAACTCTCGGGTGCTCAATTAATTTTAAGTAGTTTGAGAGTTGAGATTTTCAAGTTCTACTTAGACGAATAAGCTTTCGGAGACATGCAGAAGGCAAGCTAGCTGGTAGAAGTTCTTTTCTATTTTGATTTCGTTGTTTTTTTGTAAAGGCAAAGTTGTTTAATTGCTATATCTAGACTCTGATCATCCAATGGGGGCATCTTCATATGTCGCTCTTGGCGTATGTTATAATAATTATATTTTCTCTAAACATGGTTCTCGAATCGGGGATTATGTAATGAATTTGAAATGATTTGAAATGGATGAGAAAGTTGTTTAATGATTTTAAAAAATTTCCATATCCATGTGTTTCTGTTATATCAATGCATCTAACATTACCGTATTTGGTCGCCGCCGAGAATTAATAACTATGGATAACTGCAGTATCCGTAGCCGTTAGTTTTAGGCCTCCAAGTGGGGGATGTTACAATTTTCAATTGCTCCAAATCCACCCAAACCAACTCCATTGCGAAGCCTGCATTGTCCCGAGCGCAACGCAAAAAGTTTCACCTAGATCGGACCTCGTATGAGAGAGTTATTCAATTTTTAACTTATCGATATTTAAAATTAATAATTAATTACACAATTCATTTAAAATTTACAATTATACTCTTCTTCCCCAAATTTTGAAATGCCGCCTTCAGTACTCCCTCCCTCATTGCCGACCACGTCTTCCCTTCGTTCGTCCACGACTTTGCACGAAACCGCTCGAGACCTTCACTGAACCTCTCCTTATCGCGAGCTCTATCACGTCAACCCATAAAAATCCAACCCGAGCCACTTCAGGAAATCGCGAAATCACCCTCTCCAACCTGCTATCCACCCGCGTCGCAACACCCTACATAGGGTCAGGGACCACCATGTTTTCGCCGTTGGAGCCAAACTCCACCACAACAATGAATTCAAGCTTCAATTTCTCAAATACCCATCCAACGACCCAAAAATCAAAGCCCTAATCTACACTTTGCTCATGCTCTTTCACTGTAGAATTGTGGAACCATGAATTTTGCAGCCGCACCCCTCAAGGAGCATGTGACTCGGAGCTGCAACTCTAATCTACTATGATATCACATCCTCTACATATATATCAGTTGCAATCATTATACTTATCCTTTAATTCATCTCATCAGTATACAAGTGTAAACGAAATAAAAATTTGAGTTTTAAAAAGTTCCTTAAAAAAAAACCAGTATTGATTTTTTTAAAGACAAAATCATTCTCAATAATAATAAAAATAGTAATGAACTAATTTAGCTTCTTTGGACACCTTTACTAATGACACATTTGATACTTCACTATTATTAAGATATTAGCCTTGAATAAGAATTCTTATCATGTGATTGGATTTTGTTATACCTTCTATTATTTCTCACTCGGTTTTAACTATAATATTGCTCGTTATATTTTTTTATTAGATTAGTATATTTTTATCTCGCATATATATGTATATAAATATGTGTGTGTGTGTGTATACATATAAATATATATATATATATGTAAATATATATATATATATGTATGTATTGGTCTTACACTTTTTGTATAGTCTTTTTTGCAGCTTTAGATATGGTTGTTGGACTGGATGGATTCAGGTGATTTTGGTGATATGATCACTCATCTTATTTAATAGATTATAGTGTTGTATTATTTTATTGTGGACCTTAGCTCTCTAGGATTGGGGTTTTTTTTATCTTTATTTCGCATTATACGGGTTGGGTATTGCTACCCAGTAGCTCCATTTTTTAGTGTAGAATAAAATACATGAGTGCTCTCCTCTTTTAATAGAGGACCACTCATTTTTCTCAAAAAAAGTGTAAACGAGGTATCCATTAATACGCAGGCTTATTCATTTTATTAACTCTGAGTCGACACGAAGGGCTTACCGTTTCTTTTACCCACATCCCCTCGATCGGTCTTTATTAGATTCAGCCTCGAGCCAATATCACGGCATTTTTCATCATCCATATATTCATCGACTAGAAGTTGCGAGTGCCCTACATGATCCATTAGTTGCACAATCTTCTCTTTTCCTCGTTGGCTCTTTCCCTCATTGTGTTGTAATCATCATCCCGACTCATCTTGTATTCATCAATATGATTACCATCATCGCCCTCGTTTGCACTGTGCATGCCTCATGGTTGTGTCTGTGCAAAAGATCATTTGGACAATAAGTGAAGAGGGGTTAGGTCATCATGATTTAGGTTGCGACCTCAAATCCGTCCAATATGATGGATTCTAGCATCAAGCAGCATATGGCGTACAGATCAAATTATTAAAGTAATTATTCACATCGACCACACTAATGACATTACCCCCTAAATGTCGTTTATATCCCATGTATTTACGGGGTTTAGATACTCGTCTCACATAGCATATCATAAGTGCATTATTATCACATCAATATAATCATGGGATATAATTAAACTTGCATATTCCTATCATGATGACACATATATCAAATATACATGTATTTAAAAATCAAATAAGCATTCCAAAGCAACCATAGTCGTACAAAGCACACAATTCATCCTATTCACTTGCAATTCATTCATAACATACTCGACAATTTATTAAACACTCAGTATACTTCACATATCAAACATAGCCAAGTATTATTCAATCCATTCAAATCCAAATCAAGCAAGTTTTCAATCACTTAACCTAACATGAGTATACTTGCATATATGCTTGTCAATGGGTCAAGTTCGGTCCGGGCATCTTAAAAACCAGACCCGAGCTCGATTACAAAAATCAAAACCCGAGCCCGATTACAATAATCAAAACCCAAGCCCGACCCAAACTCGCATAGTACTTCAAAACCAATACTCGAGCCCAGTTTGTCAGGCTTTTCAAAGCCTACTGGATAATACCAGTATACCGAACTTATAATATTTATATAAAAATCATACTTTAAACTTATCTATACACAAACAATGTTAACAGACAAATTGTATGGTGGTGTAGTCAAGTTCACAACAAAAGTAAGCAAGAACATCTACATGCAAACAAACAAAATGGTAAATAAATAACATAAACACTCATGTTTTGATACTACGAAAACCTAATAATCGGGTCGGATCCAAAGCGGACCGGGTTTTGATAAAATCGTGTCTGACCCTAATATCAACAGGGTTGACCTGGATAGTTAGGGCGAAACTTATGCCCGTATTAAACAAGGCGGATTTAAGCCAGGCTCGGACCGGAACCCATCCCATTGACTGGCCTACTTGCATGGCATGGGTGAGTAATTTAGATTCAGTTACTTATAACAAAATCAAACATTACTTTTAATCACCTAAAATATATCCAAATAAAACAATCCATCTTTATATTCATTATTTATAAAATAAATAGATATTTGGTATTCCTTTTTTAAAATCACATTCTTGGCCATTTAACCAACCAAGTATTAATCGAATCAAATCCTTATTCATTTGCTTTTCCTAATATATGCATACTCATTTCATTTCATTGCAAAGCTCTCAGGTTCACATACATCGATATAATGAATGTAAATTCATTCATAAAAATTCATATGAAAATGAATTAAATCTCATTTATAGAATCATATATAAAAAAGAATTGAAATCCATTTATAAAACCATATAAAATGTTATAATTAAGTTCAAAATAAAATCTTCCCCACAAAGCGTTCAAGGTTTAATTCAAACCAAACTCACTAAATTATATTTGAACTTCATTTCATTTCAATTGTAATTCAAGTATTTTAAAAAAAAACCGATTTTTTCCTTCTTATTATTATAATTTTAAATCCTGATTTAATATTTCAAAACTACACAAAATGCATTCGAATTAATTCCAAGAATCAAAATTACCATTATTTCAGTCTCCATCAAAATCAAGTGCGTACTTCACTTTGTAGTTCTTCATCAATATTTGCAAAATATTTTAAACAAGTTCAAAGTAATATTTAAAATAAAATTTGATATTTCTTAGCCTCCAAAATGCTTTCAAAACCATTCATTCTTTTATTACATCCAAAACCTAAAATACATAAATAGATTCAATGCATACAACTCATTATAAGTATCCATAATCCTCATTTCGATTGAACTACCCTCCTATAATTCACATAGGTTCATTTTCAAGCTCTTAAGCAATCATAATAGCACTCTAATTCAATGATCTTCAAATGAAAGTATATGAAAATCAATTTATATTCAAATAATCATGTCATGCTTCACCACAATATTAATTATAATTACTATCAAGCCAACATCATCCATTTCAATCCATATCGTTACTATCTTGAATCAAAATGTTTGTGAGCACATAAATTATCATATCAGCAAATAGAAATATGAAATATCATACATAAAATTACAAGGTCATGTTATACACACCAAAAAATCTTGGAAATTCCAAAAATATCGTTGCTTCAGTCCTACGTCAACGTTGACGTTTCCAAATCCATATGCATTGACACAGCCGCATCTCCTCCACTGGGTTGCTCGAACTCGCGCCACTAGAAAACTAGTCGCCATCACATCCTAACGTAAACCCCGATGTGCACACCAAAATTAAACGCCGCCTCCATTGCTTCAATGCATGCCAACCGCCAACCATTAGCCATCCTCCCATGACATGCACTAGCTCAGCCACCTACTCTATCATGTTGCCTTTATCCCGCACTGCTTTAGATGTATGCATAATATTTTTTCTACGTTTTAATTTATGGGTTACAGTGTGATTTAAGGCTTGATAAGGAGATAAGAATGAAGAGTGTGTGATACGATTTGAAGGTGGTGGGGAGTGAATGGCCTTAGGGCTTTGGTCCAATGAAAATTAAAATGAATTTTATTTTTCTTTTAAAGTAAAACCAAAGACCCAACCCGCCTTTAGTATAACCGCCTTTAAAACATGTTATACAACCGTAACCAACATTATAAAACCGTTTAAGAATCGAACTCAAGGCATTTTATCAAATTTTTATTTCATTTTTATATCGATTTTCTTTTACTTAAGATATCGCCTTTCAGTTTTAAACAGTTTCAAAATAATTGTTCTATTCTTCGAAACAATTTAAAAATTCCACTGTTATTATTTATTTTGCCAAAATAAATTTTTGGACAATTTTTTGATTTTTAAAACAAATTCAAATTTTAATATGAACTTTAAATCAATATTCCTTTTTTACTATTAAATAAATCCAAAAATTCAATTTACTACGATAATTTCAATAAAATATTTGAAATAACCTTTTAACATTATTTATCCATATAAAACAGTAACTTAATATTTGAACTCAATTTAAATCTCAATTCCCAAATTTTATATTCAAATACCCAATTAAATTCTCAAAATCTGTTTTAATATTTTTATTTTATTTTTACTTCAAACAGGTATGTTACAACTCACATCGAATAGTATCCTTGATTGCTTTTTGTAATCAAGAATCTTCACAAATCGCTACAATTTCAAAATTGATGAAGAAGTTCATAAACATCCCTCGCTTAAGTAAAAGCCTAAGCGCTATCCTCATCACTTGGGTGCTTACGCACCTAAGCTAACACTTAAGGTGCCACTTTAGCAGCAACTCAAGTTCAGCTTCCTCCACACCAGAAGCATCTCCACCTTATTGCCTACTTCTACTCTAACCATGTCCAACTCCATACTTAATCAACATAATCGGTACTTTATTTTCTACGTCAAATAGCTCCAAATCTTCTCTACTTTCACAATATCAAATGATAACAAATACAACTAATACTCTAATAAACATGCAATGGAATCTGTAATGACCTGCTATTTCAAACCATTCAAATCAATAATCATCCACCCATGTCAGACTTGAATTGCTCAAAACAATAGATTGTTAATTATATTTTTGGCAAAACATAGCATATACAGTAAATAAATCAATCACAGAATCACAGACATGGAGTAATACAACAATAAAGTGGTTCATGAAGCTACTATAGAACATCAGAGTCTAAATCAAATACAACAGAATAACCAAAGTACATAGAAGTCACAAATATAAAAGCAACTGACAAGTCTGAACATAAACAATTGAAAATAACTGAAAAGCTGAATAGATGAAAGATAGATCTCTAAGCAAAGCTCCAAAATTCAAAGGTAAGTCTCAAATGTTGTGACACTCAGTCTGACCCGAGCATAAAGCAAAACACAAAACTCTCTGATCACGATTAACATTCTTATGCAAGTAAATCAACTCAAGTGAAATATCCAAATGAAATGCAACATAACTTAAAGGATGTTTGGGATTCCTATCCTTTAAGAATCCATTAAAATATCTACATACATAGTACAATACGCTACATAGATAATGTCTATAGTAAAGTAAAGTATTAAAATAGCGTTAAGGCGTTTCCCATACCCCCTTAACACATTTTTATATAAATGTCGTAGTCTATACAGGACTGTAAACTCCACTAAACCGGTAGGCTATCAGGGAGCACTCCATAGGTACGACATAAACCAAACTCGTAGTGGGCGTGATAAGGCATGTGACAAGGCACGCGAGGCAATGCCAGGGTAGGATTCTACCGTTTGCACTCCCGCAGTGGTGGTAACGCATAGCAGCTACTACCGCCCACCTCGAAACACACTCCCGAATCAAAGGTGCACCCAACCAAATCACAAAGTAATAGATATGGTATCGAAGAAGCATGCTCGATCGGAGGTGCGACCTCACTTGGCCCGGTATAGCTCCTGTTTTAGCCACATCAAGCTGACCCGAGGGGGTCAGGAATGCGTTCATACCTCATACAGACGTTTGCCAAACCATCCTACTTTGTTCTGGAATCTCCACCACATGCACAGTTGTTATAGTGGTTTTCGGTATTGGTAGAGAGTAAGACAATATCCGATCCCGATCTCTTTAACAACCAAACGCTTATTACACACCATGGTCGTTTCATTTAAAACAGTTCATATTTCATATCAAAATATCATATTCATTTCAAAATCATATCACTTTCAAAATCATATTCACTTTTGAAATCATATCACTTTCAAAATCATATTCATCTCCAAATCATAACCACAAAATAGATTATACCATCATATCAAAGTATTCGCATTTAAATCCATTAAATCTAAATTATAACAGTTTCTACTTAAATAGTTTGAATATTGAAAGTAGTTTAAATATTGGAATAATTACACATTAAAATAGTTTATATTTAAAAATTGGACATCTTATTACGTACATTTATATTATATACTATTCAATTACATATTCTCATTACATTCAAACTTTTTCCGGGTAAGTTTTATTAATGTTTCTGAGTGTAATTGAACACTATACAATTCTACCTTTTATTTACAACATTTCTATTAAACAAAATTTAGTTTGAACATTTTATTACCTAAGTTTCTCTTGTATAACCTTTAATTACATATTCACATTACATTTTAACGTTTTGAATATTTCAGGTAAGTTATATATGTTTTAGAATGCAATTGAGTACTATACAAATAAATTTTATCCTATTTCAACTATTTCTAGTTGTTTAAATTCCATTTCTCATTTTAAACACTCCAATTATTAAAAATTTGCTTCATTTCAATAATTGAAAACCATCACTTAACATAAAACTTAAGAGTTAAATTTCCGGTTTCACTTCAAACCATTTTGAAATAAATATATGCATATATATTTTTTATACATCAAATCATACTCAAGAAATTCAAATCAAATCCATTTTCCAAAACAAAAGTGTAGCAAAGCTACTAAGTGGTCTCCCCACTCTGAGACTCGAAAATGAATGTCGATGATGCTGCAGTCATCATCGAAATTATTTTCCAGCGACATAAGAGGAGAGTACTGACTTACATCTTTTTAAAATTCTTTGGAAACAATTTCCATTCAAAAATATTTTCAAATAATATATTTTTCAAAACTTTGAAAACCAAATTTAGAAAAACACCGGAAATTAAATTCTCAAATCCTTAATTTAAATCCATTTCATTTGCAAATCAGATTTATAAACCATGTTTAAAAATTTCATCTCCTTATAACATACAACAAAAGTTAACAGTTTAGAAATGCTGACAAAACAATAAATGATAATCTAGTACTATTATTTCTAACAACCAATTCATTTAACTATCCGATTTCATAAAATTATACCTTTATATATAAAATATAATCATACATAGAATTATTTCATTTACCAATTTCGAAAAAAATATTGTGTCAGTTTCTCTGTTCAAGTGTTATGGAATTCCTATCGATAGCGTTGGCCAGACGAATCGATTGAAACCCAAAATTCAAACTTAACAACTCAAACAACACAATATAAAACATTTTTATATTAATTACAAATACGCTCCCTCACAGAATGATTCAAAAATGGATTTTAAAACAAGGATAGAGATTCAAATTTAGAGGGACCCTAATCAAAGAGAATTCTAACTAAGAAGATAGGCTTGAAAGAAAGATAAGATAATTAAATTACAAAAGAGGAAAGATGGATAGACTTACATTAATCGCGGCGACCTTAACCAGGTCAACCGAGACTCCATTTTCAGAAACAATGTGCCAAAGAAATCAAACTTCATCCCTCCAAAAATAACATTTAGAAAATTTGACTTTCAACTGATGACTCCTAAGGGTTTGGAGAACATAGCTCAAATGTGACTCATGCTCCTTCTCTGACTTAGAAAAGACTAGAATATCATCAACGAAAACCAGGACAAACTTGTTGAGAACATCGCGGAAACGTGATTCATGAGATCAACGAAGAATGCAGGAGCATTGGTTAATCCAAAGGGCATGACTAACCATTCATAGAAACCATTCTCTGTTCGGAAAGCTATCTTGGGAATGCTCTCCTTGGCTACACGAAGCTGATGGAAACCGGTAGCAAGACCGAGCTCCAGGAATAAGATCGATGCGTTCAAATTTCCCGCTTAGGAGTTAGAGAAGTGACTTCACCAAGAACATCAGGATAATTCCTGACTATTGTGGTGGAGTCAAGATCACTAGGCTGAGAATCAAGCTAAAAGATGAAACTGCCTGCATAATCCTGAGGCATTCGACATTCGATCACAATAGAATTACCCGGGTCGTCTACTAAAAAACGATTCGGGCTTTGCAAGAGATACGGCATCAAAACCGAAGACATAGAAATCTCTGGTGAATCGACGCATGTTGTAAAGGAGTTTCACCCCTTTACTAATCATACTAAGGTTGGCGGGACCACCGATGGGATTGGTCACACATAAGGATGGAGTTGCCAATTGAGGTTGCAAGATGTGCTCAAATTTATTGCCGAGATCAACAGAAATGAAGCTATGGGATGCTCCAGTATCAAAAGAACACAAATAGGAAAAGACAAAAATGGATTTCGGAACAAAAGGAAAGTTCCAAAATTCAAAAGAAATCCTAATCCAAAAGGATCCTAACGAAGAATTCAAGCTCGAACGAATATGATTCTATAATCAATTCCACTCATTCTAGGGTATTACTACCATATCTCTAATGAGTTTTCACTCCATATGCTAAGTTTTGCCTAACCCAGAGCTTTGATACCACTTGTAACGACCTGCATATACAGTAAATATACAGATTGTTAATTATATTTTTGGCAAAACTTAGCATATACGGTAAATAAATCAATCACAAAATCACAAACACAGAGTAATACCACAATAAGTAGCGGAATAGATAAATAGTAATTCATGAAGCTACTATAGAACTTCAGAGTCTAGATCAAATACAATAGAAAATCCAAAGTACATAGAAGTCACAAATACAAAAGCAACTGACAAGTCTGAACATAAAAAACCGAAAATAACTGAAAAGCTGAATAGTGAAAGATAGATCTCCAAGCAAAGCTCCAAGCTTCAAAGGTGAGTCTTAAATGCTGTGACACTCAGTCTGACCCGAGCATAAAGCAAAACACAAAACACTCGAGTCAGGATTAACATTCTTATGCAATTAAATCAACTCAAGTGAAATATCCAAATGAAATGCAACATAACTTAAAGGGTGTTTGGGATTTCCATCCTTTAAGGATCCGTTAAACTATCTACATACATAGTACAATACGCTACATAGATAATGTCTACAGTAAAGTAAAGTATTAAAATAGCGTTAAGGCATTACTCATATCTCCCTTTACACATTTTTATATAAATGCTGTAGTCTATACAGTATTGTAAACTCCACCAAACCGGTGGGCTATTAGGGAGCACTCCATAGGTACGACATAAACCAAACTCGTAGTGGGCGCAATAAGGCACGTGACAAGACATACAAGGCAATGCCAGGGTAGGATTCTACCGTTTGCACTCCCGGACTGGTGGTAACGCATAGCAGCTACTACCGCCCACCTCGAGACACACTCCCAAATCAAAGGTGCACCTAATCAAATCACAAAGTAATAGATATGGTATCGAAAAAGCATGCTCGATCGGAGGTGTGACCTCACTTGGCCCGGTATAGCTCATGTTTTAGTCACATCAAGCTGACCTGAGGGGGTCAGGGATGCTTCATACCTCATATAGACGTTAGCCAAACCAACCTACTTTGTTCTGGAATCTCCACCACGTGCACAGTTGTTAAAGTAGTTTTCGGTATTGGCAGAGAGTATGACAATATCCGATCCCGATCTCTTTAACAACCAAACGCTTATTTCACACCGTGGTCATTTTCATTTAAAACAGTTCATATTTCATATCAAAATATCATATTCATTTCAAAATCATATCACTTTTAAAATCATATTCACTTTCGAAATAATATCACTTTCGAAATTATATTCATCTCCAAATCATAACCACAAATAGATTAAACCATCATATCAAAGTATTCGCATTTAAATCCATTAAATATAAATCATAACAGTTCCAACTTAAACAGTTTGAATATTGAAAGTAGTTTATATATTGGAATAATTATACATTAAATAGTTTATATTTAAAAATTGGTTATAATTGAAATAGTTTATATATTAAAAATAGTTTATATATTAAAAATAGTTTATATCGAAAATAGTTTCAAATTAGAATTGTTTCTTCCAATTTCACAAATCAACTTTAGTTTCAAAATTCAATTTAAATCAATCTCAGTTCAACAATTTCAATTAAAAAGGTTAAAGGTTCTAAAACCATTTTTAATTTATATCGATTTCAAATCCAGGTTTGAACTACAAATTTAAACCACTTCCAATTCAATAGGTTTCAAAATTTAATATTCAAACAATTACAATAACTCAATTTGATAAACTTCATTTATATTTCAAAATTTCAACTTTAATTTTATTTAAATTTGAAATATTTACTTAATCATTTAGTAACATTTAAATAAATCTCAAATTACAAATCTAAACCAATATTAAATATTCAATTTCAATTTTATTTAAATTTGAAATATTCATTTAATCATCTTTAATCAAAATCCAGTTATCAAGTTATAAAAATCATATCTTTTAAATCTCAAGGTTAATAAGTTCAAATCAATTCTTATTAAATACAATTCTTAAACAAATTAAATTTCAAATCAATTTCAATTTATCTTTCAACCTAAATTTTAAGGTTATTACGAAATCTATTTTCAAAATATTAATATAAATTTTAAATAAATATTTTAAAACATATTATATATACTAATTAAATTAAATTTTATTAAATTAAATCTTATTATTAAATCTTATTTTATATATTTTAAAATAATAAAAATATAAGTAAAATCTAAAATTTTACATTTTCACAACTTAACTTATAATTTTAAAATTTCCAAAACATATAATTTAAAATCTAAATTTTACACACATGTTAAAATAAAATTCCTTATATTATATTTTAAAAAATCAATATTTATTAAAAATACATATTAAAACTTAAAAATAAAATCTTTATATTATATCTAAAATCAAAACACATATTTTCTTTTCTCAAAAAAAAATTTTAAAATCATTTAAAAATATACCTACGGTGTCCGTATATAATTTTATATCCTATGGTCAAGTGATACGGATATTTATCATTTCAATCCGCAAAAATTTAAATTTATGGGTATATATATCATTTCAACTCGCAATCCCAAAATTCAAAAATCAATAAAATCGCTTGGGTTTATCATTTCAACCCATAGGGATTTCCTAAACTATCAGGGAACTTGCAGTGTAAGAACAATAGAATAAAATAGCATAACATATCAATTACAAGCATATATAATCATTAACAATTTAAATTTAATATATTACAACATATTATGGTGTCGTATGTCAATTAACATAGGTTAACAAATTTAAATATTAACATATCATATTCAACGATCAAATCACTAGCCAACAACATATTCCAATCGTCATTTCATGTGAATATAAATTTACTAGCATATAAATGTCAATTGTGAGTGATCGCGCACCTTTCGAGGTTATGGAAACAACGATGGCGAAGAAGATGACACGGGCACGGGTAAGCGACAAAGCTAGAAAATTGTTGCTGTAATCTCCGGACAGTGGCGACTAAAGCAAAGCTAGAATATTGACGAGCAAAGAAGCAGATATTGGCTGCAGTAGTAGATAAACAGACTTATATATATATTCGAATTGAAAAGGATATATTGAAATAAAATGATCAAAAATCAGATATATATATTTTTATTTAAATTTAAATGGGAAATAAGAAACCTGAAAGAAAATGGAGCATGAGATCGGATGCAAGTTTATCAGCTGATGCTTTAATAGGCATGTCAGTACAGTGGAACCCGAAGGGTAAAAGCACATTTTTACCACACAATCTATTATAAGCAGCAGCAAAGATCAATTTTGACAAGAAAAAAGCATGATCCAATGGGAGAGAACCATTCATATACAGGTACAGTCATTAAATTTAAAAGGGTTCTCATGAGAATCGACCTCAAATACTTTGCTTTCCTCCCATCTAACTTGTGCTTCACCTTGTATTTCAATAAGAAGTCTCTTCTAGCAAAGCTCTTCGCGTTTCAGCCATTCTGCCAAATAACGATAGAAGTACATATATAAAATGAGTTTTTTTTTAATAAAAAGAAGAAGAGAAAAGAGGGCTGGAGTGAGTAGGTGAGTTCGGGTGGAGTGATGAGCAGTGGCTGTCTCGGTGGCGAAGTGGAACACAAGGTGGAGGAGCTGACTTCGGTGGGATGGCTAGTGGTGAGACCGGACGGATGAAGGTGGAATGGTTCGGTGTGGGTCGGCAGATGGTGTGCTGCAGGTGGCTATTGGAGTGGGCTGACTGGAGGTGGGGCTTTGGGTGATGCGACACAAGGTGTGGCAATGGGCTGTCGACTGTGGTTGGGGAGATGCGTGGAGGTGATGCAAGGCGAGAAGGGTGGTGTGGTCGATAGTGGAGGGAGACGAGAGGGTTTTATGGTGGTGATGTGGAGGAAAAAAAAGAGGGTCGCGTGTGGGAAAATGGAGGATGAAGAAAGAAGGTGAGGGGAGGGGAAAGATTTCAGAATAAAATATATACGAACCTACTTCTTTCCAAAGCAAAGCACCGAATCAAGAGGAAAGGGAAGAGAAAGTACCGAAACAGAAATATATATTGGAACCAGGGAAAAGCTAAAGTCGATAAGCTGAATTTCAGGAATATTAATGGCAAATGGACATTGAAAACCCAAAGGACCCAAATGCGGAACCGATACGGTTAATCGTTTCGCAGTTCGTTGTGTACCGAACGCCAAAATGTACAAATGAATATACCGCGGAGATCAGAACGACGAGACGAACAGAATGGTATACAGATATGAGTGACATGACTCATCTATCAAAACTCGAATTCCGCTGTCAAAACTGCTGCTAAAACGCCGAAAATAATATAAACGGAGCTAAAGCAGTCCAAATTTGGCGAAACGAAATGCGACATCTCACTCAGAAAATAATTTACATTTTTCTTATATAAAAATATTCAGATTTCAAAAAAAATTATTTCCAGCAAAATTAACTGATATTTAAATTTAAAATTGAAATTTCATAACTGAACAAACTTAAATATTTTCTGATGAAAATCTGACACTTGCTACGTTTAAATAGACGTAACCAAATATCAAATTTTCATTTCTATTGTTTATTTTCATAAAAAAAATTAGTTAATTACGTTATAAAAATCGTTAAAATTTCCGGGTCGTTACAGAATCAAGGTTCAATTACAATCCATTCAAGTTCCATCGTCAAGGCAAAATAAGCATGTGAGGATCTTAGGCAAAAGATAGAGGATATATCAGGAGATCTTGCCAGCGATCCCCCTCTCTCTATGGTCAAAAATTCAAACCTATAAAACTCCTCCATCTCAGCCTCTTTCCCTATCAAATTTGAATATGTTATAGAGGATGTTAGGCTTGTTAATTTAAGTACAAAAAATTGAGATTCAATCGAGAAAATCAAAAGTTATTTAAGTTTGAATGTTTAGATCTTTAGCGATGATCTATTTGGAACAAACTGGTGAAACGATCAGTGACATGATGGATGTCAATCGGTAGATCTCATATGTTGTTAGTTATATGATAGGCAATAGAGATCCACTTGCTGAAATCAATTGTGTCACCGTTTGTTTCATATTGTATCCCCGTGGTGTTTTCCTTAAGAAAACATTGATAAATATTTCATATTTTTATGTAATTTACAAAGAACCCCCTCTTTTTTATTTGTTTATAAAACTTTCCTTTTACGAAATATGAAAATAAAATCAAAAATGGTATCTTTATGGAAATTTACACCTTCCCATTCATCCTGCTTTCAACCGTAACGCTTAAAAATAAAACAAGCACATTTTATCTTGGTTTCATAAATTATCCATTATGTTTATTTATAAACTCCTTATGTATCGTATATTGAATATTCAACCATTATGTTAAACGAATATTGGTCCAATTCGTTGAATAAATTAACATCTTAATCTACTATAAAATAATAACACTTTAGCGTCGAGGTACATACCCGAATAAAAAGATCAAGGTCGGCTTAAGAATCAAAACCCAGTTCAGAAAAAGGCATAGTAGGTTGAAATAAACATTTCTGGGCTATAAAAAGGCTGCGGCCTGATCCTTAAATCCCACAAAATACACCTATTCCTGAACTGAGAAATACGCTTTAAAGGATCGTTAACTGTTATTTCACTTCATTTAGGCAGAGACTAGGTAATCCTTCTTAGAAGATCGTAAATTTTTCAAAGCCATTGAATCATCATACATCAAAGACAACGAGAAATAAAAGGTCATGTAAATTCCAGCATAATTCACAAATAATACTATCGTAATGAACGTTTCCCATCAGATGCACAAAATAGGCAAGAAGAAGATATACACAAACACTCGAATCAAACACCCTCTTACAAAAAAACTAGCCAAAACAAAATACTGATATGTTATGTTCCAGAGTTTTTTAATGCTCATATGTTCCTCAATAAGCTTGCAGCTTCTTCAATTTCTTCCTGCCTAGCAGAAATGCCTATTACCAAATATAATTATGTTTGTTATGGTCAGTCACACACCATTGTAGGTTTTGCAACAAATGAAGCTTACTTACCCAGATCATCATTTGCCGTAAGCAGCAGTTTTTTCTTCGGATGATCGAAGCCCTCGGTACCACCTCTTCTCTTTGTTGTAATCTCTTCAATCTTATATTGCAGTTTCGAAGCAGTTACTCCAATCTCTGTTCCATACTTGTAATCTTATATGAGCTAACATAATAGCATAACATGTAGATGTGCAAGAATGTACCTTGAAACATTATATCAGCGGCATTATCGTCCAATAGCTGCATAACTTTGGCGATATTAGTCTGATGGATGTGACTGAGTTCTAAATGATCCTCCAAGGAACAAGTCTCTTTGTATAGCTCCATGTTTTTCTTTTCAGCCTGAAACATACCCACTCTCATCAGAATTAAAGAAGAGAAAAAGTTGACCAGAAATCTATGTTTTATTATATGAAAGAATTACCATAAAAAGTCTGTTTCTTAGCGAATCTAACCGAAAATCAAACTCTTCTCCATCAGTTACCTCATCTTGGAACAACCCATCATTATGATTGTCTTTCTGTATACATGGTGCCTATGTTAGGAGCAGAAATATAGCAATAGTATAACAGGAATGTTCCAGAAAACAATGTTGTGGTTTCTTTTCTTGCTCCCATACAAAATGGACTTTCGGTTATATGATATAAAAACAAGGACAGCATGAAACTTGTATATGTCAATGATATAATCATTACACATGTGTTAATTATATATTCAAGTAGATGAAAGAATCAATGCTGATAATCAATCACTAGGTTAGTGATAGAAGTCCACAACGAAGAATGAAAGCACATCGCAGGCCAAAGAGGAGTACTGATAATGCTCAATTAAGCACTTGTATTTTATGCTAAGGACAGGATGGAATAATATGTGCCAGAGAAAACATCCATAGTCTTGAGACAAAGCTCAGGTCTGAGCCCGTGCAAAAATTTCCTGCTTATTTGTCTACATATGAAAGGCAATATGTATCAAAAAGTATTACCAATAATTACATATTATCTAAAATTAATTAATTAAACAAATAAAGATCTACTCTATATAACATATGCGCAATTATTCAAATATTAATAACATTGTCATGAAGCAACATATCCAACAACAATCAAATAGTTATAATATAAACATATTTTATATGTGTGTGTGCATATGTATTTGTATATGTATATATATGATACCAAGTTGTAACGACCCCACCGCTACATCCATATTATTAAAGAACATTACAAATAATGTCGTCTAATAACATGGAGAATACATTTGTTTAAGGGTGACCTAATGTGACTATATCTTTGGACTAACACCGACACGTCTTTATTATTTTTTTGAGGATCTAAACTGAAAATTTTAACGTGTACGGTATCAATACAAAGTAATACACACATGTTTAAAATATTCAGAATAGTATATAATATAAATAAATCAGAATCAGAGTTACAGATTTCAGCAGAATAATATACATCATATACATAATAAAATATGAGTTTACAAAATATCGATACTAGACCCACTACTATATACATCGCATCCAAAATATTGACATGTACATCGTGACTACTAAATAATATACACGACATATCCTCCTACATGTCAATATATATAATAATGAAGTAAACTGAAACAGTCAAAATATTCTACTCCAGTGCTAACACAAAATCCCAACGAATCCATGTACCTGTAAAGTCTCGGCCTGATCCGAGTGTGTGTGTGTACATATGTATATGTATGTACTTATATTATAACTATTTGATTCTTGATATGTTGCTTCATGACAATGTTATTAATATTTGAATAATTATGCATATGCTACATAAGAGTAGATCTTTATTTGTTTAATCAATTAATTTTAGATAATATGTAATTATTGGTAATACTCTCTCTCTCTATCTATCTATCTATCTATCTATCTATATATATATATATACGCACACACACATATACATATATGTTCATGAATTCAATAGCACCCCAAATGTCCTATGATTTCCACCAGAGTCTGATTTAAATAATAGTTCATTCTCTCTCTTCCCACTACCAATATTATTTAAAACCAAACTTGTGGTGGAAATTAAGGAACATTTGGGATGCTGCACTGTTTGGAATGTTATTGAATGCTTATATATATATATATATATATATATATATATATATATGCAAGAATGAGGTGTGTGTGTATATATGGACAAGAATCGACTACACCTCAAATCCCCCTGATATTAGTCACAAGTTTCGAATTATTTCTTGTAGCTGACATCAGGAGGATTATATATATATATATATATATATATATATATATATATGTATATGTATGTATATATATATATGTATGTATATATATGTATATATATATATGGTTGGCCCTAGCAAATTTGGAAGTTCTAGATAACATTTATATAGAAAAAAGACAAGGAGATGAGATAATATTTATATAGAACGAGTACATATGCACGTCCAGGTGGGCCTGCATTTAATCAACGTGCATGCATTTTTAGTTGTACTTGTGGAAGTAGATTTGATAGTAGCATCTCCATATTTGAACTCCGCCTAGGCAGAAGCCACTACTTTTTTTGTTCAGACTACAATAACTTCTTCATACTAATTCGGAATCCGGCGAGACTTCGACCGATGAACTCCCATCTAAATTACAGACAATAAGAAACACTCGGATACTTCATCTAGTGAACGTATACCGTAGTTCTCCATAGTGACTGACAGTTGTACTTAGAAAATAACAGGCTACATCCCCGTATGTGAACTCCGCCTAGGCAGAAGTCGTTATTTTTTTTGTTCATACTGCAACAACTTCACACTAACTTGGAATCGGACGAAACTACAACCGATGAACTCCTACCTAAATTACGGATAGTATGGTACACTCGGATACTTCAACTTATGAACGCACACTGTAGTTCTCCATGGAAACTAACAGTTTACTTAGAAAATAACAGGCTACCACATCCCCATATTTGAACTCCGCCTAGTGCAGAAGCCGCTATTTTTTTCTTCAAACTGCAATATCTTCTTCATACTAATTCGGAATCCGACGAGACTTCGACCGATTAACTCCCACCTAAATTACGGACAATATGAAACACTCGGATGCTTCATCTTGCGAACGCACACTGTAGTTCTCCATGGGGACTGATGGTTGTACTTAAAAAATAACAGGCTACCACATCCACATATTTGAACTCCGCCTAGTGCAGAAGCCACTATTTTTTTTTGTTCAGACTGCAATAACTTCTTCATGCTAACTCGGAATTAGACGATACTTCGATTGATGAACTCCCACCTAAATTACGGACAATATGGTACACTCGGATACTTCATTTTGTGAACGCACACTGTAGTTCTTCATAGTGACTAACGGTTGTACTTAGAAAATAACATGCTAGATCCTCACTTCAACGCTGACTGTAGTTCTCCATGGTGACTAATAGTTGTACTTAAAAAATAACATGCAACATCCTCATATTTGAACTCCGTCTAGGCAGAAGCCGCTATTTTTTTTCTTTAGACTACAATAACTTCTTCATACTAACTCGGAATCAAGCAAAACTTCGACTGATGAACTCCCACCTAAATTACGGACAATATGGAACACTCGGATACTTCATCTTATGAACGCACACTGTAGTTCTCCATGCGGACTGACAGTTTACTTAGAAAATAACATGCTACCACATCCTCATATTTGAACTCCGCCCAATCCAAAAGCCGCTATTTTTTGTTCAGACTGCAATAATTTCTTCATACTAATTCGGAATCCGGCGAGACTTCGACCGATTAACTCCCACCTAAATTACGGACAATATGAAACACTCGGATACTTCATCTTGTGAACGCACACCGTAGTTCTCCATGGAGACTGACAGTTGTACTTAGAAATAACAGGCTGTCACATCCCCATATTTGAACTTCGCCTAGTGCAGAAGCCGCTATTTTTTTTGTTCGGACTGCAATAACTTCTTCATACTAACTCGGTATTAGGCGATACATCGACCGATGAATTCTCACCTAAATTACGGACAATATGGTACACTCGGATACTTCATCTTGTGAACGCACATTGTAGTTCTCCTTGGTGACTAACAACTATACTTAGAAAATAATAGACTATATCCTCACTTCAACGCTCACTGTAGTTCTTCATGGTGAGTAATAGTTATACTTAGAAAATAACATGCTACATCCTCATATTTGAACTCCGCCTAGAAAGAAGCCGCTATTTTTTTCTTCAGACTGCAATATTTTTTTCATACTAGCTCGGAATCAGGCAAAACTTCGACCGATGAACTTCCACCTAAATTACAGACAATATGGTACACTCAAATACTTCATCTTGCGAATGCACACTGCAGTTCTTCGTGGGAACTGACAGTTTACTTAGAAAATAACATGCTACAACATCCCCATATTTGAACTCCGCCTAGTGCAGAAGCCGCTATTTTTTTGTTTAGACTGCAATACTTTTTTCATACTAATTCAGAATCCAACGAGACTTGGACAGATTAATTTCCACCTAAATTACGGACAATATGGAACACTCGGATACTTCATCTTGTGCACGCACACTGTAGTTCTTCATGGGACTGACAGTTGTATTTAGAAAATAACAGGCTACCACATCCTCATATTTGAACTCCGCTTAGTGCGGATGCCGCTATTTTTTTGTTCAGACTGCAATAACTTCTTCATACTAACTCGAAATCAGGCAAAACTTCGACCGATGAACTCCCACCTAAATTACAGACAATATGGTACACTCGAATGCTTCATCTTATGAACGCACACTGTAGTTCTCCATGGTGAGTAACGGTTGTACTTGAAAAATAACAGGCTATATCCTCATATTTGAATATTATTTCTCTATGAGATGTAAAAAGGTACATTTGGAATTTCAAAAGGACACCGAGTAAATCTATTCAATGAATTCTCTTTATTAGTAGTAAAGATAAAGACAAAAAATGTAAACTAAATTAACAACGGTAGAAGTATTAAAAACTATTTAAAAATAAATCTAAATTTAACTAACGATGTGACCCAAGATAAAAACTTGAGAAAAAAGAACATTCATGTGGCAAACCCCATCATTTGGGGGGAAAAACAAAGATGGTGATGATGAATAGTTAATTTTCTTCACTCCGTTAAGTCTAAAGAAAAAAAACATGAAATTTCAACATAAAAGTCAGAACATAACATATGCAAGGCTTGAACATGCGACTTTAATCACAAGTACTAACCTTCTGCCATTTTGATTATATTATGATATAAATTTATAAACTTTGTATCACAATGGATTAACTTTTACATGCAAAAAGGTAGATTTTTAGTACACTTCGGGGCATACTTAAAAAATGAGTCTCGGGAAGGTCACCGATCCAATTTCCCATCAGGGTCGGTCTTGGTCAAACAATAATGAAGCAAAGATGTAAACATATTAAATACCATACACGCTGAACAAAAACAGAAATTAAGCTAAGTAAAAGATAATCGATTAACGTCAATGAATGTCACATAGGAAATTTGACACACAAATACACATGAACGACACCTAAGAAAATAGGTAAGATTGATTGATAAACTAATAAGGTGTCATCTATCTTCTGTGTATATCCTATAATGTTCATGAATTATTGCCACATAAGGGTCGAGCATCAGGCTAAATTACCATAACACATACAATATAAACAGTATCCTTGTGTTTCTCATGAATTGAACAGTGCTGTATTAAGAAAATAACTACTAGCATACAAAATTAATTGTAAAAAAAAACTACATCAAAAAAAATACTAATTTAAATTGAGAATAGTATGTATGTATCCATAATTATAGAAGTTAAATATAAATATAATATTTACCACATCTCAAACAGAAAGATTAATATGATTTAATATATCAAAATGTCACTTCGTTATCTATACTTTTAGCATGCACCTAATTTTATTAGTGAAATGATCTGATCATATATCAATTGCATTATAAATATTCCTCATTGTTTCATTTCTGTATTTATAACGAACAGTAATATATTTCCATTTTTTTCCATTCATAATTAAGCGTTCATGAGCGTGAAAAAGTTGATCCAAGATGACATTGTGTAAAAGTGGTCAACACAACATGTTCTCCACTGTTGTACATAAATTTTGATTTAAAATAACAATTTTTTTAATTGACATAGAATAATAATGTCCAAAAAAATTTGTTAAAGATTGTATTACAGATAAGGATAATTGCAAGTTTTTTTTTTCACAATTTTCACATAAAGTTGGTTTTTGTAATATATTAAATTATAAATATGCATTAACAGTACAGCTTAGTTATGTCATGAATGCTACATTTTTGTTTTCATTATTTGTAATATATTTTATAAGTGTTAAAAGATATATTATGTTTTCCTTATTGTTAATTTCTCCTGTCAAAGATAAAATAGGGCTTAGGTTTGGATGAGAAAATGTATTGACAAAACGTATGAGAAACATGAAGTTGACATGTACATACTGTGTAATCAGTTGGAAAAAGTCACAAAATTTATTTAAAAATAAACAATTTTGCAGGCATTAATTTTTACAAGCATGTGCATTACACTTAGCAAAATACTAACATAAATAATCATTGTGTCCATGGAGTCAACAGATGCATGGATGACAACGGGGATATGCATAAGAATTTTTGTTCAAATCTCTATTTTTATATTAATAACAGGAACTCATCAACTGCAATAGTCAATTGGAGTTTCAACATGATGAAAGGATAGAACCACACGTTGTGAAATTCCTTTATGTTCAAATCTATTTAGGAAGATTAACCAAATTATACTTGAGACCATAGAAACTACATTAATAAAGGTAGGGTGAACACTTTTTCAATTTGAAATTTTGACTCTGTTTTTCGTTGTTTTTTTAAGCAAGTTAAAACGAATAAAATATATTAAAAAAAGATCAATGCCAATTGCCCCTCAAAATTTCTTCTCTTCTACCCAAATTAAAAAAAAAGGTTGGATTTCATATCGGTTGTACGATATTTTTAATATACCGTTTTCACCTCTACCTTCAGAATTGAAAGTTGAATTTCAACTACCAGACATGGGTATAGGTATATTCTACGAAATAATAAATAATTTTTGCATAAAATATCTAAAATATAATTAGAAATACATGGCCTTATCAAAATGTCTAGCTCCGACAAGTCTTTAATTGATAGTCGTCCAAATGATTAATCTCTAGTCAAAACCAAGGTTCAAAATTTTGGTTTTCGTTTTCATTTCGATCATTTAAGATTTTCAGAATTTCAGTAAATTTCGAAAATCCTGGAAAATTCAATTTTAGTTTCGATTTGAATTTTGGTATTTTTTTTCCTATAGAAAATACATTAATAATTCGCATATACATGTATTTACAAAATAAATATGCATTATACATAAAAAAGTTGATTCAACTACTTTTTTTTTTTTGCTGAATTGGATCGGAATTGACAGAAGTATCGCTATGTTTCCTGAAACTATATGGTCATATGTGCATTTTCTAATTATCTTGTTTGATTGGTTATCATTTCAATTCTTTCGCATTTTTTCAATTCTTTTGCATTTTTATTGCACTTTCTTTTTAATCTATGCTGCTTATCTACTAATTTTTCAGCATTTGAAGAGCAAATTTTGACTTTAGATCGGAACCGGAATTTAGATCGGATTTTTTCTTCGTTATCACCAGAACTGGAATCGGAACAGTTTTGCTAGAATTCTATTGAAAAATTCAAGCCATGGTCAAACCCACTACCGAGCGTCCGTTTCGCGATTTCTATAATAGTACTTTAGAATGGTCGGCACCATATTAGCAATCAAGAACATATAATTGTATCGATAATATATTCCCGAACTTCAACTATCACTAAGCATTTTCGTTTTATTTTTCGAAGTTGTTTCAATTTCAAATTTGAGCGGATATTTAAATATTAATAACCAGATCTTCGTGTTTTTAGTGATAGACTAGAATTCAACCATGAACAAAAAGTTACTTGCATTTCTCTAAATTCTTTAACTTATTTTCTATGTATTGTTTTTGTCAACGGAGATACGAAAATGTTGGGTATATTTCGACACCATCTACCGGACCAAGCACCTACCGAACCCAACCTACCTCCTATGATTGCCGGACCAAGCATCTACCGAACCAACCTACCTCCCATGATTGCCGGACCAACCATCTACCGGACCAAGCATCTACCGAACCAAGCTCCTCCAACCATCTACCGGACCAAGCTCCTCCCACCATCTACCGGACCAAGCTCCTCCCACCATCTACCGGACCAAGACATTCCGAACCAACTTACCGGACCATGCTCCTACCGGACCAACTCCTTCCGGGCCAACAACACCAGGCCAGATCGCGTCAGCCCAGACCCACCAGCTGTTATATACATCCATGACCCCTACCCCAGCCTCACTCTATAAATAGAGGGGCAGAGGTACAACAATGAGTACAAGTTTGAGAGCACAAGCACGGAAGGAACTTTCAAACAATTTTCTTTTACTTGTACCAAAGCTTTGTACTTGTAATCATAACAAAAGAAGAGAAATAACATATAAAGTGGATGTAGGCACATTCTGGCTGAACCACTATAAATCTGCGTGTCTTTTTACAATTTAGCCCCTGTTTTTCATATATTTGCATAAATCTCCAAAATCACTAAGAACAACCTAAGATCTACTAAATCATATAACTTTGAGGTGTTTGTCCATTCTGTCAGAGACGACTCTGTTTCTATTCGGCATTTTACTTCTGGATGTAAGTTGATGCTTTATTTATAATTTCCATTCTGGCTGCGATGCTTCTCCTAATACATTTTCATTTTTTATATGATTTAGTAGATCTTAGGTTGTTCTTAGTGATTTTGAAGATTTATGCAAATATATGAAAAACAGGGGCTAAATTGTAAAAAGACACGCAGATTTATAGTGGTTCAGCCAGAATGTGCCTACATCCACTTTATATGTTATTTCTCTTCTTTTGTTATGATTACAAGTACAAAGCTTTGGTACAAGTAAAAGAAAATTGTTTGAAAGTTCCTTCCGTGCTTGTGCTCTCAAACTTGTACTCATTGTTGTACCTCTGCCCCTCTATTTATAGAGTGAGGCTGGGGTAGGGGTCATGGATGTATATAACAGCTGGTGGGTCTGGGCTGACGCGACCTGGCCTGGTGTTGTTGGCCCGGAAGGAGTTGGTCCGGTAGGAGCATGGTCCGGTAAGTTGGTTCGGAATGTCTTGATCCGGTAGATGGTTGGTCCGGTAGATGGTGGGAGGAGCTTGGTCCGGTAGATGCTTGGTCTGGTAGAAGGTTGGAGGAGCTTGGTCTGGTAGATGCTTGGTCCGGTAGATGGTTGGTCCGGCAATCATGGGAGGTAGGTTGGTTCGGTAGATGCTTGGTCCGGCAATCATAGGAGGTATGTTGGGTTCGGTAGGTGTTTGGTCCGGTAGATGGTGTCGAAATATACCCAACATTTGCCCCCCAAAGCAGGTTATGTGCCAGCACATGGCGTGCTTTGTTTCTCCTTTGAATAGTCACATCCGGTTCCAGACGCCGAACCGGTTGGTTCGGAGGTCCACCTTCGTCTATAAGTACGGAGCTAGGGTCCTTGTTATTTCCTACCGAACGAAGCACTTGAGCCAAATTTGTTGCATAGCCGAATCAATCTACTGAACTGCCTACGCCTGCCGAATCAGGTACTTAACTTCCCTTCGCCGAATGAGACTTGTGTGTACCGAATGAACTCTATTAGTAAATGCCGAATGGGCTCGAGACTTTAAATGCCGAATGAGTTCGTGACTTTAAATGCCGAATGAGTATTCTTACTTGGATCACCGAATGAATTCCACACGGGGAATGCCGAATGAACCTTGAGACTCTGAATACCGAATGAATTTTAACCTTCACCTTATCGGATGACAATAGGAATTTGGGCATTTTGATTTTATGAGTGAAATTTCATATTACACACATACTTGTTTACATCCTCTGTTCTAACAATGTGTTTTTTCGGTGTTGCAGATAATGTCTCGTAAAGCGGAAACTCGATCAGACAAAAAGAAATCCGGGGGCGAAGGAGGTTCCTCTGCCGTGCCCCCAGCTCAGCTGAATCCAGAACGTCACGGATCTGCCCCGAGATCACTAGTGGACGGGTACGGCCCACAGGAGCTCCTGAACTCCCCGCCCGATTGCTTTCCTAGCTCCCTCAAGGAGGAGCAGCTTGATGGCATCTCCCGTTCTTTCGGAATTGATAGGGCGCACTTGCTGTTGCCAGGGAGAGAAGTTATGCCATACGACCCTCCTGAAGGGTACTTTGCCTACAGCAGATACCACTGTATGTGTGGTGCCATTCCTCCTCTTAACGCTTGGGTAGCCAGCTTCCTCACATATCTAAAGGTGGCCCCATTCCAGCTTCAACCCAACTCCTATGCTATACTGGTGAGCCTCTTCGTCATTTTACAGAGGAAGTATGGTCGTGCTCCTTCCAACCGGGAGATCCGGTACTTATATAATCTGAGGGGCTATAAGAAGGGGTCCCCATACATCAGCTTGGAGTCAGCTGTAACTTTCAAGCCGGTCTTGGATCTGTATTCCAAATTCAGTATGTTCAAGGAGTGGTTCTTCGTCAGAGACGACTCTGTTTCTATTCGGCATTTTACTTCTGGATGTAAGTTGATGCTTTATTTATAATTTCCATTCTGGCTGCGATGCTTCTCCTAATACATTTTCATTTTTTGCTAGCGACAGGTGGCTTTGCAGTTGTGGAGACTGATCGCCTGGTTCAGATGGCGGCTGAGATAGAAGCTATTCTCGGGAGATATAGGTCATCTGCCTACCTGATCAGAAACACGACCCTTCTGGAGTATAACTTAATTCTTCCACAGCAGTCAGTAGTCAAGCTGAGGGAAACGGCGGAGGAGAGGGCGGCTGCTCAGGCTAAGGGAAGTGTCACGGTAGAGAGTAGCAAGAGGAAACCTTTCACAAAACCTCCAGCCGTCGGAGGTAAGAAACTTAAGAAGTCGGACGGTCCCTCCCCTAGCAATTGTCCAAACTTACTCAGGAGGAGGAAGACGTAGAGGAGGAAAGAGGTGAGGGTGGAGGTGACCGGGAAGGTGGCGATGGTGGTGATGGCATCGGGGCCCTGCTTCCTGGGCAAGCAGGCGAGATTCAGGAGTGGACGGATGATGTATTCCACCAAGCTTTTGAGGGGCTGGACGGGAAATCGGCTTTGATAGAGAAAACTGGGAAAGCTGACAAGGCTGGGACTGGTGCAAGCGAGCCTCCTCAGACTATTCCAGCCAAGATGGCTCCGACGACTCAAGGTGAACTTTTGACTCCTGCGGGCTCCATTTATGATAGGGACTTAGGAATATTTTATGACCCGCTCCCGTCCTGGAATGAAATCCAGGACTTATTGCAGTATCCTACTCCTCCCAGGGTTTGTACAACCTCAGATGTGTTTCCTTTCTTTTTACCTTTTAATTTCCCGTGTTTTCTCGAATTATAGATCAATGCATGCTTGTGATACTTTTTCTTCATATCAGGAGTAGGCAAAACGGCCAAGGCCTCAGATCTTCGGCACAGGCTTGAACAGTACAAGCTCTCCAAAGCTTCCGCCAAGCCGAAGCCTTCGGCCCGCCGTTCCGGGGATGTAGTCGGCTACCGTCCTCTTCTCGGGGTTATTGACGAGGGCATTCAAAAGAGAAAGAGGAGCCATCCCTTATCTGAATCTTCACTTGGTCCTCAGCCTCCAGTTCAGCCTCTTCATGATATCACGGAGGAGGATACTGAGTTCGTACTTTCTCCGCACCCGTCTGAAAATCCTACCGTCACTCAGATTGATCGTCCTGACTTGGCTCGGAATCCATTTGCGGGTCATCCTGACCTGGGTCCAAGTTCCCATGATATTATCTTTGACGAAGTTACTGGTGAGCACCTTCTTCCCCGCAATCCCATGGTACGGGTGCTTGATGAGGCTAAGTCCTTAGATCTCGATCTACTTACTACTCGGATAGTTACCATGGAAAACGAGGCCAAGGTTAATATTGATCGGGTGGCGGAGGAGACTAGGAAGCTGATGGGGCATCATGCCCGGCTGGTTAAGGCTGGAGAGGAGATTGGGAATGCCAACATCCGACTAAGATTGATGGTTTCGGACCAGGCCAAACAGCTCGCTGATCAGGCCATTCAGATTTCTCAACATGAGGCTGCCTCCGGACAGTTGAGGAAGGCTATGGAGGAGGCTAGTAAGGCGGAACTGCGGAAGATGGAGGCTGTCTGCAAGGAGCAGATAAATATGGCCATCTCGACAGTGGATGAGGTTCGGAGGGCGGATCTTGAGCGGGTAGAGGAGATGTCGGGGAAGCTTGAAGCCGTAGAGCTTGCTCAGGTTAGGCTGAAGGAGGAGATGAAGGCGATGCGGAAATCCCTTCAGGCTGACTGCTCGAGATACCGTTTGGAGAGAGAAGCTACTGTTGGAAGGTTGTCGGCTTCCGAGGCCCGGATGAGGGAGTTTGAGGAGAATGAGGGGATGATGGATGAAATGCTTCAGGACATGTACTTCCGAACTTGAAAGCAGGGCAACCTATCCTGGATGGATGATTATCCTAGGGTCATGGCTAAGATTTATCTTCGGGCTCTGGAGGAAGCTAAGGCGGATGCGGATAAAGAGGGTGGTGTGGCCTTCAGCATGGATGTGGTCACTGCCCAGTTTACCAAGGAGGAGAAGGTGGCGGTGAAGGAGGGTATGCGGTTGCTTGCTGCTGAGGAGGCAGGTGTGCAAGTAGAGGATGATGACCAGGATAGTCAAGAAGCAGGTGCTGGTAAGTCTTCCTTTTTAGTCTCTCCATTAACTTTGGTTGCTTATCACTAATGAATCATTTCTCTGACTGGACAGGTGGTCAACAGGACAAGGATAAAACTCCAATGCAGCCGGCCCCTTGATCAGACCTGGAAAATTCTTTTTGTAGACTTGACATGGCCGTATACGTTAGTCTTAAAACAGTAGAGTAACTTTTAAGTTGTAATTCTTTTGCTACTTGTAATAAATAGCTCTATTCTTGATGTGTAATTCTTTAACTTAAGCTGATTTTATCGTCTTCCGAATGTTTGTTGCTATTTTGACATGTCGTATGAGAAATATAGCTATGCATATTCTTGTAATTGAATTGTGTTTGATGTCAGGTTCTGGTTTTAAAACATAATTTCATGACTTGTAATATTAGCGTGTGGTGAGAACAAATTATAGTCATGTATTTGTACACAAAAGAAGAAAATACCGCCTTTCATGTTTTAATCGTAGATGGCAGTTTTGAATATCTTGTATGACCGAGCATGGAATGCAGTCGAGTGCCTTGCCATCCAATCGTGAGTCCCTACACCCATTGGCTAGTATCTCCTACTCTGCATCCTGTACTTTAGGGACCGTTATAGAGGATAGGAGAAAAGCTTTTTAAGTAAAATTGAAATATGTGAAAAAGTAAAACTTCCAATCACGGAAGGCCTTCGATGTGCTTAAGTTCGTGGCAAACGGGTTTTGTAGTCACTTTCCCTAACTGTGGGTCTTGGAGACATTTGTCACCCATCTTACGCCTCCGCGGGGAGTTAATTCTTTTTTACCACAGCCGCACTTAAGACACATCGGAGCCGAGATCGCGCACAGTAACTACCCGGGCCATTATGGCCCGTGATCGTGGGTATTATTCGATTTACTGTGGCCGGCTAGCGTGGGTGCCGATCGTCAACTGTGAACTGCCCCTGGCTGGCCACACCTTATGTTGGGGCTTATAGTCGGTTCACAGTTGCCGGCGAGCCTAACGCCGTAATGAGCTGCCTCGGCTATAGTCGGCCTTCTCGGTGGCTTATAATCGGCTCATTACAGTTGGCTTTAAGGGCCGTCGCGAGCAATGAGTTAACCCGCAGCAGAGGGATGCTGGAGCAAAAGTGTCTCATTGGCGAGGGCATAGATTCGTATAGTACCTGTTAGGTTTTGCCCAGGTGAAGTTGCACCGTGGAGTGCTTTGAGTGGAAATGCTATACGCATAGGATTTTGTTCAACAGAAAAGGATAAAGTTAAAAAGTAGCCAAGATATAAAGGAACAAGTTAAAAAAGAGACAAAGTTTTTTAAAGTGGTTCGGCATGAAAAGGCCTACGTCCACTGATTCTCTTTGTTAATTCACTTCATATGGGCAGTACAAGTTAAGAAAAGTATCGACGGAGGTGCTGGATGTTCCATGCCCTCTGGAACACCTCTCCGTCCACTGTTGACAAAATATAAGCTACATTGTGGAGATCTTTATGAATTACATATGGTTCATCCCAGACGGGGTCTAGTGCTCCGGGGCGAGGGAAGATTCGCTTGAGGACAAGATCCCCTTCTTGTAAGGTACGATGCTTGACTTTGGAGTTGTATTGCGCTGCCACTTTCTGCTTGTGGGCTGCTGTTTTAAGGACTGCATCATTTCTTCTCTCCTCAACTAGATCCAAAGACATGTGGAGGAGCTCTTCATTCTCTTCCGGGTTATAGTGGATCCTACGGTGGGAAGGCACAATGGTTTCAACTGGGAGCATAGCCTCCGATCCGTATGCCAAAGAGAAAGGAGTGTGCCCCATTGATGTTCTGAAAGATGTGCGGTAGGCCCACAGTGCCGTAGGGAGTTCATCCACCCAAGCGCCCTTTGACTTTTCGAGCTTCTTTTTGATCAGAGTTTTCAGAATTTTGTTGACTGCTTCGACTTGTCCGTTTGCCTGGGGATATGCTACGGATGAGAAGCTTTTATGAATTCCGTGCTCTCGGCACCAGTTGGCGAATTCCTCGCTGTCAAACTGAAGTCCATTGTCTGATATGATCTTGAGTGGGACTCCGTACCTGCACAGAACATTTTTGATCAAGAAGTTAATAACTTTTGCTGAAGATACTTTATTCAGAGGTTCCGCTTCCACCCATTTGGTGAAATAATCAACTGCCACTATAGCATATCTGGCCCCGCCTCGGCCCATCGGTAACTCGCCGATTAAGTCAATTCCCCATATTGCGAAGGGCCAAGGGCTGGTCACTTGAGTAATCTCAGTTGTTGGTAGCCGCGGAATCTTAGCAAATTTTTGGCATCTGTCACACTTCTTGACGAAATCTAAGGCGTCCTTGCTTAAGGTGGGCCAGAAATATCCGTATCGGAGTATCTTTTTTGCTAATGTTTGCCCTCCGGTGTGATCTCCGCAGCTCCCCTGATGGATGTTGGATAAGATTTCCTTGGCTTCTCTCCCAGCGACACACCTTAATAACGGGTTAGAGAATCCGCGCCGATAGAGGATGCCTTCTTGTATTGTGTAGCGGGATGCTTTCCTCAAGATTTTCTTAACTTCGTTACGCCTGTTGGGTAGAGTGCCACTTTGTAGGTAGTCTCGGATGGGAGTCATCCAAGTTGCTTCTTCGGTTGCAGCTATCAGATTCACTTGCTCAAAACTTGAGGCCAGTTGCTTTGAGATGGTTACTGCCTCGAAGATGGTGATGTCTCTCACACTTGCTTGCTTTGCCAATTCGTCGACCTTTCGGTTCTCCTCCCGAGGGATGTGTTTGACTAAGTAGTGGTCCAATCGGCTGAGAAGTAACTTGGTCTTCTTTAGATATGCTATGAGTCGTTTTTCTCGAGCTTGGAATTCTCCTAGTATTTGATTAACAATAAGTTGAGAATCGCTGTGAAGACACAAAGAATTAGCTCCGATTTCTATGGCAATTTCTAGTCCAGCTATCACTGCTTCATATTCTGCCTCGTTGTTGGTGGCAGCGAACTCCAACCTTATAGCATAGTGCAGTTTGTTTCCCCTGGGAGTGATTATTACCACACCTGCACCCGAGCCTTGTTCGTTTGATGCACCATCCACAAAGAGATTCCACTTGATATCTTCTGTTATTTCCAATTTCTCCTCACCTTCGTTGGTAGTGAATTCTGCAATGAAATCAGCCATGGCTTGTCCCTTGATGGCGGTGCGATGGTGATAGGTGATATCATACTGACTTAGTTCAATGCACCATTTAAGTAGTCGCCCAGAGGTGTCGGGACGATGGAGTACCTGCCCCAGTGGTTGATCAGTCAGAACTTTGATGGAATGGGACTGGAAGTAGTGACGCAGCTTTCGTGATGTGATTAGTAAACAGTATGCTAGCTTCTCAAGTTTAGGATATCTGACTTCTGCCCCAGTAAACCTTTTGCTGACGAAGTAAACTGGCCGCTGCGTGCGGTTGTCTTCCCTTACCAAGGCTGCGCTTAGGGCGTGAGATGACACAGCAAGGTATAAGCATAATTCTTCGCCTTCGCTTGGAGTCGAGAGTACCGGTGGTTTCTGGAGGTGTTCGATTAGGTTAAGGAAAGCGGTTAAGCATTCGTCAGTCCATTCGAACTTTCCCTTGTCTTTCTTTAGAGCTTCAAAAAAGGGGACGCACTTGTCCGTCGCCTTGGAGATGAATCGGCTTAGAGCGGCCACTTTTCCGTTCAAACTTTGCATTTCCTTCCGAGTGGAAGGTATCTTGATATCCCTTAACGCTCGGACCTGTTCAGGGTTTGCTTCTATCCCTCTGGCATGAACGATGAATCCTAAGAACTTTCCTGATGACACTCCGAAGGAGCATTTTAGTGGATTCAACTTCATTCCATATTGTCGAAGTACTTGAAACATCCTGCCTAAGTGGCTTACGTGATCTTTGGCTTTCCTTGACTTTACCAGCATGTCATCCACATATACTTCCATAGTTTGTCCTATTAGCCCTGCAAACATTTTGTTGACGAGGCGCTGGTAGGTGGCCCCTGCATTTTTAAGTCCGAAAGGCATTACCTTATAGCAGTATAAACCCCGGTCGGTGATGAAACTAGTGTGGTCTTGGTCGGGAGCATGCATAGGAATTTGGTTATACCCTGAGTATGCGTCCATAAAAGATAGGAGCTCGTGCCCGGCTGTGCTGTCTACAAGTTGGTCGATTCTGGGAAGTGGAAAACAATCCTTTGGGCAGGCGTCGTTTAGGTTGGAAAAGTCAATGTAGGTTCGCCACTGCCCATTAGCCTTTTTTACCAGCACCGGGTTGGCGATCCATTCTGGGTAGATAGCTTCTCGTATGAAGTCATTGGCGAGTAGGTTCTTTACTTCTTCATCGAGGGCTGCTGATCGCTCTGACCCCATACTTCTCTTTCTTTGTTTTACAGGCGCCTTGGTAGGATCAATGTTTAATACGTGGCATGCTATGTCGGGGGAGATTCCGGTCATGTCAGCGTGTGACCAAGCGAATACATCCAAGTTGTGGCGGAGAAAATCGATGAGTTGTTCCTTCAATTCGGCTTTTAGTTGGGACCCAATTTTCAATAGTCTACTTGAGTCGTGCTTGTCTACAGATATAAACTCCATAGCCTCTGCAGGCTCGGCGGTGGCCTCCTCCTCTTTGTCCCTAGGGTCTAATTCATTGAAAGGGTCGCTGGTATATCGAAGAGGAGGGGCTTTCTTTAGTTGCTATGCTTCCAGACTTTTTGTGCAGAGGGCAATCTCTACACCCTTCCCTTTATCCTTCCTGTGGTTGTTGCGAAGTTCAGTCACATAGCAGTCTCGAGCAACGTCCTGGTCTCCTTCTACTTCCCCTACTCTATTGTCCGTTGGAAATTTCATCTTTAGGCACCATGGGGCTAGGACAATTTGGAAGTCAGACAAGGCTGGTCTTCCTAAGAAGGCGTTGTAGGCCGAATGGTTTTCTATTAGCACGAATGTCTGCTTCCGTACAATGGAGCGGGGATGGCTCCCAATCTCAACAAAGAGGTCCAGTTGCCCGAGGGGCATCTTAGCATCCCCAGTGAAACCGTGTAGTGGTTTATCGCAGGGAGATACATCCTTCATTGATAGCTTCATTTTGTCGAATGCGTGTTTGAACAGGATGTTTACTGAGCTTCCAGTGTCTACCAGGATTCGGTAAACTTCGGCGGGACCAAGTCGGACAGAGATGACCATGGGATCCATGTGAGGGTACTGCCTTCCTTCTAGGTCACGCTTACCGAATGTGATGTCATCACTTTCTTTCCGCTTCGGGTGGCGTTCTTCTATAACCGAATTGACATAGTCTTTATTGTCTCTAAGCGACTTTCCGTATCCTTCCATCTCTTTCCAGCTTCTGTCTGCGATGTGTGGCCCTCCTGAGATGGTATGGACCACTATCTTTTCTTGACTAGAGCTGCTAGCGTTGCGCTTTCCTCTGTCGGCCCCCGGTGAGGGTAGCCTTGGGTTTTCATTGGCAGGAGCTGGGGTCATGTCCTGACCTTTTACATAACGTTCCAGTTTCTTTCTTCTGATGTGTTCCTCGATCAGATCTCGGAGATGATGGCATTCGTTGGTATCATGCCCGTGAGATTCGTGGAAGCGGCAAAACTTTCCAGACTTCTGTGCGTTATCTGATTCCTTCTTGTATGGTGGGCGTTTGTATCTAACTTCGCCTTGGGTGGCAAGGAAGATATTTTCGACGGTCTCGTTCAAAGGAGTGTAAGTGTCGAATCTTGGTCCTGGCCGATATAGGCGCTTTTCTCCCTTCTTGCCCCCAGCATTGTCTCTGGAATCATTTCTTCGAACGTCCATTGCCACAGCAGGGGCGTTGCCATGGGTTGTCTTATTTTGTTGTCCTGACTGCCCCTCAACGGCAGCATCCTCAAGCCTCATGTATTTCCCGGCTTCATGGAAGAAATCGGGTAAAGTAGCTGGTTTTTCTTTTGTCAACCTTCTAGCAAATTTAGTGTCCGGATGCACACCACTGCAGAGGGCCGTTAGGATAAGCTTCTCATCGGCATCTTGGACTGCGGCTGCTGTGGCGTTGAATCTGGTTAGGTATTGCTGCAGCTTCTCTCCAGGTTTCTGTTTGACGCTGGATAAGGAATAAGCGTCCTTAGGTTGCTCCACATGAATGCGAAACTGACTGATAAATTTTTTTTTCAACATCTCCCACGAGCTGATGGATCCCTGGGGTAGATGACAGAACCAGGAGGTAGCAAGATCTGCTAAGAAGAGCGGAAAGCATTTGCACAGTACTCCCTCTGTCGCCCCACTCATGAGCATATGCTGCGTGTACCTCTGTAAGTGTACAACGGGGTCGGAGGTTCCTTTGTAGGGTTCTATTGTTGGCATCTTCCATTCTCGGGGGGTGATAGCAATTTCGATATTGCGGGCGAAAGGGCTGGTTACCCTAGCGCCTATCCCTCGATCTCTTTGCTCCCGTTGGACACATTCTCTGAATAAGCGTGCCATCCTTTCATCAGAACTTGGAGCAGATAAAAATGAGTTGGGTTCTGTTCTGTGGGATTAATTCCGTCCAGATGACCTGTAGGGATGGTATCGTCTATCATTCCTCATATTTTCCAGTGACTGCCTTTGATCTTCTGGGAGCATGGTAGGGTCAGCTACAGTTGGCCCTTGCCTTGATCTTCCCCTGCCGGGTTCTGATCTAAGCACTTCCTCGGGTCCAACTTCGGGCTGGACTCTAGCTCGGCCCCGTTCACTGGCGTTTTCGTGGTTAGGCAGTATGACAGGCTCAGCTACAGTTGACCTCCGTCCGGTACCTCCCCCGTTGGGTTCGGTACCAAACGTTTCCTCAGGCCTAACTTCGGGCTGTGCTCGGTCTCGGCTCCTACCATGGCTACTTCTGCCGTTGGCTCCTTCGAAGAAGGAAGATCTTTGTTGTCTCTGAGATCCTCCAGACTGGGACTCGCCCCATGATTCAGTGTTGCGGTTGGATTCTTCAGCGTCCCTTAAGCGTGACATGAGATGGTCCACCAAGGCTTCTTGCTGGGACGTGAAGCGGTTAGTTACTTCAACCACAACTCTGTCCAAATCTGCCCTAGTAATTGCTGCTTATCTACTAATTTTTCAGCATTTGAAGAGCAAATTTTGACTTTAGATCGGAACCGGAATTTAGATCGGATTTTTTCTTCGTTATCACCAGAACTGGAATCGGAACAGTTTTGCTAGAATTCTATTGAAAAATTCAAGCCATGGTCAAACCCACTACCGAGCGTCCGTTTCGCGATTTCTATAATAGTACTTTAGAATGGTCGGCACCATATTAGCAATCAAGAACATATAATTGTATCGATAATATATTCCCGAACTTCAACTATCATTAAGCATTTTCGTTTTATTTTTCGAAGTTGTTTCAATTTCAAATTTGAGCGGATATTTAAATATTAATAACCAGATCTTCGTGTTTTTAGCGATAGACTAGAATTCAACCATGAACAAAAAGTTACTTGCATTTCTCTAAATTCTTTAACTTATTTTCTATGTATTGTTTTTGTCAACGGAGATACGAAAATATATTAAATCATTACATATAGCAATTCCAATCACAAAAAACAGTGTACTTCATTTTGTTTACATTATATGCATATGTGTGTGTAACGAGAGTGTTATTTATACATGATTTTTCTATTTAAAGAATATACAAGAATCACTATAGGAAGGCACCTCATGCATGGTGATGCACAAAATGTCACAATAATATTGATTTTACTTCTTGAAAAGGGTCAATTTCTGTCTCGATTTTATGTATATGTTTCGCCTACATTCGAGAATATTCTTATACCGATGACAACAGATCTTTATCCCAATTTTACTATGAAAGATGCAACATTTTTAAAATTTAAGGTTTAAATCGAAATTGAAACTAGTATCCTGTAGTATATTTAGAGTGAAAAGGTATAGAAACACGAGTATTCTTTGTCCAATCACAGTATTATTAGATTATACACATATAGAAAATAGAAAATTAAAATTGATATTGTTATACCACAAAATCACCTAGCGAAATTACAAATAGAAATCTTATGGGCCTCCAAAGTCCTTCAAATAGCATTTTTGGACTTTGGTTGCAACTGCTGAAAGTCATTGAACATGTAGATCTTCAAAAGAGCTTCAATAAAATATATCATGGGGATTGTAACCATAGTTTAAAAAAAACCCACATTGATACGCGCCTCGAGGAGTGCCTCGAGGAAATGGGAGATAAAACACTTTGAGACTTCCCCAAAAGGATTTTTACCTCAAAGACTTACGCCTCAACTTGAGGCATACGATGCGTAGAAGTGTACGCCTCAAATGTTGAGGAAAGCAACTCAATTTTTTGTTTTTGCTCTTATTGTAAATATTGACTAACAGAAGTTATTAAACTTTGATTATTTAATAGAGAGCAAAAAAGATTAAATTTTAAGAAAATGAAAGATAGCGTTTATTACTTTTCAATATCGACATTATTAAGTAGGGTTGTTTTGAAACAACGATTGAGAGCTACCTAATGGATTTTCTTATTATTTATAAAAAAAATGAATAGACATCACTGAATCTCCGAATAAATTTTACGGATCAATTTGGATTGATAGAAGGAAAAATAAATAAAATAACAACTTACATTATATTTATTGCTTGTAATTGAGATCGATTCCACTAGAATAGATCGAAGATCATTTTCAAAATCTAGAAAAAAACTGAAGACAGATTGAAGAGACAAAAAAATACATGCCATTGGGGAGCTAAAAAGTGAATACGAATTCTTCAAAAAAAGATTGAATCATATGTGTGTGTTATCTAGTGCTTAAATTTATTTTCGTAATTTTATGAATGAATAATATAGAATCATTAGGACCGGACTCTTTGAAGTTAAGTGTTTATGTTGTTATATATTTACAGTTTTTAGTAATTGTTAACTTTAATGTATTAATAAAAGATTAATAATAACAAAGGAATAATAACTTAAACCTCAATGTTTACCTCCAAAAAATTTAGCCTCGACGTTTTGAGGCTTACGCCATGCATGCAAGAAAAATAACGCCTCGTGTACGCTTTTCACATTTTAAAACTTTGATCATGACACCAAATGAGTAAAAAAAGTTATGTAATTTTGAAGAGAAGCACGTGATCACATACTTGATCGTAAGCATGAAGGAAGATTGATCGCTAATAGTAAAGGACTCGATTGGTTTGAAGCAAGACAACTAGTCGCACCAACATCCCAACCACCCCTTGTGATTGATCATCGTCAATTGCAAGCCGTTACCTGACCGTCTCTCGCATTCAATTAGCATCAACCGCACTTCAGGACCGATCAAATCTTGACTGATTCCTACTCAAGCTTTTGTGGATCCCATCCGGTTCAAATTTGAATGCTTTTTTTAAAACTTTTGAGATATTATCATCTTAAAACATGGGGCCAATAGGCTACCTAACTCAACTATAAATACGTGAAAGCACACTACATGAAGGGACTTTTGCTCGGTCAATTCCTCTTCCCCTGAAGGCACTTGCCACCCTTACCTCCCATGCTTTTGCAATAACTATTGTACTCAAATCATATAATTCCATACAAAATAAAATTATAAAGTGCACTATGACCACAGGATCAAACCACCTATAAAAATACTAAGTGTCATTTATTTTCATGCATTTTTATATTATATTGCTCTATGTTCTATGGATATGTTCTAATATATTGCTTATAAAAATGAATTCATTTGAATAATCCTTATGATTATGAAAACGTAGATTTGCTCATCATTCAGAGAATGAATCTCTACAAAAATAACTATGACAGTTTGCACTAAGTTTGACGCAACTAGATAACAAAAATACAACAAAATAGTTTTCTTATATTTTTCAAATTGTTTGTCCCTGCTATTTGCATTATTGTGGGGATGACGTCTAACAATTAATTTAAATTAAAAACTCAAAGTTTGCAATAAATCATTATAGAGGTAGGTCAAAATAAAAAAATAGAAATGGGATGAGAAAGCAGGTTATAAACATTTGGAGTTTTTCAACCCAACATATACATGTACAATTAGTGATCATGCATATAAGCTACATATACACTTGCATTAGCCAATATGTTATATGCCATGTAATTATCTCAAATTATGCAGTTGGTGCATGCTACCACAGAAAGAACAAATTTGAATTTTGAAGCAAGATAACTAATATTAAAACATTTACAATCAACGAAAGAATGCATATCTGTATTTTAAAATGGTTACGCTTAGCAAGAAAAATGCATGTTGGCATATTCAAACAGTTACAATCAGCAAAAGAATGCACTTGACCAGTATAAAGATGTGTGTCTATTGTGGTATGTTGATTATATTTTGAGGTAGATAACTTACATCTTTTGGCAGCACAAATCCCTCAGGGACAGTAAAACATTTTCGGATGCAATATTTCTCCCATATCTCTAGTCTTTTATCAAGCACGGGCTGTATCACTTGACGGATCATAGTAATAACCCCCTGCAATGCAGGAAACGCTATAAATGTGAAATTTAGAGAGATATGGGATAATAATAGCAGCAAATGCCTAAATTATTTGCTTGATGTGAAACACGTGAGTATGTATCCAACGATGTCATGAAAGCAGATTGTATATCATAGATATGCAAATTAAATGCTTCAACAGTCTGTTGGCCTTTTTTTGGATGACCAAAAAAAGCATTATACACAATGAATCATCACACAAATACTCGATAACACTGTAACATAGTTAATTGCACTCTTCATGCTTATATAAGAATAAAGAAGTACCAATTACTTGTATATTTTGTATTACTCGCTGACTGCTCTTAAAATTTGTAACCATTCCCCTCCATAGGTATAATTAGGGGTGTTACCGTTGCGACCACAGCTATTACCACCAACCATAGCTGTAACCATTGTTAACAGCTTAATTTTTTTCTATTACAGTTAATAGTTGCATTTCTGAACTTTAAACTTTTTATTCGTATGTTACAAATTATATACATTATTGTTGATGAATAAACCATATATGCACATATTATTAGTGCATGAAAGCCGTGTATCATTACTTACAAGTTATTTGCCTAACTTATTTTACTAAATTACATACTTTGCAGTGAAATGCAACATAAAAAAATCATGCACGGTTGGATATTTTATAAAACCTTTAACTGTTACCATAACTGTTACCGTACTAGACGGTAACATACAAACGTCTGAGCAGTTGCCATTGGATGCTAAATTGCAAATTGATGCTACAAACTGGATATTTTATAAAACCCTAATCCGACCCAAAAACAAATAACTAACAGAAGAACTTACTTACTCTTGCTAAATCATCAGATCTCGCGCTAGTAGACTCTTCAGAAATTCCAACAATCTCCTTAGATTTCCTAAATAAAAAGATTGCGATGAAAGTTTGTGTAAAAGATGTTTTGCTGAAATTCGAGTTAGTATAGAGGATAAAATTACTGAATAGCGAAATCAAATGAACCATCGACAAGGTCATCGATAGTGTTGAGGGTTTCGTTGATGAATCTCTGTGGATTCAGATTGTAGGCATCGAACACTGCCTCGCTCTCACTTCCCTCCATTAACTTTTATTCTATTTTGAAAACTCAAATAAGACACTGGGTATGTTTGCGCTGAATTAATGATCGAAGTTATCAGCAGTTAAATTGGTGTGGTCGGAATCAGTGTTCGGATGTTTTAGACAGAGACAAGGCTCAAGTCATTTATTGGTATAAGTCCCTCTTTTCTAAATTTATTTCCTTTCCATCTAGAAAATATTTTAGGTTACGGTCGTTACAGAAAAATAGACACGGGAAAGAAGTTGTAAAAAAATTTAGTCTCAGGGACAACAAATTTGTCTTTTAGTGTGAATGACACTTTTTAGTGTGAACAGAAAATGATGGTTGCAAATATCATTATGTGGTTTACATTAAAAAGTGTCTTTGAACCTAAAAAGCAAACTTCTTGCCCCTGAAACTAAATTTTTCTCCAACTTTTTCCCTGAGCCTAAAACCCCCCTGCATTTCATCAATTTTTTTAACAGGAAATTATTGTCAAGGACAAAATTTCTCAGCATTTTAGCCTCAAGGACAGACCTTCAGTATTTAGCCTGAAGGACAACTTTCTTTAGGTATGAGTTTTAGTTATTGATAGCAGTTTTTAGGTATCGGTTTGTAGTTATCGGTAGCAGTTTTTAGGTATCAGTTTTTAGTTCGGTAACAGTTTTGGAAGAATGTTTGTCCTTATGAATAATTTTGGAAGAATGTTTGTCCTTATGAATAATTTTTAGGAGAATATTTGTCCTTGTGGTTAAAATATTGGGGTCGTGTCCTTGAGGCTAAAAATATACAAATTTTTTCCTTTAAATTAATTCCCACTTTTTTTAAAAATAAAAATGTAATTTATAAAAGAAAATTGAAAGGGCCCTAAGATTAATTTTTTATAATCATAAGGATGTACGCCAAAATTTTCATTTATTTAAATCGTTAAAACATCCAAGTCATAAAGCATAGTCGCCCCTTATCCAAGATCCACTATTGGAGGTTGATGGATGGAGAACGGTAAGTAATAAGGGATTAAATTTTGTTATATCTGAATAGGTCATTGACTTCAAAGCGAGATTCGACATTTACAATGTAATTGATAACTGTAAACACAAAGATCTTTTAAACTTGTGCACCTAAGTTTGAAGAATTTGGAGAATTTCAAAAACTATAGTCTAGGAATTTTATTAATATTTGAAATATGTTTTGTTTTTGGATAATTTATGAAGAGAAAGAGATGAATAAAGTGGGTTTTATTTATTATATTGATTTTCAAATCAGAGAGAAAAAGTAAAAAGGATGACTGTGGTTATTTCTTCTATATCTCTTAAACAATTCAATTCCAATAATAAACATTTCAAAAATGGAAACAGTTGTTGATTAATACGAATACAGAAGGTTAGAAAATGTAAAGAGTTTTAATTTACAGTGTCATCCGGCAATCCCCCACTAACTATGAAACTCAAAGAAAAACATCATGGATAAAGGGAAAAAATTTATATGTGCAAGTTTCCTGGAGCATGAAAATTGATGATTTTGTTTGATGATAACAAAAGTACATTTGATTTAATATTGTTAGTTGAGTATGATGCTGATATGGATAATACAGTGACCAGTAGTCATATCCTAGTGGTTAGGCACTCTGACTTGACCAGCAGTCATATCATAGTGGTTAGGCACTCTAATTTTGGTGCGAGAGGTCACAGATTCAAAACTTGCATAGCGTAATTCGAACCATTTGATATATATTGATATGTAGGATGTTATATACTATCTAAGACTTGCAGTACTAATATGTACTACCATCTAAGTACCCAATTTTTTTTAAATGGGTTATACAGTGATGCAAAGTGCATACGTTACAACAAAAATGATTTCTTAGAATAAAAATTGTATAAAAAATTTTAATAATGGAAAAAAGGAAAAAAAAATTGTATACATCATCGTATACAAAAAATGTTTTTATTTCAATATGAATATTTTTTTCTCAATGAAAGAATATTTATAATTATACAAGATGGGATGTGTTACCAAATTTCCAATCAACCTCGGAATTATGATCAGAGATAGGTATTAACAAAAGTAATTCACCAATACCATAGCAAGAAATATGAAATGAGGAGTTATAATATATAATGCATGAAAAGTAAACGACAGAAGATGTATAGTTTCGGTCTTGACAAAGATCTAGATCCACCGAGTTACCAGTTTTTATTGTTTGATACCTTTGGTTACAAGAGATTTATTATAAGGGCTTTGACCTATGTTATATTGCATATAAGACTGGAAAAAACGATCCTTGTACAGGTGATGTGAATCTCTATTTATAGTTGTAAAAATCACGCTTCGAAAGGCTCAGATTGAAGCTTTGGACCATGGATTCTCATCATGACCATTAATTATGAAATGCGGTTCAAATGTTAGCCAGCTAAGACGCTAAGTGGAGAGAATGGTTCGAATGAAGGTCCACTAGTAGGTCGTACCATGGTATGCTTATGTTAGAAAGGTAACATCGGGTAGAGTTGTTAATGAACAATGATGTCGCTGCCATTTGGACTGCGAAATATAGAGGATTGTTGATACACAGTGATGTTTTTGCCAAATGAACAATGTCATTTTATGATGATCTTGTCAAGGTAACAATATGGAATCGTTGTTTCATTACGTAGAGGCGGCCAAATGCTTTTGACAGATGTTTAACGAGTTGCGACAAGGTAAGACGGGCAAAGAAGTTGGATGAGCGAGGGAGTGATGGGCAAGGAAAGACAAGTAGTGCAGACGGTGATGCGAATGACGGGGCTCTCATGCTGCCATCTTGTCATCTAATGATGGTACGAGACGAAGTTGTCCAGGAGGCCTTAGACATTCTATCGATAGTAAGGATTTGATGGGCCGACGCCCGGATCAAAGAAATAGCGAGGCGACCATGTCTTTCAAGGTCGAGCCAACGGAAGCGCGCATGCAATTTGGGCCAGATCTGTCCTGGGTCATGAGGCATGTTATAGGCTCATTTTGTCGGGCCCTTAATTAGGGGACCCATCTGGTCTTTTGCAATAAATCTGAGTCACCCCAAGTTCGCTTCTACGGGCAGAGACGGATCTATCTTTATGTGTAATATTGTTGAAACTGGGCCAGCACGCATCGGGTAAATGGGTAAATTTCAAAAAAATTATTCCATTTGAATCTTATTGGGCCTATGAAGTCTAAATTTATTTAGATATTATCTAAAATTATTTTTAATAACATCAATATTTTATTTATTTATAATAAAATCTTATTATATTAACAAGTATAAAGGCACGCGCTTTGCGCGTGTTCATAGGAAAAATGGTGCAATTTCACCCTCCATTTTTAAGTGCAATTAGTTGATTGATCTTACACCTTAACCATGAAGGTGTTGTTCTATTATGTAAACAGTGGTATAACATGAGTGTTTGATGCACATAGTAAAAATATAATATGTTTAATTTAGAATACACTAATTTGAAGTCCAACTGTTATGTACTTTGAGCTTGCACATAGATAACAAATATTGCGTATTCTTTTTTTTTCTCTTTTGGAAGGTGCAAAATACCGTATGAATACAACTTTATTAATTTGTGTACAGGTAGATATTAAAATTTACAGTGCAGAAAAAACATTTCAACCATATAGAGCATGTCCAAGCAATAGGTTTTAAAAACACATATTGTTTGGTATAATAACAGTCTAAAAAGCAATATATGAATGGTAATAATTCGAATAGCATAGTGCAGTAATGTTGTAATTGGAATACGATCAGACAGATTCAGTTGTTAAAAATATACATGAAAATGGTAACATATAATTGAACGTATCATTGTACAAAAAAAAAACTATCTCGAGCAAAGTGAAGAAAACTTTGCTTTCATGCAATGAAAGATACAGTATCACGGTCGTAGCAACGCAATAAGAAGAATAGTAATTGTGAAAAGGGTCAAACTTTCTATTTGCATGCATAGTCTGTCAATGTGAGTTGTGGTACACATGGATAGCACTATTCCGTAGAAGCATACAACAACCTTTCCAGCAACAGTCAACCACCCTGTCTAGGGAACTTCAAACTGCAAAATGGAAGCTTCAAACTGCAGAAAAGTATAAAGAACTACATTTGATTGAAGAATAACTTAAAGTTGTATCAGTTGCAAAAAATGCAAAGGGCAAATGTGCTACAGTATTAAATCATATTTATGAAGGAAGTAAAATGTTTTGAGCAAAGTCACGGAATTTTTTGTACTGCTGTTGTAAAAAATGTATATCATAGTTGCAGCAATGAATATTAAGCAAAAGAAAAACTGTATATCACGTAAAAATGTATTAAGTGTAGATCACAAAGTGTACATGAAGTATAAATATGTATAACATAATTACTCACCCTAATAAATGCAGCATGTAGAACACAGATTGTAATGTTGTGTGATATTTGATGTTACGTTGAACTAAAATTTGCTTTGGACCCCATGTATTGTTGGTAAATCATATATCCTATGTTGGTATGTGTTAATAAACAGAGTGACACATGAATGGTTGTGCAAGTGAGTGTATCACAGTCTACATCATTGAAATAATTAATTTTTTTTAATGAAAAGTGACAAATAAAGTCACATTTAAGTTATGCAATGTACGTAAACACATTTTCACTTCTTCTTTTCCGGGCTTGAACCGACATCTAAGCAAAAAACTTGTAGATGGCGGAGTGTATGAAGCAAGGAATTTAAAACAGTTAATGTATTAAAATGTGGGGAGAAGGAATTTCAGAAGTTGAAATGGTCAGCGTAGCATATGTGTCTCATACAAAAAGTAAAGGTAAAAGCAACCATAAAATAAGAAAATTTTATCACCATATAATTGAAAGGCGAAGCATAACATTAAGAAATAATTCTTTTTCATAATCAGCGTATGTAAACAAATTAGTAGTTGTTAGGTGTTTTTGTATTAATTATCAAAGAATTTTTTGTGGAAACAAACAAAAAATTTGGTAATTACAAATAATAGTAAATTAAATTATAACTCATTAAACATAGTTAGGATTGAAAATTCAGACAATCATGATACTCAAATCAAAATTCATGACAGACTGAAGTGGATTGTGAAATCAAATTTATTTAGAATTCCTAATTTGTTAAAATAATAGATAATGTTATATAAGTATATAAGCTTGGGATTTCTTGGTTTTTAAAATTTTGAAATTGTAATGTTCGAAATTAAATGTGAAATATGTAGTCCTTTTGAAATTTGAATCATTTAAAAATTCATCTTTTCAGATTTGTAAACCATGAAAAATAAACTGGTAATGTAGATTAAAAATCTCATACCGTGAGCGAGACTGGCAGTAATGACAACTTTGTCGAGGGGAGTAGACATCTTTGATGATGAAGCTGAATTTCACGTACACTTCGTCGGGGGATTTTGAAGTGAATGACTTGATGACTTCGTTGTTATTCCATAAGGTTCAATTACCGTGGACAATTTTGTTACTACGCGCTGAACTTCGTCGACCCTCCTTCACACTAAGCCTGCATAAACTGTGCACTTATATATGCACATAAAAGTACACCCACTCAGAAGCACATTTTAACCTAATAATATAATTGAAGCAATATTCAGTCCATAGAAAAGTACATATATGCAGTTTATGTGTTTAAGGTTTATGGCTTTTGTCATTTTAAACCAAAGTACATGTATGAATCCTTTCCCATTTAACAGTTGCAAGTATGTATGAAAACATATATGCAGATACATATGAAACTTGCGTACAAATAGATGATATTGGTAGGCTTGAAAATTCAGACGTTCTTTATCCTCAAACCAAAATACATGACAAACTTAACAGGGTTATGGAATCAAAATTATTTACAATTTCTCATTTTTGAAAAAATAACAGAGCGACTTATATATGCAGATAAGGTTGGAATTTGAAAATTGCAATGGTCGAAAATAAATCTAAAATAGCAAGAGTATTTGGTTAAAAATTCATCTTTTTAGATTTGTAAATCGTATGTTCGAAATGAAATCTGAAAAATGTAAACCATTTGAAATTTGAATCATTTAAAAATTCATCTTTTTCAGATATGTAAACCATGAATAAGAAACTGTTAATGTAGATTAAAAATTCCATACCGTGAGCGAGACCGGCAGTACAGATGAGTTTGTCGAGTAGAGTAGACATCTTTGTTGATGAAGTTGAATTTTGCGTAGAATTCATCGTGGGATTTGGAAGTGAATGAGTTGATGGCTTCGTTCTTGTTCCGTAAGGTTGGGTAAACATATCCTGAGCAAGACCGGCAGTACTGATGACTTTGTCGAGGAGATTGGACATCTTTGTTGATGAAGCTGAATTTCGCGTAGACTTCATCGACGGATTTGGTAGTGAATGAGTTGCTGACTTCGTTGTTGTTCTGTAAGGTTCAGTAAACATGACGATTTCGTTACTAATCGCTGAACTTTGTCGACCCTCCTTCACCCTGAGCCTGTAAGTAAACCGTGTAAATTTGATAGTTGTAAATTCATAAACCCAAATATATGAAACTGAACTTATATATGCACATAAAAGTACACCCACTCAGAAGCACATTTTAACCCAATAATATAAATGAAGCAATATTCAGTCCACACTAAAGTACATATATGCAGTTTGTGTTTACGGTTTACGGCGTTAGTCAGTTTGAAACCAAAGTACATGTATGAATCCTTTCCCATTTAACAGTTGCAAGTATGTACGAAAACATATAGGCATATACATATGAAACTTGCAGACAAATAGATGATATTGGTAGGGTTGGAAGTTCAGATATTCATGATTCTCAAATCAAAATACATGACAAACTTAACTGGCTTATGGAATCAAATTTATTTACAATTTCTCGTTTTTGAAAAAATAACAGATCTGCTTATATAAGCAGATAACCTTGGATTTTGAAAATTGCAATGGTCAAAATTAAATCTGAAATAGAAAAATTATTTGGTTAAAAATTCATCTTTTTAGATTTGTAAATCACAAATAAAACTTTCATACAAATAGATGATATTGGTAGGCTTGAAAATTCAGACAGTCATGATCCTCAAATTGAAATACATGACAAACTTAACTGGCTGATGGAATCAAATTTATTTACAATTTCTTAGTTTTGAAAATATAACAGATCAACATATATAAGCAGATAAGCTTGGAGTTTGAAAATTGCAATGGTTGAAACTAAATGTGAAATAACAAGAGAATTTGGTTACAAATTCATCTTTTTAGATTTGTAAATTACATATGAAACTTGAATACAAAAAGATGATATTGGGATGGTTGAAAATTGAGACATTCATGATCCTCAAATCAAAATACATGAGAAACTTAACAGGGTTATGGAATCAAATTTATTTAGAAGTTGTCATTTTTGAAAAAATAACAGATCGGCTTATCTAAGCAGATAAGCTTGGATTTTGGAAATTGCAATAGTCGAAATTAACTCGGAAATAGCAGGAGTATGTGGTTAAAAATTCATCTTTTTACATTTGTAAATCGTCACACTGAAACTAATAATGTCGACCAAAAATCTCGTACCTTGAGGGAGACCATCAGTACCGATTGCCGCATCGTCTATGACTCCGACTTTGTCGACGGATCTGGAAGTCAATGACTGGAGGACTTCGCCGTTATTCGGTGAGCTTAAATAAACGTGGACGATTTTGGTAGTAAACGATGGTCTTCGTCAAGCCTTCTTTACCTTGACCCTGCAAATAACTTCACCAAGCAGCAGATTTGGACCTCAGCACGGCGGAGCTGGAACGAAAGGATAGCTGAGTCCCTACCTCGCCAAACCTAAAAATCGCAGAGAACCGGGAGATAAAACACAGCTTGGTAGGTCGTCGATTTACATTTCAAACCGTTAAATTGGGAACCAAATCAGGATGGGGGAATAAGGGTAAGGTTGTAGAAAACTTGCAAAGGAAAAGGAAGAAGGGTAAGGTTGCAGAAAATACGATTGAGCTGGAGGAGGGTTCGTGGAAGTCGGTTGACATGTAGGCGGAGAGAATAATGGGAAAAGAAAGTGAAGAGAGAAAATAAGAGCAAATCAAAGTGCTTTGTGTAGGAAACGGAAGAAGGTGAAGGTTGCAGGAAGCGGTTGAGGTGGAGGGTGGTTTAGGAAAGGCGGTTAACATTTTAGGGGAGACAAAAAAGAGAGAGGAGAAAGTGGGTGAGTAGAAAGTGGAGAGAAACGGGTGGAATTTTAGTGCGATTAGAGTATGGATATGAGAAAGGACAGATATACCCTCTTCCCCGTAAGTGTATGTAGCTGTAGTAGATGGGTTGGTTGGGAAGTCCAAAAAAGCTTCACCAAACCAAAGTATTTGCATTATTAGTAGAGATGTTACGTACATAATATATAGAATAACATGCGTATCATATAAACATATGTGTACGTGCACGTGCAACATAAATGGTGTACATTGTTTGACATGCTGGTGTATAAGTGTTGAGATTTACACCGCAACAGACATGTTAGCCATTCATATACACGTGTCGTTAAAATATGTGTGTGTATAATTATATATATATAATTATATATATATATATAATTATATACATATATATATATCAAAAAATAGTATTTGAAATGTATATATATGTACTTATGTATATATAGTTAATATTATTATAATATAAAGTATTGTATATTTAATATAGATAAACACAAGTTCAAAGCAAATTTAAAATTCAAATTCCAAATCATAGTCTAAGTCCGCTTAGCTAATATCTAGTAAATTTAAACTAATGTTTGATTTTAAATATATATATGTATGTATGTATGCATATATATATATATATGTATGTATGTATTTCGAAACTTGGAAAAACATAATTTTTTTAACTGATTTATATATATATATAATTATATAGATCCACCTAGAAGTAATATTTAAGAATTTTAAATATAACAAAACAAGTATACATTAATGTAAATAAAAAATTAAAATATACATATGCATATATACACACACATTCAGTCAAAAATAATAATAAATATTCATTTAAATCTCACGGTTTAAAAAATTATTTTTTATTTTAATTTTCGTACGAAAATCATTAAAGAAATTAAATTTATTTTATTGAAACCTTAAAAAAACATGTACAAATTTTATTAAATATATATTTACATATTACATACATTTTATAGATATATGAAAATTTTAAAAGTTAGATTTTATATTTAAAACAAATTGTATGAAATATATATATATACACGGTTTAAAAAAAATCGAAAACATATTATGTATACATGTTGATAAAATTTATATGTATATTTCATGTAACATATGTATTAATCAAACTAGGATTAAAAATTATAAAATGTTTTATATTATTTATGAAATTAAATTAATTTTTTTATCATTGCCGAATGGTATATACAATTATATGTATATAAAAAAATTATTTAACATGCATATATACAATCGTATGCATTCTATGTTAACGGCACAAGCATATATGAACTCGTGATAATATACACATAAATAAAGCAGCATAATGGCATGATAGAAACACACACACACACACACACACACATATATATATATATACACATATATATATAATATAATATAAATTGGATTATTACCTTGTCCAAAGCCAATATGAAACATTTTAAGATGTTGAATATGTTCGCTCCTTGAATCGGTATCCAAGCCTTTAGATAGAGCTACCAATCTGAATACAGAAATTGCCAATCTTCGAATTTAATTTTAATTTGTGTATTTGGAAGCTTGAAAATAAGGAGGAGGCCTGGAGTAAGGGTCAGCCAAATCAGATCTTTGGAGTAGCAAAAGAAAGTAAAGTGAAGTGGGGGTTAAAGATGAATAAATAAGCAAGATCCTAAAGGGTGAAAAGGGGATCTAGATCCACCTCTTGCTCTTACCAAATCACGTAATTTTAAATCAAAATTCCATCTTACTTCTCCCTGATATGGCCGACCACCCTAGGCTCCTATATAGGTCTCTAAAGTGCTTCAAGCTTGATTAATAAAAATTGCATCTAAATCTAATTCAAATGCACATCAATATCGTATGTCAATACGTGTGTTTATAACTATTGTAGACAGACTATTTAATATTGATCAACACAAATTAAATAAAATTTTATAATTAATATTTCAAAAATATTAATCAATTTAGTTAATTTATAATAATTTTAATTAATTAAATCAGGTGGTAGTACGAGTATTCAACATTTCGGTTGTGTGACTTATAGTTGTAAACTCGGTCATTAATTAATATCGAACAACTCAAGTATTAGCGTTAACACATCACTTAGACGGTGGTGTGATATTATGGCCAAATTTATTGCTTACAAAGCTTTGGTAAAATCAAATTTTATTTTACTTAAGCTTTACCTGGTAGTGACAATTATTTACAATAATTCTCTTCGTCAAAAATATATCAATTAGGTCATATGGAATTTGGTAATGGTTAAAATTCCAATATCGTCCATATTCAATTTTAAAGTCCAAACACAAAGTTCTTGGTTCAATAATAGCAATTATTATTAACCGACTACTCTAGCTAAAGATTTTGATTTTGAGTTGACTTTAGTTGACCACGATGCTAACCTCATATAATTAAGGAGGCAAATCCTCTCTTGGATAGTGTTTCACTTTCAATACTTCTACTCGACCCAACTATAGTCATTCGATGAATGTCGTGCCACGATTTAACTATAATCAAAGTGAAGATTCCACACTGAAGATCAACGATCTTCTCAAGTCAGGAGAACTGTGTAATATTATCACATCGACATTTTCTGTTTGACCTTAGTTATATTAACCAACATAAAACTATCAAGTGAGTCATTCTATAGTTATCTAATAACTATTAGTATGTAACTTCCAAGTGCCTCCAACAGCCATGAGTAATACACTGCCCAACACTTGGAGAGCGCTACAAATTCTAGTCTCAAGGGATGCATCGATATCCAGTCTCGATACATGTTGACCAGGAATATTTAAAACGGTTGTGTTTATTAAATCATGAAAAAATGCCCATGATTGCAACATTTGTAATTACTATCACAAACACACCATTTATGTATTTTTTATTAATTATACTTAAATTAAATAATTAATTAAATTTAACACATTATAAGTACATAACAAAAAGAAAATACCTTTATTACGACGAGAATTAATTGCTTAGTTAATAATTTACAATAAAGTATAGAATTGCCCCAAGAGCATGCCCCTAACCCTGTCAATCTTCCACTTGCACTTGGGGCCAATTATGGAATCTCAATCCTATCCCTTCAATTAGCTTCTCGAGAACCGACAGAGCCAGACCCTTCCTGAATGGATTTGTTATGCTGTCCTTGGTATCTACCATTTGTATTACAACCTCTTTCTTCTCAACTAACTCTCTTATGAGGTGGAACTTTTGAAGAATATATCGGGATTTCTTGTATGCTCTTAGCGCCTTTGCGATCTATATAGCTGAATTATCGTCATGGAACAATGCCATTGGATTATCCATGTCGGGAATCACTTTGAGCTCACTTAAAAACTTGTGCATCCAGTTTGCTTCTTTTGCTGCTTTATTGAGGGCAATGTACTCGACCTTCATTATGGAATCAGCTATTTTTTTCCTATTTGGAATTTTTCCAACTGACTGCCCCACTGTTAATAGTAAAAACATAATCTGACACTGATTTAATATCGTTGATATCACTTTAAAAGATAGAGTCAGTATACCCCTTCATAAGGAGGTCTACATCCCCATATATTAGGAAGAAGTCTCTAGTATTTCTTAAATACTTTAGTATACATTTTACAACCATCCAAAGTTTTTCTCCAGGATTAGATTGGTATCGACTTATGTAACATAATGTATATGCCACATCCGGTCTAGCATAGTGTATCCTCTTCATATGCTCTTTCTTCTCATCGGTCTGAGGAGCATCCTATTTAGGAAGGACGATTACAGATTGCGTTGAAACATTTCCACACACTTGGAATTCTCCATACTGAACCTTTTTAGTATGGTATCTATGTACAGGGATTGGGACAATCCCAACTGCCTCTTATATATATATATATATATATATATATATATCGTATGCCTAGTATATGGGCAGCTTCTCTCAAATCCTTCATGGAGAAATTCTTAGAAAGCCAAGCTTTTTGTAACATCCCGCCTCTATACACATACTATCAAAGAGAATTACTAGGTAATTCTGTCTGATAATATGTAGAATGATGCATGTGGGTGATTGCACATGAATACTCCCATGGGCTGACATCGGTACGTAGTTAAACCTCCCAAATAAAAATCACCTATACGTACTCTGTATCAGCGCAAAATAATAAACATATGTTTCCAGAGAAGAACAATGCATAAATAATAGTATCACATATAAATAAATCCCATCGTACTCTAACAGAAGCAAATAATGTATATTACACATTTTAGCATTCATATAATATCCCGATTTAATCTATACATTTTAAACCATTTAATTAAAACATACAACTATATCAATTTCTAATGCATACATATATAGATTAACTCGGCCCATCTGTCACCTCATACCCAAAAGCATATCAACTAAAACCTGAAATAATCCTCGGTCTGACTCGAGGATTGTCCAATAAATAAATAAAATCCCCGAGTCAGACTTATTTCTAGCTGTGAGTTCATAGACCATGCACTACACCAAATACTGAGATTTGCAACTAACCATCCGCGCATTTGGCAACGGTTATTAACCGTTGCCATTTAGAAACGGTTAATCACCGTCTTGGTTCAGTTAGCAACGGTTTTTTATCGTTGCTAATTGGGAACGGTTATTAACCGTAGCTTCTTTGGAGACAAATGATGGTGGTGAATTTCATCCTTTCGCGCCATAATTTTTGGCGCGCTTCGTTCCAACTAGCAATGGTTTTCAACCGTGGCTAATTAGCAACGGTTTGTAACCGTCGTAAATGTTGTGGCATATAATGGCGCTAATTTTGTGCCAAATATTCGCTGGGAGCCAAAAAGAATTGGCCCGTCACTTTTCCTTCCCTCCTTTCCTTTGATATTCGTTTCGTCCTCTTTCAACGAAAAGAAAACCTAAATAAAAAAAACCAATTCCACCAATTCGATTTGCTTCAACCCGCTCATCTTTCCATCTAATCGTGAAATCATCTTCCATCCAACCGCAAACCCATCTTTCCACCTAATCGTGTCCAGCTGCGAACTCATCTTCCTTCCAACTGCACCAGTTCTTCCTTCATTCAACGCCAATCAGTGGCCCTCTTAGATCTGTGTTCGGAGAAGTATTACAACGTGAATTTATCGAATACCTACTCCAGGTTAGGTACTCATTTTTAATTATTTGATTTCTATTTTAAATTTGATTTTGTTTCATACTTGTATTATAGAATCTAATTTGAAATCTTAATTATCTCAGATCTGTGTATCTTTGAAATTTGGTTCCTCGAGTTTCATTGGCATAATCGAAGAGAGCGCATAACTGCCTGGTAAGCTTTGTTTTGTAATAATACTTGTTGTCAATTGAAATGGAAACTCTGCGTACATGTATTTGCGGTGCATTGTTATATCACAGTACTTATGTGTAGAATTAAAAGAACCTTTAACTTCATACGTTGCTCGGCTAAGTCTTGAAGAACCTGGTTCAAATTTAACGTGAATATCTTCATGGTGATAAGATAAACTTTTAACTACGTACCAAGGATTTTCTGATTCTTCTCGGCCAAAAATTTGCCACCTTTTGCTTGTTCCATGTCGCTGAAAAGAGATTTAGGACGAATGTTACAGTCACCTTGAAAATTGACTTATCACAACTTAGTTAAAAGATTGTCAAATGCAATGATAACAAATTAATCTGTAATCCACACATGATTAATAGAAATCAGTAAATTATTTGGAAAACAAGCATGTGTGTTTCTACTTAGTGCTTTATATGTATTATCGACGACTGGCTATCTGTACACGGTGAATCCATTCGTTTCTATGGTTGAATAATAGGAAAAGATTACATGCTTATATTTGTAGTTTAGAATAATAAAGAAAGGGATGCAACACAAGTTAAGGAACAGTTTATTCCCTATAATGCTTGCTTATGGGTTTGTTTAGTGTTACCATATAAGCTATCATTTAAGTTCCATCATTATCTTCATCTTTTAGGATTGATGTTTCATTAAGTTTTTGGGGATTGATTATAGTCAATATCTACTACTCTTTAACAGTTTGCCAAAGTAGAGATGCACCTTCTAATCTGAACCATCAGAATACATATTTGATGTTTTAAGTGTACAGTGTTAGAGAACCAAGAAACAATTGGTTATGCAAAGGATGATCTTTTTACATTTATATATGATTTGTTTTACAAATTGTACAATGTGAGATAATCTAACACGTCCCCGTACGTGTGGTGTATCATCAGCCAAACATTGCAACATGGAAGAGAAGTAGTGTTGTAGTGTGCATTCTCATATTTACTAAAGCCTAAATGTTGTACTGTACTGCATGCTAGTTAGACATAGCTGCTTATAGTGACTGCTAGGGTATAAGTTGATGCAATGAATTTTGTTTTACTAAATATGAGACCATATTTAGTAAGTGGATAAAATTGTTGTTAATGGCGCAAGCCAAGTATCAGGAGAGGGGTAATGCATAGACATTACTCTAGTGCTACAAAATGGCGTCGTTGTAATGGCAAATTTTTTGGAAACAGTTTGATGCTAATGTTAAATTTCAAGTGAAATCAGAAGAATATACATCTGTTTAGTTAATATCAGAGTTGAACTTGGTGGAAAGCCATAAGATATTGTTACCCATGATTTCTTATTAGCTCTTGTTATTTTCTTTCAGTATGTCTTTTAGTATAGACAAACAATGGATGAATCAATCTAATCGAAGAAATACAGAATATGTGGAAGGTGTGAGAAATTTCGTTAAATTTGTTGCTGAAAACGGTGGCAATAAGGAAAAGTATTTGTGCCCTTGCACGCGGTGCAAAAATGAAGATACATTCAAATTAAATGACATTCATTTTCATTTGCTTAGATATGGTATTGTTCAATCATATACCGTGTGGTGTTTTCACGGGGAAAGAATACTGGAGAAGCCAAAACAACAACCGGTTAGTCATGCCACAAATACTGATGAGTCCAAACATATTAGGATGGAGGATTTGATCAATGATGCAGATAGATTCCATCATTTTCAACCTACAAGTCAGTTGCATGATAATACTAATATTGGTGAGCAGTTTACGAATAAATCATTTTTTGATAGTGCAACTGCAACAGAGCCATTGTATCCTTCTTGTCCAAAAGAGATTACAAAGTTGTATGCCATTGTGAAACTGAATAGATTGAAGACCCAATACGACTTTTCAGACAATGGTGTGACTGCACTACTCGAATTCATAAAGGAGTTACTCCCCGAAGAAATGTACGTCAGCAATAAGGGGACGTTGGTTCATATATCAGATGTACAACAGCAATAAGGGGACGTTATGGAGGGGACTCCGTGCAATAATTTGGCCGACAGCAATCGAGCATCACAGGGATGGGCTGGAAGGGGAAGAAATGTACGTCATAATGTTGTTGGGATTATTTTAGGATTTTAGACTTTGCAGGACATAATGTCACAAGATGCCACACCACCGTCAAATGATACAACTTCACAATCATCCACTTTAAAACGGGAGAAATTGATATAGACAACTACGGTTCTCCAGTCGGAAAAAATGGTTCAAAGGTCGCTACGAAGATTGGTAAACTAGTAAGAAATCATGTGCCAATCTCATATCCAAGTTGGAAAAAAGTTCCGCCAAATTACAAGGAAGACGTGTGGAATCAATTGGAGGTAAGTTCTCTAATCTCATAACCATTTTTATGTACTGTTTTTGTTTGTAAAATATAGTCGTCTGATTGTAATATGCACCCTTTTTATGTACTGTTTCTGTTTCTATACTGTTTCTGTTTCTGATTGTAAAATAGGCCTGAATGAGCGAGGGTTCATATGAGACCATATTTATGTACTGTTTCTGTTTCAAGATATATTCTTTTATGATATTTATAGGATATTTAAATTGATCACTTTATTCATAGAGACTGATGAAACTATATACGTTGAAATGTAAAAATCCATATACTTTGAAATGTAAACTGTGTACATGAACTAATTAGATGGTTTAAATTCATTTATAATGCTTTCAATACATAAATAAAAAATGGTTTACATGCATTTTTTGTTATGCGGAAATATTATGAGCTCGATCCTCTATCAAAGGACCTTATTATGAAAAAAATGTCCGAGGCTTTTAGGAGACACAAGAATGATTTGCGCAAGAATCATTATGACCATTTCATCACTAACGAAGAAAGAATGAGAAATTGTCCACCGAAAATTGCTCAAGATGATTGGGATGAGTTCATAAGAAACGAATCAAAACCCAAGGCGAAAGAAAAAAGGAAGCGAGGCAAACAAAATAGATCAATGCTCGAATATGATCATCATTCGGGACGTAAGAGTCACGCTATGATTACTCAAGAAATGGTATGTGTCATTGAATTGGTGCATCACATTGCATATACCATTAGTTCCAAATATAATTTTAGGTCATTGTATGCAGGTCGATTCAAGTAGTCCGGGAACAGAAGTATCACGTCTTCAAGTATGGGAGAAAACGCATAAGAAAAAAGATGGCAGCACGTCAGATGCGACATCTTCCTACTTTGTAAGTTAAACAAATAATAACGCCTCTAAATTAAATTTTCATTATTCATATATATGTATTTACTTTTTAGGACAAAATTGAAAAAGAAAAAGAAACGACGAGTGGTGGTGATGAAGCCGTCTTTATATCAGTGTTGGGTAAAGATGTAAAGGGCAGGAGCCGAAGTATTGGGACCAATATAGCTCCTAGCCAAGTTAAGAGTGCTGCCATTCCATGCAAACGGCTCAAACATGCCCAAGGAGTATATGAGCAGCGACTGCAAAATGTGGAGCAAAAATTGATGAAGCTGGACAATATGGATGATAAACTGGAGCGTCTTCTCAGCATAGCCCAAGATAATCGTCAAGGCAGTGAAATCGCATCTTCTTAGTTTGCCACTCCGAAAAATCAGTTAATCGACCAAAGATGTAAAATCCTGAACTTCAAGGATGAAGTAATTGCAACAGGTACTATTTTAATCGACCAATCAGTCTTTTTGTGCTTCAACCGAGTTTACTACTCTCTGTTATTGTGCATATAAACAAATTAATGAGTATTAGTGCATGTGTATTTATAGATTCCAAATTATCTTTTGTTATAGAAAAAGAGGTTAGGCAACAAAGGTTCACGTTTGACATGTACGTCATAATTAGGTTCACAAGAGGTATATATGACATTTTCAAATCCAAATTAACATAATCATAAGATATAAGAGAATATTTAGCAATATTTATAATGCTATAACCATAGGATAGAGCAAATTAAGCAGTTTTAAGTAGTTTTAGCAAATCAATAACAATGATCACATGGATAAGTTCTGGTGGGCACAACCTTCACTAAATTCTTGCTTGGCTGAAAGTACAGTGTTATTTAAAAAAAGGTTGTGTTCATGATTAGATTTGAGAAATAGTGAGAAATAGCAAGAAATGATGAAGAATCACGTAAAAGTTCAAAATGCTATTGCAGAGTTGGAGTTTGAGACAACGAATGAATGACAGAGATGAGAAGGAATTCATTGTCAATAGCGATCTAGTTTGTATACTTATACTCATCGTAGTCTTTATCTTATATCTGTTTTGGTTTCAATTTTCATTGACACTCACAATAGCCATTATGTACAAAAATAAATTAGTAAACTCCAAAACAAAAAAGGATATAGAAAGATCATAAAAGTTTACACCTTCCATTCCAATCTTGCATGATTTTAAAGATCGAATATCACATACACAATGGGTCTAGGACTTGTGTAGCTCTGCACAATGGTCTTAAATGTTTGGGAGATTGTTAGTTCTGTAAATGTGATTCCATATATTCACTCCAGAAATGCTTATATAACAGATACTATATGCCGAGATTCCACAGCATTAGTAATTCATGGAAAACCAGTACCACCCACATATGAAAAAGTGTTGTTGGACAAAATTTTATTGCCGGATGAGCTAACCGCCAAAATATGTCGACAATTTACCGAGACCTTTGGGGATGTTGGAGCCGGAGGTTATGTGAGCCATCAAAAGGGTTTGATACGATATCTTTAGTCGGAGGTATGTGACCTGCTCAGCATCCTTTTAATGTGTTTATTATATGTAGACTTCACTGCTTGCAAAACAATGTAGTGTAATTAATGAAATCTTTGTAGTGTAGTGTAATAAGTATGATATTCCGGCACGGTAGCATTCTGTTTGCAAAACAATAGTGTAATTATAAGTTTGATAATTTTATATGTATGGTATATGTGCGATATGTTTATAGTGCTTGTGTACCAATATTTTGATATTCTGGCATATTTTGATATATATTGATATTCTGGTATATATACTGAGATATGCGTGTAACGCAGTAGTGAGTTACAGATGTGATTTTGTAGGAGCAGGAGCAAACACTATGTGCAACGGGTGTTAACCGTTGCTTTATGTGTGACTTTGGGCATAAAGCAACGGTTTTTAACCGTTTTTTATGGACATAAAGCAACGTTTTTTGGCCATAAAGCAACGCTTGCACCCGTTGCTTTTTGGACAGAAAGCAACGGTTTATATCCGTTGATTTTTTGCCCATTAAGCAACGGTTCGTAACCGTTGCCTTTTGTACATTAAGCAACGGTTTATACCCGTTGCCTATTGTCCATAAAGCAACGGTTTATACCCGTTGCCTTTGGCCCAATTTGCAACGGTTTATACCCGTTGCCTTTGGCCCAATTTGCAACGGTTAATACCCGTTGTCTTTGGCCCAGTTTGCAACGGTTTATACCCGTTTCCTTTTGGACATAAAGCAATGGTTTTCTCCCGTCGCTAAATTCAACCACTCCTGTGTTGAAGACGGTTTTTACCCGTTGCTTTTGGACTTAACAACGGTTTTTACCCGTTGTTAATAGCTTATAATGGTGTAGTGATGATAAAACATTATAACATTCTCCATAACACAAGAAGTCACAATGTAAACCAAAACCATATTTCAGAGATTAAAATAAACTTAAACATTGGGAAAGAGTGGAAATATTCCATTTGAAAACCAGCTATAGTCATTGAACTCTTGCAATCAATTTCCAACAAGAAGGCAATATTTTTACCTCTGTAAATCTGCGACACACGGGATTAAAACATAGTATTTTTAAATGAAAATTTTACATATTTTTCAAATTTAAGTTAAGAATAGCTTATCAAAATTTTTTAATTTTTTAATTTCTACAATTTACTATGAATTTCAAACCAACATGCATTCCCTGCTTAAACCTGCTTCAAAAAGCTTGCTGTAAAAACCAATTTAGCACAACAAAACTCAATAAAAACCCTTGAAATTTGGAACAAAGGTGTTAGAACATGTCTTGAACAATATATAAAAAATTGGGAATTTTTAAAGTTTATATGAATTAAATACAAATTTTATAGTGAAGATAGTTTAAAATCACAGTATTTTTCAACACACATATACATCAACAATATTATCACCAATCAAATTGTCGACCATATAAACACTAGATATTTATACTATATAGAGCTACAAGTCCATGAAACTCACCTAAAAATTTTGAAGCCATACTAATCTGTTTCGCTACCCGAAATCACACACTTTGAATAAGCTTCTTCTCCGTTGTTTATTGATCAGAAAATGAACCTTAATCTAATAATTCTTTAACCATCCAAACTCGATGAAAATTGAACTTTGACAACATTTAGTGGTGTAAACAGGTGTTGATAAATTCTTTGTAAAGTTTCATGTGACGACCCAGAATTTTGGACATTTGAAATTGGATATTTAATTGATTTTAAATATTTAAAAGTTAGTTTCTAACTCGAATTTCAAATATCACTATTTATTTGGCAATTAAAATTATTGAATTTAATTATTGAAAGTTGGGTAAAATATTAATCTTCAGTTTTATGCTTGTTAAAAAATATTTTAAAGGTTTAGAAAATTCATATTGATTATACTGAAGGTAATAGAACTTTTAAAATTTAATTTGAAAGTGATTTGTTCAGTTTTGAATTTATATCGTTTAAATCGATATTTAAAAATAGCCTTCTGAGGCACAGTCTCGTAATTCGATGAAACCAGTTCCATTGGATCCGTAATATTGTATTATTATCGGATTTCAATTTCCGTGGTGTTTGGAGTGATCGTTTGGCCGTACGATAAGCAAACGCGCTGAAAAATTAAATCGAAATTTAATTTAATAACTGGGTCCCAAAAGCTACCTTCTCCATACGATCGAATTTGGTTTCGAAACCTTTTCCATCGCGTTCAGAATAGGGGTTTAACATTATAAATGCCTAGCGGCACGCCTCGATTGGAGTTCGAAAATTTAAGTTGCATTTTCAAGACAATTTAAATTTGAATATAGATAAAATATAAATAAGCACTGTAGCATCAGACACGTTTCTTCGTTCTCCAACACTTGGCAAATATATTTACACGCGTTTGTTTTTAAAGAAAAATAACAACAGTAAATTAAAAAGGAAACCGAGCTTTTCTTTACCTTCAAACAAAATAAAATCGAAATCAAATAATAAAAAACGCTCAGAAAAATTAATGGCCGAATTCCCCTCTTCGTTTTTTTTCATCCCCAACCTATAGCGAATGAAAACCCAAATCAAATTCGATCGGTTTAATTAAGCCCGTACTCTTTTCAATGCTGCCAGAGCTTGCGAAATTGAATTCGCATTCGAGGTTGTTCAGTGATTTCGAAGCAGGTCTATAGTTCGAATTCGATTCGAACTCCAATGCCGATCGAAGCTGTTAACATCGAAGTTGATAAGGTCCTTTGATTGGCATCAATGTCTGGATTACCGTCGAAGTGATTTTCAAGGTGATGTCCGAAGTTGCTCAGCAATTCATAAAGTCGATCTACTTGGAAGTGATTTTCGAAGCAACTGTCGGGGGAATCTGCGAAGATGTTCTACAGCGAGGTGGCTCTAAAGACAATCTCGAGGGAGTTGTTGATTATCGAGTTGTTGGATCTGATCGTGAATGTTTGGTGCCGTGAGGTCAAAATCTTAAAGAAAACAAGTCGTGATGGAAATGGATTGCAAATAAAAGCAAAGGTGAGATCTTCTCACTCACTTGATTTGCCTAGTTAATTTAAATGAATAAATTTAAATTATTGGATGTGCTTGGATGAATTTAATAATTTATCTGTTGGATGATAGTATATATGATAGTAGTATATATATATATGGAGTGATTGATTTCCCGCAGTATATAGAGGATGAGACCCTATGCGTCGCATAATAGCGGATGATATTATATAATCCCATATACCGCGATATTCCACCTCGAAGTGGAATTGGTATTTAATTGTTGCGCTAACATATGTGGATGCAGGGAAACAGTTTGGAGGGATCCAACTGGATTCCTCACATTGTTGAATTTATTTGTATATGTTGTGTTATGATAATCTGTGAATGATTATATTGATAAATAGAATTTATTTGAAGGCTATAGTTTAGCCGAATATATTTTTAGTATCATAGGATACCATAAATAAATATAATTGGATTTTTGAAAATTAAAGTAAAGATTTATTTTAAAAGGTAATAAATTTTTGGAAATCAATTTGGAAATAAATTTGGAATTTGATTTGGTGTTTGAAAGTGAATATTTGGAAATCGATTTGAAAATTGTATATCAATGGATATTTGGAAATGTAAATTCATAATGGGAATTTATAAAGGAATGGGTTATTTGTTTTAAAAATAAATATAAGTTTATTTTAAAAAGTGTGGAAAGAAATTACGGATTTGGAATGTAAATTGAAATCAGTCAAGAAGGATTTATTAATTGATTTAAATGGATCATTTTGAAATGGAAAGTGTATTTTCACTGGAAAGCCGAGTATGTTTTCAAAGTAGCCGATAAATATAAATTGAAAGTTTTAAGGATGGTTTTAAAAAGGATACTTTGGAGAAATTATTTTCTTAAGTTGTTTTTAAATCTTTAAAATAAAGATTTATTTGGTTAATTATAGAAGTGATTATTTTAAAGATCAAATGGAGATTTGATTTAGAAAATGGATATTTAAATAATCATACTCTATCTAATAATTTCATTTTTAAAAATTAGTTTGGGCTTGAAGTTTATATGAGATATTAGTATAATATTTTCATAATTAATATTTTAAATAAAGTGTTTAAAAATAGTTTTTATCTCAAGTGTTTCTAAATATACATATACTTTTGGATACGTGTTTTAAATTATTCAGACTCGGCAAATCTTCAGTGGAAATAAATAACATTTGGAAATTTATTCCGCAAAAGAAAAGTGATTTGAAATTGGTTTTCAATGTGTTGAAGTGTTAAAATATATCCTGCGAAGGTATTTTGAAAATAAATAATTTGGGAAAAATTATTTAAATTTGATAATTGTTGTGAATGTTGTTTGATAGTTAAATAACCGACTATCAATATTGGCCTTTGAAATGACACTTGAATTTGTTTTCAAAACAAGCGCTCATTATTCGGTTAAGCCGGGAGATGACTTTATGTCATAAAACCCATTTCGAATAATGATACGACGAAATGGGATCGCATTTGAAGATGGTGTTGAAGACTAAGTATTTTCGAAAACGAAAGGATTACCTATCGAATGACTCTGCACTGAGTTGCTCCGGTATAGAGATCTCCATATGTGATGGGGAGTCCGATCGGGATTGTGGATGCCCGGATTGCAAGGGCTTCTTTGAAGTGCCTTCGATTCCGTTCGAACCCGGAACAAACTTGTATGGATGTATGTTTGACGTTACACTTTGAGATGTAAAGCTGGTTTCTATCAAATACATTTCTGTTTGGTGGCGGAGAATTTATTATCTTAGCTTAACACCCTTCTCTGAGACGTATGAGCTCAGAGGTTATGTAGTTGATTGTTACTAGTGATATGTTCCCAATTTGGTAATGTGGCATGCTAAGTGTTGCCGATCATTTGTTGGTCGAAGCATGGCTTTTGTGAAAAGCGTAGCTTTGTGGATGAGACTTCGTCGGACCTCACAACCCAAAATGGTCGAAACAGGAAGGATGCGGCAAGGTTGTTTGGGGGTAGCGCCCTCAGGGTATGTCCATTTCCTTCTGGAAAAAGGTGGTATCATGGTATGGAGCCCAGATACTTAACTTATGTGGTTGCTGCAAATTTATTACTTTGTGGTTGTTGGTGTTGAGGATCCTCAGATAAAGGTCGGTAACGACCGGGATGGCATACTCGTGTGTGGAGTTATCTAGTTACAGCTTCATTGCACCAGAAGCGTGAGGTAACTAGGCCTTGTGTTGGTAGAGATCCGGTTAGGTTCTCGGGGCATCCCTTCAGAGGCGTACCCATGTGGTGTAGGAAGTTCCTTAGCCTGACCATTTGTTGGAAATCCAAAGAAACAATACGCGCCCTGTACGGTTTAGTTGTATAACCTGCCATTTACTTATGGTAGTTTCATTTTCTAAAAGCATAGCGGATTTCTTTTTATTCCTTTGTGCAAATAACTGTTTTAAGATCTCACACCAGTCCCATGACTGACCTGGAGTTTATTGTTCCCTCTCTAAACTCTGGGTGCCCATAATTTTCCACAGGGGCAGCCTAGAGTAAGGTTATCAGTTGTTCTGGAGTGAAGTCAGAAAAGTATGATGTGGAGATCAGGAGGCGAGCTGGATGGCAGGACGTACTTCCGTATATTATTATCATTCCATTGTGTATTCAATCATATGGGCAGGTTATTATAACTACCAGTGTTGTGTGTTATTGTTGTAAACTCTGATGATGTATTGTATGAACTGATATAGTTCTTTTGTTTAAAGATTATTCATTTATCCATTATATATTGTTCCGCTGCGAATGTGAGATTCTGTTATTGTTTCTGTTTCTTCTTCTATCTTCTTCTTCTTTAACCCTAACGGTTCGGTTTTTCGGCATTCGATGGTTCGGCATTTGATACAGTGGACGTATTGATGTCGACTTTCGGGCGTCGAAAAATTGGGTCGTTACATTTCATGATTTTTGGACATTTGATTTTTAATGAATTTTGGAAGAAGAGAGGGATTAGAGATTCATACTTGGGTTTTTTGGAAGTTAAAGGAGAAATGAACATACGAGAGAAGCTTTCATAAACATGAAAAGGAGCATTCTAGACTTGGAAATGTCTAGATGCATGAGAGGTGGGTCCTGGGCTTCATGTTAGGCTTAAAAGCTTTTATTTCCTTTATTCTTTCATTTCTTGCCATTAGCTATACTATTTACCACTCGATTACTTTTTACTAAAATTATAAAACATACTTTTAGGAGTTATTTCATTATATTTTTATTAATTAAGTTCAACTATCAATTGATTACACATTAAAATTTAAAATTTATAACTCTCAAAATCCTGGATTATTGCACTTTCACTGATTGTAATAATGAAACGTCTATGCCAATTAACAGTAGATCATCAACATATAATAAAAAAAATACTATAGCATTTACATGTTATTTTTAGTATACGCAGGATTCCTCCGCGTTTTGAAAAAATACTAAACCGTTTGATGACTTTTTCAAAACATTTATTCCAACTTCTTGAGGCTTGTTTAAGTCCATAAATGGACTTTAACAATTTGCAAGTTTTTTCCTTATTCCCACTGACCTCATAACCCTCGGGTTACGACATATAGGCAGTCTCTTCTAAATCATCATTTAGAAATGCTATCTTTACATCCATTCGCCATATTTCATAGTCATGGAATGCAGCAATAGCTAGCATTATCTGAATGGACTTAAGCATGGGTACAGGTGAAAAGGTCTCATCATAATCGATACCTTAAATTTATCAAAATCCTTTTGCAACTGGCCTGGCCTTATAAATCTCCATTTGTCCATCTGCATTTGACTTTTTCTAAAAAATCCATTTGCAGCCGAAGGGTTTTATCCCTTCGGGTATGTCAGACAATGTTCGTACTTTGTTTTCATAAATGAAATCCATTTTCGATTTCGTTGCTCCAAGTCAAAGTGTAGAGTCTTTACTTTGCAGTGCTTGTTGGAATGATAGAGGAGTGTCATCATCTAAGACATGGTCCTCCTTCTCGCCATCCATGAGAAAACCGTAGTATCTCTCTAGCGCACGAGATTCCCTACTAGACCTTTCAATATGTTGCGTGTTTTCGTATACAAACAAACTTGGTTCTTCCATTGGTTTTGCCTTCGTGTTAGTTTCTTGGATCTCATCCAAGTCTACAACTTCGCTATTAATTTCTTTTGATATAAATTTATTTTCTAAAAAGATAACGTGTGTGGAAATAATATCTTTTTGTTCCTTTATGTTGTAGAAAATATATCCCATAGAATTCTTAGGATATCCTGTAAACTTACACAAAGCTAATCTTGCCTCAAGCTTACTAGGACCGACGTTCTTAACGTAGGTTGGACAACCTCACATCTTCAAATAATTGAAGTGTTCTTCCTATGCCATATCTCATATTGAATCATATGCACAGACTTAGTGGGTAACAAATTCAACATATATGCAGCAGTTTCTAGCACATATCCCTAATAGGCAGAGGTAATGCAGCCTTACTCATGGAATGAACCATATCTAATAGGATTCGGTTTCTTCGCTCTAAAACATCGATTATTGCAGAGTATATGGTGGAGTAACCTAAGAAAAAATCTCATTATCTTTTAAGTACTATTATAGTCCTTATCCAACATACTCACCTCCTTGGTCGGATCGAAGTATTTTAATCATTCGGTTCATCTAATTCTCAACCTCATTCTTATATTCAATAAATTTCTCATAGAAATCGGATTTTTTCTTCATAATTACACATATCCTATTTTCAAGAAATCATCGGTAATGGTTACAAAATAAGAACCGTTATCCTTGGTAATTATAAGCATTGGGCCACATATATCAGTATGTACGAGCCCCAAACGTTCATCAATTCTTTCGTTGCTCCCACTGAAGGGGGCTTGGTCATCTTACCTTTGAGACATGACTCACACATGTCAAATGATTTAGAATCTAATGATGGGAGAAAATATTCGGTTCTCAATTTATGCAGTCGTTTCTCACTAACATGACCCAGCCTACAATGGCAAAGATAATTTTTATTTATGTCGTTATTCGAAGAACTACTCACATAACTGACATAATTTGTATTGGTTACATAAATTCCATTATCTAAAATACCATCACATACTTTATCACCGTCTAAAATAATGTTCATAACATTGTTAGCACAGTGAAAAACATAACCAGTCTCAAAACAATCTAGACACAAAAATAATTCGACAAATAAAGTCTTTTACATAATACTAATTATTTAATATTAAAACAAATCCACTTGGCAAACTCAAATGAAAATATCCAATTTCCATAGTATCTATAATATACCCATCAACAAATTGAAGCTTCATTTCTTCTTTTGCCATGCGACGCCAATTTCTAAGCCCTTGTAACGAATTACAGATGTAAGTTACATATCCAGTATCTAAAACCTAAGGTAATTTATTGATTGCAAAATAATTTTGAATCATAAATATACCTGATGGAGCGTCATAACCATTTTGCTTCTTCTTTTTAATGATCTTCAAGTACTCTAGACAATTCCATTTTCAATGACCCTTCTTGTGATAATGATGATATTCATCCTTGTCCACAGCAGCAGTCTTCTTATTTTTCTTGTCAACCCTTTTTCGCTTCTTCGATCCTTTCAAAGATGATGCATTCCCCTTAATAGCAAGTATGACCTCTTGATCCTTGGATGAAGACTCGACCGACCTCAACATTTTGAGGAGCTCTATGAGGCTTATGTTTAACTAGTTCATATTATAATTTAATATGAATGGCTCATACTGGAAAGTAAGATCCAAGGATTAAGTCTACTTGCATTTCGTTGCTTATCACTATGTCTAACCGTGCAAGTCTATCAATATAGTCTTTCATCATTAGAATGTAATCGTCCACTTTTTGTCCCTTGGTCATTTTGGTATTGAATAGTTTCTTCGAAAGTTCATACCTTGTGGAACACGACTGTTCGCCAGAAAGAGCTTTGAGTCTATGAAAAATCTCATGGACATACATGCTTTCATGCTGCCTCTACAATGGCTTGTCTAACATAGATAGCATGAAAACTTAGATGATCTCTAGGTCCAAAATCCATTTCTCATAAGCAAGCCTAAGTTCAAGGTCCTCATCATCAGTGGGTTGTTCTTTTGGAGGTGTAGTCATCGACAATCAAAGATGTTCATACGTCAATGTTACCTTTATCGCCTTAACCAGTCAACGTAGTTAGGTCCTATGAGTTTGTTATTTTCATAAAATAGCTTGAGTATAGACTACTCCGCAAGTTTTAACTTAGTAGATTAGGACAGTTTCATAATAGATGTTCTTAAAATATTTGTAAGGTTAAATTTTATCTTTCATTTTACTAATAAATTCGCACTAGTCATTTATGTTTCTTCAAACTCTAAGTTGAAACGTATAAGTCTTACGACTTCATCAGCGGGTGTTAGGACTCATATACCTTGGGACTCTAATCTTGAGGAAAGCTCAACACCTAAGAAGCAAGCAAGTAATCTATTAATATATACATGGTAAAGGACAACTTTATATTAAAGATTCATAATCTTTAGTATATTTATTTAGAGTGATATCGTCTTATGAAATAATATATTTCTTATGAAATACCCTCGTAATTCAAGCATCGGACACATCCGAAATCACGGTATATGTACTAAACGTATGTATTTATCCCATAAGTCTATTTAGGGTTCCTTAATGTTCCATCTCTAATTTATACATTCATATTATAAAAGTTTAAGCTTATTATATAACTTTTATAATTTAATTAACTTATATAATAGTCTTTTGTATAATATTATATTAATTAAATCTTATTTAATTAATTAACATTTTAACTAATTTTATATTACTTAATTATAACATTCTATATCGAATACGTATATTATAACGCTTATAGTTATACACATATATCCTTATATATACGTATTTCATTATTTATCGATTAACTTTTAATTAATTTATTCAATTAAACTATTTTAATTAAATATTTCTAATTTTGAAAATTCTCATTGTACACACGCACGCACGCACACTCTTACATTGTCTTAAATAATTCAGGTCAATGTAACATATATCATAAATATATCCTATGTGTGTGTGTGTCTAATTAATTAACTATTTAATTAATTTGTTTATTTTATTAATCTTATTAATATTACAGTTTTTGAAATTTGTTTATTATATTTTCAAAACACTTTGAAAATTATACTATAACATGTATAATATGTTTCTTATTTTAAACTTAAATTTAAAATTTAAAATTTTATTTTTAATTTCAAAACAATTTTGAAAATTAGCCCAAGTCCCAATTCAAATTGGGCCGTTTTTATTAAGGATAACCTTTTGGGCTTACTTCATCTTTTGGGCCAGGCCGTAGCCAACTAGGGCATAATACTTGATTACCAAATCCAACCTTAGACACAATCTTTCTAAATACCCTACTAAATATGTAAGCGTAATTAGTTAGTACTAACATGACTAATTTAGACTACATAGGCTATTGGGCTCTGAACCCTTGTTGGAACCACCAGTATGCAACGAGGTAAATGAGTAAATTTCAAAAAAATTATTCCATTTGGATCTTACTGGACCTACGAAGTCTAGATTTATTTTCATCTTATCTAAATTTATTTTAAATAATATCAAAATTTTATTTATTTATAATAAAGTTTTATTATATTAATGCCATGTATATAATATATAACTAATATGTGTATTATATAACATATATGTGTGTGCTTACACATGCAACATATATAGTGTATATAGTTTGACATGCCCGTGTATAAATGTTGAGATTTACACTGCAACGAACATGTTAGCCCCTTCATATACATGTGTAACGTTTAATATATATATATATATATATGTGTGTGTGTGTGTATGTGTGTATAATTATATATATATATATATCGTAAAATAGTATTTGAAAAAATATATGTAAATATACATATGTATATATTATAATATAAAGTAATTGTATATTTGATATAAATAACTACAAGTTCAAAAGCAAATTTAAAATTCAAACTGTAAATCTTAGATCTAGATCTACAAAGCTAATATCTAGTAAATTCAAATTTAAACTAATGTATGATTATATATATATATAATGTATATATTTCAAAACCTGGAAAGATATAATTTTTTTATTTGATTTTTATGTATACATATATATAAATATGTATATATATACATTCAAACAGAAATAATAATAAATTATCTATTCATTTAAATCTCATAGTTTAATTTTTTTTTATTTTGATTTCCATATGTAAATCATTAAAAAGGTTAACTTTTTTGAAAATTTAAACAAACGTATACAAATTTTTATTAAGTATATATTTAAATATCACATACATTTTATAAATATATGAGTATTGTAAAAGTTAGATTTTATATTTAAAAAACTTGTATGAAATATATAAATACGAGATTTTTTGACATGTGAAATGCACGTGCATACAATAAACCCTTATATAATGACATAAAATCGTTAAATTTTTAACTTTTATGTATTTTTGATAGGTAAAAGTCAAAAGAATAAAGAGAAATATTGTGAAAATTACATTGGGTATAGAATTTGAACTTGTGATATGATTAATGTAACAAAAATCTCATTTTAAAGTAGACATTATTTTAAGCGGGATTCGAACATTCGTTAAATTTTAGTTTATTATGTAGTTTGATGGGTAAAAGTTTAAAATTATAAAGAAAAACGTTGTGTAAACTATGTTGAGATTATAATTTGAACCTGTGATATAATTTATGCATCAAAATTTGATTTGGAGTTAGATGCTATTTTTGTTTTGAATGGAATTTGAACTCTGATCTCTTATTTGTATGTAAGATTATTTTTGGAACTTCGCGGTCGGACCAAAATATTACAGCTCTATTCCAATTATTAATAAAGATATGTATCGTTTAATTTTTTCCGAAAACATATTATGTATATGTTGGCATCAAAATTGGTCACCAACACCAGTTGTATGAAAGCACCAATACCTAGTCACAGATCTCAGATAGTATCTAATGTAGACAATATAATATAAAGACCAAACAAATTAAAAATGAAAGCAAGTAAAAAGAGACAAGGTTTATAGTAGTTCGGCTAACTCCAGCCTACGTCTACTCCAGAATAATCTCTTTTATTATATTGTAGTTTGTTTACAATCACAATCCGAAATCCAAGAATAAAATTGCCAGAGTGTAGCCTAGGTTGAAAATATAGAGAAGTAGAAAGAAGATCCATTTTCTGACTCCATGCCTGCTGTATTTATAAGGGAAGACGTGCACGGATCGGGCTGAAATTTTGACAGAAGGTTCGGGAGACCAAGACGAGACCACCCAAAAATTACCAGGCCCATCGAGTCCCACAATAGGGATCGGTGCCGATCCTTATTAATGTGTCAAAATGGGCTGCGATCCCTATGAGGGGTGCCCCATGATGTTAGCTACCTGCTCCCCAAATTTTGTGCAATTCTGACGTACTGTTTGTGAGATATCGCATTTTCCGTGAAGTAGTGTTGCTTGAATTCTGATTTCTACAGATCCCTCCAACTTCCTCCGATTGGAATGAGATTCATAAGGGGTATTACACATGTTGTAGTAAGCTTTTGCTTCAAGTTTTATGTCAATTAGAAGTGTAGATGTTGAGATATTGATCGATCTTTGCTATAAAGTTGGGTTCAGCCGATCCCTAAGAGGGAAGAGGGCCGATCCCTATTAAGGGATAGAGGCCGATCCCTCCAAACTTCTCTAAATGCCATGCAATCCCTAGGGGAGCTTCTCCATGTTGTATTATGCTTAGCCTCCAAGTTTCATACCAATTGGATTGGTAGAACTCGAGTTATTGATCAATCTTTGTTGCAATATGCTATGAAGGCTGATTATAGTCGATCCCTATGGAGGGAAGAGAGTTGATCCCTCTAACTTGCTCTATTTGATGTGCAATCCCTAAGGTAGACTCCCTAGGGTCCCCACATCTTTCTTACAAAATTTTATATGCATTGGACTTATGGCTTTAAGATATTGATTGTTTTCCATTGATTTGTACTTGCTTGGCTGAAATATGTCGATCCCTTTTATATCGATATCTTTTTATACAATCCCTTCCTTAGGTAGAGTAATTTGCCCATAACTTGTGCATACAAACTCCAAACTCGAAACTACTTGAGATTTGAAATGTAGCCTCGTGGGTTCTTCCTTGTCACTTTATACCGGTTTCACCTAGTTTGGGACAAAAATTGAGAACATGTACTGATCCCCTAGGGGAAGGGATAGGCATCGATCCCCTGCCTGGGCGAGATACTAATCCGTACTTAGAATATTCTAGAATTCTATCTTTTGGTCTCGGTTGATTGTCGCTTCATATCATTGCCTGCACTTTATTTTTGTACCTCACAATCATCGCTCTTGGCTAATGGCCTTGATAATCGTGAAGTCTGTTGGGTTAAATCCGCCCGTCTACTGCCTTGGCAAAAGGTGGGTTAACACTTTGCCTCCCAAAACATGTCTTGCGATAGGAAGGTGTGTTTTGAATTTCCATAAATCCAAAATCCTAAATCCATAACCCATTGATAGCCGTATTTTCCAATCCAAAACCCAATCCAAATCCACAGTCTCTCCGGATTGTTTTATCCGAATCTGCATCCATCCAAAGCCAAATCCATTGCTATTTGAAATTGATATCCAAATCCATGACCTCTCCGGGTTATTATCCTAATCCAAATCCTCGATCTCACCGGATCCTTTCCAAGCACAATCCGTACTCGATGACTTGAGTAGGCCGATCCATCGCATTCAAGTGAAGCGACCTACCCCTTGATAGGCATAGTCTATACCTGACGACCTTGACCTCTCCGGGTCCTTATCGAGCACAATCCATACTCGACGACTTGAGTAGGTCGATCCATCATGTTCGAGCGAAGCGACCTACCCCTTGCCAGGCATAGTCCATACCTGACAACCTTGTTGGATTTTATTCTTCGGCCTTGATACCCAGTTGAGGACTTAATCCATGATGCACGAGTCCATTTCATCGTGTTCGCCCGACGAAAAGACTCGTACTTTGCGAATGTTATCCCGTCTCTCCGAATAGGACCTCAGTCGTGACTTATGTTATTTATTACATTGATCCAAATTTAAGCATTTCTAAGTCCATTTGCCAAAATATAAAATAAGAGTCTGTACAACCAATAAACCAGAGTTCAAATAAAAACTAGAAAACAAGAGTTCGAAGCAAACAAGAAGAAAAAAAAAAATTCACAAACCCAAGCACAATGGTTTATCATCATTTCAGAGCATGCCTAGGGACCGTCCTTGATCCCGTACATGTGTAAGTGACTTAGCCGTCCTACTATGGAGTTTGTTACTTATTCCATGCCATCCCGATCAATTAATGACAAGTTGATGATGATGCCTTGATCCAGTGCCATTTTCATTCAAAGTGGATGGTGGTTGCTCCTGTTCCATCGCCGCAGCCCGAGTCCTTATATATTGTTGTAACTACCCATTCCTCACATGTTCCTCAATGATATCCTTCAAAGGCCTGCAGCCATTTTTATTGTGCCCATCCAGCTCATGGAACAGGCAGCGCTTTCCTGATGTCCATTCGCATTCGAAAGGTTCCCTCCTTGCCAGCGTTCGATACAGAAGGCATCCTTGAGTATCTAGATATATCCATTCTAGGGTTTCATTCAAATCTGAGTAAGAAGAGAATTTGGGTTCTCCCCTCTGTCTCTTCGATCCATCATAGCTATTCTTTATGTTCCGTTTACCCTTGTCCTTTCTTGAGATTTCACCGCGCGGTTCTCCACCCAGTACCGTATAAACTTCCGTTGCCTCTTTATCAGCTTTCGCATCTTCTTGTCATAGAAAACTTTCTGCTTCACGGTAGAATTCCTCAAGATCCATCGGTGGATCCCATATCAGTAATATCTTAAAATCTGAATTATCTGCAACTCCTGACGCTACTGCCATCAAAACCATCGATGGATCTGGTCGATCCTACCGAAACAACTACTGCATTATACCTGGTTAAGAAATTCTTGAGTGATTCTCCTGCCCAGTGCTTTACTGATGTCAATGTCATCACATTCTTGGGTCTTGTAATGTAAACCCAAAACTGCTTCATAAATCTCTCGACCAATTCCGTCCATGTGCTAATAGAACCGCTCTCCAACTATCTGAACCATAGCGCAGCTATATTTGTTAAGTACAAGGGGAAGAATCATGCCAGAACTTCTTTCGAAGCCCACGGTACTTCCATATGCCATATATATCTCATCATATGCATAGTTGGATCCGATTTTTCATCATAAGCTTCCTATGTTGGTAGTATGAATTCTGGTGGATTCCTAGCATTCCTGATATTAGGAGCGAATGGACTTCTATTTACATCCTCTAGATCTCTATTCACTAATCCTCCATGCATAGCTTGCCTGATCTTCTCTTCAAATCTGTCATTGTCTTCCAGTGGTAATCTCCTATCATCATGTCCAAGCTGCCCCTGAGTCTATGAGGGAATTCTGGAACATATTCCTCCAGTCGAGCATCCAAATTTCGATTCGCACCAAGCTCCATGGGATTGATCGTAGGCCCTCCAGCATCGTGATCAACCAGACCCGGGGGTATGCCCCTAAACTTTGGGGATTGGTGTCGATCCCTCTAAGATGGTCGAGGACTGCTCCCGGCTACTCTGTTACATTCCTTTGTCCACTGGTTCCATTTATATGTTCCTGGTTCTGATTTCCAGCGATTCCTGCTGCTTCAACTCCTTGATCTAAATTGTCGTTAGCTCATGCTGCTCTATTCCCTTGATTCTGTGCTCCAGCTTGTCCAATCTATCGAAGTAAATTCTACATCATCTCCTCTTGTCTTTTCAGCATCCACTCCTGCATAGCATTCACCATTGTTTCCATCTTCTCCCTAGTGATGTAGGCGGAGGTTTGATTAGCTCCAGCTCCTAAGGAAGCCTCCTGACTCCCTTCACGATGGCTCCTATTCGCTACCAGTCTTCTTGTAGATTGATTCACCATTGCTTTAAATCCAAGCTCTAGGTCTTTTCCAAACTTTGAATCCAAATTCCAAATCCACGGTGAAAGCACCAAAATGTTGGCGTCAAAATTGATCACCAACACTCAGTTGTATGAAAGCACCAATATCCAGTCACAGATCTCAAATAGTATCTAATGTAGATAATATGATATGAAGAAAAAACAAATTAAAAATGAAAGCAGGTAAAAAGTGACAAGATTTATAGTGGTTCGGCTAACTCCAGCCTACGTCCACTCTAGAATAATCCTTTTTATTATATTGTACTTTGTTTACAATTACAATTCGAAATCCAAGAATAAAATTGGCAGAGTGTAGCCTAGGTTGAAAATATAGAGTAGTAGAAAGAAGATCCATTTTCTGACGCCATGCATACTGTATTTATAAGGGAAGACATGCACGGATGAGGCTGAAATTTCGGCAGAAGGTTCTTGAGACCAAGAAGAGGCCACCCAAAATTTTCCAAGCCCATCAGGGCCCACAATAGGGATCGAGACCATCCATATTAGTATGTCCAAATGGGCTGCGATTCCTATGAGGAGTGCCCCATGATGTTAGCTACCTACTTCCCAAATTTCATGCCATACTGACGTACGGTTTGTTAGATATCTCATGAAGTAGTGTTGCTTGAATTCTGATTTCTGCCGATCCCTCCAAAGGGAGTTATGCCGATCCCTCCAACTTCCTCCGATTAGAATGAGAGCCATAGGGGGTGTTCCATATGTTGTAGTAAGCTTGTGCTTCAAGTTTCATGTCAATTGGATGTGTAGATGTTGAGATATTGATCGATCTTTGCTATGAAGTTGGGTTCAGCCAACCCCTAAGAGGGAAGAGGGTCGATCCCTATTGAGGGATAGAGGCCGATCCCTCTAAACTCCTCCAAATGCCATATGATCCCTAGGGGAACTTCTCCATGTTTATTATGCTTAGCTTCCAAGTTTCACGTCAACTGGATTAGTAGAACTCGAGTTATTAATCAATCTTTGTTGCAATATGTTGTGAAGGCTAATTATAGACAATTTCTATGTAGGGAAGAGGGCCCATCCCTCTAACTTGCTCTATTTGATGTGCGATCCCTAGCGTAAACACCCTAGGGTCCCCACATCTTGCTCATAAAATTTTATATGCATTGGAATTATGGATTTTGAGATATTGATTGAACTCCATTGAGTTGTACTTGCTTGGCTGAAATATGCTGATCCCTTTTATACCGATCCCTTTTTATACGATCCCTTTATTAGGTGAAGTAATTTGCCTATAACTTGCACATACAAACTCCAAACTACTTGAGATTTGAAATGTAGCCTCGTGGAGCCTTCCTTGTCACTCTATACCGGTCTTACCCAGTTTGGGACAAAAATTGAGGACATGTATTGATCCCATAGGGGAAGGGATAGGCATCGATCCCTGCATGGGCAAGGTACTAATTTGTACTTAGAATATTCTGAAGATTCTATCTTTTGGTCTCGGTTGATCGTTACTTCATATCATTGCCTGCACTTGATTTTTGGACCTCACAATTATCGCTCTTGGCTAATGGCCTTGATAATCATGAAGTCTGTTGGATTAAATCTGCTTGTCTACTGCCTTGGCAAAAGATAGGTTAACAATATACATATTGATAAAATTTATATGTATGTTTATGTATAATACATACATACATAGATACATACATATATGTGTATATATATATACGAAAATCAAACTAATATTACAAATTATTAAAAGTTTTGTAATATTTGCGAAACTAAAATATATTTTTTACCATTGCCGAATGATATATACATACATATATATATCGTATTCATCCAATGTTAATGACATAAGCACATATAAATTTTTGATAATATACACATAAATTAAGCAGCACGATGGCACGATAGATAACATACAAATATATATAAATGATATAAATTGGATTATTACCTTGTCCAAAGCCTAGATCAAACACTTTGAGATGTTATATCTGTTCGCTCCTTGACTCGGTATCCAAGCCCTCGGATTGAGCTACCAATATATACGCAGCAACCATCGATGTGCGAATTTGATTTAATTTGTGTTTTTAAAGCTTGAAAATGAGGAGGGATGAAGTAGGGGTTGGCCTAATAAGTTCTTAGAGGAGCAAATAAAAGTAAAATGGGGGTTAGAGATGAATGAATAAGCAAGATCCTATATAGCCGACCACCCTAGGCTCCTATATAGCCCTCAAAAGCACTTCACGCCCAATTAATAAAAATTTGCATAAAATCTAATTCAAACGCACATTGATATCGTATATCGATACATGTGTTTATAACTATTATATACACACTATTTAATATTGATCAACATAAATTAACTAAAGTTTTATAATTGATATTTCATAAATGTTAATTAATTTAATTAACTTATAACAATTATAATTAATTAAATAAGTGGCAGTAGGAGTATTCAACATTTCGGTTGTGTCACTCTTAGGTGTAAGTTCCGTCAGTGATTAATATCGAACAATTCAGATATTAACGTTCATGTTTCACTTGGCAGGTGGTGTGACATTATGGCTAAATTTATCACTTACATAGCTTTAGTAAAATCAAATTTTACTCTACTTAAGCATTTCCTAGTAGTCATAATTATTTACACCGATTCTCTTCGTCAAAATATATCATAATAGGACAGATGAAATTTTGTAATGGTCAAAATTCCAATATCATCCATATTCAAATTTATAAACCATACATAAAGTCCTTGGTTCAATAATAACAATTATTATTAACCGAACTACTCTGGCCAGGGATTTTGATTTTAAGTTGACTTTAGTTGACGTGGTACTAACCTCATATAGCCGAGGAGACAAATTCTATCTTGAATAGTATTTCACTTCCATTCGACCTAACTATATTCGTTCGACGGACGTTGTGCCACGATTTAACTATAATCAAAGTGGAGCTTCCACATTGAAGATCAACAATATTCTCAAGTCAAGAGAATTGTATAATATTGTCACATCGATATTTTCTATTTGACCTTCGTTACATTAACCAATAGAAAACTATCGAGTGACTCATTCCATGGTTATCTAATAACTATTAATATGTAACCTACAGGTGCCTCAGTAGGTCACGGGCAATGGTCACGGGCAATACACTACCAAAAATTTAGAGAGTGTTACATAGTTTAATCTCAACGGATGCATCGATATTCAATCTCGATACATATTGACTAGGAATACATGATTATGTTTATCAAATTATGATAAAATACTCACGATTACAACATTTGTAATTACTATCACAAACACATTTTTTATGGATTTTCTATTAATTATACTTAAATAATTAATTAATTAATTATAACTCACAATATAACAGAAAGAAAACACCTATATTATGAACAAGAACTGATTACGGAGTTAATAATTTACAATAAATCATAGAATTACCCCAAGGACATACACCTAACTCTATCTATTGAAAATGACATGTGTCACACGCTTATTGGTTGTAACGCTTCATTATTCAAGACAGCTTTAGAGATATGACATTTGATGTAACGACACACTCAATTAAAGCTCGGCGGCTAAGATCAATTCCTGCCCATTTCATCCTACGATTGAGATTTGAGCATTTGAGAGTGCCCTGTAACGTCACGAATTTTTCGCGTTCGAAAATCGACATCCATACTTTACATCATACTCGAATGCCATAGATTCGACCGTTCAAATCCGAGTCACTAGAGCTTATAACAACATTAAGTAAACAACACAGCGGAAAAGAAAAAGAATATAGATATACAACATCTGATACAATATCCAGATACAATGATGATACAATGAATATCTATATACATCAGAGATATGATACAAGAAATAGCAGCAGAAAAGAAAATGATAACACCAGCAGCGGAATAAATAACTCTAAAATATTCTTCAAGAGAGAACTCCAGCAGTAACTCGTACTCCCAATAACGATGCACAAAGATAAGCAAGTGTAGTCCATATCCAAAGATTGAACTAGCTCCAGAAAATCTACTAATCCTGACTATCTGAAAAACCCTACTCTAGACTGCCCGTGTAGAAAATTTTTGAGTACCCAGAGTTTAGAAAAGAAACAATAAACTCCGGATCAGTCATGGGACTGGTGTGAGCAACAAAAACAGTTTAACTTTAAAAACGAACAACAAGAGAATTTTTAAAGTCAATTCGCAATGCTTTTGGAAAATGAAACTACCATAAGGCCTCCCGCCACACACACAATGCAAATGCAGAATTGGAGGAGATTTCTTCTTATGATAGTCAAATATGCTTACTACGCAAAATCATTCGATATTATTATTAGTGCATAGTGTAGGAAAACCTTTCGAAAATACAATATTAATCTTATCCAGCATACAACCATTATTGTATGCCTACTATAGCTACTATGTTCAATAGCAGGTTACCGCCACATTCCATAGCAGGTTATACAACTAAAACCGTACAAGGCTCGTATTGTTTCTTTGGATTTTCCAACAAATGGTCAGGCTTAGGAAATTCCTATGCCACGTAGGAACGCCAGAGGCGGGACGCCTCGAGAGACAACCTGCTCTCTGCCAACACAAGGCCGGTTACCCCCTTCCCGGGCAGTAAACCTGAGATATGCCACCCCCGGTCCTTTGGGACCTTTATCCGAGGTACCTCTAATCCAACAACCATAAAGCAATCACAAAGTAATAGATTCGCAGCAACCACAAAGTAAGTATCTGGGCTCCATACCATGATACCACTCATAATCCAGAAGGAAATGACATACCCTCAGGGGGCGCTACCCTCAAATAACCTTGCTTCCACGATTCCTGTTTCGACCATACCGGATCGTGAGGTTCGACGAAGTCTCGTCCACAAAGCTACGCTTTGGCACAAAGCCATGCTTTGGGTCAACAGATGATCAAAGTAATGATCACAAAGATAAATGATCATATCACAAATGATCAAACAATGATCATCACACAGCAACACTCAGCATGTCACATTACCAAATTGGGAGTATATCGCTGATAACCTTCAACTACATAACCTCTGAGCTCGTACGTCTCAGAGAAGGGTGTTAAGCTAAGAGAATAAATTCTCCGCCACCAAACAGAAATGTATTTGAAAGAAATCTGCTTTATATCTCAAAATGTAATGTCAGACATGTAACCATACAAGTCTGTTCCGGGTTCGAACAGAACCGAAGGCACTTCTTACGAAGCCCTTGCAAATCCGGATAATTTTCTAATCACGTCCGGACTTCCCATCACAAATGGAGATCTCTATACCGGGGATCAGCCAGTGCAGAGACAATCGACAAGAAACCTTTTCGTTTTCGAAAATATCCGGTCTTCACCACCGGTCTTCACATGCTATCCATAACGTCGAATCACATATTCGGAATGGGTTATACGACACAAAGGTCCTTTCTCGGCTAAACCGAATAGTGAGCGCAACATTTAAAACATATGGATATGGGATTTCAATTAAGTCACAACTTATTACCCAAAGCCTTTATTTTAAATGGTTAAACAAATTACCTTTTTAAATCTTTAAACAAAAAGATTCATTTCACAAAGTTCACCCAGTTTCAAAAAGATCCATTCATAGAATTTCAAAACAATTTCCATTTCGATTGGATTAACTCATTTAAATCTTTAAATTAAGATTTAATTTAAAACTTTCAAACTCATTCCCAAAGATTCATTTATAGCCTTTCAAGACAATTTTATTTCAAGTTGGATTAACTCATTCGGTCTTTTGAATCAAAGACTCATTTCATAGTTTTCAAAACATTTTCAATTTTATTTCAAACTTGAAACCTTTCAACACAATTTGGAAATCCTTTCTTAAAATGAAAGCTATTATTATTTGAAAACAAGTTGTTTTCGTTTTGGAAAAAATCCAGTTATATCTACACGAGTTAAAACCCTTGAATTAAATTCAAATTCCCAAATCAAAACCTTTAAAATGGTTTAACCCATATATAACTTGTACAGCATCTTTAATCCCTAGTTTCAAATTATAGGATTCAATTTCAAACTTGAATTCAATTTTAAATCAAATTATTTAAATTTTCAAAACTCGATTAAGTTATTCAAACTAACTTTTATCTTTGAAATTCCATTTCAAAAGCTTTTCACTTTAAACCCGAATTTCCAATTTCAAAATCAATTGAAATTAAAATTTCAATTTCAAAAACATCAAATTTAAATTTATCTGTGACTTAACCGATTTCCACGTGAAATCCATATTTGTATGTGTAAAGGTGTAGTCCAGGGGTTTCACACAGTAATGCAATATCATTCAATCATCACAGATCAGAATACAGAAATATAGTTGATAAGCGGTATTAACTATAACGTTTATCGTTTATTCACCGATCACAGATAATATACATCACAGATAATAAATTACATTGCAAATCACAACATAAATCAGGATGTATCACAAAGCATCACAAATCAGGGATATCAAACAATTCAACATTCCATAGAGTCCAAACATTCATAAGTAAGATCAGTTAATTGTCTGATCAATTCAAATCAGATTAATTTCTTATGAATTACTAATCCTGGTTAATCAACATCGATAAATTACAATTTTTTTTGATTAATTATTCTTTAATCATTTATTAATTAACCATTTATAATAAATTAATTAACCTTTAATTATAATTCATCAACCTTTAATTATTAAATAATTAACCTTTAATTATTTAATTATCCTTTAAATTAATCTTCCTTAATTAATCACATTAATTAACCCTTAATTAATTACCATTAATTATCCTTAATCAATTATTGCTTAATCACTTGATTAATCGATTTTTTTATCATTAATTAATATTTAATTAATAATTCTTCATTAATGATTTTAACCCTTTAATTACTTACTTCATTAATCCAAATCATAAATAAATCATCATTAAATCTTTATTAATCAAAACTTAAGTCAAAACTATTTATTTAAAACTTGGGTTAAAAAGTTTTCTAAAAATCTATGTTTTGTTTCAAAACTGAAACTGTTTCTATATCTAACCCGAGACTTACTCGAGTCCTTCCCGAGTCCAAACGCTCCCTGCTTCGAGTTCCCCCCTGAATCAACCCGATACCATTTTCTCTGTTTTAATTTTTTTTAAACTGTTAACCCTTTTTAAAAACATACGCGAGTAAAACCCGATACCATTCTCGAGCCAGCATACGAACTCCCCGAGAACGACTCCGAGTTAAACCTTTCTTCCCCATACTCCACAATACTCCCAGATACATTGATACGTGCGTGCACATGCACCAGAGTTCTGCCTCGCTCCGTCCATCTTTGCCGTTGCCACCAAGTCGCTACTGGCCTACTTCATCAATCTCGACTACAAAAACTCAAACTCCAAATCGAATTCGAGGTGATCAACCCACCTGGAACCCCAAAAAAACCCCCATCTGAGATCTCCTCGAACTCGCGATGACGATCACCGGGACGCCTATTCTTCTTTCCATAACTTCGCCAATCTTCCCCCTAGAAATTCCCAAACTTTGGTGGAACTCGATCCACCAGAGGTGATGGAACGAATGTATTTCTACCAACCCCAAAAACTAGGGTTATAAAGATAAATTGGTCACCGCAGCCTCCACAGTGGATAAAAAAATCACTAAGTATTTTTCCAGTAATCCCTAAACCTCTGGCCACCTACAGCTTTGGCCCCGACGAACATTATATCACCGATGATCGGAAATTGGTAAAAAGAGCCAGACCGATCAATTCACCAAAGCACGTGATTCCCAAACTTAAAATTTATGATTTTATCCTTAAAATTCATGTTTTATGAAGGTGAAGAGGATCATGCAACCCAAATTCAAGTTTTGATCGACTAACTTTTGAATAAAATTTAATTTCACTGTGTTTTTAAGGTTACAGTAAATCCATTTGTCCTTAATACTTAAAAGTATTTTTAATATTTAAATCTTGATATTTAAATCCTATTATGTTCAAAAATCAAACTCTAACAGAAATTGAGGAACAAGGTTTTGAGTTTTGAAATTTGCTTATGCCTGTAAGTTTTAGAACAGGGCAAACTTCCCTGTACACAGACATGCATACCTATTTTCACGTGTATATATATATATACACACAGGCATATTCACAAAATTATACAAACACATCACTAAAATATAAATCCAAGCATCAAAAGAAATATCGGGGTCAAGTGGTTTGCTCACTTTGAATTGAAGACAGAGGGAAGAGCAGACTTTTACATTCAAAACAGGATCATACTTTTTAGTTTTGAAAAGAATGTTACTCACCCGTAAATGCTTGGAACAGACTGTGAAATTGCAAGCTTGATTCTTCTGTAAATCTTCTTACTTTTTGTTTATTGTTTAAATGATGTTTGAGTTTGTAAAAATAAAAATGCTTGCAATATAACTTTTCTGGTTTGCTGTGTAGTGAACGAATGAAGTAAGAAGGGATATATATAAAAGAAATGAGTTACAGGGTGATAAAATTGACAGGTTTGTAGGCTGATAGTCTCACTTCAGTATGGGCTGAGATGATCTTGCATTAAATGCATGAGGTATGTTGCATTAATTACCTTATGTACATATTACTTTGTTTATTCCTTTGCCTTGCATTTCTTTGTTTCGGCTGATATGATTTATATTTTGTTTTGTCTTCATACTTATATTTAAAACTTTGTTTTGTCATTGCTTTGTATTTCTTCTTTCTTTTTGTCTTTACAATATTACTTTATGGTGATATAAATCAATTTTCTATTTCTAACTCTTATATTTGTTATTAGTTTTACTTTACACAATTCATCTTATTTTATTTTTAAAACTTAAATTGACATCAATTCTAAATTTTAAATCTTTTATTTATCTGGTATCCAAAGTATATATATCTCTATATTTATTTTTAAAACCATTTATTTTAAGATTTTATCTCAAATCCAACATATACATATATATATACAAATTTTTATTCAAAAATTCATTTAATCATTAATTTAAATTAATTAAAATCTAGGGTCGTTACAAACTTCCCCCCTTAAAAGAATTTCGTCCTCGAAATTCGCTAGAGAGAGATAACGAAGATAGATGAAGAATATTTCATCAAATCAAACTGAACGGCTATTCTGCATTTGGCTTACCAAATCAGAATATCAATAATTTAAAATTTTTAATTAATTCTAAATTTCCAATTTATTTAGAATTTCCTATTTCAAATTTCCAATTCCAAATTCATTAAAGTTTAAAAACGAAAAACCTGATAAGAAAACGATGAAGATACTAAGTAAGGATCTTCTACAATGATTCGTAAGGCCATCATCACACCGAACTTCTTCTTGTAGCTGATACGAAGCAATTAAAAGAATTTTGGAAACGAATCAAAAGAGATTGATAAGAAAGTTGTTTCCACTGTTGCAGGGTATTGACCATTTGTAGTCGTATTCCTTTGTCCCCTATCTCGTCCTCTTCTCGCACTCATACTCACTATCAGTGGATAGTAAGAGAATTTACTGAGGCATTCGAACAGATATCTTAGGGATACACTCATTCTAGGGATACTTCACCCTATCTCTAATGAGCTACTTAACGTGTTATACTCCTGAGCTAAAGTTTTACCTTAGCTCTGATACCAAATGTAACGACTCGAATTTTTCGCATTCGAAAATCGACATCCATACTTTACATCGTACTCGAATGCCATAGATTCGACCATTCAAATCCGAGTCGACGGAGCTTATAACAACATTAAGTAAACAACACAGCGGAAAAGAAAAAGAATATAGATATACAACATCTGATACAATATCCAGATACAATGATGATACAATGAATCTATACTATATTATTATTAGTGAGTTAGATTTCAAGCTCACACAGGCCCCCTTGAAATTTGGCAACTGAACAGTCTTCCAATTTGTACCTCCACGTATATGCACTTTTTATTTCTTTTGGTGCGCAGCTCTTCCCATCGTCCAATCCCTAAATAATACCATTTCCCCCGATTTGTTCCTTTTCTCAGTCTTTCGCAATTGTCCTCTCCTTCTACCACCTTCGCTAGCACAGTCAACTCTGAATCTCCACCAGCTCGATTGACAACCACCTTCGCCAGCTCGACTGACCTTCGCCACCATCACCGGCCACCTCATCGTCGCAAAACCCTGTCGATAAAACCAACCGACAACACTGCTTCACCATCGTGCGCCACTGCACCTAAAAAGTTTGACCTTACTGCTTCGCCATCCCACATCGTCGTTCCATAAAAAGAACCGAGGTACAAATTCTAATTTCTTTCACACTGCCAGTAAATCGTTTTATCTCTACTCCTTAATTTTATCGTAGGTTTATTGGTTTCAAATTAGCAGTGTCGATGGAACCAACAGACAAAACCACTTCACCATCGCACACCACTGCCGCCAAAACGTTCGACCTTACCGCTTCGCCATCCCACATCGTCGTTCCATAAAAGGACCCCGAGGTGCAATTTCTACTTTCTTTCTCACTGCCTACAAATCATTTTATATCTACTCCTTAACTTTATCGTTGGTTTGTTGGTTTCAAATTAGCAGTTCATCATAGCTTTTGGGTTGCATGTTGATTCACTGGTTAAACTTTCCATATAAGGCACTAGGTAATCTTTTAAGTCAATTTAGCTATGATTTTATCTTGGTTTGTCTTTAAATAGTTGTAAGAGTGTATCATGGATGTTTTCGTATCCGATTATTTCATTACTATTTTTCTTGCAGATGCTACTGAAAATTATTATTGGTCTGAAAGTTAACAAGAAGAAGAAGGTAATATAGCTTCTTATCCATTTTATCATTTGTTTTTTTATATAATTATTTATTTAAACTAGGAAATATCTTTGCTATTATTGTACTAGAGATGCCATTGGTAATTGCCATGACCGATAATGTTCTCGATGTCTTGGTGATTTGAGTTTCAAAGTATCCTATACATAGCAAATTATTTTATTTTTATATATGACTAACTTTTGATAAAGGCAAATGAATATTTTTGTAAAGGTTCTTTAATGTAGCCTAATTCTCTAACATTTTGCTTAGCTTGATGTTTGCAATTTAATTGAATGTAGATGATGATACATATGGCGATAATGTGATCGGATAATTGCCATGACTCGGTAAAGACTGAATCTACTTCTCATTGGAATAGGGTGATCTTCTTATTATATTAAGAGTGGAGAAATTATAGGTGAAAGTTATATGATTATACCTATGAGTTCAGTTTTGCTATGTTAGTATTTTGTTATTTGAATATGAAAATGGTGATCTATAGTCCACATAGATTGTATATATCATATTCTTTGGCACGGGTGACATAAACTCTTTTTTATTATTTTAGACTGAGAGGTAATTTTTATATTTTAACTTACAGACAGCATCATCAAAAAGTTGCTCTTTACACCAAGACATCCACCATTGGTTTTGTAAAAGATACATGCAAGGTTAGTTTCAAAACTATTGTATCATGAGCAACAACCAATGAATGGCTGTAAAAATTATATGTTGTACGCATGATGAATTAAGGGCTATTGTTAGGAAGTATGCAAGAGTAGACTCGAAAGCGGTTCGTTATAGAAAGGCGTGGTTCCATGAGATTAAATAAATTCTAGCATATATTGAATCCTACATAATTCCACAATAAGGTAGTTTTGCCTTTGGATTCAAGCATTCTGAAATTAATATGGATGAACATAAAACATGGTTATTTGTGTGCAAGGGAATTCGCTTGGTCCGTGTGAAAGAGAGAAGTATTGTTATGTTCTCATTGTGCAATTTGTGATGTTTCAGTGTTATATATTACTGTGTTTTAATTGTTATTCCTCAGGGTTCCTTTTCTCAACCTTCTCTACAACTTGACAACATATTAATTTTTGGTATGAGCTCTAAGATAAGTTTAATGTTTAATGGTTCGAATTCTTCTATACAAGAAAGAGCAGAAGCTGTAGGATTCTTGCATTGCATAAATGATACATGCGATGAAGGTCAATATGTTGTCTAGGTTGTAAGTTCATTTTTTGTTATCTTGATCAATAACCGCTCCAATTTTTAAATCACTCTCATTATTGCAAAAGCGGTTCCACCTACATGAAGCCGTACCGTATTACAAAAGTACAACCCAATTTACCAGAAGCTATACTTCATTTACATTATTGTAGTTACAGAAGTATTAAATTATGAAACT